>OY829546.1:45893202-46493202 GCA_963691705.1 Viola odorata | reverse complement strand
AGCGATTCGAGAGATTCATTTCGTTGAAGCTTGTGTGACTCAAGCTTCGAAATCGTGTGATTCGATTTCTTTGGGGATTGGACAGACTCAATCTCGGTAAGGAGGATTCGTTGGTGCGACGCTTGCGAATTGGACCTTAGGCGCTAGTCAAGTACTAAGCAATCAAAGGAGTTCTAACGGTGAGAGTGATTCTTACATTAACCTCAATTAGTAGTATGGGCTACTAATTGTTTCAAGGAAGAGTATCTAAGGGATTTTTGTCTATTTCCGCGCACCAAACCTACAAGAGAACAAGATCATTCACTTATGCGCGTCTTGGCCTAGCTAGGATCATATCAGTTGGTAGCGGTGCTCAAGGGAGTTCACGATTTGGTAACAAAATCCTCAACTGTTTATTTTTCGTTTCTGTTTTGAAATTATATTTCAATCGATATCAGTTGGAGTCCGATTTCAACAAAAAAAGGTTCGTTGGAAAGCTGAGTCTGGCAGGATTCCAAATCAAGAAGAATCTCGTGAATCGGACATTGGAGTAAAAAGTTGTGATCGATTTACTAAACTGTGTTCACCGAAGGTAGATTTACACTTTCTTGTTTTAAATTTGATTAAAGTGAATAAGATGGCTGAAGCGAGGCTTGAAGCTGAGAGAGGAAAAGTGATTGAACTTATGAAGAAGCTGATGCAGAGGTTAAATAATCTTGAAGGGAAGCGCAAGAGAGAAGACTACTCGAGAAGTATGGCTTGTATGGAATACAAAGGATGGATGCGTCTTCTCTTGATAAAATCGGATTTGCTTGAGTATGTGGAAACATTTAGAGAGTATGATCCCTTAGTTGATTACTCAAATAATACTCAAGGAATCAAGGAAGGATAACCTCAATTTGTAGTATGGGCTGCTAATTGTTTCAAGGAAGAGTATCTAAGGGATTTTCGTCTATTTCCGTGCACCAAACCTACAAGAGAACAAGATCATTCACTTATGCGCGTCTTGGCCTAGCTAGGATCGTATCATTGAGTCCTCCATTCCTCACTGGAAGGAGGGATTTTTCATTGTTGACTTGCCTGAGCTTTTGTGGAGGGCCGGTTTTAATGAAGACATTAAAGATGGGGCTTGGGGTAGCAGAAAGCCCCTTTCTGACCCGGAAGATGGTTGGTTGAAGGCACTACTTCAATTGGACTTTAGTGTTGACGCCCGTAAAGTGGCTAACGGGTTGGATATGGAGAAATGCAAGAAGGGTGAACGTTTGGCCTTTTTTTCCTTTATGCTGCAGAGAAGTACTAACGCTAACATTTTGTAACTGTGCAGTGCCTCCACCTGGCTGGGAGCCTGAGTATTTTCGAAGAAAGAGGAAACAGAAGCAGAAGAGAATGGCAGCGGCCGAGGCTATCGCTGCTGTTGAAAGGGAAGCTGCTGCCGCTTTGGATACTGCCCAAACGCTTCCCCCACGAGTTCGTGTCGCGAAGAAGAAGAGGGCTAAGAAGACGAGCGCTACTCCTCTCGCACTTGCCGTTTCTTCGGGGGCGACAGCTACAACGACCCCTTCTGGATTTCCTCTGATTCCTTCGGGCACCTAGGTATTTATGCTTCCCTTACTGCTATCTTTCTTTCCTTCCGTGTGGTTTCTTATCATGCTTTATGCTATCAGGAGGCCGGTACTACTTCTGCCCCTTCCTCTTCTCACAGTGATATGTCTATCGCGGAGGCCCTCGTAGAGCGCTAGAAGAAAGCTCGTTATGAGTTTCAGAATAGTCCCTCCTCTTCTGCCGTTAACCCTCTTCTTTCGTCTCTTGGGGGCAGTGGCATGCCTGTCGGGCAATCGCAGGGCGTTAATTTCGGCGGCGATCCTAGTACTTTTGGTGATTCTCTGATTTACTCTACTACCGCCGCTCACGCTCTTAACCTTGAAGCGCTTGGCGAGGAGGGGGCTTTTGTTTCCAACATGGGGGATTCCAGCAGCCGTCCTCCTTCTCTGGCTACTCTGCTTTTTGTTCTGATGTCTCCACCTGCTGCCGCGAGGGGCGGCCCTGCTCCTAGCTTGATGGCTGGTGCCACCTCACATCTTCCTCCCGTTCTCCCCACTCACCAGATTGACTTGCGCTCCTTCAGAGATAACATTCTGTAGTTTCCAGCGGATGTAACTAATGACACTATCCTCACGTCTACCTCCTATCTGGGCCGAGATAATGTTTCTTCAGAGAGAGAAGTATGCCTTTGCGGCTAAGAGCCAGCAGGAGCTCATAAACTTCCTCCGGTCTCAAGTGTTTTCTTCGCTTTGCCATCTTTATTACATGGATGAGGAAAATGCCAAGGAGACGGCAAACAGGTAGGGAGAGATAGATAGACTGGCATCTTAGTGTCAGCGTTACCTGGACGCCCTTACCGCCGCCAAGCAAGAATCAGAGGCTTCCAAACGGGAGGCCGCGGTTGCTAAGCAAGAGGTGGAAGCTGTCAGGCTCGCTTTGGAAGAGGAAAGACAGAAAGGTGTTGCTCTGAACAAACGTCTTTCTCGAGAGGAGACCGAATTGCGCCAGGAAAGACAGAGAAATACCGAGATTTCTGCCGAGCTTGCTCTTTCCACCGAGAAGAGTCACTGGTACTTGAAGGAAGGCGGCGATCATGACAGAGGCCCTTATGTACCATTATGGGGCGGTGAGTCTTCGTGTTCAAGACCTCGCTAATTATTTTGACAAGAGGGTCGACTTCCACCGCTCGCGATCTGCTCCACAAGGAGGAGGCCATTCGTCGACTGCTTCTTAGGCACATCCTGCCTGATTTATTTTTTGATTTGGTGGCCACTGTGCCTTCCTTCGTTTTGTAATTTTAACAATATCATTCCTCTGCTACTTTTGAATGGAATCTCTTCTCCTGCTTCACCTCCGAATACTTGTTTGTGACTGCTCGACCGTGGCATTTGCTGTCATGTTTTCTTTCTTAGAGACATATCATTTCTGTAGTGGTTTGACTTCTGATATAGGCTTCTCCGCTGTGTCTTTATGTTACTTTTCCACTGTCTCCGATAGTATTTTTTCGAGGATGAATCAATGTTATTTCTGTCCGTGTTGTATTCGCACTAATGGCATCCTTTGTCGTTAGGGGAATTATCTAGCCTCGTTGAATTCAGGCCTATGGCGACAATGCTGCTACGATGTGGACACCTCTCCAGGCTTACTTCACCAGGTATCAATCCGCTCGGTATCTCTTTTCATTCTGAATATCAACGGTCGGCTTGGGGCGTGCCTCATCTTAGTGAGCCGTCTGATCAGGACCGGGCGTCACAAGGATAGGATTTTCACTCCCAAGCGTTGAAACCTCGCGTCTCTGGAGCGTGCCTCGTCTTAGTGGTCCGTCTGTGTGAGCACGGTTGCCATAAGGATAGGATTTTCACTTCCAGGACGGAGTTGCTCTCTCCTTGGGACGTGCCTCGTCTTAATGGGCCGTCTATATGAGCACGGTTACCACAAAGATAGGATTTTCACTCCCGAGGATACCGGGGGCGTGCCTCGTCTTAATGGGTCGTCTATATGAGCACGGTTGCCACAAGGATAGGCTTTTCACTCTCGGGGGCGTTGGGGCATGCCTCGTCTTAATGGGCCGTCTATGTGAGCACGATTGCCATAAGGATAGGATTTTCACTCCCAACGCTTTGTTATGCTAGGGCGTGCCTCATCTTAATGAGTTGTCTGATCAGGACCAACCTCACAAGGATAGGATTTTCACTCCTGGCATTCTTCATTGCCTGCATATTTCCTGTCACAAAGTGCACAGAGAATTCTGATTTATTTATTAAGATAACGCTGATCTTACCGGTTAACAGAGACTAATTTCTAGCATGGTATAACTTTAGCCGAGCTATATTCCAAGAATTCCACAGGGGAGTTCCGTCGAGTGTTTCCAGATGGTATGCTCCTCTCCCTACCACGCGGGTGACATGGTATGGTCCATCCCAATTTGGGCTAAGCTTCCCCATGCGTTTCCCGTTATCGCACCCCCTTTTTCGGATTTTATCCTAATGCGACGCGGGTTTGGGATGAGATGTCAGACGAAATCAGACTCATCTCACATAATGCAAATGAAGTCGCCACCCTATTTTGTTTCTAGGTTTAGGGAACCTATTTGTCACGCATAAAAAAAATAAAAAGCTAAGGCAAAAAGGGTCTGAACCTGAGAACAGTGGTTCGGGGTCAATTTATGGACTCGGGAAGGTGTTAGGCACCCGAGTCACATCCTAAAAAGGTTATCGAATAAAAGAGGTGCTTAATCATGCTTGAAAAATAAAATGTCCTAATTTAGTGATCATGTCCGATAATTTAAAATAATTCTATATATTCATGCATACGATTATATATGCGAAAGAGCGTGAATAAATAAAAGGGTAAGGGATGCATACTTGTGAAGGGTATGAGCGGTTGATTTACCCTACAAAGTCGATATTATTAGTTCGGGAAAATGATAATCGAAAAGCAGATAAATATCTAATGACTTATTGCGAGTGAAATAATTAATTAAACAATTAAACGCGAGCAGAATAGTTATTTAGGCATTTGAGAGCATGCAAAAATAGTTAATTAAATAGTACGAGCATTCAAATAATTAGCATCAAAATTATTGTACGCACACAAGTGAAATAATTATATTTTTTTTTGAAGATTATACGCAAGTAGAATAATTTAAACATGCAAAAGCATATAAAAATAATAATTAATCATGCAAGCATACGAAAATAAATAATTAGCACAAGCATACGAAAAATTAAATAAACAGTACAAGCGCGAAAATAAATAAATAGTACAAACATGCGGAATTAAATAAATAGTACAAACATAAGAATAAAAATAATAAAAAAACTGCAGGCCAATTAGTTGGGAATGGGCCCTAGCAGGCCCATAACTGGGCCCACCAACAGGGCAGCCCAGCTGGGCTGGCCCTTTTCCTTCTCTTTCCACGCTAGGCCTGAGCAGGCCCAGCTCCTCCTTTCTTTTTCCATAGGGCTGCAGCACGCAACACTCTTCTCTTTTTTCCCTTTTTATTTCTCTCACAATTTTATTCCTTTCTCTCTCTTCTCAGCTTGGTCCTGTTTGGGTGTTGATGATGGTTTGGCAGTGGTGGCTTATTTGTTTTTTTGTTTCGGTTTAATTTGATGGTTGATTTCGGGTTTGGTTAGCGACAGTGGTGGCTGGTTTTGATTTGAGATTTGGAGGAGGGTGAGGCACGGCTAAGGGACGGAAGCGGAAGGGGCTGGGCGGCCGTGTGAGGCGATGGCAGCACGGCTTGGTGGCGATGGCAGAGACGGTGGCTGTGGCGTGGCTGGTTGAGCAGCAGGGGTGGTGCGGCTTGGTATGGTTGTTGCAGCAGCGGTGGTGTCAATTTGGTGTGGTTGTTGCAGCAGCGGTGGTGTCGATTTAGTCTGGTGATGGGACGATTTGGCAGCGGCGGTGCTGCGGTTTGGTTTTAATTTAAATTGGTTGTTTGGTTTGATGTCGCTGGCGGCGATTGGTGATTTAAATTGGTAGAGGATGTTTGGGTTCAATTTTGAAGGTGTGTTTGGATTTAATTTGGGCAGAGGAGGGATTTTGTGAGTCAAGAGTGAGAGCAGAAAATTGAGAGTGAATGGCGTATGATTTTTTTTTGTGAATTCGTTCCTCCCCCCGATTGAGAAAATTTCCTTCTATTTATCGAGATTGAGCGCCGAATGAGGGAGTAGAGATGATGATGATAGTTAGAGGTCGGGTAGGCTTGGAAAATGGAGAGGGTGAGGCTCGAGGAGGACAACAGTAAGGCGGTTTTAGGATTAGGCTCGTGTATGAACCAAATGAAAAATGATGCATGCCTACGTGTTAATTACCTCAACCATTTGATCTTGGTTGACTTTCAAAAGTCAACTAGATCAATGGTTGAGATGAAGTCTTGATTTATTATTTAATTATTTAGTTTAAGTAGATGATAAGAGCAATTTTGTGACGAAAATGTTAAAACGTATAATAAAATAAAATAAACTAATTAGCACACAGTAAGTGACAAAAAGTTTGCTACATAGTTCGATAAAAAAAATATTTACTTATAAGCAATAAAAGTTCGAGCGTAATAAAATACTAAAATAAAAACTGAGCAAAACGAAAATAGATAGCGCGAGTTAAAGAAATAATAAATAGTAAGTAGTTAATGACCGAAATTGTTCGACACTCGATTTCGAGAATTCTACTCGGAGCCGATACGGGTTCGAACGGAAAAAGTGATAAAAATGCGAAAAAAGTATGAAATAAATTTTAAATGACATTAAGTGTAAAAATAAACATCAGATTGATGAAAATAATTGGAAGTGCGATTTTTGAAAATTGATGATAAAAATGCGAAAAAATGAAAAATTTAAAATCCAAAATCGGATAGCAACACCCGTTTGTCTCTTAGCACTAGATCCCCCGCTTTGAGCAATCGCTCTCTCACTTTCCTGTTGTGGTATTGTGCCATTTTTCTTTTGTAATGCAGGGTTTTTTAAGAGGGTCTCCTTATGTACCTCTGGCAGTGCGTCAAGGTTAGCGCGTAACCTTTCTTCATTGTTTTCTTCTCTGAAATGAGCCACTCGAAGGTTTATGGTGCCAATTTCTACTGGCATGACGACTTTTGTTCCAAAGGCCAACGCGAACGGGGTTTCTCCTGTGCTAGCCTTGACAGTCATGCGGTAAGTGTCGCGCCCCACGAAAATCAACGAAAAAGCGATTCGCGAGTGTGCAACGAAATTTGGGACCTTACAATGCTCAGCGTAAACAGACGCCTCGCAACATGCAATGAAGTCGCCACCCTAATTTGGTTGCTAGGTTTAGGGAACCTTAATCGTCATGGCATAGGAAATATAATAAGTAAAAAAACTAAAGGCACAAAAAAAGGGGTCTGGACCCCAGACAAAAGGTTCGGGGTCGTATTATGGTCTCGGGAAGGTGTTAGGCACCCGAGTCACATCCGAAAATGGTTACCGGTTGATGAGAGAGGTGTTTTTAAAAGGTGTTTGATGAAAATACGTTTTATTTTGAAAAGGGGGCCCTTAGAGGAATCGTCACTTTAGTCTTTTCCACAATCGGGACCGTTCAGGAATAATAAAAAGATCTTTCGGATGGGGTTACCGTTTATCAAGATCGGTCGATTATTCTTGACCGTAACGTGATGGGACTGAATTTTCCGTAAGACTGAATGAGCGCCCTCTATGTCATCATCGGGCCATGCATGATTAGATTGATTGCTATGTGAACCTATCATGGATTGCTAACAGAGTACAAATTTAAATGATTGATTTTAAAGTGAAAAGCTGATGTGGGATCGAAAGTCCCCATGTACATGCAGTCAATATATGTGAGAATTAAAATCACATGAACATGGCATTTTAAGCAACTCTTTAAACACGTTGTTCATGTGGGTTGATTTTAGTTCTAGCAGTTCTATATATCATGCGTACAATTGATATTTACAAAAAGTGTCGAATAAATAAAAAGGAATCGAAAGGCGTACTTTCGAGCGAAGCTTGAAATTAAAACCTACAAAATGAGAGTATTAGCGATAGCTTGAGAAATAACTACGCAATTTTATGAGTGCAAAAATTTAAATGACAGTTGATTGCATACGAGAAATGATGGATTTCACGCATACGAAAGTGAGATGCTGAGTTTGATAAAAATGATGACAGTTGATTGTATGCGAAAAATGATGGATTTTACGCATACGAGATTTAAATGCTGAGTTGATTTGCATGCGAAAAATGATTGATTTTACGCATGTGAGAATTTAAATGCTAAGTGATTGCATGCGAAAAATGATTGATTTGACGCATACGAGAATTTAGATGCTACGTGATTGCATGCGAAAAATGATTGATTTTACGCATACGAGGATTTAAAAGCTACGTGATTGCATGCGAAAAATGATTGATTTTACGCATACGAGGATTTAAAAGCTACGTGATTGCATGCGAAAAATGATTGATTTTACGCATGTGAGAATTTAGATGCTACGTGATTGCATGCGAAAAATGATTGATTTTACGCATATGAGAATTTAGATGCTACGTGATTGCATGCGAAAAATGATTGATTTTACGCATACGAGAATTTAAAAGCTACGTGATTGCATGCGAAAAATGATTGATTTTACTCATATGAGAATTTAGATGCTACGTGATTGCATGCGAAAAATGATTGATTTTAAGCATACGAGAATTTAAAAGCGATGATATGATTGCAGAAAAAAATTGAATGCAGTTGACGATTCACAGGGGATTTAAAACAGTTGGATAATTTGCAAAAAGTAAACAGTTGATATTTGGAGAAAATAAAACAGTTGATATTTGCGGAAAATAAAACAGTTGATATTTGCGGAAAGATTTCCAGCAGTTTTGCGAAAAAGTGAAGCAGTTGATATTGCGGAAAATAAAACAATTGATATTTGCAGAAAATAAAACAGTTGATATTGCGGAAGAATTTCCAGCAATTTGCGAAAAAGCAAAGCAGTTGATATTGCGGAAAATAAAACAGTTGATATTTGCAGAAAATAAAACAGTTGATATTTTGCGGAAGAATTTCAAGCAGTTTGTGAAAAAGTAAAGCAGTTGATATTGCGGAAAATAAAATAATTGATATTTGCAGAAAATAAAACAGTTGATATTTGCGAGAAGTAAAATGCGACCGACCATGTAGGCGGTAAAAATAAATAACTGAATTTAAATTGCCGAAAGTAAATTGCGGAAATTTAAAGTGCGAATAATTGAAACAGTTGATAAGTGCAGAAAATTAAACAGTTGATAGGTGGAGAAAATTAAACAGTTGATAGGTGCAGAAAAATAATCATACGAAGCATACGAATTATTTTACGGAAAAACGTGATCCGAAGTTTTCGGAAAGAATTGAAATTGGGCTGGGCCCACTTAAAAAATGAAAGAAACAATTGAAATGGGCCAGGAATAGTTCCTGGCCCAAAGGAAAAATTGAACGGTGATGGGCCAAGCCCATCACCCATGCATATGTGAACAGTGCCGAGACATGGCACTGCTCCGGCGCTACTGCCGGCGGCCAAGCTCCGGCGTCCTTTGCCCGTTTCTCGCGATCTTTATACGGAGACACTCGTCTCCTCGACGGCGCCTCGACCGTATGAAGCTCGAATTTTAATTTAAAACACAGTGAGTTTAATTTCGAAAAATGACAAAACCATTAATTATCGAAAACTAATTAATTCGCACAAACTAACTGACAATTTTTAAAATTGAAAATATGTATTTAATCTACATCATGTATGTGAATTAATGGCATAAAAGAAAACAATTTAATTGCTCAAGAACAAGCCAAACGAAATTAAACAAAAACTTGCGCAGAAAATAAAAAATGAGCTAGAGAGAGAAAGCTCACGTGTCAAACTTTGAACTGGGCGATTGTCGCTTAATATGAGCAAGCTGATCAGGAGGGAGAGAGGGCAAGGTTTTCTTGCGAATTTGGTGCCCGAAATAACGAAGGATGGGAGCTCCTATTTATAGGGAAACGATCGCGTGAAGGAGAGGGAGAGGGAGCTGCGCGTGGTGGCTGTTCTTCGTGCTGGCGGGGCTACGGCCGTGAGGTGGAGGGTCTACGGGCTGCGTGATGATGGCTGAGGCGACGTGAAACGGCCTGGACTAGACGGGAGCATGCTGCTCGGTGGCCTGCTCCACTATTTTCGCACGTCCATGGTGTGCATGCACCATGGCTTGAAAAATAGCCAACCGTTGATCTGGTTGACTATTTTTAGTTGACCAGATCAACGGTTGTGATCAACTTGACTTTTAATTTATTTAAATGGCCTCGAGCCAACTCCGGCGAGCAACCGTTCAGACTTTTCGAACCGAGGGTACCTGCGCGTAGAGAAAAATACGACGAGTCCAACCATATACAGCGAGTAATGAAAATTTCTCGTTTGACGTGTTTATTTTCTCGTTCAAAAGTGCGAAACGTGGGAACGGAAAAATAAAAATGTTACGCCGAAAATTACACGAATCGCTGTAGACCGTTGCGACCAGAAAAAAATCTAGCAACTAGTTGATTGAAAACATTTTTAAGTCGAGCTATTGTCCAAGCAGATTTACTCGGGTCCAATAAAAGCTCGAATAAAAATAATAATAAAATAATAAAAATACTAAAAAATGCGCTAAAACCTCAAAAATCCTAAAATTCACGAGATGATAAAAAATGGAGAAATATTTAGCAAACGACTGCCGGATAGCCAAAAATGTGATTTTTAAGGTTAAAAATAATATTGACAATAATAATGAAAATATGTGCCGAAAAATTAAAAATGCGATTTCGAAAGCTGACGATGCTAAAATGCAACGAAACACCTAAAAATGCTAGCGACAGTAAATTAACTAAAAATGGCTGTAATTTAACTAAACAACAGAAATGCTAAAATTGATTAAAAATGGCGTCAAAATTCGGGTATCAACAGTTGCCTCCTCTTTACTGTCTTATCGAAGGATTTGATAAGCAGTAAAGACAGTTGCCCCTATATATCCGAATTTTGGCGACACAACAGGTCTTACCTCAAGCTTACAGTGATGATGTCGCTTTGGGAGGAGGTAGTTGATTGATGTCGCTCTGGGAGGAGGAGATTGATTGATGTTGCCACTGGGGGTAAAAGGTGATTGCTTGATGTCACTCTGGGAGGAGGAGATTGATTGCTGTCACTCTGGGAGGAGGTGATTGTTGTCGCTCTGGGAGGAGATAGGTTGTTGATCCTCCAAAGATATAAGTTTAGATCTATTCGGGTATCGAGAGAAACTTAAGTTGCATGAAATGTAAATGATAACTACTCTACTGGGGACGGAAAGTAATTTCACGAAAATGTAAATGATAGCTCCACCGGGGGGTCTGACATGCAACAGACGTTGCCTAGGGAGGATAACGCGCTATTCGTAGACGTACGAATGATTTGCCCTAATGATGTCACTCTAGGAGGAGGAAAATAATTATGCAGAAATGTAGCATTATGTGAAAGATGTCACTCTGGGAGGGGAAGAAGTGCTAAGGCTGAAAAAGGTAGAGCTACGCTATGCTGTCGCTCTGGGAGGAGAAGAAGTGCTAAGGCTGAAAAAGGTAGAGCTACGCTATGCTGTCACTCTGGGAGGAGAAGAAATGTTGGATGCTGAAAACTAACCCTATGATGTCACTCTGGGAGGAGAAGAAATGCTACGCTGGAAACTGAACTACGCTGTCACTCTGGGAGGAGAAGATGCTATGCTGAAAACTAAACTATGTTGTCACTCTGGGAGGAGAAGAATGCTAGGATGGAAACTAAACTATGCTGTCACTCTGGGAGGAGAAGAATGCTATGCTGAAATCTAAACTATGCTGTCACTCTAGGAGGAGAAGAATGCTATGCTGAAATCTAAGCTATGCTGTCACTCTGGGAGGAGAAGAATGTTATGCTGGAAACTAAACTATGCTGTCACTCTGGGAGGAGAAGAAGGCTATGCTGAAATCTAAACTATGCTGTCACTCTGGGAGGAGAAGAATGCTAATGCTAGAGACTGAACTATGTTGTCACTCTGGGAGAAGAAGAATGCTAGGGCTAAAATCTAAACTATGCTGTCACTCTGGGAGGAGAAGAATGCTATGCTGGAAACTAAACTATGCTGTCACTCTAGGAGGAGAAGAAGGCTATGCTGAAATCTAAATTATGCTGTCACTCTGGGAGGAGAAGAATATTATGCTGGAAACTAAACTATGCTGTCACTCTGGGAGGAGAAGAATGCTATGCTGGAGACTAAACTATGCTGTCACTCTGGGAGGAGAAGAATGCTATGCTGGAGACTAAACTATGCTGTCACTCTGGGAGGAGAAGAATGCTATGCTGGAAACTAAACTATGTTGTTACTCTGAGAGGAGAAGAATGCTATGCTGGAAACTAAACTATGCTGTCACTCTGGGAGGAGAAGAATGCTATGCTGAAATCTAAACTATGCTATCACTCTGGGAGGAGAAGAATGCTATGCTGAAATCTAAACTATGCTGTCACTCTGGGAGGAGAAGAATGCTATGCTGGAAACTAAACTATGCTGTCACTCTGGGAGGAGAAGAAGGCTATGCTGAAATCTAAACTGTGTTGTCACTCTGGGAGGAGAAGAATGCTAATGCTAGAGAGTGAACTATGCTGTCACTCTGGGAGGAGAAGAATGCTATGCTGGAAACTAAACTATGGTGTCACTCTGGGAGGAGAAGAATGCTATGCTGAAATCTAAACTATGTTGTCACTCTGGGAGGAGAAGAATGCTATGCTGGAAACTAAACTATGTTGTCACTCTGGGAGGAGAAGAATGTTATGCTGAAATCTAAACTATGCTGTTACTCTGGGAGGAGGAGAATGCTAATGCTAGCGGCCTTGATACGAACCTAGAATGCGTCTGCGTCCTGCTCAGGGGGTAACGACCCCAAGGACAAGACTTTCCCACGATTTGCAGCCGTAAGCAGTCCTCACCTGATATTAGTGTTTGCACTCACGCTCTGAAACAAGGCTAAGCGTTTTACACTCATAAAGATGCAACTAACATGATACATAATTTACAGTTCACAATGTCAATCCGAGTGAATAGACTTCGAATGAAGATGCACATGCATGGGCGTTCTAATAATCGATGGGACTTTTACGGAAAAGAATGAAAGGACATGAAAAGTCTGGAAAGGAGTTTGTTTTGGAAAAGATTGCTTTGCTGGGGAGTTGGAAGGCTTTTGATGAGTGATGCTTTCTTGATTGACCCTGATGAAGGCGAGGTGTGCGAGCTCTCTCGCTTTTTGCTGGGATGCTTTCTAGACAGAGTGTGTGAGCTCTAGGATCCTGGCTGGGGATGCTTTTCGTTCGGCCAGGGGCCCTTTTCTTGAGTCTTCATTGGGGAGTGTCGTCGCTGTTCTTTTTGCGACTCACTACTTGAGTTGGCCTGGGGCCCTTTTCTTCTCGCGTCCTTACTAGGGATGCTTGCTTTGAGATTCCTCGAGTTGGCCTTGGGCCTCTTTTTCTTGACTTCACTGGGGGGAGGATGCTTTGAGATTTCTCGAGTTGGCCTTGGGCCTCTTTCGCTCGAGTTCACTAGGGAAGGTTGCTTTGGGATTTCTCGAGTTGGCCTTGGGCCTCTTTACTCGAGTTTACTGGGGAACGTTTTCTTCGAGATTTCTCGAATTGAGTTGTCCCCGGGCTGTGCTTGCTTTGTCTCTTCGATTGTTTGTATTATTCGAAGGTCTCTGAGCATTTTCTTTCTTTTCTTTTCTTTTCCCTTTTCCCCTTTCTCTTTTCTTTTCTTCTTTTTTTCTTTTTTCTTTTTCTTTTTTCTTTTTCTCTCTTTTCTTTTTTTTTATTTTTTTATTTTTTTATTCCCCCCTTTTTTGATTTGATTTTGAAATGCAACAGAGCAGAGCAAACACAACCTTCGTCTTGATCTCTTCCCTTTTTGTCTTGAGGCCTCGGCCTTCGTCGTTGCTGCTTCTTCGGTGATGGTCCTTAGTGATCTCCTGGTGACCTTTTCCGTCTCCTTCATCGTGCTCTTGGACTCGACGTGCTTTTACTTCCGGCTGGCAATTTTAGCTGAAATTGCTCTTCGGCTCCCGGGGTATGAGTGATAGTGAAGGTTTGGGGAGTGGTGACATGCATGGTGGAAAGAGGGAAGAAACGAAAAAAGTGGAGAAAATCGTAAAAGTCCCATGTCACTTTATAGCTATCCCATGTCTAAATGCGCATGTGGTCCTAGCTCCGGAACGCCTTGTTTAGATGCGCTGATTGGTTTCTTTTTTAGCTGCTTCGCGGGGACCGCCAATCCAGGTCGAAGGGAGGATGAGATCCGCATTTGGTCCATTTGCTTACCGGTCCTTGCTAGACCTTCGTTGATGGGCTTCGTGATTGCTCGGGGGTAAAGGGGAAATCCTCTGTCCCCAAAATGTGCAGCGGGGCTGCAAGGGCATATACTTACCGTTCTTATGCAGGCAACGAATGAGGGTGACCCAGTCCCTGAAAAAGATATGGCAAGAACTAATGAGGAGTAAATGCAAGATGATTTTTGGCAAAAGTAATATGATTGATAAGTTTTTAAGCTCTCCCTTTTAGACGGGCCATCCGCGGGTCACTGAGTGTGACTTGTGTCGGATGTTGGTTGATGATAGCTTTGTTTCTAGATGCTTTGCCGCAGCTCTTGCCTTGGCGTGGGTGATACTTCAGCCTAGCTGTCCCTCAATTAAAGGATTGATCTCCGCCGTATTGATCATGGTGCGGATGTTGGATCCTTCTTGAACAAGACCGCATTAAGTATGTTGATGGTGGCCCTAGGAGGACAGCTTTTTGTCGTGCTTTTTCCCAGGAGTTGTTGCCTGCAAGGGTGCGCTGGGCGACCATGGCCTTTTGGTGATGAACTCCTCCGAATAGGTGAACGGAGATGGGAGCCAATGTTGCTAGTGTTCCGACAGCTTGGCTGGCGTAGGATGGGTTTTGTGACTTTGGTCCAGCCTTCAGTCCTTTGAGACCAATTGTTTGCAATGCCGGTTGCGCTGGTAGCACTGCGGGGAAAAGAAACTTGGCTTTAGATGGCGATGGTTTGCCTTAAAATCTTTCCTGATTCGCTCTTGAAGGTGGCCTGCTGCGGTAATTCAAGAGCTGCTACGAGCGAAACTCCTTGGCTCTATCGTGATGACGAGCTGAGGCGCAAGACCTTATGCCCCTACAAAACTTATGATTGCTTAGTGGCGTTTAGTCTAAGTGACGTGTCTTACGTCTCGAGCTGCTCCTGGGGAGCCACCTATGCCATGCCTCCTTTTTTCATCTCACAACTTTAAAGAAAAAGGATAACAAATTTTTTAAAAACAATACGCATCTCCTGAAAAAACTTGTTTTATTAATTTCATGATAAATGTTTGTGCTAGATTGTCATGATAAGACCCTATTTCCTTGGCCTGGCTGAACGCTCGGTTCGCGATGCTTCAGGCGTAGTATATCTTGACTGCATCGGCATTCACCGGTCTTAGGAGATTGTCTCCATCCATGTTGGTTAGCATTAGGGCACCCCCTGAGAATGCACTTTTAACTAGATATGGGCCCTCGTACCTTGGGGCCCACTTTCCTTGACTGGCCTCCTGATGAGGGAGAATCTTCTTCAGCACTAAATCCCCAGCCTCGAACTTGCGAGGTCGCACTTTCTTGTTATAAGCGTTGGCCATTCTTTGCTGATATAATTGTGCATGGCAGATAGCGGCTAAGCGCTTTTTGAGAAGGAGGTTCAGCTGCTCGTACCTCACTCTTGCCCAATCTGATTCTTCTACTTCAGACTCTGCTAGGATCCGGAGAGAAGGGATTTCTACTTCGAGGGGAATTACGGCTTCCATGCCGTAAACTAATGAGTAGGGAGTTGCCCCTGTAGATGTACGGGTTGCTATCCGGTAAGCATGCAGCGCGAAGGGAAGTATGTCATGCCAGTCCTTGTGAGTGATTACCATCTTCTGGATGATCCTCTTCAGGTTTTTTGTTTGACAGGTTTAAACGCAGGCTTCGATGGGATACGATGCTTGACTATCCCAGGATCAAGACCTGGCATGTCGGCGTATGACCATGCAAATACGTCGGAGTAGTCCTTGAGGAGAGAAATCAACCTTTCTCTCTGAGTTGTGTCCAAGGTAGTTCCGATCTTAACCAGCTTCTGATTCTCGTTGCTTGCCCCCAGGTTTACTTTGTCCAATTCCTCCTGATGATGGGTTATTTCCTTTTCCGAGCTTTCTAGTAAACGGGCCAGTTCGTCGGAGATTTCGGCTTTGTCTTCGGTCGTAACGATGATTTCTTCGCCAGTAAAGACATAGGTTTTATCATGACAATCCGAACTAACATTCATCCTGAAATTAAAATGCGAAAAAGAGAGATGCGTAAAAGGAGAATTGCATATATATTTGATTTTTGACAAAAAGGGGAACGTGAGTTCCTACAAAACGGTTTTCGTAAGAAAACATGCAAACATATATTTTTTTTTTCAAAAGGAGTAATTTCGGAGAGACATCCGGAAGCATGGTGATGGTCCAGTTGCACACAGACTCCCCTGACTTCTTTATGAAAATGACTGAACCATGCAACGATTCTTCTTCTCCCGGAGCATCAATACAGGAATATGAAACTATACTGACCACGGTAGGATTCATATTGACGATTTCGACTGTGAGGGAGAATGTGGCCCTAATATGGGGATGCATATCTTATCCATTGACGTCAAACACCCACACACCTTGGCCAACTCTTTCCTGTCTTTATCGGGGAAACATTCCCCCCTCCATGTCATGCCCCCAGTATCAGCAAATTCACCTGTTACTGGCCCAGCTTGAGACATATATTCGTGGGAGCAAAAGGTGAGAGGACCGTTATTGACGGTGTCAACTGTCTCTAACTCACAAGTCTTCTTCTCAACCGTTTCCATCGAAATAGCATTCATATCTTCACCACCTGAGGCGCGGTTTGGGAGAGGGTCGATGGTCGTGTTAGGTCCTTTGGCCAAGCCCTCGAAGGAGACCCATCCACTCTTGATCAAGTGATTAACTTTTCTCTTAAAGGCAAAGCATTTTTCTAGCCTGTGGCCCTGGGCTCCAGCATGATACTCGCATCTAGCATTAGGATCGTACCACTTTGGATATGGAGGTTGTAGAGGTTGGGCCGGGATTGGCACAATCTGTCCAGCTGTGATGAGATGTTTGTATATTTCCCCTGCGGGGAGTGGGAGTGGCGGTACTGGTACTTGATGTGGCTCCTTGGGTGGATTTGAGGGCCTAGGTTGTGTGGGTTTTTCGGCCAAATCCTCGAAAGAGATCCATCCACATTTGATCAAGTGGTGAACTTTTCCTCTTAGGGCGGAGCAGTTTTCTATCGTGTGACCCTAAGCTCCGGCATGGTACTCGCATCTAGCATTATGATCGTACCACTTCGGGTAAGGAGGCTGCAAAGGTCGGATTGGGGTGGGTGCAATTTGTTTGGCGGCCAAAAGGTGTTCGTAAATCTCCCCCAAAGGAACGGGAAGCGGAGGCAATGGTCCCCGATCCCAATGGTTATTTTGGTTTCTTGGTTTATTTGGCGGTTTATATGGTCTAGGTTGTGTAAGTCGCGGTATTTGTTTTGGAGGTGATGGGTAATGTAGAGATGGCGTAGGGTTTTGGGGAGCCCTGTTAGCAACGGGCGTTGGTGGAAAAGGAAAAACCGTGGGTAGATATGGGGGAGGTGGCGGGAAAGGTCGCCTGCGATTAGGTTGGGGAGAGACAAAACCAACGTCTCTCCTTATGATAGGCATCGCCTCTGGTGTAGGGATGATGATCCTTCCAGAATTAATCTCTTGCTCTACCTTCTCAGCAATCCGGACCATGTCGAGGAAGCTACTCGACGGACCGAGGGTAAGATAAGCTTAGTAGGGAGCTTTGAAGGTTTTCACAAAAATTGACAAGAGTTGCCTGTCATCCAAAGGAGAAGAAATCCTCGCGGCTAGTTCTTTCCATCTCTGAGCATAAGCTTTCACTGATTCCTCGGCTCTTTTCTCTAGATTTTGCAAATCAGAGCGGTTAGGTGTGATTTCTTCATCGAGCTTGTATTGTTCAGACATTCCGTTGTGGTGGATGTTGACGCGAGTGTTGCTCTCGAGTTGTGGAATCTTGAACTTCTGAGGCATCGCAATTTCTAGCATCATGTTTTTAGCGGCGGGATCCCTAGGGTCATATCTTTCAATATCTCTTAGTTTCTCCTCTAGTAGGTTCAATTGATTAATACTTGACCCTTTCGTGCTAATGGTGCCAAAACCCATGGTCGGTGAACACTCAAGAGAGGACTGTGGCTGCGTCGGATCGCTTCCCGGAAGCTTAGTTTCTGATGGTCCAAGAATTGCGATTTGGGTAGAATGGCCCTGAGATGGGTGGGAACACTGTCTGGTTGTAACTACTGCAGCTGTAGGGTTGGGATTGATGTAGGGGTCCTGCCACTTCCACTGAACAGAAGACGGTTGGGTTGACGAAGGACCCCATCCCCTTTTAGTTTGCAATGCTCGAACTCGTTCTTCTAGCTCTGCTATTCGGGTCGTTAGTGCTTCATTGGCCTTAGCCTGTTCACTCATTTTCATTTTTGAAGTCTAGTTACAGGGAGCCTGTGCGGAGTAGCGTGCTTCCGAGGAGCTATCGTGAACCTGAAAAAGGGAAAAACACAAAGAGAATGAGTACAAGTGAAGATACATAGGTGATGTACAATCCCGAGGTCCCCACATTTGCTCATTCGCTTTTCCGGCTGCATTTTCATTTGATATTTTCAGGGCAGTCACGGAGGCGAGATATCCTGGTTGTTGACAAGATACGAAGGAAGCCTCTATACATTCCAACGATATGACGCAAATCTGAGATGCTAACGGCAAAACCCAAATCAGCAGGGGCAACCAATGCCGTCATGCTAGGGGGATCTCTTCTCACACTGTGCTTTCGACGATGCAAGGCCTGATGCCTGGTGAACCCCACCAAGGGGAAGGACGACGATCTATGTTATGAACTCGGGATTTCTTGCGATAAGCTAAGAGGATAGGGCCATGAGCGAGCACTACTTGGCTATTTTTTGGATGCTTGGTCTGATTTTTTCGGTTTTTTAGTGAAATGATTGTGTTTATCTCGGAGGGATTTTCTCTTTCTTTTTGCGATAGTCTTTTGAGTTGCGTTTGGATGGATAATTGATACGGAAAAGATGAGGCGACTTTTAATAAATATCCGAAAGAGTACGACTTTATTAAAAGTGTTTACAAAAGTATGGTAAACTTGCCAACTACCTAAGTTCATCAAAAAATGGCTAAGATAGATGAAATTAGGGGTCCTAGCTAAAAGAAAAGGTTTGCCGATATCCGAGCCTTTCCCTTAAAGGTGTCAATCCTGGGCGTCCGAGTTCTCTTGCCAAAGGTACTCCATCGAAGCCAACTCCCCTTTCTGCATTTCTATCTCAGCTTCTAACGCGGTAATTCGGCTTTGCAAAGTCTGGCTCTTCCTATCCCCCAAATCTGCTCGAGTAGTCAAGACCCTTATCGTCGAATCCCTGTCTTGGATTATGACACTCGACGCTTCTTTCTTGCGAGTTTCACTGCTCAAGCGTTCGTTGAAGGTCGGGCCCACCTTCTGTTTTACTGCTTGTACCCGGACAAAATCCCTGTGTCGCTGGTCCACCTCATTCTTCTGGGCTTCCATGCCACATTGACGTGCTTCGGCGATGTCTCTTTCCTCTGTCATCAGATCTCGCTCTTCCTGCGCTGCTCGCATTTGCTCTACCACTTGTGCGTAAGCCATAACATCCATTCCTCCACTTGCGATTCTCCTTCCTCTTCTATCGGTTTTTGATTTTCTGGGCGAGGCAAGACATTGCCATTGACTCGCTGCAACCTCCACTGTGGATATTGCGGTATCGTTGCTGCAGGGGCGACGCGTCCTTTGAGACAAAAGGGGTTGGCCCAGTCTAGGGCGTACAGCTGGATGTTCTAATTCTCTCCGGTGTGTGGCAGATCCGATTTTGTCATGTCGAATGTTACTGGAATGATTTGGGTGATGCAAAACTGCCTGAGTACGAGGGCAGGGCAGTAGTGAGCACATCCCCATGCTCCGATTAGAGGAACCCAAGGTAGGGGCCCACAGCAGACGATAGGATCGGAGGTTCGCAGCCACTTGGCATGCCAACTGAAGTCATCCTCTGAGAGGTTGATGAATCGGTTGATCCACACATCCTTATTTTCCATCTCCCATTTATCCGTGGTCATTGCATTGATAACTCTGAGCAGAGGGCACGACCTGATGTAGCTTTCGAAGAAGATGGACTGATCAGGAATTTGTTTGAAGTGGCTGATCAACCATACTGTCAGTAACTGGGTGCAGCAGGTGAGCCTCCCTTTCCCTTTCCTTCGGCAGGAGTCTAAGGAACGAAAGGTCTTGACCAAGATGGCTGTTGTAGGATTGATGGCATTTACCTCCATCTCGTAAAAGACGTTGGCTGCTGAAAAGTCGATGGCGTTTCTCATCCTCGAAAAAAGGACGAATCCTACAATAGCGAAGGCCAGAATCCTTAAGCGCCTGGCTCCATTTGATAGCTGAAATCGTGCCTCAATATCCGACCAACACCAAACGTAGTCACCCTCCTTGACCCGAGTAGTGATTCCTAATAGCTTGTCGAGTCTTATTTTTACACTTGCAGAGTCAAGTCGGACATTCTGGTAGATGATTCATATGGGTGATGTGAAGCACATCAAAGCTGAGTACTCCTCGAGGGTGGGAGTCAAGTCTACTCCTCTGTCGAAAGAGAAGCAATGATAATAGGAATCCCAGAACTTCAGGGCCGCTTGGATGCAACCCCAATCAGTCTTGACGTCCACTAGGGTCAGTAGCTTTCCATAACTACCCTCAAACTGAGTCTCCTCGTCTTCAGTCAGCTCATTTCTTAACATCCGAATCCTAGTTAAATCAAAGTCTGCAACCTCTACTTTGATTTTAGTGGTGATGTCAGGGGCGAATCCCCGTTCTAACAGATCTCCTCGGGCAGCTTGATCGTCGAAGCTTCGTCCCCCGAAAATATCAAACGAAAGTAACGTAGGTGCTTTCATAGCGAATGAGCAAGATGGGCCCTGTGGGACAAACATCAGAATTTTAAGTGCTAAGTAAACTGTGTGTGTGAGAAATCCGCAGTTCGTATAACAGACAAAATCACGTCAGTATGCTAACAAGACAAATAGAGCCACGACAAACAGTTATAATCATGATGCACGTGTTGGGGCTCTGATTCCGACACCTCTAACTGGCTTGAATGGTTCTCGGATGATACCATGAAAAGGTCCCTAAAGTGTCGTCCAATGTTCCGATTCCTTGTGAAATTGAGTAACCTTTCGACTGGCTTTAGGGGTTCATCCGAGTTGGGGTTGGTGAACACTACCTAGGACACATGTCCTAGGGCGTCACTACTACCCTCCTATTTTGGTAATTGTCCCCTGGGTGTAGGGCGCTATGAAATACTTATGAAAATTGATAAAGCAAATAAATGAACAGACCAGCAATTGATCAAAGCAAATAAATAAACACATAAAACACCTC
Organism: Viola odorata; assembly: GCA_963691705.1. Classification (NCBI taxonomy): domain Eukaryota; kingdom Viridiplantae; phylum Streptophyta; class Magnoliopsida; order Malpighiales; family Violaceae; genus Viola; species Viola odorata. Next base: position 46,472,115 of record OY829546.1, on the reverse strand, counting down.
TCTGAAAAGATAAAACCGGCTCCGACCCTAAAGTCCCCAGTGAAGTCGCCAAACTATCACGCCCCACGAAAATCAACGAAAAAGCGATTCGCGAGTGTGCAACAAAATTTGGGACCTTATAATGCTCAGCGTAAACAGACGCCTCGCAACATGCAATGAAGTCGCCACCCTAATTTGGTTGCTAGGTTTAGGGAACCTTAATCGTCATGGAATAGGAAATATAATAAGTAAAAAACTAAAGGCACAAAAGAAGGGGTCTGGACCCTAGACAAAAGGTTCGGGGTCGTATTATGGTCTCGGGAAGGTGTTAGGCACCCGAGTCACATCCGAAAATGGTTACCGGTTGATGAGAGGTGTTTTTAAAAGGTGTTTGATGAAAATGAGTTTTATTTTAAAAAGGAGGCCCTTAGAGGAATCGTCACTTTAGTCTTTTCCACAATCAGGACCGTTCAGGAATAATAAAAAGATCTTTCGGACGGGGTTACCGTTTATCAAGATCGGTCGATTATTCTTGACCGTAACGTGATGGGACTGAATTTTCCGTAAGACTGAATGAGCGCCCTTTATGTCATCATCGGGCCATGCATGATTAGATTGATTGTTATGTGAACCTATCATGGATTGCTAACAGAGTACAAATTTAAATGATTGATTTTAAAGTGAAAAGCTGATGTGGGATCGAAAGTCCCCATGTACATGCAGTCAATATATGCGACAATTAAAATCACATGAACATGGCATTTTAAGCAACTCATTAAACACGTTGTTCATGTGGGTTGATTTTAGTTCTAGCAGTTCTATATATCATGCGTACAATTGATATTTACAAAAAGCGTCGAATAAATAAAAAGGAATCAAAAGGCGTACTTTCGAGCGAAGCTTGAAATTAAAACCTACAAAATGAGAGTATTAGCGATAGCTTGAGAAATAACTACGCAATTTTATGAGTGCGAAAATTTAAATGACAGTTGATTGCATACGAGAAATGATGGATTTCACGCATACGAAAGTGAGATGCTGAGTTTGATAAAAATGATGACAGTTGATTGTATGCGAAAAATGATGGATTTTACGCATACGAGATTTAAATGCTGAGTTGATTTGCATGCGAAAAATGATTGATTTTACGCATACGAGAATTTAAATGCTACGTGATTGCATGCGAAAAATGATTGATTTTACGCATACGAGGATTTAAATGCTACCTGATTGCATGCGAAAAATGATTGATTTTACGCATGTGAGAATTTAGATGCTACGTGATTGCATGCGAAAAATGATTGATTTTACGCATAAGAGAATTTAGATGCTACGTGATTGCATGCGAAAAATGATTGATTTTACGCATACGAGAATTTAAAAGCTACGTGATTGCATGCGAAAAATGATTGATTTTACGCATGTGAGAATTTAGATGCTACGTGATTGCATGCGAAAAATGATTGATTTTAAGCATACGAGAATTTAAAAGCGATGATATGATTGCAGAAAAAAATTGAATGCAGTTGACGATTCACAGGGGATTTAAAACAGTTGGATAATTTGCAGAAAGTAAACAGTTGATATTTGGAGAAAATAAAACAGTTGATATTTGCGGAAAATAAAACAGTTGATATTTACGGAAAGATTTCCAGCAGTTTTGCGAAAAAGTGAAGCAGTTGATATTGTGGAAAATAAAACAATTGATATTTGCAGAAAATAAAACAGTTGATATTGCGGAAGAATTTCCAGCAGTTTGCGAAAAAGCAAAGCAGTTGATATTGCGGAAAATAAAACAGTTGATATTTGCAGAAAATAAAACAGTTGATATTTTGCGGAAAAATTTTCAGCAGTTTGCGAAAAAGTAAAGCAGTTGATATTGCGGAAAATAAAACAATTGATATTTGCAGAAAATAAAACAGTTGATATTTGCGGGAAGTAAAATGCGACCGACCATGTAGGCGGTAAAAATAAATAACTGAATTTAAATTGCCGAAAGTAAATTGCGGAAATTTAAAGTGCGAATAATTGAAACAGTTGATAAGTGCAGAAAATTAAACAGTTGATAGGTGGAGAAAATTAAACAGTTGATAGGTGCAGAAAAATAATAATACGAAGCATACGAATTATTTTACGGAAAAAAGTGATCCGAAGTTTTCGGAAAGAATTGAAATTAGGCTGGGCCCACTTAAAAAATGAAAGAAACAATTGAAATGGGCCAGGAATAGTTCCTGGCCCAAAGGAAAAATTGAACGGTGATGGGCCAAGCCCATCACCCATGCATATGTGAATAGTGCCGAGACATGGCACTGTTCGTCATCTTTCTTGGTCGTCGGCGCTACTGCCGGCGGCCAAGCTCCGGCGTCCTTTGCCCGTTTCTCGCGATCTTCATACCGAGACGCTCGTCTCCTCGACGGCGCCTCGACCGTATGAAGCTCGAATTTTAATTTAAAACACAGTGAGTTTAATTTCGAAAAAACTACAAAACCGTTAATTATCAAAAACTAATTAATTCGCACAAACTAACAGACGATTTTTAAAATTGAAAACATGTATTTAATCTACATCATGTATGTGAATTAATGGCATAAAAGAAAACAATTTAATTGCTCAAGAACAAGCCAAACGAAATTAAACAAAAACTTGCGCAGAAAATAAAAAATGAGCTAGAGAGAGAAAGCTCACGTTTCAAACTTTGAACTGGGCGATTGTCGCTCATTATGAGCAAGCTGATCAGGAGGGAGAGAGGGCAAGATTTTCTTGCGAATTTGGTGCCCGAAATAACGAAGGATGGGAGCTCCTATTTATAGGGAAACGATCGCGTGAAGGAGAGGGAGAGGGAGCTGCGCGTGGTGGCTGTTCTTCATGCTGGCGGGGCTACGACCGTGAGGTGGAGGGTCTACGGGCTGTGTGATGATGGCTGAGGTGACGTGAAACGGCCTGGACTGGACGGGAGCAGGCTGCTCGGTGGCCTGCTCCACTGTTTTCGCACGTCCATGGTGTGCATGCACCATGGCTTGAAAAATAGCCAACCGTTGATCTGGTTGACTATTTCTAGTTGACCAGATCAACGGTTGTGATCAACTTGACTTTTAATTTATTTAAATGGCCTCGAGCCAACTCCGGCGAGCAACCGTTCAAACTTTTCGAACCGAGGGTACCTGCGCGTAGAGAAAAATACGACGAGTCCAACCATATACAGCGAGTAATGAAAATTTCTCATTTGACGTGTTTATTTTCTCGTTCAAAAGCGCGAAACGCGGGAACGGAAAAATAAAAACGTTACGCCGAAAATTACACGAATCAATGAACACGTCAACGGAAGAGAATCTTTGTTCGATTTGGAATTCCGCGCACTGATCCCTGAAGAACTGGCTCGTAAACTACGTTCCGTTGTCGCTAACCAGTACACGCGGTACCCCAAATCGCATAATAACTTGGTGCTTAAAGAAGCGCCAAATTTTCTCAGTGGTGATGGTGGCTAACGCTTCGGCCTCAGCCCATTTTGTGAAATAATCCACCGCTACGACCATGAATTTTAATTGGGATCTGGCCTTCAGAAACGGGCCCAAAATGTCAATGCCCCATTTAGCAAACGGGCATGGAGTGATTATCTCTGAAATCTGCACAGCTGGCTTTCGCGGGATCTTAGCGTATTCTTGACACTTCTGATAGGTTTTTACGAAGTTGTGGCAATCTCTCCGAATAGTGGGCCAGTAGAACCCTGACCGAAAGACCTGAGCTTCCAAGGTGTCGCTGCCGACGTGCATACCGCATATCCCTTCGTGAATTTCTCGCAACACATGGAGGCCTTCCGTCTCTGATAGGCACTTAGCAGCTGGGTGGGAAAAACATTTCCGAATCAATTCTCCATTGTAGTACGTGCATCATGCCGCTTGTTTCAGGATTTTTCTTTTTTCCGTGCTTTCTGCCGGTAGCTTGTCATGCTTCAAATATTTTATTATTGGAACTCTCCAGTCATTCTCTACTTCCTCCACACAAAGCGATGCCTACTCTTCCATGAAAGAGGGCGTGGATAGCTCTCCGTAGTGTACATCCTTGGGTACGGAGGCCTCTAAGTTGGCTGCCATTTTGGTGAGGTTGTCAGCCTACGCGTTATCCTCCCTGGGAATATACTCAAAGGTGACTTGGGTGCCTTTTTTCTGTATTTCCGACAGCTCGCGGTTTACTTTGGCCAGGTATTGAATCATGATAGGCTCTCTGGCTTGGGAGTTCCCCAGGACTTGTTCTATTATTAGTTTAGAATCTCCGCGTATCTTTAGGCGTTGTTGATACTCGAATTTTGATGCCATTTTTTTTTTACTTAATTTTAGCATTTCTGTTATTTAGTTAACTTACAGTCATTTTCAGTTGATTTAATGTCGCTAGCATTCTTAGGTGTTTCGTTGCATTTTAGAATCATCGTTAGCATCGTCAGCTTTCGAAATCACATTTTTAATTTTTTGGCACATATTTTCATTATTATTATCATTATTATTTTTAGCCTTAAAAACCACATTTTTGACTATCCGGCAATCGTTTGCTAGTTTTTTCTTCGTTTTAGGCCATCACTTGAATTTTAGGATTTTTAATATTTTAGCGCATTTTTTAGTATTTTTATTATTTTATTATTATTTTTATTCGAGCTTTTATTGGACCCGAGTAAGTCCACTCGGACAATAGCTTGAATTTAAAATATTTTCCATCAACTAGTTGCTAGGATTTTTTCTGGTCGCAACGGTCTACAGCAATTCGTGTAATTTTCGGCGTAACGTTATTATTTTTCCGTTCAAACGTTTCACGTTTTTGAACGCGGAAATAAACACGTTAAATGAAAAATTCTCGTCATTCGCCGTAGACGGTTAAACCCGTCGTATTTTTCTCTACGCGACGGTACCTTCGGCTCGAAAATTCAGAACGTTTGTTCGCGGGAACCGGCTCGAGGCCATTTAAATCAGATAAAGGGCCATTTGATCATGGCCATTGATCTGGTCAACCAAGGAAAGTCAACAAGATCAATGGCCCTTGATTTAATGTGCATAATGCACATGCACAGTGCACGCACGAGGGAGGCAGCGGAAGTCCTCGCCCGAGCCAACTGCTCCCTAGCTCCCTAGCCCTCCGCCATCATCACGCCTCCTCCTAGCTTGCCACCGTGACCAGCCGGCCACCACGCGCAGCTCCGACGTCTCCCTTCCCACGCGTTTTTGGCTATAAATAGCCACCATTCCCCACGCGCAAACGGTCCAAAAATTTTGCAAAAAAAACAACACTCTCCCTCTCCATTTTCCTGGACCAATTCACGCGCACAATCCTTTCCTTTTTCGGCGATCACTGTAAGCTTCTGTCTCTCTCTCTCACTTGCGGTTTCTCTCTCTAATTTTCGTTCTTGCCCTAGATGATCATTCAATTGCTCAAATGTGTGCCAATTGCTTGAGTGTTGAGTTAATTTCATTACACTAGCATCAATTAAATTGTTTAAACGCTTTAAGTATTTATTTGCTAATTAATCGGATTAATGCGCATTATTGTTTTTGTTGCGATTGTCCCTGTTTTGGTTGCTATTTTCCTACTGTGATTGTTGGTGTGCGTAGCTGGGAGGGAGAGCTTCCTTTCGGGCCAAGAACCAGGCGAATTGGTCGCCTGGTTCATCACCTCCGTCGCCGGCAGTGGCGCCGACGATGGGAGGTTGAAGATGAAATGAAATCGGGCCGCATGGCCTTCGCTTAAGAAATAAGGGAAAGGTGATGGGCTTGGCCCATCACCATTTAAATTAATTCCTATGGGTCAGGAACTGTTCCTGGCCCATTTCTCCAAATTCTAAGCTGGGCCCAGCCCATTTATATTTTTCCGAGTCTTCAATTCGTTATTTTTTTTTACGTAAAATGCTCGCATGCTTCGTATAATTGTTTTTCATGATACGTGCTATTTTTCGTATGTTTTATACATGAATTGTTTAATTCACTTTTTTTCGTAAAATATTTCGTATGCTTATTTTGAATCAAGTTGGTTCTTAAATTGTTTTTATACGTGAATTGCTCATTCCTTATCGTGATATTTATTGTCATGTTATCTAACCTCAGTCATTTATATCTAACCATTTAATTTCAGTCATTTAAAATACCGCCTATATGGTCGGTCGCTTTTTAATTTTCGTAAATATTCAACTGCTTTAATTTTTCGCAAAACTGCTGGAAATCCTTCCGCAAATTATCAACTGTTTAATTTTCCGCACTTTAAATTCCAGCAATTTACTTTCGGCAATTTAAATTCAGTTATTTAAAATACCGCCTATATGGTCGGTCGCTTCTTTTAATTTTCGTAAATATTCAACTGCTTTAATTTTTCGCAAACTGCTGGAAATCCTTCTGCAAATTATCAACTGCTTAATTTTCCGCACTTTAATTTTCCGCACCTTAATTTTCCGCACTTTAAGTTTCCGCACTTTAATTTTCCGCACTTTACTTTTCCGCACTTTAATTTCTCGCAATTTACTTTCGGCAATTTAAATTCAATACACCGCCTATATGGTCGGTCGCATTTCAATTCTCGTAAATATCAACTGTTTTATTTTCTGCAATATCAATTGTTTTATTTTCCGCAATATCAATTGTTTTACTTTTCGCAAATATCAACTGTTTTAAATTCCCTGTGAATCGTCAACTACATTCAAATTTTTTGCAATCAAAACAACGCTTAAAATCTCACATGCCTAAAATCAATCATTTTTCGCATGCAATCAACGTAGCACTTTAAATCCTCACACACTTAAAACCAATCATTTTTCGCATGCAATCAACACAGCATTTTCAATTCTCGTATGCGTAAAATCAATCATTTTTCGCATGCAATCAACCTAGCACTTAAAATCTCGTATGCGTAAAATTAATCATTTTTCGCATGCAATCAACCTCCCATTTAAATTCTCGTATGCTTAAAATCAATCATTTTTCGCATGCAAACAACCCAGCATTTAATTTTCGTATGCGTAAAATCAATCATTTTTCGCATGCAATCAACGTAGCATTTAAATTCTCGCATGCTTAAAATCCATCATTTTTCGCATGCAAATCAACTCAGCATTTAAATCTCGTATGCGTAAAATCCATCATTTTTCGCATACAATCAACTGTCATCATTTTTAGCAAACTCAGCATCTCACTTTCGTATGCGTGAAATCCATCATTTCTCGTATGCAATCAACTGTCATTTAAATTTTCGCACTCTTAAAATTGCTTAGTTATTTCTCAAGCTATCACTAACACTCTCGTTTTGTAGGTTAATTTCAAGCTTCGCTCGAAAGTACGCCTCACAAGCCCTTTTTATTTATTCAATGCTTTTCGCCAATATCAATCGTATGCATGATATATAGAACTGCTAGAATTAAAATCAACCCACATGAACAACGTGTTTAAAGAGTTGCTTAAAATGCCATGTTCATATGATTTTAAATTCTCGCTTATATTGACTACATGTACATGGGGACTTTCGATCCCACATCAGTTTTTCACTTCAAAAACCTATCATTTAAATTTGTACTCTGTTAGCAATCCATGTTAGAATCACGTAGTAATTAGGTTAATCATGCATGGCCCGATGATGAAATAAGAGGGCGCTCATTCAGTCTTACGGAAAATTCAGTCCCATCACGTTACGGTCAAGAATAATCGATCGATCTTGATAAACGGTAACCCCGTCCGAAAGATCTTTTTATTATTCCTGAACGGTCCTGATTATGGAAAAGACTAAAGTGACGATTCCTCTGAGGGCCTCCGTTTTCAAAACGCATTTTATCAAAACACCTTTTTAAACACCTCTCTCATCAACCGGTAACCATTTTCGGATGTGACTCGGGTGCCTAACACCTTCCCGAGACCATAATACGACCCCGAACCTTTTGTCTAGGGTCCAGACCCATTTTTTTGTGCCTTTAGTTTTTTTACTTATTATATTTCCTATGCCATGACGATTAAGGTTCCCTAAGCCTAGCAACCAAATTAGGGTGGCGACTTCATTGCATGCTGCTAGACGTCCTTTTACGCCGAGCATCTGAAGGTCTCAAATTTCGTTGCACACTCGTGAATTACCTTTTTCTGTAATTTTCGTGGGGCGCGACAGGCGTAGACCACATTCTGCTCCCGTGGCGTGTGCAGCTTCGAAAGAGAAGTTATTTCCTATTGAGTCCTGCCAATAACGCTTCGTATTCGGCTGCATTATTGGATAACGGTTGCAAAATCCTGAGGGCATATCGTATCTCTATGCCGTTTGGTCCGACTAAGAAGACACCCGCGCCCGCTAGTTCTTGGTTTTTTACTTCGTCCACGTGAATGACCCACAGGTCTGCATATGCCTCCGGGGACAAGAGGTGTGAGTCTTCCGGCTCCTCATCTGACGAGCCTGCTGACGCATCCTTTGTGAAGGTATATTTCGCTATGAAGTTTCCTAGTGCTTGGGCTTTAATGGCCGGTCTAGCTTTGTACTGCAACCCGTATTGCTCGAGTTCGATTGCCCAAACTAACATTCTCCCTGAGGACTCTGGTTTCCTGAAGATTCTTCTCAAAGGCTGGTCGGTGAGTACCGTGACGGAATGGGCTTGGAAGTACCGATCCATCTTCCGCGTTGCTTGTATCAGGGCAAGGGCTATCTTCTCGATGCGGGCGTATCGCAACTCAACGTCTTTCAATATGTGGCTGACGAAAAACACAGGGCGGTTTATATGCCCTTCCCTTCTTACGAGGACAGCACTCACTACCTCGTCAGCTGCGCCCAGGTACAGATATAGCTCATCGCCGGGTTCAGGTCTCGTTAGCACTAAATCAGATGAGAGATAAGCTTTTAGTTCTGCGAACGCTTTCTCGCATTCCTCTGTCCACCCAAAGGGGGGCTTGTTTCGAATAACTTTGAAAAAAAAGAGGCATCTCTCGCCCTATTTAGAGATGAATCTACCTAACGCGATGACGCACCCGGTGAGCTTTTGTATTTCTTTAACAGTCTGGGAGGTATCATGTCTTGGATGGCTTTTATCTTTGAAGGGTTAGGCTGGATGCCCTTCCGGCTAACTACATAGCCCAAGAATTTACCCGTTTGGAACGCGAACATGCATTTTCGCGGATTTAATTTCATTTTGTATTCTTTCATCACCTTAAAGACTTCTTCCAAGTCGGCCAAGTGGTCTTTGAAGCTTCGACTTTTGACCAGGATGTCGTCTACGTAGGCTTCTACGTTTTTCCCAATCTGCTTTTCAAAGACTTTGTTTGCCATGCGCTGGAATGTTGCCCCGGTGTTTTTCAGCCCAAACGGCATGGCAGTGTAGCAGTAAATGGCTTTTGGGGTGATAAAGGTGGTTTTTTCCTCATCTTCCACGGCCATGGGAATTTGATGATACCCGGAGTTAGCATCTAGAGAGCTTAGGTAGGCATACCCAGCGGTTTGGTCGACCAACTGATCGATTCGAGGAAGGGGATAGCAATCCTTAGGACAGGCATCATTTAAGTCGGTGAAGTCAATACACATGCGCCACTCTCCATTAGGCTTGGGGACTAATACGGGGTTAGCCAGCCAAGTCGGGTATTGGACTTCTCGGATGAATTCTGTGTTCGTTAGCTTTACTATTTCCTTCTCGATAGTAGTTATCTTTTCTGGTGAGAAAACACGTCGCTTTTGTTGAACGGGCCTAGCGTTAGGGTCAACGTTAAGCCGATGTTCCACAAGTTCTCGCAAAATTCTGGGCATATCCGCTGGTTTCCAAGCGAATTCTCCTTTACATTTTCTTAGCAGTCGAGCTAGTTGTGTATTCTCTTCAAGGCTTAGCTTTTCACTGATTAAGAGATTGGCTTCACTGTCTTCACCGATGGGTATTGACATCATCTTATCTAGTGGCTGAGTGCACTTTTCCTCCTTGTCCTTAAAAGGATTGTCCGCTACGCAAACGTAGCGATCACAGCTTCTTTGAGTCATGAGTAAGTAGCATTCGGCAGCCAGCTTCTGGTCTCCTTTAATTGAAACCACGCCATCCCACGAGGGGTATTTCATCCGCAGGTGTTTCTGTGATATCGCTGCCCCGAAACGATTAAGAAACAGCCACCCTAGTATGGCGTTATAGGGTAGAGTCAGGTCTACGACCAGGAATAACAACTCTTCTGAGCGTTTGGATGTGTCCTCTCTGAAATATACTGGTAGTGACGTGTTCCCTGTCACTGGGATTGGGATTTCGTCGACTCCAATGATCGGCCTTTTGTAAGGCATTAGCTCCCCGTCAGGGCGCTTCATCAGACTGTATGCTTCTAGCGAGAACAGATTTACCGCGCTCCCGTTATCGACAAGGGTTCTTCTTACTCCGTGACTACCGATAATGGGTGTTACCACCAACGCATCGTTATGCAGGAAAATAATGCCTTTCTCCTCTTCTTCCGAGAAGGATAATACCATCCTATCTAACGCGCTTATTGCCTCGATTTTCACCTGCGCGCTCTCTCGTTTACGCTTTTCACTGGGGCCGGGCGTTTGTTGTATTGCTTCGTCAAAATAGGGTGTCCCTCCCGCGATAATATTAATCATAGACACCTAGTCGCTGTGAACAACGAGTGCCTCTCTATTTTGCTCGAGGGGGATTGCGTTAGCTCCCGTGGCGTCAGAAGGAGTTTGTCTATGGTCAGTTGTTCCTTCTGTCGGATTGTTCCTGGCTCCTTCTCTTGCTTTAGTGGAGAACTCTCCCAGATAGCCTTCTTCGACCAGACGTTCTATGGCCAATTTTAGCTCTCTGCATACATCGGTTGAATGTCCCTTCACTTTATGAAACTTACAGAACGCGTTTTCCCTTTCTCCCATTATCACTCCCAGTTTCACAAGAGTTGGGTAACGGATAGGTAGATTTCGCTGTTGGACTATTGCTAAGATTTATGCTCTTGGAAGTATGAGGGAAGGAAGATCAGGGTCATATATCCGGCCCTTTGGTGGGTCCGCTTGTTTTCGAGTAAGGGACCCTCCAGGCCTCCCTTTCAAAAAATTACCTTTCTGCCGATTAGAGGCCTTGGCAGTGTGCTCTTTCCGTTGACTGTAGTCGTCATTTGGTAGCATATCAGGGGCATTGTTGTGCGGGGCATTAGGGACCATGTATGGGTCTGTCGGTATGTCCCGCATTTGCTCTCTATTTTCCTCTTCTTCCATCTTCGCATAATTATGCGCTTTCAGCCGTAGTGCATCCAAGGTCAATAGCGAGTCCACCATTAATGCGTCTCTCAATTTCCCGTAACGGCAGTTACGCTTGAGGGCTTCTACTGTAAATTCGATGGTTACCCCCGGTGTTAGGGACATTTTGAGATCAAATCGACCTAAGAATTCATTCAACGATTCCTGTGGTCTTCGATGGATATCAAATAGCGCAGCTGCTGACTTTCTGATAGGGATTGCGGTGCTAAATCGACTCCTGAACTTTTCTTCTAGCTGGGAGAAGTTATCAATGGATCCATCTGGGAGTCCCTCGAACCAAAGACGTGCCACTCCTGACAGTGTCATGACAAAAATCTGGCACAGTGCGGCATCGCTACGGGTTTGGAACTGCACAAAGTCTTTCAACTTGTTAAGGTGAGAGATAGGGTCTTTCGTGCCATCATATGATTATGTGGGGAGTTTTATATGTCGATGGACCCTGTGGTGCCTCACGCGGTAACTGAACGGTTGACCAGCATCACCGTCGTGGGCTCTACGAGGTCGATGCGGGAGCGGATTTTTAACATCTTATCTTGGGTTCTGCGGGTCGTATTCATGATGCCGCCTAGGAGATCGGCTGCGGCTTCTTGGCATTCGAGTTCGTAGCCCTCTGCTACTGGATCTTTCACTGTATCTAGGGGATGGTTCTCTAAACATCTCACCGCGCCTATCATCCCAATGCTCTCTATATTCGTCACGTCGGCGGCCCTCTTCAAGGACAGGGATTTCTCCTCTGTACTGCCCAGAAAGGTCAATAGGTCCGTGTGTAAGCTGTGAGACATTCATGGGAGCCGATGACAAGGGTAGAGAAAACGGAAGCCCTCTAGACTGCCGGGGTGACAACGGTCGCTCATGGACAATAGATGGAGTGAAAACTATCTGGGAGGACACACCAGGTCCTGAGGCATGAGGCGTAAACCCAGCAGCCAATTCTGTCAAATGATCTAGTTGGGCTTGAAGGGCCGCTATAGAGTTCGCGAAAGGGTTTTCTGCATCACCGACCACAGATCCCCTCGCTTGGGGGGTAGAATAGCTGGGCCCCGCGATGTGAGAAAAGGGGGAGCAAATTTAGAATGCGGGTATTTCTGTTCTCTGTCTAGGGGGAGGATCTGATCCCCCTGCAGTGACCTCTTGCATGACAGTAGAAGCATCAGAAGTAGAGAAAGCAAAGAGTCGTCGACGAGTGTCGAACGGGATGCCGGAGGTTTGGGACGACACGAGATCTGAATTTGAGGCCATATTCCTTCTAGCTTCGGGAAGAATGGAGCTTGGTTATTAAGGATGCTCACTTAATAGAACCAAAGCTCTCAATGAAAGCACCAATTTGATATGAATTTGTCTACTGCCGACGGGTAGAAGGGGAAAGGGCCTTATCTAGTTCAGTGTCTACGGTGGTCCGTCGTACCTGCAAGACGCCGAAGGGGGTCTCCGGCGGAAATACTCTGATGCTTAAGTCAGTATTTGTGATAAATTTGGCAGAGCTTGGGCCAGTAAATTATCCTTACCTCACTCCTTAGTGGGGGAGGTATTTATAGGCGAAGTGGAGCACTTCTGCGTGATTGGGGCTGTGAAGCGTTGACGCGTCCGTTAGGGGGCAAGGTCTTCCCGTCAGGCGGGATGTGTAGTGTCGTGGCGTTAGACATATATATGGGGGTAGGTGTTACCTCGGTAAGGCAACGCCTGCGCCTCTCAAGAGATGTTGGGTTTGTCCCAGGATGGGATGGCGCCCCAGGCCATGATAAAGTGTCATGTGGGACCCCTCGCTGATGTCGACCATCCCAGCGTTAGCCTTATAAGGGAGCAGATGGCTTTGAGGCTATCTCAACGGTGGGAATGGTAGCTTTATCCCTCCCCCCGGTGGAGTATAAGACGCAAATGCCCTTGTCGTTAGTTATATTGTTATCATAAACTGACACAAATCGTGATCGCATCTCCTCCACAAGCTCAGCCCAAGTGGTGATTGGTGGTTCATGATCTAACCTCTGATTAATCAAGACTCGCTCCCACCACTGTATGGCTAAACCTGTAAACTCAACAACAGCCAAACGACACTTCTTTTCTTCTGAATAGTTATAACATGCAAATATCCTTTCCATCTTACTTTCCCATTCATAATACATATTAGGGTTCTCACGGCCCTCAAAAGATGGAATAGTTAACTTGATGTTATTAAAGTTGTCATACCGTCCCTCGAGTGAAGGATTCCTTCGAGCCTCTCGCAGAGGTTCGTGCCGTGTTTGATCATATGGCCAAGGAAGGGTCGGTTCGGTTGCGAATGGGTGGCTTGGTGGCGGCACATAGGAGTTGGCTTGGTGTAGTGGAATATTGGGACCCCGATTCCGATTGTGTCTGATGGTAAGTTGATTTAGTGGTGGAGATATCGGATTCGTATGGTGAGGTGGTCGGTTGCGGGAGTGGCGATCTTTCTCATTATCGCTACTATCGGAGCGAGCATAGACTCCTTCGGTGTTACCATAGAAGGAATGTCTTCGTGGGTCGGTGGGTCGGGTTCTTTGTTGAAAGTGGGGAAATGTAGGGGTCCTTTGTGGTAGTTGTGTTTGTAGTGGTAGGGGTGTTTGGGCTTGTCGAGTTTCGATGGCCTTGAGTCTAGCCATCATTTTCTCCAATATGGAGCTAATGTGGCTCATGTTTGGATCGGGTGGTGGGGGTGGTTGATCGTCACTCAAAAGTAATATTTTCTGCTAGCAATATGCACAATAAATGTGTATAGGGCAAATCAGAGTCTAACCACAAGGATTAATGGTAATATTCTGTTCATAGTGTATGTCCAGGTCTAAACAGTAACAAGTAACACTAGGGGGGGGGGGGGGGGGGTTGGGCTGGCTAAGGAGATTAGCCAGCGAGATTTGGATGCTAAAGCTAACAAGTGGACTGAATAAAGTAAAAATTATCTAAAGACAATAAAACAGTATCACAAGAGGGGTAAATCAGATAATAGGAAAGCGTCTTAGCAAAGGGATTCCGCGGGTTGCGTCTAGGCCTAGTTGGTCATCAGCTTAAGGATATTCCACTCTCACGGTGCAGACGTGCTATAGAGGCCAGGTACGCTTAGGCCTCCTGTCTACCTTCGTAAGAGAAGTCTCGCCTAAGGTATGCTTATGGGTGAGACCTTGACACTCCGTCCTTCCCCAAGGTTCGCTTGTGGGGAGATCCAGAGGCCCATGAAGTGGAGGAAGACACGTCTAGGGCAAGACGTTGTCAGATCCACCCTAGTTAACTTCCAGCCCTAGCCGGATTGGACCAGCAACCTGATGACTCCGGGCTAGGTGCCTACTGATTCTAACGAAATGGCAGTAATCACAAAGGAAAATACAGCAGTTGATCAGGCTTCTATAGATCCAGTGCAATATGACAGTAAAATGGCAAGAAATTAAATACACGCATAAGAGTTTATGAAGAACATTAAGGCTTCACAACTACCCTTGCAACCCTTGGAAAAACCCTTGCTAAGACAAAAGGATCTAGCTACTCATACTCATAATAACATAAATATAAATGGATTTGATAGCAAGCATAAAAAGAAAACAAGAAAATGGGAAGAAAACTATTAAATACCAGCCGAAGCTAAAAAGCTCCGGTGAAAGAGTAGGGCTGGCCGGCGGCTACAGCTTGAAGAGGGAGGAACAAATCCCAAAGAAAAATAGAAAGTATGTTGATTTCTGCCTCCTCCCAATGTTGCCTGCCCTAAAAATCCTGAAGTTACTGTTTATATACAACCCTAAGCTAACTAGAGGACAAGTCCAGCTAAGGGAAGAAGACAAAATAGGAGGAAAGGGACAGCTGGAATGCAAAGCATGTCCCAGGCGGAATATTCCTAGGACGCTCAAAAGGGATCAGAGAGGAATCTCGCTGGCGTCTCTCTTCGTGCGCTCCAAGGAGGATTGCAAGCACGTGCGACTTCTGATGTAGGGCAAAACGCAGCACCTTTCGGCTTCACAGATGGTCCAGGGATGGACACGAATGCGCGCATCTAGGGCTCGACTGAGGAAATACGTCTAGGCCGCGACGAAGACTGGGAGACTTCCAAAGCTGCTCAATTCCATCCCAAAACGTGTGCTTTCTATCTTTTTCTCCTCCAGGGCTAGATATGGCAAAAGCATTGAAAACAGAGCAAGTTAGTAGCATCAAGGAGGGAAAACGTGCAAAATTAGAGGGAAAATATCTAGAAAACACACGCATATCAAACATCCCCACACTGCCCGATGCTCGTCCTCGAGCATCAATCAAAACTTAAAACCACCCACGACACACACGACACACATCCAAGAAGGCACAAGAGCAAGGGTCCTTCGGATCAGACCAAGCTGCGACACAACAGACCTTGCCTAGATGCACACCTGCGTTAAACCAAAAGGATAACGACCCTAGAGATTAAGCTTTTCCACATCCAGGCCCAAATAGAAGCAATCCTCACTGGTCGTGTTTACACTCGCTCTCATAAGCAGGGGTCACGTGTTTAAATCACTCAAACTAATGCAATGACACAACAGAACACACAATTTGCACATCAATTCGAGTAGCGATCCACATGCATAGGCAATCATTCGATCTAAAAGACTTTGTAATAGGGGGAAAGAAAGAACCGTGAAAGAGGTGGCTAAGGAAGAGATGAGAGATGAAATGAAACCCGGAATGTTTCCTTGGCTGAAAGAAGCAAAGTGGTGAAGTAGCGCTCGTCGAGGGCTTCTGGAGAGGGGAGTTTCTTTCTTTGATAATGTGCTAGCAAGCTCTTTGCTCACTTATGTTCGTGCCTCGATCCTTTATTGTTTTTTTGTTTTTTTTTTTGGAAGAATGAGGCTACGAACCTTGGATGCTTAGATTTCTCATAGCTAGGGCGAGACATTTCTGCCATTGCTTTCATTTCTTCATTCTGTTGCTGCTGGCCCTTTTTCCTGCTTTCAGCATTGCGACTACGATGTATCTTCCCCACACTTCGGCTTTGCTGTGTTGTCTAGCCCTCGACATTGCCCTCTTCGAACTCTACCTCACCTGCCAAGGAAAAGATGAATGAATTAGCTCAAATGGTTAAGAAAATAGGGTGAGAAGGGGATGGTTGGGGTCTAGAGATGGAGAGTAGAGGTGAAGAATAAAGGAGAAGAGAAGCAAAAAGAAATTTTTACAAAGTCTTTTGTCTTTTCGACGCTTTCCTACGACTAATGGTGTCCGCACCCAGGGGTATCATGCAAATTTAGTGCTTTGCTAAGCCATGCAACTATTCACACATGAACAAAAACATATCGTTGAGGCTCAATCATGCTCACAAGGCTTATTTTGATCGCAACTATCCAGACCTAGATGTGGACATAAGGGACAACAGGCAAAGACTGCGTGACTAGGCCTAGACTGATAAAAAGGGCATTTTTCATGTGCGCAAGCTAGAAGTGTGTGTCTATGCCTTGGGGGTTTTAAAACAAAACTGGTAGTGCAAAAAGATAGCTGGAAAAATCCGAGAAAAATCCGAGAAAATCCGCATCATGCAGTCATGCAATAAACATGAAAATAAACATGCGTTCACACAAAAATTAAAAAGCAAGCAAAGATAAAGTCCCTCCCCACACTTACTGATAAGAGTCTTCTGGATTCCGGACGGGTTCTGCTTGATCTGGACGGTCGGGAACACTGTACTGGGAGCCTTCGTCACCTGCAATGCACCGGAGGGGGTCTCCGGCGTAAACACTCCGATGCCAAAGTCAGAATGGGTGGTGAAAATGACAGGGGTTCAGTACGCTGTCTTAAGCTTACCCTTTTCTTTGTAAGGGTGAGGGTATTTATAGACAAAGGGAAGAGTGTACCGACAGGGGTAGGAGTAGTCCCCGGTAGATGTCGCTGGAGTGGCATATGTCGCAGGAGCGCCATATAGTGTCGTCATAGGGATGACGTCAAGAGGGTGACGTCACGGGTGACCTGGGATGGGATGTCGCCGTGCGGATGTCGCATGAGAACCCTCCCGCTGATGTCGACCATCCCAAGGTCGGTCGCCAAGCAAAGGATGACCGGGACAAGGCTTCGTCTCCCGCGACAGGCATAGTATGATGGTCGGGTCACACGTCGGGGTAGTGGAGATGTCGCTCCTGTAGTATCGAAGTGCCATACTTTTTCCATTGTAATTGTGGCCACCGCTTCTGCTTCTGCCCACTTAGTAAAATAATCCACTACCACGATTACAAACTTCAGTTGCGACCTTGCCTTAGGAAAGGGGCCTAAGATATCGATTCCCCACTTAGCGAAAGGACAAGGTGCCACGATCTGGGATATTTCAGTGGCAGGTCGTCGAGGGATTTTGGCAAATTCTTGACATCTATGGCACGACTGCACAAAGTTGTTACAATCCCTCCGAATAGTGGGCCAATAGAATCCTGACCGAAACACCTGCGCGGCCATGGTACCACTCGACACATACATACCGCAGATGCCCTCATGGATCTCACGAAGGGTATGGAGGCCCTCTTGTTCCGTTATGTATTTTGCGGCCGGGTGCGAGAAACATCTCCTAATTAGCGCCCCATCATAATAAGTGCACCTCGCCGCCTGCCTCAATACTTTTTTCTTTTCTGCACTGTCGCTTGGGAGCTCGTCGTGCTTCAAAATTTTTACCACGGGGACCCTCCAGTCCTTTTTGATCTCCTCTATACATAGCGACAACTGTTCCTCCATGAAAGACGGCAATGACCTTTCTTCATAGTACACGTCCTCTGGAATGGAGGCCTCCTGATTGGCCGCCATCTTGGCGAGACTATCCGCCTCAGTATTACCCTCCCGCGGGATGTGCTCGAAAGCGACGCTCAGACCGCTTTGTTCCATTTCTGCCAACTCTTTTTTCACTTTCGAAAGGTATTGCGCCATCATCGGCTCTCTAGCTTGGGAATGTCCCAAGACTTGATTAATTATCAGCTTGGAGTCCCCCCGCATTATCAACCGCGGGGTTCCAGTTACCCGGTCATTCTCAGTTTTGGCAAAAAGATTCCTTCCTACTCTTAGCCCTGCCAATAACGCTTCATACTCTGCTGCGTTGTTGGACAGCGGCTGTAGGATTCTAATGGCGTGCCGCACCTGCATATCGTGTGGCCCGACCATGTATATCCCAGCTCCCGCCAGTTCCTGATTTTTGGCGCCGTCTACATAAATGTGCCATGTGTCCGCTGGGACCTCTAAGAATGGGACCTTTGCATCGCTTTCTTTCTTTTCTGGCGGCTCCGCCGCGCTGTCCCCAGTAAATGTGCACTCGGCTATGAAATTCACCAAAACCTGAGCTTTTACAGATGGTCGAGCTTTGTACTGTAATCCATATTGCTCTAGCTCGATTGACCAGATCAACATCCTCCCCGAGGATTCTGGTTTCCTGAAAATCCTTCTCAAAGGCTGATCCGTGAGCACGATGACCGGATGGGCCTGAAAATACCTGTCCATCTTTTGCGTGGACTGTATCAGGGCAAACGCCACCTTCTCAAGGTGGGTGTACCGCACTTTGACATCTTTTAACACATGACTGACGAAGAAGACAGGTCGGTGGGCATAGTTATCCTCTCGAACCAGAACAGCACTGACTACTTCGTCTGCGACACCTAGGTACAAAAATAACGTGTCGCCCGGCTCTGGTCGTGTTAGTACCAAGTTGGACGACAGATAAGCTTTCAAACTCATGAACGCTCCTTCGCATTCTTGCGTCCAACCAAAAGGAGCCTTCTTGCGTATAACTTTGAAGAACGGCAGGCACTTTTCACCCTGCTTAGAGATGAACCGTCCTAGAGCAATGACGCGTCCTGTAAATCTCTGGACCTCCTGAAGGGTTCGCGGTGATACCATATCATGGATAGCCTTAATCTTTGACGGGTTTGGCTGGATGCCCTTTTGGCTTACCACGTACCCGAGGAATAAATCTCTGGACCTCCTGAAGGGTTCGCGGTGATACCATATCATGGATAGCCTTAATCTTTGACGGGTTTGGCTGGATGCCCTTTTGGCTTACCACGTACCCGAGGAATTTTCCCACCTGAAATGCAAACGCGCACTTGCGGGGGTTCAGCTTTATCTGGTACTTTCTCAGCGTGTCAAACACTTCCTGCAAATCGGCTAGATGGTCATCGAAGCTTCTGCTCTTGACCAGTACATCATCTACGTATGCCTCTACGTTTCTCCCAATTTGCTTTTCAAACACTTTGTTGGCCATACGCTGGAAAGTCGCCCTTGCGTTCTTTAGACCGAACGGCATTGCCGTGTAGCAATAAGTGGCCTTCGAGGTCATAAATGCCGTCTTTTCCTCATCCTCTTTGTCCATAGGGATTTGATGGTATCCGGAATTGGCGTCCAGGGAACTCAAATACGCGTACCCTGCCGCTTGATCGACCAACTGATCAATCCGAGGGAGCGGATAGCAGTCCTTAGGGCAAGCGTCGTTCAAGTTGGTGAAATCAATGCACATGCGCCAGTCTCCGTTGGGCTTGTAGACTAAGACGGGGTTGGCCAGCCACGTGGGATATTGAACTTCTCGAATGAATCCCTCGTCTGACAATTTCGCTATCTCCTTATCAATCACCCCCGCCTTTTCCACGGAGAATACTCGCCGCTTCTGTTGAACTGGCATGGCGTGTGGGTCGACATTAAGTCAATGCTCAGCCACTTCTCTGGACACGCCAAGCATGTCCGCTGGTTTCCACGCGAACTCTCCTTCATATTTGTTCAACAGCCGAGCCAATTGTGCTCTCTCCTCAAGAGTCAGCTTGTCGCTAACCTGGAAGCTCGCCTTATCATTTCTTCGGACAGGGATGGGTACCATCGCATCTACCGGCTGAGTCCGCCTTTCATCCTTTTGCTCGTAAGGGTCCGCTGCCACACACACATCTTGATCACAGCTCTTTTGAATCATGAGCGAGTAGCACTCGACAGCTAACTTTTGGCCGCCCTTGATCGACACTACCCCTTCCCACGAGGGGTATTTCATCCTGAGATGTTTCTGAGATACCACCGCCCGAAAATGATTCAGGAATGGCCGCCCTAGAATGGCATTATATGGTAGGATGAGATCTACGACCAAGAACATCAATTCTTCTGATCGTTTCGATGCGTCTTCTCTGAAATACACTGGTAGCGCTGTGATTCCAATTACGGGTATAGGGACACCGTCCACCCCTATGATTGGTTTCTTGCAGGGTGCCAATTCGTCGGCAGGGCGTTTCATGAGATTATATGCTTCCAATGAAAATAGATTTACCGTACTGCCATTATCAACGAGGGTCCTTCGCACCCCATGGCTCCCAATAACCGGTGTGACCACTAACGCATCATTATGAGGGAAGACGACGCCCTTCTTATCCTCTTCTGAAAAAGAGATTACCATCCTGTCTAGTGCATCAATCGCTCCCTTTTTTTATCGCCTGGCCTTCCCATTTTCGCTTCTCTCCTGTCAGGGGCGTTGCTGGAGTAATCTCGTCCAAGAACGATGTGCCTCCAGCAATAATGTTTATGATGGGGACGTCCTCATCGTGCATCATTAGCAACTCTTTTCCCCTTGCGCCAGAAGTTCCACCGCTCCCAGGGGGAGGAGGCAATTGATGGTCGCCTAGTGCGCCACGCGGGGGGTCGCTCCTGGCTTCTTCTCTCATTCGAGTGGCGAACTCTCCAAGGTAGCCTTCTTCTAGCAGTCGCTTTATTGCCAACTTTAACTCCCTACATACCTCAGTTGAATGCCCTTTAACCTTGTGGAATTTACAAAAAGCATTTTCCCTTCCTCCCATGACCACCCCCGGCTTCATAGGGGCGGGATAACGAATCGGCAAGTTCCGCTGCTGAATAATGGCTAAGATTTCCGCTCATGGGAGTGTAAGGGGAGGGAGGTCGGGATCGTATGCACGACCCTTAGGAGGATCCGTCTGTCGCTGAACATTCAGACCACCGCCCCTTCCTCTAGAGAAGTTGCCCTTCTGGCGGCTCGGCGCCTTGGGAATGTAATCTTTCCGCTGACTGTATTCATCACCCGGACAGGTATCGCGGGCCACACTGGCTTGAGCCGCAGGAGCATGAGGGGCGCTCTGGGGCGTATTCCGCATTCTGATTCTATATTCCTCATCTTCCATCCTCGCATAATTATGGGCCTTAAACCTTAACGCATCTAAGGTCGCTGGGGAGTCTACCATTAAGGTATCTCTCAGCTTCCCATATCCACAATTCCGCTTCAAAGCTTCTACAGCAAAATCAATAGTGATACCAGGGGTCAACGACATTTCCGTATCAAAATGACCCAAATAACTATTCAAAGACTCCTCCGGTTTTCTACATATATCAAACAAGGCTGCTGCGGATTTCCGAATAGGGATAGCTGTGCTGAAGCGACTCTTAAACTTGGCCTCTAGTTGCTGGAAACTGTCAATTGATCGAGCGGGAAGCCCTTCGAACCAGAGGCGAGCCACTCCTGACAATGTCATGACGAAAATTTGACACAACGCCGCTTCGCTGTGCGTCTGAAACTGAACGAAGTCCTTCACCTTGTTGAGATGTGAAATAGGGTCTCCGGTGCCATCGTACGACTCCGAGGGGAGCTTGACACGTCAGCCGACCCTGTGGTGCCTTATACGGTGGGTCAAAGGATGACCAGCGGTGTCGTCTAAGATCTCACGATCATTTCGGGGAGGAGACGCGTCCAGGTGTCGCCTGTACCCTCGAGGCTCTGGGGTACGATGCTGTCGGGGAGTCCGGCTGCGACTCCTTTGCGAACGGGACCGACGCCTCCTACTGCCTGATCTCTCACTCCGTTCCCTGGATACCTCTCTATCGACTCCCTCCCTTCGGCCGTCCCAGCGCTCTCCGTATTCCTCTAGCGGCCGCTCTACTTGTGAAGTAGGAATCCGCAGTACCCGCGGTATATAGTGCTCCTCGTATCCGCCTGCCAACTGCGCGAAACCGAATGGCACGCTTATCGCAGGTGAGGTCAAAGGAACGCTCATCTGGCGCCGAGGCGATGCCGGTCGATCAACGACGATAGATGGATTAATGATAACTCGAGGAGGCACACCTGATGTCGCGGCACTAGAAGTGGGACCTGTGGCCATCCCAATCAAATAATCTAAGTGGGCACGAAGAGCTAGCATGGAACTTACCGAGGGAGTAGCGAGGTTGTCCGTCCCAGAACTTGCAAACGGAGGAACAGAGCGACTGGATCCACCCACATAAAACAATGGAGCGCCCGTTGAGGCGGTAAGGGAACCCATTTGCATAAAGGGAGTACTCGCTTGAGAAAGCGGGGTACCCAGTTGAGAACACGAGGTGTCAGTTGTCAGTCCGAAAAGAAAGTTTGTCTGCGCAGAAGAGATGTCAGGTGATGTGACATATGTACTGGACGAAGACGTGGCAAAAAGTGTCCTTCGCGCGTGATCGCCACGAGTATGAGGGGGCGTGGATTCTGAATCCGAAGCCATGATCCTTCGACTCTCAGAAAGAAAGAGAAAATAGAGCTTGGCTATTAAGGAAACTCACTTAATCAACCAAAGCTCTCAATGAAAGCACCATTTGATAAAAGTCTTCCAGATTCCGGACGGGTTCTGGTTGATCTGGACGGTCAGGAACACTGTACTGGGAGCCTTCGTCACCTGCAATGCGCCGGAGGGGGTCTCCGGCGTAAACACTCCGATGCCAAAGTCAGAATGGGTGGTGAAAATGACAGGGGTTCAGTACGCTGTCTTAAGCTTACCCTTTTCTTTGTAAGGGTGAGGGTATTTATAGACAAAGGGAAGAGTGTACCGACAGGGGTAGGAGTAGTCCCCGGTAGATGTCACTGGAGTGGCATATGTCACAGGAGCGCCATATGGTGTCGTCATAGGGATGACGTCAAGAGGGTGACGTCAGGCGAGGTGACGTCACGGGTGACCTGGGATGGGATGTCGCCGTGCGGATGTCGCATGAGAACCCCCCCGCTGATGTCGACCATCCCAAGGTCGGTCGCCAAGCAAAGGATGACCAGGACAAGGCTTCGTCTCCTGCAACAGGCATAGTATGATGGTCGGGTCACACGTCGGGGTAGTGGAGATGCCGCTCCTGTAGTATCGATAGTTATCACTTACGCTTCACATTGTCCTCAATGTGAGAAGGGCACACAAACACAGAAGTTCAAATTTAAGGAAAAGTACAAAACAGAAATTGAAAACCCTCCAACAGGGCGGGATTAAGGGGGTGAGAGATTGTGGCGGGCGACTTCAGTAGTCAGACCGCGGAGTTCAGAAAGGATTGCGTGGAGGAGTCTTTCAATGGCTGGAGCATTGATGGTCGTAGGAGTGGCATCGGGGGCTGGAGTCTCTACTGGACGGGAGCTACTAGCTGGGTCTGGAGGGGGCTGAGTAGAAGATTGCGCTTCTGAAGGCCAAGTAAACTTGCCACCGTGCTTTGCTCCAAAAACCTGCTCTTTCTGGCTGGTGCAAACTGTACTGAAAGTCAAAACTTTGCGTGAGAGACAAAGGTGCCCCATCCGGTCAAGAGTTCTGAGGTCCAGAACCGTGTCCGGGACAGGGGTTAAAGAGCTATGCTTAGCAAGGTTGAGACCACACAAATTAATGGCAAGCAGAGTGATAAGAGAACCAAAGGCGGGGCCTCGACTATTGTTTTGAATTCCAGTGACAGTGGTGGCAACCCAAAAGCTTAAGTTAACTCTATGTTTTTTATACATGCACCATAAAAAGAACAATTCTTGCAACGACAGCTGGCCTAAAGAAGTATGCTTACCTACGAAGGTAAGGGCCAGATATCGGTGCAAGATGCGCAGGCAAGGATCACTGATTTCATGAGCTTTGGCCGATTTCGGGCTAAAGGTGGCATTGGGTTTTCCAGTTAGCTCCCGAAACGCCGAATTACCATCGAAGTCATCAGGATAATTCGTCAAAGCAGATGTATATGTATCAGAGCTCAAATCAGAAGCAGTAACAAAACCCAAGGCACAGTTAAATTCATCAATAGACATGGGGAGCCATTTTTTCATCAACCTAAAACTAATAGTTTCCGGGGCAGACAAATCAGGGGCAGTCTTACCTCTAGACTTAAAATGCTCAGAGACGGTCCAAAATGAAGTAAAGAATTCTAGGGAGAGCTCGACAAAGTTCGGATGCTCGAGGAAGAACAACACTTCCCACCCAATATTGGCAATAAACTCCTTAACTCTTGACCCTACATGCATCTTTTCAAGAAAACTCATATCCAGGCGTGCACAAGGGCGCATGCCTTTTGGGAGCAACACAACTAGCCTATCTAAAGACGGTTTGTCGTTAAACTTAACCCAACCAACAGAAGGGATAGAAGTCACCTGGGAAGGTCGAGGGGTGGACGCGGAAGACGGTGTCGAGACCTCAACAGAGGGCTTGGCCTTCTTGGCAGTTGAGGCCTTGGCTTTCCCTTTGCTGGATGGTGGTGCTTTGCGCTTCTGGTTGGTCGGAGTGGGTTCATCCTCCGGCGCTGGTGGAACTTTCTCCGTGGATTTGGGCTCAGGGGCTTGCTCAGTTGGGTCAGACTCGGTCGCCTCTTCGCTAGCGCCCTCGACGTCCTCTCCTTCTTCTCTTCCATCGCCACTGACATCCATGGCATCCTTGTCTTCAACTTCAAGCTCCGGGGCAACCTCAGAACAAGGGGATTCAGTTTCCGCATCAGATCCAGAGATGAGAACCTCTTTCAACACCTCCGATATCGTGAGTTCACGTTTGGCCGCGGGAGAGGCCTTGGATTTCGTGGGTTGAGAGCTTTTGGTAGTGCTTTGACGCAGTGGAGCCCTGGATTTTCCGGATCTGGTCATGGGTGAGAGTTGAGGAACAACAGTGGTGGCGTCGGGCTCCTTTCTAGGAGAATCGGCAGCGGCGGGCTCGATGGCCGGAGGTTGTGAGGTGGGAGTAGTAGATGGAGGTAAAGTGAGAGAGGGTGAAGGAGATGGGTTTTCACTATGTGTAGTGGAGGAAGATGAAACCACGGGGCTATGAGGTGGAGCATTGGGGCTGGAGCCTGAGGTGTTTCTGTGGGCCATCTTCACTCGTACCATGGTTAAAGGTTGGTGGTAAGGTGAAAAAGAGAGAAGAAAGAGGTGGGAGAGAAGGTGAGTTGTTTGGCTGAAAGGGATATGTGAGTTATGTGAGAGAGTTGAGGCTGACAAGGCGTAAAAAAGGGAGGGATGGGAAGAGATAGAGACGGATGGAGGGAATCACGCTGTCAGATGCGATCCGCGTCTGACATAGCGTGGACGTGGCGCACTGGGGTTTCGCGTAGTGCCCCTTGTCAGTGTCCTCCTGCAAAAATTTAAGAGAATTCAAATTTCAAATGCACATGAAGACGAAAAGAGAAAAGGAAAAGAGGGAAAATAAAAATAAAAATAAAAATAATAAATAGATAAACATGGAAAGGAAACAAGGAAATTAATGGCACGTATGGTAAAAAGAGAAACAAATTAAATTCACATTAAAAAAAGGGAAAGAGCGCATGCATGGGCATAAATTATACAATCAGGCAGGAAATTAAATGCAAGTTCAGGGCAAGAGAATAGAGAGAAGGGAAAGAGAGGGGAACAGCATGCGGAATGCCCGTTCAGTTGGCCTTGACATTGACGTCCAGGCCTGGACGTTCTCAACGGAGTCTAGGTCGGGATGGGAGGATCCTCCAACCCCATCTTGTCGATGGTGAAGGGACGAAATCCTTCGTAGTACGGCTTGAGCCTGTGGCCATTGACTTTGAATAACACTCCTGTATCCATGC
Source organism: Viola odorata (assembly GCA_963691705.1). Classification (NCBI taxonomy): domain Eukaryota; kingdom Viridiplantae; phylum Streptophyta; class Magnoliopsida; order Malpighiales; family Violaceae; genus Viola; species Viola odorata. Next base: position 46,446,198 of record OY829546.1, on the reverse strand, counting down.
TCTGGATCTCGACAGCACCATGATAAAAAATAGTAGGGACCAGTCCATTTGGATTTTAGCTTGCCCGCGAAGAGTCTCAACCGGGAGTTGTAGAGTAGAACTTTCTGGCCAATTTCGAAGAACTTTGGTGTCAGCATCTTGTCATGGTAGTCCTTGGTCTTACCCTTGTAAATCAGGGCATTCTCGTAGGCATCGCTTCTGAGCTCCTCGAGCTCTTGAATCTGTAAGTGGCGTTGCTGCCCAGCCTGGTCTGGATCCATGTTAACCTTGCGAATTGCCCAAAATGCTTTGTGTTCGATCTCCACGGCCAAGTGGCATGGCTTTCCATAGACAAGGCGATAAGGGGTAATCCCAATCGGGGTTTTATAGGCAGTACGATATGCCCAAAGAGCATTGTCTAGCTTCAGACTCCAATCCTTTCGGGACTGGCTGACCGTTTTTTCCAAGATTGCTTTAATCTCCCGGTTAGACACCTCTGCCTGACCATTTGTCTGGGGGTGGTAAGCTGTGGAAACCCGATGGGTGACTCCATATCTGGTCAATAGAGATGCTACAACACGGTTGCAGAAATGAGTACCGCGGTTGTCGCACCCCCTTTTTCGTTTGGAAAAAACGAGTTTAAAGGTTCGCGGCGGATGCTAAGCATAAATGGATGCTTCGCATAATACAATGAAGTCGCCACCCTATTTTTCTAAGGTTTAGGGAACCTAAGCGTCATGGCATAAAAATAAAAAACTAAGGCACAATTGGTCTAAACCTTTGAACAACGGTTCGAGGTCGTATTGTGGACTTGGGAAGGTGTTAGGCACCCAAGTCACACCCTAAAACGGTTACCGGTTATAAAGTGAGGTGTTTGTTATGTTTAATATTTTGACACGAAAATAAATAATCGAAGCATGTCAACCTCCTCCTCCCACGAATTCAAGTCACTTTCCGATCATTTACATAGGCCAATGATCGAATCATGCCAACAGAGTTTGCTTACAGACTTGGGTCACTTTCCGATTATTAAACATTTTTGGCACGATTTGGCCCTCAAAGGTGACGTTACATCTTAGCATATTTCGTCGGGACATGTTATTTCCGATAGGGACACGAAGGACGGGGTTACCATTTGTTCGTTATGCTAGAGCGGACGTTCCCCCCTTTTCATTGAGCCATGCATGATTAATTAATTAATTACTAAGTGATCCTATCATGGATAAATACTAGCATGATGTTAATTTAATGAATGCAAATAACCGTGTGGGATCGAAGCCACCATGCATATCATTTAACAAGAAAGCAATTAATCTCATGGCATTTAAACGCAAGTGATGTAAACATGTAAGCATGTGGATGGATTTTATCATGCATATAATTATAAGTTTTTTTAGCATTTTTAGATAACATACATGAAAATAATATTTGCGAAAGACATTAAATAAATAAAAGAGACTTAGAAGAAAGACGTACTTGCGTTGCGTGATCTTGATCTTCCTTGCAAATTGAAAGTGTTAGCGTTGGTTTGAAAATAAATAAATAAGAAAAGCGCATGCAAACATTTATTTAATTTATGACAAATAGACAATTAATTAAATAAACATGGCATAAACAAATTAATAAAATATGAATTTAATTAAATAAACTTGGCATAAACAAATTAATTACAACATGTATTTAATTAAACAAACATGGCATGAGCAAATTAATTACAACATGTATTTAATTAAATGAACATGGCGTAAACAAATTAATTAAATCATGCAAGCATTTAATTAAGTAAAACATGGCATAAATAAATTAATTACAACATGTAAGCATTTAATTAAATAAAACATGGCATAAATAAATTAATTACAACATGTAAGCAATTTAATTAAACACACAAGCATACGAATATTTCATACGAAAATTGACATGGCATAAAGCATACGAATATTTCATACATGTTGACGAAAATTATACATGGCGTACGAGAATTATACATGGCATATACGAAAATTATACATGGCGTACGAAAAAAATTATACATGGCATACGAGAATTATACATGGCATATACGAAAATAAGTGGGCCCCACAAGGGATTTTTGAACATTAAAAAATGGGCTTGGCTAAACAAGTACACAACTTAATTAAATAAAATATGGCATTAAAAGCATACGAACATGTGAACAATTCATACCATATTTAAAACATGAAAAATAAAATAAACATATCGCATACGAACATGTAAACAATTCATGCGATATTAACATTTAAAATAAATAAACAATTTATAAGCATACGAAAACCATACGAGAAATTGAGTCGTACACATACGAAATTTTAAATGGGTCGGGCCCATCACTTGTCCAAAACAGCGGCTGGGCTTGTGATTAAATCAAGCCCAGCACTCATTTATTCAAGATGGGCTTGGGATGAAATCAAGCCCATCACCTTTGCCTTTCTCCTTTTCCCGCACTCACCCTTTCTTCTTCTTCCTTTCTTTATTTCCCAGCCGGCCACCATGGCCATATATCCAAAATTTCATCTTTCATCATCTTTACTTAAAATGATTGCAATAATTACACCACAAAAGCAATAAATTATGGCAATAAAAACAGCAACAAAACACGTCAAGAATAGCTTCAATTTTACATGGAAAGAGCTAGTTAATTAATATGCATATATATCCATTAATTACTCAAAGCCTCATACAATTAAATTGGAGCAAGGAAAGCATTACTAACATGGAAACTAAGCATTTTAGACAAGTTTTAACAAGTTATTCATGCATTATAATGAAAAACGAAAATTGAAGCAACTAGAGAGAGAGAGGTAGATTACCTTCCGGGAGAGTTATTGGCCAAGAAGGATGAGCAAAAAGTAAAGATTAAGAGGAGGATTTGGTGCCCTTTTCTTGTTGATAGAAGCAAGCTATTTATAGGGGAGGGAAAAATTTGGAGGCGGTTGGGTGAGTGGCTGCAAATGGACGGGAAGAAAAGAAAGAAAATGATGATGATGAACAGTGCCCGGAGTGATGAGCAAGTTTGATTGTGTGGCTAGGTGGTGAGCAAGGCAAGCTAGAGCTGTGCTGGAGGGTGAGAATGAAGAGGTGGAGGATTTACATGCATTTATGTAGTAATTATCCCATTTTTGGGCACGAACGAGATATTTTTGTACGAGCGAAATCGTACGAAAGTGAAAATAAATCCGAGCCAAGGGTACAACTATGTGTAGAAAAATAAGGCAAGAAAACTAATATACAGTGAAGAAACGCGAAAGTTGATTTAACGTATTTATTTTCTCTTTCAGAAGTGTCAAAACGTTCGTGCGCAAAATAAATATCCTTACGACGTAAATTGAACGAAATTGAACGCGGTGGTGTGAAAGAGAAAATTAGCACGTAATTATCAAATAAAGAAATAACACGTTCGACCCTCGGTCCCGGGAAACTTACTCGGGATCGAAAGAAGTTCGCAAAAAGACAGTTAAAAGTATGAAAAAAATTAAAAGGCACGAAATGACATGAAATATTAAACAAACTAGCCTAGGACCAAGAATCGACAGAAATTTGATCTAGACGAGCTATTAAACGTGATAAGCGTAAAATTATGTAAATGTGACGAAAAAAGTGGTTAAAAATCGGGTAGCAACAGTTGCCCCCTCTTTACTGTCTGATCAAAAATACAGTGTAACAGAATTTTTGATTAGCAGTAAAGATAGTTGCCCCTAAGTGCTACCACGGTTTTGTGAAATGTATTGCAAAAATGTAAACGAGGTCGCTCAAGGAGGAGATTTTGGCTGGCATAAAGGTAGTCGCTCAAGGAGGAGATTTTGGTTGGCAAAAAGATAGTCGCTCAAGGAGGAGATTTTGGTTGGCAAAAAGGTGGTCGCTCAAGGAGGAGATTTTGGTTGGCAAAAAGGTGGTCGCTCAAGGAGGAGTATTTAGATATAGTATGCGGAAAAGTAGTCGCTCAAGGAGGAGTACTTAGATAGACAGGAATGTAAGACAGGAAAGTAGTCGCTCAAGGAGGAGTATTTAGATATGTAGAATTGTAGAATGTAGTTGGGAATTTTCATAAACAATGTCAATTGCGGGAAAATAAATGCAGACTATTCAGATATTGAGGGAGAATGCAGAAATGCAGAAATGTAAATGACAACTTCTCTGATAATGAGGAAAAATGTAAATTGCAGAATTGTAAATGAGAGTTAGAACGTACCTTTGGTTTGGTGTTGGTTGATAGTAACGTACCTTCGAGAGAAATGTCTCTGACGGTTTTCTTGGATAATGAGGATGGTTGTCTCTGATATCGAGGAAAAGGTGATCTCTGATACTGAAATCGGTTGTCTCTGATAGTGAGGACGTTGATGATTTCTGATATTGAAATCGGTTGTCTCTGATAGTGAGTTGATGATGTGATCTTCTCTTCTCTGATAATGAATTTGATGATCTCTGATAATGAAATCGTTGATGGTCTCTGATAGTGAGGATTGATGCATTCTCTGATAGTGAGGATGTTGATGATCTTCTCTGATAATGAGGAGATGGTTTTCTCGGATAATGAGGATGATGGTGATCTTCTCTTCTCTGATAATGAATTTGATGATCTCTGATAATGAAATCGTTGGTGGTCTCTGATAGTGAGGATTGATGCATTCTCTGATAGTGAGGATGTTGATGATCTTCTCTAATAATGAGGAGATGGTTTTCTCGGATAATGAGGATGATGGTGATCTTCTCTTCTCTGATAATGAATTTGATGATCTCTGATAATGAAATCGTTGATGGTCTCTGATAGTGAGGATTGATGCATTCTTTGATAGTGAGGATGTTGATGATCTTCTCTGATAATGAGGAGATGGTTTTCTCGGATAATGAGGATGATGGTGATCTTCTCTTCTCTGATAATGAATTTGATGATCTCTGATAATGAAATCGTTGATGGTCTCTGATAGTGAGGATTGATGCATTCTCTGATAGTGAGGATGTTGATGATCTTCTTTGATAATGAGGAGATGGTTTTCTCGGATAATGAGGATGATGGTGATCTTCTCTTCTCTGATAATGAATTTGATGATCTCTGATAATAAAATCGTTGATGGTCTCTGATAGTGAGGATTGATGCATTCTCTGATAGTGAGGATGTTGATGATCTTCTCTGATAATGAGGAGATGGTTTTCTCGGATAATGAGGATGATGGTGATCTTCTCTTCTCTGATAATGAATTTGATGATCTCTGATAATGAAATCGTTGATGGTCTCTGATAGTGAGGATTGATGCATTCTCTGATAATGAATTTGATGATCTACTCTGATAATGAGGAGATGGTTTTCTCGGATAATGAGGATGATGGTGATCTTCTCTTCTCTGATAATGAATTTGATGATCTCTGATAATGAAATCGTTGATGGTCTCTGATAGTGAGGATTGATGCATTCTCTGATAGTGAGGATGTTGATGATGTTCTCTGATAATGAGGAGATGGTTTTCTCGGATAATGAGGATGATGGTGATCTTCTCTTCTTTGATAATGAATTTGATGATCTCTGATAATGAAATCGTTGATGGTCTCTGATAGTGAGGATTGATGCATTCTCTGATAATGAATTTGATGATCTGCTCTGATAATGAGGAGATGGTTTTCTCGGATCATGAGGATGATGGTGATCTTCTCTGATAATGAGGAGATGGTTTTCTCGGATAATGAGGATTATGGTGATCTTCTCTGATAATGAGGAGATGGTTTTCTCGGATAATGAGGATTATGGTGATCTTCTCTGATAATGAGGAGATGGTTTTCTCGGATAATGAGGATTCTCAGATAATGAGGATGATGGTGATCTTTTCTGATAATGAGGAGATGGTTTTCTCGGATAATGAGGATGATGGTGATCTTCTCTTCTCTGATAATGAGGAAAGTTGATCTGGTAGGATGTTTGATTGGATTTTTATGAAAATCCATGACAAAGGCATTACAATGATGTTGTGATCGAAGACCCAATGGTTGATGTGATTCCGCCAAAGCATATCTGTATCCTGCAAATAGGAAGGAAGCAAACATGCAGCAGCAACAGATAAAAAGAGAGAGAGCAAGTGATAATGCGAGAAATATCAAACATTCCTACATTTAACCCATGGCTTGCCCCCAAGTTTTTGTTTGAAAATGATTTCTTTGTTTAAGAAAATAAATTTAAGCATTTATATTTTTTTTGCTAAATGTTTATCCAATTTTCGTTATATGAACATGATGGATTCAAGTCTAGATAACGTGTACATCTTGTTCAGGAAATAACGACCTCAAGAACAAGACTTTCCCATGACATGCAGCTGTAAGCAATCCTCACCAGATATTAGTGTTTGCACTCACGCTCAGAAAATAAGGCTATGTGTTTACACTCTTAAAAATGCAATAAACATAGCACAAAAATTAAATTTGCAATGTCAATCCGAGTGAATAAACTTCTAATGAAGATGCACATGCATGGGTTTGCTAATAATCGAAAGGACTTTGCGAGGGATAAGAAGTGAGAGATTTTATGGAAAGGGAAAGTTTGTGGTGTTGTTGGTTTTTTGTTTGAGTTTGCGCTCATTGACTGATTGTGATGAGGGCAAATCATGGTGAAAGATGTTTTGGCGATTTAATGGTGGAGAAGAGCAACGTACACGAGTTCTTCTTCTTTTGTTGGGACATTCTTTCTCATGGTCATCTTTGATCGATCTCGATTCACTTGCGTCCATTTTCATTGAGTTGGTGGTTCTTGAGACACATTTTCTTTTCCTCTCTTTTCGTTTTTCCTTTTGTCCTTTTTTCATTTTCTTTTCTCTCTTTTTTTTTTTTTTTTTTAATTTTTATTGATTTTTTTCCCCTTTTTCCTTCCTTTTCTTTTCCCTTTTTTCTCTTGTAGGTATTAATAGCAAGTGAAGTAGATGCGATTTCCTTTGTTTCGGTTCTTTCGGGCAAAGGCCTTCTGATTGATTTCCTTTACTCTTCCGCGTATTAGCGCGGGTTGTCTCCCTTGGGGGGGGTTTTCTTGTCGTCTTGTTGATCCGTTGTAATGATCTTTAACATGCTCGTGGTGCCTTCGTTGGTCATTGAGCGTTTATTTGTTTGCGAAGAACTTCTCTTTTTTTCTTGAAGGGTTTTTTTTTTTTTTTTTAGGTGGCAAAAGGAATGTAGGGTGATGTAGTTTTAGTTGGAAAAATAAATTAAGAGGGGAGGAGAACGCAAAGTCCAATGTCATCTCATTGTCATCCCATGTCTGATTGTTCATGTACCCTGGATATTATGCAAATCTAACTAGCACCTAGTTTAGCATTTACACTTATGAAAGAAAATAAGGTATGAAGGCCCAAAACACTCACCAAGATATGTTTGTGATTGCTTACATCTAAACATGTTATGGATATAAGAGTTAACAGATAAAATCTCATATGTTTATATAACTCCTAATGAACGCACAAGTTTAAAAATGATGAACGCTGGATTAAAAAAAATGTGGGATTTTTGTTTTCCCTTTTTTTTTTTTAGCCCAAGTAGTACATGTAAAAATTTATTTATTTATATTATTATTAATTTTTTTGCGAAAACTAAGGGTTTTAGTAAAAACGACGCACACACTCTCGCAATAACATAAATTGTGGGAATTTTAAACATCGTGGAAATGTAAATTGCAAAAAAAAACATAAATTGCGGAAATGGAAATTGCAAAAAAACGGAAATTGCGGAAACGGAAATTGCGAAAATGTAAAAGGACAACTTCCCTGAAAAATGAGCTTGGAAATTTTTCGACACCTTCTTTTGGTCGTCACTTCACTTGCTTGCCCCAAAGTCTTGTTGCACCTGGAATGAAGAAGACAATTAAATATTAAATTCATAGGGAAAAGGTATCCCAAGATGTTGAATTTAATGAAAAACAAAAATATTGAAAAGAACACGTGCCTCCCACACAACGCTCTTGTTTAAAGTCGTAGGCTCGACTAATGTGTGTGGCTTTCCTTCATGCCTCCGTCCGTCACACAAAATTTGACGAAAGGTGGGGGTTAGTTCACCTCCCAGAAGCCATCGTTAACCTGAAAAAGACAAGTGAAAATAGAAGTGAGTATGGGTGATGCAATCTCGAGGTCTCCATGCTGCTTTGATCAATCTCCCGGCTACTCTTTCACTTGATACTTTAGGGGGAGCGAGAAACGGGTGCCCCTTGGGTTGGTGCTCTTGGTGGAGACGTGAGGGAAGTCTTTATTTATTCTAGCGACGTAGCATGATCTTGGGTGTTATCGATGAAAACCCTTGAAGTGACCCGGAATGAGTAGCTAAAGTTATCTCTAAAGGGTTTTTCGAGGGGTCTGTTGTTCAGAAAACTTCGATCCTTGGTACGGGCATACTTCGACCCAAATTCAACATCTTTCGTGTTTTGACTACGCAAAAATTCTGAGCCGAATGCATTCATTTTGGACGAGACCTAGGATCGCACCGCTGAGACCGAGAAAACTGTCCTCCTTATGTCCGAATTTTTTGTGGGAGATGCGCCGCTCGGAAAGATCCCATTTTTGTCATGGAAATTATTCAAGGTGTTATGAACATCTTTCGTGTTTTGGCCAAGTGGAAATCCCTAGCCAATTGTGTTGATATTGGCCAAAACAAAAGAACGCGCAGCTGTGACCGAGTAGGTTAGTTATCTCTATGCCTAAATTATTTCCGGGAGATTTGTAGCCCGGAACGCTCTGTAATTTGGTGTGAGTATACTTCAATGTGTTGCGAACATCTTTCGTGTTTTGACCGAACATAAATTCTGAGCCCATCGTATCGATATTAGCCAAAACAAATGAGCGCGCGGCTGAACGAATGATTTTGGGGGTGAAAAACTGATTTTGGAGCCGAAGCTAGCGGTATACCGCCAGGGGCCAGGCGGTATACCGCCAGAGATGGCCTTTCGCGGGCCTTCCTTTTGGCTGAGGTACACTGCTCCAAAATATCTGAAATTTGGTAGGAACATACTTCAACATGTTACGAACATCTTTCGTGTTTTGGCTGAATGAAAATTCTGAGTCGAATGTGTTCATATTGGTCAAAGCAAAAGGTCGCACGGCTGAGACCGAGAAAACTGTCTTCCTTACGTCCAAATCATTTGTGGGCGATGCACTGCTCGGAAAAATCCCATTTTTGGCATGGAAACTCTTTAAGGTGTTGTGAACATCTTTCTTGTTTTGGCCAAGTGGAAATTCTTAGCCGATAGTGTTGAACGCGCAGCTGAGGCCAAGTAGAGCGGTTGTCCTTGAGTTTAGAATTTTTTCCAAGAGACTAGCTCCTCAGAACTTTCTGAAATTTGGCATGGGTGAACTTCAACATGTTGGGAACATCTTTCATGTTTTGGCCGAGTGGAAATTCCGAGTAAATCACGTTGATATTGGACAAAACAAAAGATTGCGCAGCTGAGCGGATGATTTTGGAGGCCAAAAAAAATGATTTCGATGGGATTTGGAGCGAAGCTAGCGGTATACCGCTAGGGTCCAGGCGGTATACCGCCAGAGACAGGTTTGGGAGCCGATTGCGGCCTCCTTGGATAGAGCTACGCTGCTCCGAAAAATCTGAAATTTTGTATGGATGAACTTCAAGATGTTGGGAACATCTTTCGTGTTTTGGCCAAGTGGAAATTCCGAGTAAATCACGTTCATATTGGCCATGAAAAAATATTGCGCAACTGAGACCGAGGAGCATCTGCCCCTGCGTTCTAAATTTTTTTGTGAGATATTTGCTTTTCCGAAAATTCTGAAATTTGGTAGGGGTGGATTTCTATGTGTGATGAACATCTTTCGTGTTTTGGTTGAGTGAAAATTTGGAGCCAAACGTATTCGTATTGGCCGAGACAAAAGATTGCGCAGCTGAGGCCGAAAACGTGTGAACTTCCCTTGCGTTCCGAATTTTTTTTGTGAGAGTTTGGCTGCCCATAACTTTATGAAAGTTTGCGTGGTTAAATTTTGGCCTGTTCTCAACATCTTTCATGTTTTGGTCTAGTGGAAATTCGGTACAAATCATCTTCATTTTGGCCAAGACAAAAGATTGCGCAGCTGGGGCTGAGAAATGGAGCTGTCTTTGTGTTCTGAATTCGTTTGGCAAAAATGGGCTGTTCCGAAGATTATGATATTTGGTAAGGGTGGAGTTCTATGTGTTACGAACATCTTTTGTGTTTTGTCCAAATGGAAATTCCTAGCCAATCGCGTTCATATTGGCCAAGATAAAAGAGTGTGCAGCTGAACCCAAAACAACCACTTCTTGCATTCTGAATTTTTTTGTGAGCGTGTTTTTTTTCAAGGTCAATCAATCGTGTGTTTTTTTTTTGGTGGGATTTATATATGGTTCATTTTGGGGGGGGGGGGGAGGTTGATTTGATTGTAGGCGTTGGCCGTTCGATGTTTTTTGGATGTGAGAGAGAAAAACGCATTTCGTAATTATCCAAATAACTACGAATTTTGTCATTGATATTTTTTCATCCAAAAGGGGTTACAACCATTACAAGTTGATTTAACTATCTAGATTTATCTAAAGGCCAGAAGATAAGGTCTAGGAACATTGTTACATGGGGTAAAAGAAAAAAATCTAAGCAACAGATGCTTGATTCTGAAGGCGTCAATCTTTGGAAGTCGGGATCCGTTTGTTCATAAAAAATGTTCTAATGACGCAATCTCTCCTTTTTGCATCACCACTTCCTCTATCCCAATCTTGGCCGCAATATCGGAAATGAAACCGGATTTCAACATGTCCCCTAGCGCAGCTTGATTATCAAAACTTCTTCCCCGAAAGTATCAAGTGAGAGTAATGCGGGCACTGTCATTTTGAACGAGCAGGATGGGTCTTGGGGAAAGAACATGAAACAGAGTCCCTGCGTTAGCAACTTTACACAAAGTATGTTGCTAGGTTCTTTACATGCATTGCTAGATTAGTGCGAAAGAGAAACGTAGAAAATGTGGTAAACCAAGCCACGACAAAATAAGTATGATGCACGTGATGGGGGCTTTTGACGTTGACTAAAGTTCTAACGGCCTGAAGGTTCCCGACGATACCATAGAATGGTCCAAAAAGTGTCGTAAGTCGACCACCTATTCTTTCCTACGAATTCAGGCCACTTTCCAACCATTTACATAGGCAAATGATCGAATCATGTCGGCTGAATCCGCGTACTAGAATGGAGGCCAACCGTCCGGCTAGCTTTAAGGGTTCGAACGGGTTGGGTTTCGAGAACATTACCCAGGACTCGTGTCCTAGGGTGTCCTTACTCCCCGTCCTAAACTTATTTGGTAAGGCGACCCTTGGGTGTAGGGCCTATGCATGCAACGCGTATGACAATTGATCAAAGCAATAACAAATAGTCACGAAAACAGTTTATTAAAGCAAGTAAAAAAAAAAAAACCTTAAAAAAAAAACCGGCTTCGACCCTACTAGTCCCCAGTGAAGTCGCCAAACTGTCGCACTCCCTTTTTCGTTTGGAAAAAATGAGTTTAAAGGTTCTCGGTGGATGCTAAGCATAAATGGATGCTTCGCATAATACAATGAAGTCGCCACCCTATTTTTCTAAGGTTTAGGGAACCTAAGCGTCATGGCATAAAAATAAAAAACTAAGGCATAATTGGTCTAAACCTTTGAACAACGGTTCGAGGTCGTATTGTGGACTTGGGAAGGTGTTAGGCACCCAAGTCACACCCTAAAACAGTTACCGGTTATAAAGTGAGGTGTTTGTTATGTTTAATATTTTGACACGAAAATAAATAATCGAAGCATGTCAACCTCCTCCTCCCACGAATTCAAGTCACTTTCCGATCATTTACATAGGCCAATGATCGAATCATGCCAACAGAGTTCGCTTACAGACTTGGGTCACTTTCCGATTATTTAACATTTTTAGCACGATTTGGCCCTCAAAGGTGACGTTACATCTTAGCATATTTCGTCGGGACATGTTATTTCCGATAGGGACACGAAGGACGGGGTTACCGTTTGTTCGTTATGCTAGAGCGGACGTTCCCCCCTTTTCATTGAGCCATGCATGATTAATTAATTAATTACTAAGTGATCCTATCATGGATAAATACTAGCATGATGTTAATTTAATGAATGCAAATAACCGTGTGGGATCGAAGCCACCATGCATATCATTTAACAAGAAAGCAATTAATCTCATGGCATTTAAACGCAAGTGATGTAAACATGTAAGCATGTGGATGGATTTTATCATGCATATAATTATAAGTTTTTTTAGCATTTTTAGATAACATACATGAAAATAATATTTGCGAAAGACATTAAATAAATAAAAGAGACTTAGAAGAAAGACGTACTTGCGTTGCGTGATCTTGATCTTCCTTGCAAATTGAAAGTGTTAGCGTTGGTTTGAAAATAAATAAATAAGAAAAGCGCATGCAAACATTTATTTAATTTATGACAAATAGACAATTAATTAAATAAACATGGCATAAACAAATTAATAAAATATGAATTTAATTAAATAAACTTGGCATAAACAAATTAATTACAACATGTATTTAATTAAACAAACATGGCATGAGCAAATTAATTACAACATGTATTTAATTAAATGAACATGGCGTAAACAAATTAATTAAATCATGCAAGCATTTAATTAAGTAAAACATGGCATAAATAAATTAATTACAACATGTAAGCATTTAATTAAATAAAACATGGCATAAATAAATTAATTACAACATGTAAGCAATTTAATTAAACACACAAGCATACGAATATTTCATACGAAAATTGACATGGCATAAAGCATACGAATATTTCATACATGTTGACGAAAATTATACATGGCGTACGAGAATTATACATGGCATATACGAAAATTATACATGGCGTACGAAAAAAATTATACATGGCATACGAGAATTATACATGGCATATACGAAAATAAGTGGGCCCCACAAGGGATTTTTGAACATTAAAAAATGGGCTTGGCTAAACAAGTACACAACTTAATTAAATAAAATATGGCATTAAAAGCATATGAACATGTGAACAATTCATACCATATTTAAAACATGAAAAATAAAATAAACATATCGCATACGAACATGTAAACAATTCATGCGATATTAACATTTAAAATAAATAAACAATTTATAAGCATACGAAAACCATACGAGAAATTGAGTCGTACACATACGAAATTTTAAATGGGTCGGGCCCATCACTTGTCCAAAACAGCGGCTGGGCTTGTGATTAAATCAAGCCCAGCACTCATTTATTCAAGATGGGCTTGGGATGAAATCAAGCCCATCACCTTTGCCTTTCTCCTTTTCCCGCACTCACCCTTTCTTCTTCTTCCTTTCTTTATTTCCCAGCCGGCCACCATGGCCATATATCCAAAATTTCATCTTTCATCATCTTTACTTAAAATGATTGCAATAATTACACCACAAAAGCAATAAATTATGGCAATAAAAACAGCAACAAAACACGTCAAGAATAGCTTCAATTTTACATGGAAAGAGCTAGTTAATTAATATGCATATATATCCATTAATTACTCAAAGCCTCATACAATTAAATTGGAGCAAGGAAAGCATTACTAACATGGAAACTAAGCATTTTAGACAAGTTTTAACAAGTTATTCATGCATTATAATGAAAAACGAAAATTGAAGCAACTAGAGAGAGAGAGGTAGATTACCTTTCCGGGAGAGCTATTGGCCAAGAAGGATGAGCAAGAAGTAGAGATTAAGAGGAGGATTTGGTGCCCTTTTCTTATTGATAGAAGCAAGCTATTTATAGGGGAGGGAAAAATTTGGAGGCGGTTAGGTGAGTGGCTGCAAATGGACGGGAAGAAAAGAAAGAAAATGATGATGATGAACAGTGCCCGGAGTGGTGAGCAAGTTTGATTGTGTGGCTAGGTGGTGAGCAAGGCAAGCTAGAGCTGTGCTGGAGGGTGAGAACGAAGAGGTGGAGGATTTACATGCATTTATGTAGTAATTATCCCATTTTTGGGCACGAACGAGATATTTTTGTACGAGCAAAATCGTACGAAAGTGAAAATAAATCCGAGCCAAGGGTACAACTATGTGTAGAAAAATAAGGCAAGAAAACTAATATACAGTGAAGAAACGCGAAAGTTGATTTAACGTATTTATTTTCTCTTTCAGAAGTGTCAAAACGTTCGTGCGCAAAATAAATGTCCTTACGACATAAATTGAACGAAATTGAACGCGGTGGTGTGAAAGAGAAAATTAGCACGTAATTATCAAATAAAGAAATAACACGTTCGACCCTCGGTCCTGGGAAACTTACTCGGGATCGAAAGAAGTTCGCAAAAAGACAGTTAAAAGTACGAAAAAAATTAAAAGGCACGAAATGACATGAAATATTAAACAAACTAGCCTAGGACCAAGAATCGACAGAAATTTGATCTAGACGAGCTATTAAACGTGATAAGCATAAAATTATGTAAATGTGACGAAAAAAGTGGTTAAAAATCGGGTAGCAACAGCGGTCACTAATGAGTGCTCTAGGGACTCCGAACCGGCTAAAGATGTTGGTGCGCAAGAACTCGACTACCACTTTGGAATCATCAGTCCTAGTGGCCTTTGCCTCAATCCATTTCGAGACATAGTCCACAACAAGGAGGATATACGTGTTACCATGGGAGTTCGAGAACGTGCCCATGAAGTCGATGCCCCATAGGTCAAAGATTTCGCAAGAGATAATGCTCGTCAAATGCATCTGGTTCCGTGCACCTATATTACCCGTGACTTGGCATCTAGGGCAGGACGCACAATACATGTAGCTATCCTTAAAGATTGAGGGCTGGATCCAATAGAATCCAGCCTCCAACACCTTGAGGGTCGTCTTCTTTGATGCAAAGTGGCCTCCTTCTGTTGAGGAATGACAGAATCTTAGGATCGAGGGCACTTCATCAAGTGTAACACACCGCCTAATGATCTGATCTGAATAATGTTTCCAGAGATATGGGTTGTCCCATATGTAATACTTGGACTGCTTCTGAATGCGAGTTCGCTCTGAAGCTGAAGCATCCGCTGGAAAAGATCCAGTGGCACAAAAGTTAGCTATATCTGAGAACCATGGATACTGAACAGCTTGGGCTAGACAAAGGTGCTCATCCGGGAAGGTGTCTCGGATGGGTTCCTTGGAGTTGTCGTCTTGGGCTGGAAGCCTGCTGAGATGGTCGGCCATAAGATTCTCGCATCTTTTCTTGTCCTTGATTAAAATATCAAATTCTTGGAGCAAGAGGATCCATCTTATGAGACGTGGCTTGGCATCAGCCTTGATCAATAAGCACCGGAGAGCAGAATGATCAGAATACACTATGACATGAGTCCCAAGGAGATACTGGCGGAACTTGTCCAGGGCATAGACAACTGGCAGGAGCTCTTTTTCGGTAGTGGTGTAATTTTGTTTGGCTGGATCCAGAAGTTTGGAAGCGTAATAGATAACATAGGTTTCTTTGTCTTTCTTCTGACCCAAAACGGCGCCCAGGGCCTGGTTGCTTGTATCACACATAATTTCAAATGGAAGGGTCCAGTCGGGGGCTCGAATAATAGAAGCAGAAACGAGTTTGCTTTTCAGCAGATCAAACACAGCCTTGCATTCTTCATCAAATAGAAACTCCACATCTTTTTACAATAGTCGGCACATGGGCCTAGAGATTTTTGAGAAGTCCTTAATGAAGCGTCGATAGAACCCAGCATGTCCGAGGAAGGAGCGAATATCCCGCACACTGGATGGGTATGGAAGGGATTCAATCACCTCAACTTTGGCCTTATCAACTTCGATTCCCTTGCTGGATACAATGTGACCAAGGATGAGACCCCGATCGACCATGAAGTGACATTTTTCAAAGTTCAGGACTAGATTGGTCTCAACACATCGGCGCAAGACTTTTCTCAAATTGGAGATGCGTTCGTGGAAAGAATTCCCATATATCGTGAAGTCATCCATAAAGACCTCGATACCGTCCTCGACGAATTCTGAGAAGATACTCATCATACAACGCTGGAAAGTAGCGGGGGCGTTACAAAGACCAAAGGGCATTCGGCGATACGCGAAGGTTCCAAAAGGGCAAGTAAATGTGGTCTTTTCCTGGTCCTCTAGAGCAACTGGAATCTGATGGAATCCGAAATAGCCGTCTAGACAGCAGTAGTGTGTCTTGCCCGCGAGACGTTCCAACATCTGGTCGATGAACGGAAGTGGGAAATGATCCTTTCTTGTGGCAGCGTTGAGACGCCGATAGTCAATACACACTCTCCAGCTATTTTGGATTTGGATTGGGATGGATTCACCATCTTGGCCTGGAGTGATGGTAATGCCAGATTTCTTTGGCACGACCTGGATATGGCTGACCCAGGGGCTGTCAGATATGGGGTAGATGACACCAGCATCTAATAATTTCAGCACTTCTTTCTTCACTACTTCCATCATAGGAGGGTTCAACCTACGTTGAGGCTGACGAACTATTTTACTGGTATTATCAAGATAGATTCGATGGGTGCACAGGGCTGGAGACAGACCCTTAATATCGGCAATAGTCTATCCGCTAGCTTGCTTGTATTCCTTCAATAGATCGATCAATTTCGTCTCTTCCTTCTCACTTAATTTGTTCGAGACAATCACTGGAAGGGTCTTGTTGTCACTAAGATAGGCATACTTCAGGTGTGAAGGTAGTTCTTTCAAGTCCAGGGTGGGAGCTTGAATGATAGAAGAAGGAAGCTTGACATGCTCAGCACTATAGGGAGCGAGGGCTGGAGATGTCGAATGATCAACAGGTAGAGCATCAAGGGATCGACCATAGAATGAAGTTCAGGAGTGGTAACTTACGCAATGGCAATCCCTTCGAGTGCTTCTGAAGTAATACTTTTCTCGAGGGCAAGTCGGAGGGGGTTGTCCAGGGCTGGATCGGAAACATCCTCAACACAGGAGTCAATAACATCGACGAAGTTAATGCTGGCAAAATCAGTAGAATGCCGCATAGCTTCAATCATATCAAATTTGATGATCTCACCAACGAATTCGAGAGTAATCGATGCATCGTGAACATCAATCTTGGCACGCGCTGTAGCAAGAAACGGGCGTCCAAGGAGAACATCCGAAGGCTTGGTTGATTCTCCGTCAGCCATGGCAATAACATAAAAATTAGCAGGGTATAGAAAATCTCCTACTTGCACGAGAACATCTTCTAGAATACCTTCAGGGTAGACAATAGATCGGTCGGCCAACTGGATAACAAGGCTGGTTTCCTTCAATGGACCCAGGCCTAGACTGTCATAAACTGTCAAAGGCATAACGTTTATGCCGACACCTAGATCGCACATAGCTTTCCCAAGTTTGATCGACCCAATCTTACATGGAATAACAAACATACCCTGATCTTTACATTTCGGAGGTAATTTCTGCTGGATATGGGCAGTAGCATTTGCCCCCACACTTATCTTGTTGACCCCGGCCAAATGACATTTGTTGGTGCAAAGAGTTTTGAGGAACTTGGCATAACGGGGCATATTTTTGATTGCTTGAATCAAAGGGATATTGACAAGAACCTTACTGAACATATCAAATATTTCCCGGTCGTCCTTCTCCTTTTTCGATTTGACCAACCGTTGGGGAAATGGAGGCTCAAGGATCTTATGGATATATTCTTGAGTGAATTCTGGGGGCTTCTTGTCATTCCTCGGAGAACCTCTAGGAGATCGTATTCTGTCAACCATGACATCTGGAATCGTCTCATTTTTTCTTGGCTTAATCCCGGGCTCGACTGTTTGTTCGGCGTCGAGATCTGGACTCACTCTGGATGGCAATTCAATCCCACTGCGGAGAGTGACAGCGCAAGCCTCATGCTTGGGGTTTGCTTCGGTTTGTCCAGGGAGCCTGCCTATGTTTTTTAATTCTTTCATATCGGCTGCCATGGTACTCATCTACTTTTGCATTTCCGTGATGAGGTCTTTGTATTTAGTGCAATCCTTAGGAGGTGGAGGTGAAGGGAAAGGTTGATTTGTTTGTGGTGAGGGTTGGTATTGCTGGTTAGGGTACGGTGGTCGAGGTTTAAAGTACTGCATGTTGGGAGGAGGGGGGTGATTACCATAAGGGTATTGCTGTTGATTAGAGTTTGGCTGTTGAGGGCTGGGTACCCACCCTGGGCTTGGTTGTTTCCAGCCTTGGTTGTAGTTCTGGCCAGGAGGTGAATTGTAATACCCAGCGACATTCACTTGGATCTCGTCCGGGATATGAGGACAAGCATCCGTGGGGTGATCTGTGTAATTGCAAATTTGGCATGCCTTGACCTGGATCGGCTGTTGAGATGTCATGGTATGTAGCATGCCCTGGATAGAAGTCAGTTGCCCTTGCATAGCGGCTACCTGAGCACTCTGGTCGCTACTTGCCCCTCCCAATAGAATGGCATTTTTTGCCATGAGCTCAATTATGGCCTTGGCGGCAGCTGGAGTGAGAGCACTAAGGGATCCATTAGCGGCTGCATGCAACAAGGCTTTATCATCGGGTCTCAGTCCTTCGGCGAAGTACTGAATAAGACCGTGCTCGGTCAGGTTATGAGAGGGACACAAGGCTTGCATACGCTTAAAGCGTTCGTAGTACTGGTCAAGGGTCTCATCTTCTTTCTGAAGAATAGATACAAGCTACTTTACTGTCACCATCGCCCTGGATGCAGGGTAGTACATATCCGTGAAGGCTTTTGTCATCTCAGCCCATGAGTGAATCGAACGTGGAGGGAGATCATAAAACCAGTTGAGGGCTAAATCTTTGAGTGACCACATAAAAGCTCGGAGCTTGGCCTGCTCGATGCTGACGTTCGTAGGTTTCATTGCCTTGCAAATAGAATGGAGCTGCTGAAGATGGCGATGAGGATTTTCCTTGGTAGCACCTCGGAAAATAGGGAGATGACGCATGACAGCGGACTTAAGTGTCCAGTCGTGAGGTACTTCAGGCCAATCGATGTAGCTACTGGGCACTTCTGGTGCGGCATTAAGATCATCGATGGTCTGAGCAACAGGAGGAACTACGTCCTCGTTTCCTCCAGGAGGAGGTGGTGGCGGATCTTCCATTTCAGATGTTGGGGGCTGGATATACTCAAAACTATCAAGGGCTCGATGCAAAGATGCGATTTCTTCCTGAAACAGGCTTTGAAGAGTATCAAGATCTGAAAAGTCTCTGTCGAGAAGAGGAATAGGAGCCCTACACCGGAGAGAAGATAATCCTCTGGCTTGCCTTCGGAGTTCTCTTTCTGTCCTAGTGAGCTCTGGATCGTAAGGCAGTATATTTAAAGCAGATTTCCTGGTCATACAAGGAAAAACAAAATATTAGAACCGTCAATCCCCAACAACGGCGCCAAAATTTGATCGTCACTCAAAACTAATATTTTCTGCTAGCAATATGCACAATAAATGTGTATAGGGCAAATCAGAGTCGAACCACAAGGATTAATGGTAATATTCTGTTCATAGTGTATGTCTAGGTCTAAATAGTAATAAGTAACACTAGGGGGGGTTTTGGGCTAGCTAAGGAGATTAGACAGCGGGAATTGGATGCTAAAGCTAACAAGTGGACTGAATAAAGTAAAAATTATCTAAAGACAATAAAACAGTATCACAAGAGGGGTAAATCAGATAATAGGAAAGCGTCTTAGCAAAGGGATTCCGCGGATTGCGTCTAGGCCTAGTTGGTCATCAGCTCAAGGATATTTCACTCTCACGGTGCAGACGTGCTATAGAGGCCAGGTACGCTTAGGCCTCCTGTCTACCTTCGTAAGAGAAGTCTCGCCCAAGGTACGCTTATGGGTGAGACCTTGACACTCCGTCCTTCCCCAAGGTTCGCTTGTGGGGAGATCCAGAGGCCCATGAAGTGGAGGAAGACACGTCTAGGGCAAGACGTTGTCAGATCCACCCTAGTTAACTTCTAGCCCTAGCCGGATTGGACCAGCAACCTGATGACTCTGGGCTAGGTGCCTACTGATTCTAACGAAATGGCAGTAATCACAAAGGAAAATACAGCAGTTGATCAGGCTTCTATAGATCCAGTGCAATATGACAGTAAAATGGCAAGAAATTAAATACACGTATAAGAGTTTATGAAGAACATTAAGGCTTCACAACTACCTTGCAACCCTTGGAAAAACCCTTGCTAAGACAAAAGGATCTAGCTACTCATACTCATAATAACATAAATATAAATGGATTTGATAGCAAGCATAAAAAGAAAACAAAATGGGAAGAAAACTATTAAATACCAGCCAAAGCTGAAAAGCTCCGGTGAAAGAGTAGGGCTGGCCGGCGGCTACAGCTTGAAGAGGGAGGAACAAATCCCAAAGAAAAATAGAAAGTATGTTGATTTCTGCCTCCTCCCAATGTTGCCTGCCCTAAAAATCCTGAAGTTACTGTTTATATACAACCCTAAGCTAACTAGAGGACAAGTCCAGCTAAGGGAAGAAGACAAAATAGGAGGAAAGGGACAGCTGGAATGCAAAGCATATCCCAGGTGGAATATTCCTAGGACGCTCAAAAGGGATCAGAGAGGAATCTCGCTGGCGTCTCTCTTCGTGCGCTCCAAGGAGGATTGCAAGCACGTGCGGCTTCTGATGCAGGGCAAAACGCAACACCTTTCGGCTTCACAAATGGTCCAGGGCTGGACACGAATGCGCGCATCTAGGGCTCGACTGAGGAAATACGTCTAGGCCGCGACGAAGACTGGGAGACTTCCAAAGCTGCTCAATTCCATCCCAAAATGTGTGCTTTCTGTCTTTTTCTCCTCCAGGGCTAGATATGGCAAAAGCATTGAAAACAGAGCAAGTTAGTAGCATCAAGGAGGGAAAATGTGCAAAATTAGAGGGGAAATATCTAGAAAACACACGCCAAGTGTCGAAAAGCTTGACTCGTCCAATGGTAGTCCACGTCAAGTGTTGAAAAGCTTACCTAGCGATCTTGCCCCTTTCTTTTTACTTGTGTTGATCTTTGATTTTGTTTTTCCTTTTTTTTCTCCTTTTTATTTTTATTTTTTATCACAAGTGAAGGGACGCTCGGATCGCAAACCAATAGCAAAGAAAATAAAATTTGCATTAGTGGATAAATTTATACAATGGACAAGATGAAGAAGTAATGAATTCGGAAAAATGGAAAAAGAAGTTAACTTGAGAATTTAAACGTTTACCAACCTTCGAGACAGCCGAGCTCCGCTACCACATGTTAGGATCCTTCGGTGTTGATTGGAGTAAGGAACTAGTCTCGATTGTGGATGGTCCAATTGATGAAGGATGAAGGTGTTTTTGACTGACTTGATGATGTTTGGAAATATGCGCAACGGATAAAGTGGTAATGGAAATATGTAGGATTTTTAGAAATGGTTTTATGGAAATTTGTGACGATTTAAATCAAGATAAATGGTTCTTGAATCGGGAATTTTAGAAGTGAAAGATGGAATTTGAAATGGACAAGTATATTCGAGAAAACCCTCTCGTTAACTAAGAATGAGCAACCTTTCTATATTGAATAACTTGAAAGATCGAACTCAAACTTTCAATGAAAATGCTAGCTTGAACCTGAAATAATTACAAGAATTTTAGGGAAGAAAGCTAGAAACTACAAGGAATAAAATTGACTTTAAGATTGAATAATCAATTGGTAATCAAAAAGTAGTTTTAAATGAAAATAAACACATCTATTTATAGCTTGGAAAACCAAGCTTTGCAAAAGAATGTCGTTTACCCACATCGTCCGGGTCACGTGGGCTGATGTGGCACCATTGGCGTGCTGGCCGCTTGGGATGGAGCCAGCTGGGTGCCAAGACCGGGTCCAGGGGTTGACCGGGTCATGCTGGCCTGCCATGCGTTGAACGTGGTCGGATCTTACGGATGGAGGCGGTCGTGCGGATGAGACGGTTGGGTTGTTGATGACCGGGTCTTGCGGACGGAGGTGCTGGTGCGTGGGCACTGGACGAGCTGGCGTGGCCCGAGTCTTGCGGCTGACCTGGCGTTGGTGTTGACCGAGTCTTGCGGGTGAGGGCGAGGGTGAAGAGGCGTGGCAGGTTGGGGACGACGATCCCAAACGGCGTCGTCGCGAGGAGGCAGGCGTTGAGGGTGGGCGACGACGTTTGGGCCTGGCCTAAGTCCTCCTTTGGTCCTTGGGTTTTCAAACACACCTTCCCTTGGTCCTTGAACTTTAGGTGTGCTTCTTCGTAGCGTAAATGTCGGAGCATAAGCGCCACGAGATTTTGGCGTTGGCTTCGCGTACGCGATGCGATCGGTACGATCATATCATGACAAGGCCAACACACTATATATATCAAATGGGGGGGGCTCTCACGCGACATCTGCGCGGCGTCATCCCATCCCAGGTCACGCATGACGTCACTTCGTATGACGTCACCTCATATGACGTCACTCCCTAGCACCCAAGCGACATCTACCAGAGATAAAGCCTACCCCCTGTCGGTAAGGTTCGTCCTTTACCTATAAATACCCCCATCATTCCAGACAAGAAGGTAAGCCTAAGACAGCATGCTGAACCCCTACCATTTTCTCCACTCATACTAACGTAAGCATTAGAGTGTTTACGCCGGAGACCCCCTCCGGCGCATTGCAGGTAACGAAGACACCGGAATAGTGTTCCCGAGCCGCCCCCCATTGGCCGATCCTACTCAACAAACTTCGGACTCTTATCAAATGGTGCTTTCATTGAGAGCCTTGGTTAATTAAGTGAGCTTCCTTGATAACCAAGCTCTGTTCTTTCTGAGAGTCGAAGGATCATGGCCTCAGATTCGGAATCTACACCCCCTCATTCTCGCAGTACCCACGCGCGCAGGGAACTATTTCCTATGTCTTCGTCTAGTATCTTCACTACATCGCATGGAACTTCCTCTGCACAGACGAATCTCCTCTTTGGACCGACAGGAAGCACATCATTTCCTCACACAGGCGCCCCGTTTTTTCAAACGGGCGCCCCGTTTTCTCAGATGGCCGGAACTAGTCATCCCACTCCCCCTCCCATAGGTTCCGGAATGGACGGTGCTAACAATCCTTTGGCAAGTTCAATCTTAGCCCTCCGTGCCCAACTGGATTACTTGACTAAGTTAGCCGCAGGCTTTACTTCTAGTACCCTTGGATCGAGTGTGCCTTCGCAGTTTGTTTTCACCCCGTCTATCGTCACTGAACGACTGGTATCGCCGCCACGGCAGACGAGTGTTCCTCTAACTTTACCTGCAATAAGTACGCCATGCAACTTTGGATAACTTACGGAGGGATAGGTAGAGCCCTACATACCGCGAGCGCCGTGAGTCCCCGTCTCTCAAGTGGAACGACAGCAAGGTGACTATAGGGAGCGTTGGGACGGTAGGAGAGAGGGGGCCGACAGAGAGGTCCCCATGGAGCGGAGCGAAAGATCAAGCAGTAGAAGACATCGAACCCGTTCACCTAGGAGTCGCAACCGATCTCCTAGGCAGCAGCATACCCTAGAGCCTCGAAGGCACAGACGACACTTGGAAATTTCTCCGCCTCGTCATGATCGCGAGATTCTAGATGACACTTCAGGTCATTCGTTCAGCCACCGTATAAGACGCCATAGGGTCAGCCGACACGTCAAGCTCCCCACGGAGTCGTACGACGACACTAAAGATCCCATCTCTCACCTCAATATGGTAAAAGATTTCGTGCAATTCCAGACACACAACGACGTGGCATTGTGCCAAATATTCGTTATGACGTTGTCAGGGGTGGCCCGCCTCTAGTTTGAAGGACTCCCCGCCTCGTCGATTGATAACTTCTTGCAATTAGAGGCTAAGTTTAAGAGTTGCTTCAACACGGCTATCCCCATCTGGAAGTCTGCCGCAGCCTTGTTTGATATACGTCGGAAACCAGAAGAATCCTTAAAAGGCTATCTTGGTCGTTTTGACATGGAGATGTCGCTAACACTAGGTATCACTATTGATTTTGCCATAGAAGCCTTGAAGTAAAACTGTGACTATGGAAAGTTGAGGGACACGTTAATGGTGGACCCCCCGGTAACCTTAGAAGCGTTAAGGCTGAAGGCTCACAATTACGCAAGAATGAAAGAGGAGGAATATAGAGATAGAATGCGAAATATACCTCAGAGTGCGCCCCCCGTCCCCGCCACTCAGGCCAGTATGACCCACGACACCTGACCGGGCGACGAATACGCCTAGCGGAAAGATTACAACCCCAAGGTGTCAAATCGACAGAAAGGTAACTTTTCTAGAGGAAGAACCGGTGGCTCGAAGGCTCCGCGACAAGCGGACCCACCTAAGGGTCGAATCTACGACCCCGACCTTCCTTCCCTTATACTCCCACGGGCAGAGATCTTAGCAATTATCTGCCAATCCACTATCCAGCCCCTATAAAACCGGGAGTGATCATGGGAGGAAGAGAAAACACTTTCTGTAAATTCCATAAGGCTAGAGGGCACTCTACAGACGTATGTAGAGAATTGATGCTGGCAATAGAGCGTTTATTGGAAGAGGGTTACCTCGGAGAATTCGCCACCAGAGTAAGAGAAGAAGCTAGAGGCAACCCCCCACGCGGGGCATCAGGCGACCAGCAACTGCCTCCTCCCCCTAGAAGCAGCGGGACCTTTGATGGAAGGGGTAAAGAAGCGTTAACAATTCATGACGAGGACATCCCCATTATCAACATCATTGCCGGTGGCACATCATATCTCGACGAGCTCACCTAAGCAACACCCGCCGCAGGAGAGAAGTGAAAACGAGAAAGCCAGCCCGCAAAAAAAGAAGCGATAGATGTGCTGGATAGGATGGTGTTATCCTTCTCAAAAGAAGATGAGAAGGGTGTCGTGTTCCCTCATAACGATGCGTTGGTAGTCACACCCATCATCGAAAACCACGAGTTTCGAAGAACCCTCATCGATAATGGCAGCGCGGTAAATCTATTTTCACTAGAAGCCTATAACCTCATGAAGCGCCCCGTCGGTGAGTTAGCACCCTGCAAGAAGCCAATCATTGGAGTGGACGGTATTCCTATACCTGTAACTGCAGTCACAGTGTTACCCGTATATTTTAGAGAGGACACGTCCAAGCGATCAGAAGAGTTATTGTTCTTCGTCGTGGATCTCATTCTACCGTATAACGTCATTCTAGGGCGGCCATTTCTCAATGGCTTTGGGGCAGCGATATCTCAGAAACACCTCAGGATAAAATATCCCTCTTGGGAAGGAGTGGTGTCGATCAAGGGGGACCAAAAGCTAGCCGCCGAGTGTTACTTACTCATGACTCAGAAAAGCTGTGACCAGTATGTGTGTGTGGCGGCGGATCCTTACGAGCAAAGAGATGAAAGACGCACACAACCGCTAGACACGATGGTGTCCATCCCCGTCAACGGCAATAGTGAGGCAAGTTTTTTGGTCAGTGAAAAGTTAACCTCGGAGGAGGGTGCAAAACTGGCGCGACTGCTGAACAAGTGTAAAGAGGAGTTCGCCTGGAAACCAGCGGACATGCCTGGTGTGTCCAGGGAGGCAGTAGAACATCGACTTAATGTCGATCCGCATTCCATGCTAGTTCAACAGAAGCGGCAAGCGTTCTCCGCAGAGAAGACAATGGCTATTGACAAGGAGGTAACGAAACTCCTGGACGCGGGATTGATTCGAGAGGTTCAATACCCCACCTGGCTGGCCAATCTCGTCCTAGTTCCAAAGCCCAACGGAGACTGGCGCATATGCATTGATTTCACTGACTTAAACGACGCCTGCCCCAAGGACTGTTATCCGCTTCCCAGGATTGATCAGTTAGTCGATCAAACTGTTGGATACGCATATTTGAGTTCTTTGGACGCCAACTCCGGTTACCATCAGATCCCTATGGCCAAAGAAGATGAAGAGAAAACGGCATTCATAACCCCAAAGGCTACATATTGTTACACAGCGATGCCGTTTGGCTTGAAGAATGCTGGGGCAACTTTCCAGCGTATGGCGAACAAAGTGTTCGAGAGGCAAATCGAAAAAAAAGTAAAAGCCTATGTAGATGACTTATTAGTCAAGAGCCGAAGCTTCAGTGACCATTTGGTAGACCTACAAGAGGTGTTTGACACGTTAAGGAAATATAAAATAAAACTGAACCCTCGCAAATGCGCATTTGCATTTCAGACGGGAAAATTTTTGGGGTATGTGGTAATCCAGAAGAGCATCCAGCCGAACCCGTTAAAGATTAAGGCCATCCATGACATGGCATCACCACAAACCATCCAAGAGGTCCAAAGGTTGACAGGACGCGTCATTGCTTTAGGGCGATTCATCTCTAAACAGGGCGAGAGATGCCTGTCGTTCTTTAAAGTCATACGCATAAAGGCTTCTTTTAGATGGACGAAAGAATGCGAAGAAGTGTTCATAGGCTTGAAAATCTATTTGTCGTCCGACTTGGTGCTAACATGACCAGAACCAGGCGACACCTTATTCCTATATCTCGGCGTTATGGATGAAGTAGTCAGTGCTGTCCTAGTACGGGAGGACAATCATGCCCACCGCCCCATCTTCTTTGTCAGTCATGTGTTAAAAGATGTTGAGGTGCGGTACACCCACATCGAGAAGGTGGCATTCGCCCTAATACAGTCCACACGAAAGATGGATAGGTACTTCCAGGCCCACCCAGTTATCGTGCTCACAGATCAACCCTTGAAGAGAATTTTCATGAAGCCAGAGTCCTCTAGGAGGATGCTGATTTGGGCAATCGAGCTTGAGCAGTACGGATTACAGCACAAGGCCCGACCATCTGTAAAAGCCCAGGTCCTGGCAGATTTCATCACCGAGTGCACCTTTGCCAGAGACCCTGCGGTGGAGCCGCTTGAAGAGGAAGAGAATAACGCGAAGCTCCCACCCTCGGAGGCCTACGCGGACTCATGAGTTATCTACGTAGATGGCGTTAAAAATCAAGAGCTGACAGGAGCCGGTATTCACATGATCGGGCCGTACGATGTATAAGCGCGGCATGCCATCAAAATCCTACAATCATTATCTAATAATGCAGCAGAGTATGAAGCGTTATTAGCCGGGCTCAAAATAGGAAGAAACCTCTTCACCAAAGCTGAGTGTGACGCGGCAGCAGGAGCCCCACGATTGAAAATACGAGGTGACTCCAAACTAGTAATAGACTAAGTCTTGGGACACTCCCAAGCCAGAGAACCTATCATGGTGCAATACCTCACGAAAGTAAAACGAGAATTGATGGAAATAGAACAAAGCGGTGTGCACGTCTGATAACAATCAAGACAGCCCTAACGGTGCTACTACACTCACGGCTCCCGCCGGGACGGACTCCCGTAAATCCCGTAGGATATCTTCATATCGCCCGAGAATCAGCAAAGGATTCCTAGGATGGTCGACATCAGTGGAGGGGGGACTCACGCGACTCTATACGCATGACACCATCCCATCCTAGGGACCCACGAGGTTATCATTCCCGGCAGCCCCATCATATATCGCTCATGACGTCATCTACTGGTATCGCTTATGACGTCATTATCAGACATCGCCTGAACTGTTATCGCCAGGTACCGCCATCCAGGCCTATAAATACCCCTACTCTTTCAAATAGAAGGTAAGATCGAGACCACCTAGAAGAACCTCTGTTACTTTAAAACCCGAACTGACTTAAGCATCGGAGTGTCTACGTCGAAGCCCCCCCTCCGGCGCTTTGCAGGTACATCCGACACCGATCGCCGCCGTTCCGATCAGACACGACATAGAATATTACAAGATCGACATTGAATCTTATCAAATGGTGCTTTCATTGAGAGCTTTGGTATATTAAGTGAGCATCCTTAATAGCCAAGCTCCGTTTAGTCAGAAGATTGGAACAGTCATGACCACAGGATCGGAGCCGATTCGATCATCATCCTCTAATATCCCTTTCTCAATCCGCAGACAATTATTCCCTTTTGCTACTGCTGATCTCTCTATGACGTCGCAACCAATTATTTCGGGATCTCTGGACCTCTCGGCCGGAATCGCTGGAGGACTTGTCTCCTCGCAAACGGGCATTTTGTCATCTCAGATAGCGGGATCTGACTTCTCCACTCCTCTTTCGGGGGGATCTGTGCTCAACCATGAACATCCTTTTGCAATGGAAAT
The DNA here is from genome assembly GCA_963691705.1 of Viola odorata. Lineage (NCBI taxonomy): Eukaryota > Viridiplantae > Streptophyta > Magnoliopsida > Malpighiales > Violaceae > Viola > Viola odorata. Next base: position 46,418,113 of record OY829546.1, on the reverse strand, counting down.
AGCGGCCCTTCCTTCTCGGCTCGAATATTTGATTGAAATGGCCGCAAGAGTCACGCCTGGTGCTTCTGGATCTAGTCTCCCTCCCCGCGTCATGTTCACGCCATCTATTGTCGCTGATCGACCTTTATCACCGTTGTTTCCAGAAAACCTCCAGATGCCTTTATCCGCGGGAAATCCTCCGGTTAGTGTTGGGCAGTTTACTCAGGGAAGAGTAGAGGCTTACGTACCACAGATGCCGCAATGTCTCCTCCCACAAGGAGACAGGCAACTTGAGGGGGTTAGGAACCGATGGGACGGAGCGAGGGAAGCAGCCAACAGAAGTTTGTCTCCCGAGTACAGTGAAAGATCCAGTAGTCGAAGGTATCGAAGTCGTTCACCCAGGAGTCGCAGTCGATATCCTAGGCGTCATCTTACGCCAGAACCACGATATAGGGGGCGTCAGGCTGAAATGTCTCCTCCGCGTCAGGCGCGTGAAATCCTTGATGATACATCGGGCCACCCATTTAGCCGTAGTATAAGGCGTCACAGGGTCAGTCGACGCGTGAAGCTTCCCACTGATACGTATGATGGCACCAAGGATCCCATCTCGTATATCAATAAGGTGAAGGATTTTGTTCAGTTTCAAACCCACAGTGATGCGGCATTATGCCAAATATTTGTTATGACATTATCGGGCGTTGCGCGTCTCTAGTTTGAGGGTCTCCCTGGTGGATCCATTAATAATTTCTCACAATTAGAATCTAAATTCTGGAGCAGATTTAGCACGGCAATTCCAATCAGGAAATCTGCCGCCGCGTTATTTGACATACAACGAATGCCTCAAGAAACCTTAAAGGAATTTCTCAGTCGCTTCGATTTGGAAATGTCCTTAACGCCGAGCGTTACTATTGATTTTGCTATAGAAGCCTTGAAAAGGAACTGCCGCTACGGAAAGCTGAAAGATGCGCTCATGGTGGACCCTCCATTGACTTTAGATGCGTTGAGACTTAAAGCCCATAATTATGCGAAAATGGAAGAAGAAGAAAACAGAGATAGGACATATAACGTGCCGCATAGGACATCTCAAATTACCGCTGCTCCCGCAAAGCCCCTACCTGATGACCATTTTATCGACGATTACGCCAGGCGGAAGGATCATATCCCCAAGGCCTCCAATAGACAAAAGGGTCATTTTCGAAGGGAAAAACCGGTGGTTCCCCCACTCGACGTCACGGGGATTCTTATAAAAATCGGACATACGACCCAGATTTTCCTCCCCTCAATGTTCCAAGGGCAGAGATTTTAGCGATAGCGGAACAGCGAAATCTTCCCATCCGCTACCCTGCGCCTACAAAACCAGGAGTGTTTCTAGGGAGAAGGGAAAATGCTTATTGTAAATTCCACAAAGCCAGGGGTCATTCCACAGAAGCGTGCAGAGAATTAAAAGCGGCGATAGAACGTTTGGTGGAAGAGGGATATTTAGGAGAATTCGCCACCCAGATAAGAGAAGACGCCAGAAATAATCTCATGAAAAGGACGGCAGATGAATGGCCCGTTCCTCCTCGCGTTCCACAAAAAGATAATATTCCCGGAGGAAAAGATAAGGAAACTCTTACGGTTGATGACGAGTACATCCCTATGATTAACATCATCGCGGGAGGAACCCCTTATATGGACAAATCAGAACAACTGACAGCCGGGAAAGGAGGAAAACGCACACGTGATGGCACGACAAAAAAAGGAGGTGCGATAGGCATCTTGGATCGAACGGTATTATCCTTTTCCGAAGAAGATGAGAAAGGCGTCGTCTATCCGCACAATGATGCGTTGGTGGTTATGCCCGTCATCGCCAGTCATGGAATCAGAAGAACTCTTATTGATAATGGGAGCGCGGTGAACCTCTTTTCGTTGGAAGCATACAATCTCATGAAATGCCCTGACAATGAGCTAACACCTAGCAAACGGCCTATAGTTGGCGTTGATGGGGTTCCAATCCCTGTCACGGGGTAATTACTTTGCCCATATATTTTCGAGAAGACACCTACAAATGATCGGAGAACTTGTTGTTCCTTGTCGTGGATTTGAATTTGCCTTACAATGTCGTACTCAGACGACCTTTCCTCAACCGCTTTGGAGCGGTGATATCTCAGAAGCATCTAAGAATGAAATACCCCTCCTGGGATGGGGTAGTATCCATAAAGGGCGATCAAAAGCTGGCGGCGGAATGCTATTCGCTCATGACTCAAAGGAGCTGCGATAGGTATGTGTGCATAGCAGCGGACCCCTATGAGCAGGGTGATGAGAAGCGCGCTCAACCTCTAGACAAAATGGTACCCGTTCCAGCAATCGGTATAGAGGAAGCAGGCTTCCTGATCAGCGAAAAACTTAGCCCAGCGGAAAACCTTCAACTGGCCCGGCTACTAAACAAATGCCAGGGAGATTTCGCGTGGAAACCCACAGACATGCCTGGTATATCGCGCGAAATAGCCGAACATCGGCTCAACGTGGACCCAGATGCCAGGCCGGTACAGCAAAAGCGGCGCGCGTTCTCTAATGAAAAGGCATCAGCTGTGGACAAAGAGGTAGCAAAGCTTCTTGACGCAAGATTTATCCGTGAAGTTCAATATCCCACCTGGCTAGCGAACCCTGTCCTTGTTCCTAAGCCCAATGGGGATTGGCGCATGTGCATCGACTTCACCGATTTAAATGATGCCTGCCCTAAGGATTGCTACCCGCTTCCTCGCATAGATCAGTTAGTTGATCAGACCACTGGGTACGCTTATTTAAGCTCACTGGACGCCAACTCTGGGTACCATCAGATCCCCATGGCCCTGGAAGATGAAGAAAAGACTGCATTTCTCACTCCAAAGGCTACATACTGTTATACGGCGATGCCATTTGGGTTGAAAAACGCCGGGGCAACGTTCCAACGTATGGCCAACAAGATATTCGAAAAACAAATAGGGAGGAATGTGGAAGCATATGTTGACGATATATTGGTGAAGAGCGCGAGCTTTCAAGATCACCTACGGGACTTAAAAGAAGTTTTTGACGTAATGAAAAGGTATCGCATGAAGCTAAATCCCTGAAAATGCATGTTTGCATTTCAAACGGGAAAATTCTTGGGCTACGTGGTCAGCCAAAAAGGTATCCTGCCTAACCCTTTGAAGGTTAAAGCCATACAAGACATGATATCGCCAAGAACCATCAAAGAGGTGCAAAGGCTAACAGGGCGAGTCATCGCCCTTGGGCGATTCATTTCCAAGCAAGGAGAGAAGTGTCTCCCTTTTTTCAAAGTCATACGCAAGAAAGCCTCGTTCGGGTGGACCCCAGAATGTGAGGAAGCATTTGTCAGCCTAAAAGATTACCTATCGTCTGACTTACTATTGACGAGACCCGAAGCAGGCGATACCTTATATTTGTATCTTGGCGCTGCGGACGAAGTGGTCAGTGCTGTCCTCGTCCGCGACGATAACCACTCTCATCGCCCGGTCTATTTTGTGAGCCATGTTCTGAAGGATGCGGAGTTGCGATACGCCCGAACCGAAAAGATAGCGTTCGCTCTCATACAAGCTACCCGCAAAATGGATCGATATTTCCAGTCTTATTCCGTTATCATACTCACGGACCAGCCTCTGAAAAGAATATTTTGAAAGCCTGAATCTTCCGGAAGAATGTTGATCTGGGCGCTTGAACTAGAACAGTATGGATTGAGTTATCAGTCTCGACCGTCCGTAAAGGCTCAGATCCTGGCTGATTTCATAGCATAATGTACCTTTACAGAGGATCCTTTGGACGGCGTACCTGAAGCGGAATGGGGCGATATGGATCTCCCATTTCCGGAAACCTATACGGACCTTTGGATCGTCCATGTGGATGGAGCCAAAAACCAAGAGTTGGCTGGAGCTGGAATCTTTATAAATGGGCCGCACGACATGCAAATACGATATGTCATTCGAATCCTACAGCCGTTATCTAATAACGCGGCAGAGTATGAGGCGTTACTAGCTGGGCTCAGAATAGGGAAAGGACTTTCTTCTAAAGGGAGGCACGATACTGGAAGAACAGGAGACCTGCGTCTAAAAATCTGTGGTGATTCCAAGTTGATAATTGACCAGGTCTTGGGGCACTCTCAGGCCTGGGAACCTATCATGATTCAATATCTCGCCAAAGTAAAGCGAGAATTATTGGAAATAAAGAAAGAGGGCATGTAAGTCAGCTTCGAGCATGTCCCCAGGGAGGAAAACGCTGAAGCTGACAATCTAGCGAAATTGGCCGCGAATCCGAAAGCGTCCATACCCAAAGGCGTATATTATCGTGAGCTATCGGTACCATCCTTCATAGAAGAGCAAGCATCTTTATGTGTGGAGGAGCGTAGAGCGACTGGTGAATTCCCGTAATCAAATACTTGAAACACGAGGAACCGCCGGAGGATACCGCTGAAAAGAAGAAGGTACTGAAATAGGCAGCTCGCTGTACGTACTATGACGAGGATTTGATTCGAAGATGTTTTTCTCACCCTGCCACCAAATGTATAACTGAGCAAGAGGGTCTTCACACCTTGTGCGAAATCCATGAAGGGGTATGTGGTATGCACGTGTCAGGTGGTACCCAGGCGGCACAAGTCTTCCGATCTGGATTCTACTGGCCCACCATCCGAAGAGATTGCCACAACTATGTGCAAACTTGCCCTAAGTGCCAGGAGTTTGCCAAAATTCCTCGGTGACCTGCCACTGAAATATCTGAAATTATCGCCCCTTGTCCTTTTTCTAAATAGGGGATCGATATCCTAGGCCCATTCCCAAAGGCAAGGTCTCAACTGAAGTTTGTGATAGTGGCGGTAGACTATTTCACTAAGTGGGCGGAAGCTGAAGCGGTCGCCACAATCACGGCAGAAAACACTTGGCGTTTCTTCAAACATCAAGTTATCATGAGGTTTGGCGTACCTCGCGTCCTTGTTAGCGATAATGGAACGCAGTTCACCAGCCAATTCTTTAAAGACCAGTGCTCTGAATTCGGAATCGAGCAACAATTTTCCTCCGTGGCTCATCCGCACACTAATGGACAGGCGGAAGTAACCAATCGGAGCATCCTCAGCGGCATCAAGAAAAACCTAGAAGAGTCTAAAAAGAAATGGGCTGATGAGCTACCATACGTGATGTGGGCGTACCGTATGACCGTTAAGACTAGCACCGGAGAAACACCCTTCGCGTTGGCCTTCGGGACCGAAGCCGTTACACCGGTGGAAATTGGAACCATGAGCCTACGGGTGGCTCACTTTCGGGAGGAATTGAATGAGGAAAGGTTACGAGCTAACCTGGACGCGTTACCAGAAGTCCGAGAAGAAATCCTTCTGAAAACGCAGCATTATAAACAAAAGATGGCCCGTTATCATAACAGGCGCGTCAAAGAGTGGTTGCTGAAAGCCGGTGACCTGGTGCTCAGAGACAGGCGAGCGGCAGGGCAACGCATGGGAAAACTCAGTCCAAACTGGGATGGACCATATCGCGTCACCCACATTGTCGGGAAAGGAGCTTATCATCTGGAGACTCTCGATGGTACACCCTTATCCAACTCTTGGAATATCGCTCGCTTGAAATTATATTACTCTAGAATTTGATTTTATCTGCACATTTGATTTATGTCAACCCTAACCATGACTAATGCTCGATGAGAGAGCTTTCGTGGGTGTTTGCGGTTGCCTTTGTGCAGATAAAAAAGGGGGTATCTTGGGAAGTGAAAAGTCCTATCCTTGTGATGGCCGGTCTTGATCAGATGGCCCACTAAGTGAGGGCACTACCCAACATACCTTGAATTAGCGTCGGATTGAAAGATCCTGGACGCCCCCGGGGGTGAAAAGTCCTATCCTTGTGATGGCCGATCTTGATCAGATGGCTCATTAAGTGAGGGCACCACCCGGTATCTTTGGGAGTGAAAAGTCCTTTTCTTGTACTGACCGTTCTCGTGGAGATGGCCCATCAAGACAAGGCACGCCCTAAAGAAATAGAAACTCCGTTCTAGAAACAAGAATCCTATCTTAACGGTTGGGCTGTTACAGCTAGGCCATTAAGTAAGGACACAGTTCTAGACGCGAGGACAACGCCCAAAAGTGAAAATTCCCTAGCCTTGTGATAGCTTTCCCGATCCAACAGCTCACTAAGATGAGGCACTTTACGGGCCGATCGTGAAAACAGGGAAACGCGGAGCATCGCGAAATCTCGGCTAGTAACCAGATGTGTAATCCCTGGCGAAGTATAGAGCTGATAGCGAAAGTGATTCCCGCGGGTTCCAGGGTAACGCCCTATGATGGCAGCGGAAAGGCTCCTACGGGTAATTACTATCCCTCGTAACGTGTTTTTGTTACTGATGGTTTACAATTAAGAATGCGCAGAATACTTTTCGGGCAGCGGAAGGAGTGAGGATCTCGTAAGCAGGGATATCGTAAGGCTTACCGGGAAAGCTAACCCAATACCAAATTCTGTAATTTTGGTGGGAACGTTAGGGATCTGTTCAAAAAAGTAAGCGCATCGGGATAACAGGGCGAAGATAACGCCAAAGGAGTTCTTAAAGAGACAACTAAGTAAAAGGAAAGTTAGCAATAAAAGTTGTCTCAAACTCATCAAAATGTTTAAAGGGGCTACAAACTTCGGTGGTCAAAATAATAACAAAAATTTAGTGACGCGTGATCACTAAGAAAAGAGCGGCAAAGCCTCGAAGCACGTCAACCTTCGGGGTTCCTCCATTTCCAGCCTGCCGCTTTAGCTTGGCGAAAGCCCTCCTCATTAAGATGGCCAAATCTTCGCATGAAAGCGGCAGTGACCTCATCGGGTTTGTACGCATCGACCCCGTGGACTTCCTCGAAGCAAGCGACTAAAATAGCGGCAGAGTACTCGACATGCCACAGGGTAACAGTGTTGGGAGGAGGTGCTTCTGAAGAACCTGGCGCGTCTGGAGAAGGTGTAAGAGCGGCAACGCTTCTTGTTTTTCTCTTCTTTTTTCCTTTGGCAATGGCCTTAGAAGCCTTGGAAGAGGAAGAAGGCTGGGCAGGAGGAACAACGATGGTCACGAGGGGAACACCCGAAGGAATGTCAGTATTCCCCTCACCAGCCGAAGAAGAGGATACTTGAGCAAGACTCGCGGAAGTAGCCGAAAGTTCGGTGGGATTATCAGTAGCTTCCGTGGAGGTAGCTCTCTCCTTTTTCTCTCTCTCTTGAGCCCTCTTCAAGCGTCTCCTTACGCTCTCGGGTTTATAGTTGGGATCCGTCGCTGCGAGAGCACAAAATAATGTCAGCATTAGTATCAGCGATAACAAAGAGGGGAGTAACGCGACACTCACGTTTAACACAAGAATGAATGTCCATTCGACAAGCCACTTGACGAATGTGAACGCTGATTTCCAGTTTGAGTAATTTGTTTAACCAGCCTTGTTCACGCTGCGGAAGGGTCCCTGGTCGGCTCCAGACGTTGTCATCTACATTTTGGTTAAACCCAGATCGCCACCAAGAACCAAGATCTTCAGAAAGATCTATCACAAAAAACTCCTTTTTCCAGGCATCAACGGAAGACTCGATGTGGAGGAGTTTCCAAGTAAAAGACTTAAGAGAGTCATCGTCAAAACGGGGCGATATCGTTATCACTCCCCGGCACTTCATCAGCTTAAAAAGAGACTTGAGCAGTAGAAGGGAAGGGGAAGTAATCCCTTTGTATTTACAAAGTTCCAGAAAAGCATAAACACAACAATACGCATTTGGGGATAGTTGGGCCGGATTCAGATCGCCGGCAACAAGCAATTCTTTCACAAAAGAGTCGATGGGAAGCCGGAAACCATAACGGAACGTTTGCGCATACATGACCCTACGATTGCTCGTCAAAACGCTGTTCAAACGTAGTGACTCAGGGGCGACAGTGGCCTTATAATCATCAGGGATATCAGCATTATGGGTGGCCAAATGCTCACGGAGAGCGGCCTCAGATGTGATAACACTAGCCGTAATATCCATCCTTTTCTCATCGGCAGATTTCGACTCAGGGCGGCGAGTCTTAGCCATGGCAGAATTAAAGAACTAAAAGATGAAGAAGACGATGAAAGAGAAAGGAAATACCTTTAGAGAAAAGCACTTCGAAGAGCCCTGAATAATGGGGAGAAAATAAGACGGCCAAAAGAAAATATGAGAAAGTGGGATGATAAAAGAAAAGGAAAAGAATAAATATTGGGTTTTATAACCTTAGTAATCGAACGAAACGACGGATGTCCCAGTCGTTGCGTGGAAGCGGCAGGAGGAACAGACTCATGCAATGAGTGCAATTCTAGAAAGCGCTACAACGCCTCGATTTAGGTAAAGTTCTCAAGCACGCTAGCCCGTAGCGCCAGAAGAAATGGACACGTGTGCCTGCACAATCACGACTTTCCTAATGAAAGGATAGCGAGCATTAAATGCTCTGAAAAGCAGGTACCATCTCTCGAAAGAAATAAGAGCGATATCTCAAGAAAGGGGATAACGCAAGATGGCGTTAATTAAAAAGGCAGCGATAAGCTAACGCGAAAAGGCGGAGTAAAAGTCAAATAGCAATAAAATACAAATATTGTCGCACAACGAGGCATTATTACAAGACAAAGAAACAAATAAGCAGGAAATCTTCTAAATGGAGCAGCCTCAATTAATCACGGGCCCTTGCGAGCATCGCGGTTACCATTCCCCCGCTTTTCTCCAGAATAAGGAACATCTCCCTCACCTTCGCCCAAATCCTTCAGTCTCTCGGAAGCGTAATCGGTCAGCACTGACGAATTAACAGTTCCCTGGCGATAGAGACTCATAAATTCAGCGATACAAATATCCATGGTCTTGTTCTTCCACCAGGCTACCTTTGAAGGAACTTTGGCCAAATCCGCATCACGAGACGCTATCTCTTCGCGAAGAAAGATATTCTTTCTGTCAGCTACCACCAATTCCGCCTCCAGAAGGTCTGTCTTAGCCTTCCCTTTTGATTTTTCTCGAGCAAGCTCAGCACGATAATCGTCCAACTCCGCCCGAGTTCGCTCATGAAGCTGCGACAGCTTCGTTACCTTCCCTAAGGCAGCGTCTAGTTCTCCCTTTAAATCAAGAGAAGGCTGAACCTTGTCGCGCTGATCCTTGAAAAAGTAATTTAGCTCGCGGAAGCAGGCCAGCATGTCAGTCAGAAGGCGTGAATGTCGTACGTCAGGAGGACGCCGCAAGAACTCTTCTTTGTCCTTCGAAGAAGTAAACATTCACCCCACTATTGGGCCCACTGGCTCTTCTCGCCATAAAGGGTCCGATATCCCTAAAGCACGAAGACCGTCCGTACCAAGGGAAGACAAGTCCAACTGATAAGCGGTGGGGCCTTGAAGGCCTTGGGGGGAAAGATTGGCGATATAAGGAGGAGAACAACTTTTTGCGGAATCACCAATACCCGAAATCGAAGAAAGAAACAAAGGCTGAGGTTTCTGTGGGGGAGGGTTAGGAGGAGCGATCGGATTTGGAACCGGTAAGTTCACATCCAGAATAAAGGAGCGAATCAGAGAGCTAGGACCGCCAGACATCAAGGGAGAGCTCACCGCTGCCGAAGCCTCGTTAATAGAGGGCACCATGATAGCTTCCGTCAATGGCAAAGGATCCGCAACGTGTGAAGCGTTAACTCCCTCGGTAGGAACCCCATTGACTTCCTCCACGGAAGGAATTGGCGGGTCAGACTTCTCTTTGCGAACTCTCTTTACGAGATGCTCTGTTTCGGCGGCGATCTCTTCGCTATCGTCCTCGGTTGACTCCGCTATTGGTTCACTTTTTCTTGACCTAAGTTTCATCCGTTGAGCAAGGGTGGCATGACGCAGCTCAGAACCAGTATCCATGCTTCCGCTATCACTGTCAACCTCTTCAATCACAGGGTTATTCGGGGCCACTCCCTTACCGTGAGACGGCAGCCAATTCTCAAGGAAATGGGAAGGTCGAGCGGATGCGCTGCATGTCACGACGGTTTTATTTCTCCTTCCTCATGGCGGAATAGGCGGACGACTAGAGCCTTCAAGTGGAGGAGAAGGAGGTAATGTCTGAAGCGGCACCACATTCAGTGGAGCGTCATTTTCCCCAGAGGAGTGACCCTCAGCGTTACCTGCCGATAAAATATTTTAATATGACAAGAAAATCGAAGCGATAAGGTGATAAAAGAAAAAACTCACCAACGACACACTCTGACAAAGGCCTGAACCGAGCGAATTCCCGAATGCGGAGAGGCCCTTCTATCTCTAACAGGGCGTTAACATTAGACACATCTATACTGGATAGCACATCTGATTTTTGCCAAGCGGCACTAGTAATCTCTCGGTTGAAACCACCGCGCCAATACCGAGAGGGCAAGCGAAGGGTGAAGAAGTCGTTTTTCCAGTTGTCCACGTTCTCTTCGAAACCTTGAAAGTTCCGCCAGAAGAACCGAACAAGGGCATCATCCCATCTGGGGGTAATATCCACCAAGCAGCCGCGACATCTAAAGATGAAAAACGTGCGGAACAGATCGAGTGATGGAGCAAAAATACGCTTCATCTCACACTAACGAAGAAAGGCATAAAGCCCACACCAGGAAGATGGAGTTATTTGAACAGGATTGAGATCATAATGGTTTAGCAGCTTCATCAGAGAAGTATGAAGTGGGAAACGAAACCCGTAGGTAAACATCTTGAAATAAACCAACCGGAACGTCCCCCACATGGCATCAGTGAGCCGAGTATCCTTCAACGGGACAAAGGGGCGGTATCCCATGGGAAAAGTGATACCGTTCTCCTCTAACTCAGCCCTCAAAACCTCATTACAGTCAAAAACACTACGAGCTCTCCTAACTTCGGGATCTAGGGGATTTTCGATAATTGCAGAGGGTCTAGCACGAGACATAATGGACTGGAAAAGTAAAGCTATGGCGATAGAGAAACAAAATACCTGGAGCAGGGAACTAGTGAATCGGTCGTCGGCACCGGCGAGTAATTGCAGTAAAAACCCTCGAGAAGAAAGAAGCACAGAAGGAAGGAAATACGAAGAATTTCGAAATATTAGCAAAAAGTACTAAAAGAGAAGGGCAAATTCCTTATAAAGGTTAAACCTAAAAAAGGAACAGCCTGTGAAAATAAAACACGTGCAGAATGGAAAAGGACGCGCGGGCAATCATCAATGTCTTTTGGAAGAAGACAGTTACTGATTGAAAACCGAAAGGCGGTTGCGTCCAGCGAAAGGACTACTTCCGCGATAATCCTGGAAACACAAAGGAAGAAAAGCGGCAGGAGAGCGAAAAGAAAATAAAGCGTCATTTTATTATTTGGTAAAGCCATACGATATCTACAAAGAGGCATGGTATGCCCAACTATTCACCGTCAGACCAAGAGATGCCATAGTAGTAGACCACGTCATCGTCATCCTCACCTAAAAGCAATGGATCCTCGCCAGCGAAAGGGAAAGGTTCCTCAACCCTCTCCCTCGCGTGAGTAGATGATAGATCCGACTCCTCCTTAACAGCTTGATACGATCACGGCCGAAAATCGGAAGAGAAATCCGGCCGAGATGGTATGCAACCAAAGGGAGGATCTAGCTCTAGATTTGTACACACAAACAACACAAAAACAGTAGGAAAACACATGGAGACGCAACGGAAATTGAAAGATAAATACCCGAATTAGAGAAAGCGTTGGAGAGGGGAGGGATGATTGAACAAACGAACGATTGAACTTGAGTTCGGATTGTTGAACGGCTTGAACACGGGTATATTGTTCAAGAACACAAACACTCATATTTGGATTCATTTGTTCACACAAAATGGAAGTAACAACGAGTTACACATTTAAAGGATTCTTGTTCTTTTTACTTGACTCAAGCCATGGCGATCCAAGACCAAGGCAAGCCCCAAGATGGAGCCCCGGATGAATGAATGAGGAAGGAGTGTTCTCACTTAACATTCATTCATCATCCAAAGCTTCTTACAAAAATAGAAGAAAAGAACTATTTATACTAAGTTACAATAAGCCTATGCTATTACAAAAATGACCCTGAAAATACCCTAGGAAAAACAAGTCCGTCCTCACTAAAAGTGCTTGGCGGCATGCCGCTCCACACATCACTTTCCTGGCGGCATGCCGCTAGCCTCGCCCAAAGGATTCCTCAATTAAGTCTGGCGGCATGCCGCTCCATGCATAGCCTTCCTAGCGGCATGCCGCTAGGCTCGCTTCAAATGGCCAAAAAGCCTCTTTTTATGCTGCATGGACTTGGCTTGTACCCGGGTCTTCTTCCCTCGCTAGGTCATGACTCGGGAAGTCTTCAAAGGGGGGTCCGTGATCGCATCACAGCTGGCGACACCGCTTTAACGGCTGAACAGGCAGAGGGAGCCCCTTGCGGTGACTCGCTGGGAAGGAAAGATGTTTCTTTCCCCTTCGAAGAGAAAGAAGCAAGAGAATCAAAGAACGATTTAGATGCCTTCGCAGCATCTTTCCTCCGCCTCTTGCGACACCGTCGGCCAACAGGCAGCCTCCAAGGAGGTGACGGAGGAGGATTATCCGAATCGGGAGAAGTCGGAGGAGTTGGTGGAGAATCTCGTGCGAACGTATCTAAAAAATAAGAATCAACCATGAGATCGCAGAATACTTATCAAAGGCAAAAACAAACAAGGAGATGAAGGATAACGAAGGAAAGAAGATCCCCTTAAATAGCAAGAAAATCAGGAAAAAAGAATCTTCGATCTTCCAACCCGACCCTTGAGGGAAGACACGTGTTCAGCCTGAAGTGCAAATATGGATTTGCAGTCACGCCTGTTGAAATTTTCCCCAGATCGAGGAAAACCGCAAAATTGCCCAATCAGTTGCCAGGACAACAGCGGCATAGATTTAATGCAGAACAACCAACCAGAAAACCACCCAGAGATTGAACCGTTTTCAGTTGGGCTAAGAGTATCTTCAATGGGAAAAAGACAAAGGGCGCATTAAAGAAGAAGAAGAATAGTTGCAAGACGGCGTAATAAAAACAATTTATTTATTATGGCCTAGTGGCCGGAAAGTACATTTACACGACAAGAGGAAAAGAGGAAAAGGCTCAAAGGGAGCCACCGCTATCAGGCGTCAGAGCCAGCGTCCTCAGGTACTTCGGGGAGGTCTCTCAGGGAATCCATGACCAGAATTAGATCATGGGAGGTGGCCCTCATCACCACTTGAATCCGAGCGATGGAGGTAGCCAGTTTCGACACACTCTCCAAAGGACTGAAATCCTATAGAGATGTGGCTCCCAGCCTAGAATGAAGTGGGGTCAGCATCCCTTGCAGCTCCAGGATGTCCTCAGAGGTCTTGACCAGCATGTTCTCTAGGAACCCGACGTCGCCGTCGTTGAGGTTCTTGAGAGAATGGCCCTTGGAAAGGAGAAAATTCTTAGTCAAATGATCCATGATGCAAATTGCCAGAAATGAGGAGAACGTGGGTGGAGAAAGCTCCACGATTTATAGGCTCCAAGAGAGGGAGGCCTTGAAAAAGAAAAAGGAGGTCCTCAAAAGGCGAGCCGTCCCGTTACCCTCAAGGACCAATAAGTCTAAAGCGGAAGCAAAGGTCGATGATCGTATGTTGTCCGTCATACAGATGTTCGAAGGGGTGCGAGATAGAGCCTGGAAAAATGCTGAAAGGCACGATATTACGGGTAGCCATGACGTAAAAGCCATATGGTTACCAGTATCCACAGTGTAAGGCCGCGTTGATGTCACAGGTGGCCCTAGATGCATAAAACCTCGCCGACATCACAGGCATCTGGTGGTATAAAGCCGCGCTAATCATAGGCAACTGATGGCGTAAAACCGCGTTGATATCGCTGTTTCCTTGAGCGGAAAAGAAAGATTGGGCCCGCATGACCTCAAATCCCTGTAAGTACAAAGTTTGCTAACTTCTCCATAAATACCTATCTCCTCTATGTATTTGCAGTGTACTTGAAAGGATGATGGACCCGGAACGTGTGCAAGCCCACGACACGACCTAGTTGCTATCCTTGACGGTATCGCAAGTGACCCGTCAGCAGCTCTTCCACGACACGAGTAAATTTATGACTTCATAAGCCCTGCCAAGAGGCCAAACAGAATAATATCGCTGGGCGAAAGCAATGCCCTCATAATCACGAGCGTAATAGCGGCGTCTCTCGTGGATCTCCTAACGCCTCAGGAAGACAGGTCTCTAGACGAGAATGAAGGACGGAATCAGCTTGTTCGATGGAAAGCTTTAGATCTAAGTTCCAGCTCATTACTTAAATCAATCAACGTTGAGCAGTCAATGAAGCTCGGAGGTCCTGCGAGCATATCGCCTCACGAAAGAACAAACCTTCATCTAAGATTTCAGACATGGACAACCCTTGGTAAACACTCGGGCTCATTTTCAGTTGGGCTTATGATAACAATCAAGACAGCCCTAATGGTGCTACTACACTCACGGCTCCCGCCGGGACGGACTCCCGTAAATCCCGTAGGATATCTTCATATCGCCCGAGAATCAGCAAAGGATTCCTAGGATGGTCGACATCAGCGGAGGGGGGACTCACGCGACTCTATATGCATGGCACCATCCCATCCTAGGGACCCACGAGGTTATCGTTCCCGGCAACCCCATCATATATCGCTCATGACGTCATCTACTGGTATCGCTTGTGACGTCATCATCAGACATCGCCTGAACTGTTATCGCCAGGTACCGCCATCCAGGCCTATAAATACCCCTACTCTTTCAAACAAAAGGTAAGATCGAGACCACCTAGAAGAACCTCTGTTACTTTAAAACCCGAACTGACTTAAGGATCGGAGTGTCTACGCCGGAGCCCCCCCTCCGGCGCTTTGCAGGTACATCCGACACCGATCGCCGCCGTTCCGATCAGACACGACATAGAATCTTACAAGATCGACATTGAATCTTATCAACGTCACTTTTGAATATATTCCCCGAGAGGACAATGCCGAGGCAGACAACCTCGCCAAAACGGCAGCCAACCAGGAGGCGATCATACCAGAGGACGTATATTATGAGGAAAAGTCAGTGTCGTCCTTTATGGAGGAGCAGTTTTCGCTGTGTGTGGAAGAAATTGAAAAGGATTGGAGGATCCCTGTGATAAAATTCTTAAAGCACGACGAGCTGCCGAGCGATAATGCAGAAAGGAAAAAAGTATTGAAACAAGCGGCAAGATGCACCTACTATGATGGGGAACTAATCCGGAGATGTTTCTCCCACCCAACGGTAAAATCCGTAACAGAACAAGAAGGCCTCCACACCCTGCGAGAGATTCATGAAGGGATCTGTGGTATGCACGTATCGGGCGGCACCATGGCCGCACAAGTATTTTGGTCAGGATTTTACTGGCCCACCATCCGCAGGGATTGCAACAACTTCATGCGAACATGTCACAACTTTATCGCTTATTTGATTTTCATTCCGCCTTTCCGCGTTGACCCAACACTGCCTTTTTAATTAACGCCTTCTTACGCTATTTCCTCTCTCGCGATATCATGCTTGTTTTTTCCAATAGACGGTGCCCGCTTTTCAGAGCATTTAATGCTCGCCCTCCTTTCATGAGAAAAGTCGTGGTTGTGCAGGCACACATGTCAATTTCTTCTGGCGCTACGAACTAGCGTGCTTGAGAGCTTTGCCTAAATCGAGGCGTTGTAGTGCTTTCCTAGGATTGTACTCATTGCCTGAGTCTGTTCCTTATGCCGCTTCCACGCAACGACTGTAGCATCCGTCGTTTCGTTTAATCACTACGGTTATAAAACCCAATATTTATTCTTTTCGTTTCTTTTTACCATTCTTTTCTCCCATATTTCCTTTCAGCCGTCTCATTTTCTCCCCACTATTCAGGGCTCTTCGAAGTGCTTTTCTGAAGGTATTTCCTTTCTCCTCCATCGTCTTCTTCATCTTTTAGTTTTTTAATTCTGCCATGGCTAAGACTCGCCGTTCTGAGTCGAAATCTGCCGATGAAAAAAGGATGGATATTACGGCCAGTGTTATCACCTCTGAGGCCGCTCTCCGTGAGCATTTGGCCGCCCATAATGCTATCATCCCTGATGATTACAAGACCAGTGTTGCCCCTGAGTCTCTACGTTTGAACAGCGTTTTGACGGGCACTCGTAGGGTCATGTATGTGCAGATGTTCCGTTATGGTTTCCGCCTTCCCATTGACCCTTTTGTCAAGGAATTGCTTATTGCCGGTAATCTGTCTCCGACCCAACTGTCCCCAAATGCATATTGTTGTGTTTATGCTTTTTTGGAGCTTTGTAAATATAAAGGGATTACTTCCCCTTCCCTTTTGTTGCTTAAATGTGTTTATAAACTGATGAAATGCCGGGGAGTGATAACGATATTGCTCCGTTTCGACGATGACTCTCTTAAGTCCTTTACTTGGAAACTCCTACATATCGAGTCTTCCATTGATGGCTGGAAAAAGGAATTCTTTGTAGTAGATATTCCTGAAGATCTTTGTTCCTAGTGGCGATCTGGGTTTAACCAAAACGTGGATGACACCGTTTGGAGCCAACCAGGGACCCTTCCGCAATGTGAACAAGGCTGGTTAAACAAATTACTCGAACTGGAAGTCAGCGTTCACATTCGCCAAGTGGCTTGTCTAACGGACATTCGTTCTTGTGTTAAATGTGAGTGTTGCGTTACTCCTTTTCTTGCTATCACTGGTACTAATGCTGACGTTATTTTGTGCTTTCGCAGCGACGGATCCCCATTATAAACCTGAGAGCGTAAGGAGACGCTTAAGGAGGGCTCAAGAGAGAGGAAAAAGAGAAAGATGCTTCCACGGAAGCAACTGACAACCCCACCGAACTTCCGGCCGCTTCCGCGAGCATTGCCCAAGTGTCCTCTTCGGCCGACATTCCTTCGGGCGTTCCCCTCGTGACCGTCGCTGCTCCTCCTGCTCAGACTTCTTCTTCTTCCCAGGCTCCTAAGGCCATTGCCAAAGGAAAGAAGAAGAGAAAAACAAGAAGTGTTGCCGCTCTCACACCTTCTCCAGACACGGCAGGCTCCTCAGAAGCACCTCCTTCCAACACCGCTACGGTAAGGGTACTTTCTAGCCGCGATAGGCTACATTTTCATTTCTGTTGTTGTTTCATTTCTTTCTTCTTTTCTGTATTTCACATCATATTCTTGGCAGGACACTATCGTTGTCGCTACCTCCGCTCCTCCGTCAGACAACATGGAGTTGAGTTATGCGCTGACCGGTTCCAAGAAGAGACAGCGATTGGGAAATGAGGGCGGAAACCCCTCTTCCTCTACTACCGTGGCGGAGAATAGGTCCGCGGATGGGTTTGACTCTACGGCTGCTCCTCAAGGAGAGAATCCTTCGGGATTTTTGGGGAATCTGGGTACTGGCGATACCTTTGAGGCTTCTCCCCCTTCTTTCGGTGGTTCCGCTCATGCGTATCCGCCCAATATGGGATACCAGGATGTCTTACAGGATCTCTCAGGCTATCCGCCTCATGGCGCTTATATCGCTCCAGGGGGTTCATCGCCACAGGTCCGCTCTCCCTTTTCCTTGGGCTTTCTTCCTTCGAGTATCCCCCTTAGGGACCGTTATGGTGAAGGAGGAGCCACCTTTAACTGTGTGGCAAATCTCGGTCCACTGAGTGGGCCCGCTATGGTGACCCATCAAGTCGGGTTATTTGATCTCCGGAATACTGCTTTGGTGGCACTGGGGGGTGATGGCTCCACTGAAGTTACGGCTTTTCTAGCTTCTCAAGTATTGGCGTCTGGGCCAGAACGGGAAGCTTTTCTTTCGAGGCCTGGACTCGACAGGGAAAACTCCGTGCGCTCCACTCTTTTTACCAGCATGATGCATTTCCATTACTGGGCGGAGGAAATACGAGGTCAGGCTGCTTCTCTTTCCTCTGCTTTGAAGGAATTAGAACGGGAGCGGGATGAGAAGAAAAAGTGGCTGGAGGAGTGCACAAATCTATTGCTGGCTCTTCGGGAGTAGAAAGAAGAGCAGTCTGCCGCCTTAGCAGCGGAAAAGGCCAAAGTCACCGCTTTGGAGAATGAGAAATTATCCTGGGAGAATGAGAAATTATCCTGGGAGAATGAGAAATCGTCTCTGATCAAGGAAAAAGCTGCCCTAGAGGAAGAGTCAGCCGATAAGAGCCTGTGGCATGTCGAACAGACTGCCATCACTTTGGTTGATTGTTTTGAGGAAGTCCACGAGGTTGATGCGTACAAACCCGATGATGTTTCTGCCGCTTTTAAGCGAAGATCAGGGCATATTAACGAGGAAGGCTTTCGCCAAGCTAAAGCGGCGGGGTGGAAACGGAGGAACCCCGAGAATTGATGCGCTTCGAGGCTTTATCGCCCTTCCCTTAGTGACCAATCGTCATTAAGTTTTTGTTATTATTTTGACCATCATCATTTGTAGCCCCCCTTAAATATTCCGATATATTCGGGCAACTTTATTGTTGACTTTCCTTTTCTCTATTTTTCTGTTTGCGAATTCCTTTGGCGTTATCTTTGCCATATTTATTCCATGCGCTTTCTTTCCCGAACAGACCCTTAGCGTTCCTGTCAGAATTACGGAACTCGGCCTTGGGCTAGCTTTTCCAGTGAGCCTGATGGTATCTCTTCTCATGAGATCCTCGCTCTTTCCGCTGCCTGAAAAGTATTCTGCGCATTCTCAATTGAAAATCATCAGTAACAAAAACATGTTACGAGAGATAGTAATTACCCGTAGAAGCCTTTCCGCTGCCATCATAGGGCGTTACCCCGGAACCCGCGGAGAATCACTTTCGTTATCAGCTCTATACTTCACCAGGGATTACACATCTGGTTACTAGCCGGGATTTCACGATTCTCCACGTTTCCCTGTTTTCACGATCGGCCCTTAAGTGCCTCGTCTTAGTGAGCTGTCGGATCGGGACGGCTATCACAAGGCTAGGAAATTTTCACTTTTGGGCGTTACCCTCGCGTCTAGAACCGTGTCCTTCCTTAATGGCCTGGCTGCAGTAGCCCAGCCGTTAAGATAGGAGTCTTGTTTCTAGACGGAGTTTCTATTTCTTTGGGGCGTGCCTCTTCTTGATGGGTCGTCTCCACGAGAACGGTCTGTACAAGGAAAGGACTTTTCACTCCCAAAGATACCGGGTGGTGCCCTCACTTAATGAGCCATCTAATCAAGATCGGTCATCACAAGGATAGGACTTTTCACCCCCGGGGGCGTCCAGGATCTTTCAATCCGACGCTAATTCAAGGTATGTTGGGTAGTGCCCTCACTTAGTGGGTCATCTGATCAAGACCGACCATCACAAGGATAGGACTTTTCACTTCCCCAAGATACCCCCTTTTTTATCTGCACAAAAGCAACCACAAAAACCCACGAAAGCTCTCTCATAGAGCGTTAGTCATGGTTAGGGTTGGTATAAATCAAAGGTGCAGATAAAATCAAATTTAAGCATAATATAGCTTTAAGCGAGCGATGTTCCAAGAGTTGGATAAGGGTGTACCATCGAGTGTCTCCAGATGATAGGCTCATTTCCCGACAACGTGGGTGACACGATATGGTCCTTCCTAGTTCGGACTGAGTTTTCCCATTCGTTGTCCCGCCGCTTGCTTATCTCTGAGCACCAGGTCACCAGCTTTCAGCAACCGCTCTTTAATACGCCTGTTATGATATCGGGCCATCTTTCGTTTGTAATGTTGCATTTTCAGAAGGATTTCTTCTCGGACTTCTGGTAACGCGTCCAGGTTAGCTCGTAACCTTTCCTCATTTAGTTCCTCACGAAAGTGGGCCACCCGTAGGCTCATGGTTCCAATTTCTACCGGTGTGACGGCCACCCGTTAGTTTGCGGATGACCCACGGAGGAAAAGCGTTGCTCGATTCCGAATTCTGAGCATTGGTCTTGAAAGAATTGGCTGGTTAACTGCGTCCCATTGTCGCTGACAAGGACACGGGGTACGCCAAATATCATGATAACTTGATGTTTGAAGAAACGCCAAGTTTTTTCTGCCGTGATTGTGGCAACCGCTTTAGCTTCCGCCCACTTAGTGAAATAGTCTACCACCACTATCACAAATTTCAGTTGGGACCTTGCCTTTGGGAATGGACCTAGGATATCGATCCCCCATTTGGCGAAAGGACAAGGGGCGATAATTTCAGATATTTCAGTGGCGGGTCGCCGAGGAATTTTAGCAAACTCCTGGCACTTAGGGCAAGCTTGCACATAATTATGGCAATCTCTTCGGATGGTAGGCCAATAGAATCCAGACCGGAAGACTTGTGCCGCTAGGGTTCCGCCTGACACGTGCATACCACACACTCCTTCATGGATTTCGCGCAAGGTGTGAAGACCCTCTTGCTCAGTTACACATTTAGCGGCAGGGTGAGAGAAACATCTTTGAACCAAATCCCCGTCATAATACGTACAGCGGGCTGCCTGTCTCAGTACCTTCTTCTTTTCAACGATATCCTCAGGCAATTTCTCGTGTTTCAAGTATTCGATTACGGGGGTTCGCCAGTTGCTCTCTCGTTCCTCGATACACAAAGATGCTTGCTCTTCCATGAAGGATGGTACCGATAGCTCACGATAATATATGTCTCTGGGTATGAACGCTTCCAGATTCGCGGCCAATTTCGCTAGATTGTCTGCTTCAGCATTTTCCTCTCGGGGAATATGCTCGAAGCTGACTTGCATGCCCTCTTTCTTTATTTCTAATAATTCTCGCTTCACTTTGGCGAGATACTGAATCATAATAGGTTCTCGGGCCTGAGAGTACCCCAAGACCTGGTCGATTATTAACTTGGAATCACCACAGATTTTTAGACGCAGGTCTCCTGTTCTTCCAGTATCGTGCCTTCCTTTAGAAGAAAGCCCTTTTCCTATTCTGAACCCAGCTAGCAACGCCTCATACTCTGCCACGTTATTAGATAGCGGCTGTAGGATTCGGATGGCGTATCGTATTTGCATATCGTTCAGCCCATTTATAAAGATTCCAGCTCCGGCCAGCTCTTGGTTTTTGGCTCCATCCACATGGACGATCCAGAGATCCGTATAGGTTTCCGGGAATGGGAGATCCATATCGCCCCATTCCGCTTCAGGTACATCTTCCAAAGGATCCTCAGTAAAGGTGCATTCCGCTATGAAATCAGCCAGGATCTGAGCCTTTACAGATGGTCGAGACTGATACCTCAATCCATACTGCTCCAATTCGAGCGCCCAGATCAGCATCCTTCCGGAAGATTCAGGCTTTCGAAATATCCTTTTCAGAGGCTGGTCCGTGAGTACAACGACGGAATAAGACTGAAAGTATCGGTCTATTTTACGGGTAGCTTGTATAAGAGCGAACGCTATCTTTTCGATTCAGGCGTATCGCAATTCCACATCTATAAGAGCAAACGTGGCTCACAAAATAGACCGGGCGATGGTAGTGGTTGTCGTCGCGAACAAGGACGGTACTGACCACTTCGTCTGCAGCACCAAGATACAAATATAGGGTATCGCCTGCCTCGGGCCTTGTCAGTAATAAGTCAGACGACAGATAATCTTTTAGGCTGATAAATGCCTCCTCACAGTCTGGGGTCCACCCGAACGAGGCTTTCTTCCGTATAACTTTGAAAAAAGGGAGACACTTCTCTCCTTGCTTAGAGATGAATCGCCCAAGGGCGATAACTCGCCCTGTGAGTCTTTGTACTTCTTTGACGGTTCTGGGCGATATCATGTCTTGTATCGCTTTGATCTTTGAAGGGTTAGGCAGAATACCCTTTTGACTAACGACGTAGCCCAAGAATTTCCCCGTTTGGAATGCAAACATGCATTTTCGGGGATTCAACTTCATGCGATACCTCTTCATTACATCAAAGACTTCTTTTAGGTCTCGCAGGTGATCTTGGAAGCTCGCACTCTTCACTAATATATCGTCAACATAGGCCTCCACATTCCTCCCTATTTGTTCTTCAAATATTTTGTTGGTCATACGTTGAAACGTTGCCCCAGCATTTTTTAATCCGAACGGCATCGCCGTATAACAGTATGTGGCCTTAGGAGTGAGAAACGCAGTCTTTTCTTCATCTTCCTGGGCCATAGGAATTTGATGGTACCCGGAGTTAGCGTCCAGCGAGCTTAAATAAGCGTTTCCAGCAGTCTGATCAACCAACTGATCTATACGAGGAAGCGGGTAACAATCCTTAGGGCAGACATCATTTAAATCGGTAAAGTCGATGCATATGCGCCAATCCCCATTGGGCTTAGGAACAAGGACAGGGTTCGCTAGCCAGGTGGGATATTGAACTTTGCGGATAAATCCGGCGTCAAGAAGCTTTGCTACCTCTTTGTCCACAGCCAACGCCTTTTCATTAGAGAACGCGCGACGCTTTTGCTGTACTGGCCTGACCTCTGGGTCCATATTGAGACGATGTCGGCTATTTCGCACGATATACCTGGCATGTCTGCGGGTTTCCATGCGAAGTCTCCTTGGCACTTGTTCAGTAACCGGAGCAGTTGGAGGTTTTCCGCTGGGCTAAGTTTTTCACTAATCAGGAAACTTGCTTCCTCTATACCGATTGCTGGAATGGGTACCATTTTGTCCAGAGGTTGAGCGCGCTTCTCATCGCTCTGCTTATAGGGATCCGCTGCTACACATACGTATCTATCGCAGCTTCTTTGAGTCATGAGCGAATAGCATTCCGCTGCTAATTTCTGATCACCCTTTATGGTTACCACCCCATCCCAGGAGGGGTACTTCATCTTCAGATGCTTCTGAGAGATCACCGCTCCAAAGCGGTTAAGGAAAGGTCGTCCGAGCACGACATTGTAGGGCAAATTCAGATCCACGACAAGGAACAATAAATTCTCTGATCGCTTGTAGGTGTCTTCTCGGAAATATATAGGCAGTGTAATCACCCCCGTAACAGGGATCGGAACTCCATCAACACCGACTATAGGCCGTTTACTGGGCGTTAGCTCATTTGTAGGTCATTTCATGAGATTATAGGCCTCTAGCGAAAAGAGGTTCACCGCGCTCCCATTATCAATGAGTGTTCTTCTGATTCCATGGCTGGCGATGACGGGCGTAACCACCAACGCGTCGTTGTGCGGATAGATGACGCCTTTTTCATCTTCTTCAGAAAAAGATACTACCATCCGATCCAATATGCCTATCACACCTCTTTTCTTTGTCGAACCATCACGTGTGCGTTTCTCTCCTTTCACGGCTGTCGGTTGCTCTGGCTCGTCTATATAGGGGGTTCCTCCCGCGATGATATTAATCATGGGGATATACTCGTCGTCTACCGTAAGGGTTTCTCTATCCTTTCCTCCGGGAACACTGTCCTGTTGTGGAACGCGAGGAGGAACGGGTCGTTCATCTGCTGTCCTTTTCATAGGATTATTTCGGGAGTCTTCCCTTATCTGGGTGGCGAATTCCCCTAGGTATCCTTCTTCCACCAAACGTTCTATCGCCGATTTTAATTCTCTGCACGCTTCTGTGGAATGGCCCCTGGCTTTGTGGAATTTACAGTAAGCATTTTCCCTTCTCCCTAGAAACACTCCTGGTTTCGTAGGCGCTGGGTAGCGGATAGGAATATTTCGCTGCTCCGCTATCGCTAAAATTTCTGCTCTTGGCACATTGAGGGAAGGAAAATCTGGGTCGTATGCTCGATTTTTATAAGAATCCCCCCGACGTCGAGTGGGGGAGCCACTGGTTTTTCCCTTCAGAAAATGGCCCTTTTGTCTGTCAGAGGCCTTGGGGATATGATCCTTCCACCTAGCGTAATCATCGATAAAATGGTCATCAGATAGAGGCTTCGCAGGAACGGCGGTGATTTGAGACGTCCCCTGTGGCACACTGTACGCTCGATCTCTGTTTCCTTCTTCCTCCATTTTCGCGTAATTGTGGGCTTTAAGTCTCAGCGCATCTAAAGTCAATGGGGGGTCCACCATAAGTGCGTCTTTCAGCTTCCCATAACGGCAATTTCTTTTCAGAGCTTCTATAGCAAAATCGATAGTAACGCCCGGCGTTAAGGACATTTCCAGATCGAAGCGGCTAAGAAATTCCTTCAAGGATTCTTGAGGCATTCGTTGTATGTCAAATAACGTGGCGGCAGATTTCCTGATTGGAATTGCGGTGCTAAATCTGCTCCAAAATTTAGATTCTAATTGTACAAAATTATAATGGATCCACCAGGCAGTCCCTCAAACCAAAGACGCGCAACGCCCGATAAGGTCATAACAAATATTTGGCATAACGCCGCGTCACTGTGGGTCTGAAACTGAACAAAATCTTTTACTTTATTGATATGCGAGATGGGATCCTTGGTGCCATCATAAGCATCAGTGGGAAGCTTCACGCGTCGACTGACCTTGTGACGTCTTATGCGACGGCTAAATGG
Organism: Viola odorata; assembly: GCA_963691705.1. Classification (NCBI taxonomy): domain Eukaryota; kingdom Viridiplantae; phylum Streptophyta; class Magnoliopsida; order Malpighiales; family Violaceae; genus Viola; species Viola odorata. The sequence continues at coordinate 46,393,769 of OY829546.1, read as the reverse complement.
GTGGCCCGATGTGTCATCTAGAATTTCACGTGCCTGACGTGGAGGAGACATTTCAGCCTGACGTCCTCTGTTTCGTGGTTCTGGCATAAGATGTCGCCTAGGAGATCGATTGTGACTCCTACACGAACGACTTCGATGCCTTCGACTGCTGGACCTGTCACTGTATCCGGGAGACAAACTCCTGTTGACTCCTTCCCACCAATTCCTAACTTCCTCGAGTTGCCTGTCTCCTTGTAGGAGGAGACCTGGCGGCATCTGTGGTATGTAAGCCTCTATTATTCCTTGAGTAAGCTGCCCAGCACTAATCAAAGGATTTCCCGCGGATAGAGGCATCTGGAGGTTTTCCGGAAACAACGGTGACAAAGGTCGATCAGTAACAATAGATGGAGTAAACATGACGCGGGGAGGAAGACTAGATCCAGAAGCGTCGGGAGTGCCTCTTGTGGCCATTTCAGTCAGATATTCCAGCCGAGAACGAAGGGTCGCTATTTCCCTTGCAAAAGGATGTTCACGGTTAAGTGCAGATTCTCTCGAAAGAGGAGTAGAGAAGTCAGATCCCGCCATCTGAGATGACAAAATGTCCGTTTGCGAGGAACCCAGTCCTCCAGCAATTCCAGTCGAATGGTCCAGGGGTCCCGAAGTAATTGGTCGTGTTGTCATAGAGGGACCAGCAGTGGCAAAGGGAAACAGCTGTCTGCGGATTGAGAAAGGGATATTAGAGGATGATGATCGGATTGGCTCCGATTCTGAGGTCATGACCGTTCCAATCTTCCGACTAAACGGAGCTTGGCTATTAAGGACGCTCACTTAATACACCAAAGCTCTCAATGAAAGCACCATTTGATAAGATTCGATGTCAATCTTGTGAAATTCTGCGTCGTGTCTGATCGGAACGGTGGTGAACAGCGCCAAGTGTACCTGCAAGACGCCGGAGGGGGAGCTCCGGCGTAGACACTCCGATGCTTAAGTCAGTTTGGGTTTTTAAGAGTAGCAGAGATTTCTAGCAGTGAGCTTGATCCTTCCCTCGATTCGGAAAAAAGGTGGGGTATTTATAGATCTGGACAGCGATACCTGGCGATATCAATAAGGGCGTCGTTTGATGATGACGTCACAGGTGATATCAGTAGATGACGTCATGGGCGATGTCTGATGGGCTGCCGGGAGCGATAACCTCGTGGGTCCCTAGGATGGGATGACGTTGTGCGTTATAGAGTCGCATGAGCCCCCCTCCCCTCCCCCCCCGCTGAAGTCGACCATCCTAGGAGTCCTTCGCTGATCCTTGGGCGATATAGAGGTATCCTATGAGTCTCATGGAAATCCGTTCCGCTAGGAGCCGTTGGTGCAGTAGGACCGGTAGGGCTATCTCAATTGTTATCAGCTATAAAGGCATAAATGCCACAGTAAGCATTTAGGCTTAACTAGGCCGCGTTCAAATCAAATTCAGAAAACAATTCTGCAACCAGAGGGTCCAGAGGGAGTCGAAAGCCATAGTTAAACATTTTTGCATAAAGAATCCTACAGTTGCTAGGTAGCTCGCTGTGGAGATGATTCAAATGTTAATTCGGGTTCCCACAAAATAAAGAGGAAAAAATTGTTATGAGTGAAAGGTCATTCAAGAAAAGGATCAATATAATCAGAAAGTTTAGAAATCCCCCTGTCACACATAACGGCTTTAGAGCTCAAGACCTCGATAGTCTCTTCCTCAATCTCTCTCAAATCCTCCTTCTTAATCTCCCCTGGCTTGAATTCTATGTCTAGGGCTTGACGTTCTGGCTTGTCGAGGGCATGACGCTCCTCATAAGATTTGATGTGCTGAAAAGCCTCAAAAGCCTCAATCTCTTGACCCACCAAAGTGTCAGAATAGTTGTGGAGTTGACATGGCAAATTTGGTTGAACAACAATTTCTGCCTCCAATTCTGCATCTAGGGCTCGATGTTGCGGCTTGTTGAGGGCATGACATTCCGACTTGTCTAGGGCATGACTCTCATCATGAAAATCTAGCAGATTGGCATCATTCAACATTGTGACTGCACTGGCCTTAAACTCCACATTGGCTCCTAACTCTAAAAGAAGACATTCTGGGCCTTCCAAGTTTAGCTCATTCGTGGGCATGAAAATGTCCTCTAACCCATAAGACTCATCATCCTGGTCATGACACTCAAATGGAAACTCCCATAGAATGGCGGTGGGAAAACTCTCCTCTTCACTTGAATAGTCGTCACTATCTAAGTGCCGCAAATGCTGTTCTATGGGGGTGATACGATGATTTGTGGTGTGATTGGGCAGAAGTGTTGGAGCTAAAAAATTTGGTCTAGGTGCAGGGGCAATGTCTAGGGCAGGATGGGTAGGTTCAGGTGCAGGGGCAATGTCTAGGGCAAGATGGGTAGGTTCAGGTGGTCCAGCGTCGGGGGCAAGATCCATAGGCAGCCATACAAAGTTTCCTTCAATAGCCTCTTGGCGTCTCTGCTCTATAAGCTCATTCAAGGCCTCTTGAACTTGATTCACCATATCAGCTAATTCATCTATTTGTCTCTGTATCTTAAGCTCATGTAAGGCTAATTGCATCTCCTCAAGTTTTCTCCTCAGGGTAGCTAGTTCTGCCCATTGTTCCTGATTTCCGTAGTTGCTCTGTGGAGGTTGTGGAGGCTGATAATATTGATAGCTAGGTTCATCTTGCCCTGCATAGTTGAAATTTTCTGGATCCCACCATGGGGGGTTAGGAGTAAATACTGAGGAAAAGAGGGTGAGTAAGAATAAGAATTAAAATAAGACATGGAAGAAAGAAATAATTAAAAGAAGTAAAAATAAAATTAAAAAAATCTGGAATTTTCTAGGGCACGAATTAACACCAGTCCCCGGCAACGGCGCCAATTTGATAGCATGCTTGTCGAGGGCACGATCAAATAATTACAACTTATCACCTGCAACAAAAAGGATTGAAGACAGTGGCAAGAGGTTCGATCCACAGAGAAAGGTGAAGACATACACTAGACAAGACCAGATATAAAGTAAAACAATAAAAGAAACAATGGGGGGTTTGGTTGGTTAATCTAGTTAACCAAGATAGAGATGGCTGCTAACAAGACAATTAATAAAAACATAAATCAAGGGCACGAAAGCAAAACACAATCAGGGGTAGGACATGCAAACACAATCAAGGGCACGACATGCAAACAGAAGTCAAATAAAGAAATAAAGTCAAAAGAGAAGAAATTAAAGAAATATAATCAGAGGAGCAGCGTTTCCACACCGCATCCCCTACTTACCTTCTTAGATAAAAGTCACCCCCCGTTTCCACATATGAGGTGACCTTGACATTCTGCCATCCTCCCAGGCACGAATGCGGGGAGGCCAAACTCAGAACACCCATGAAGTAGAGGTAAGACAGATCTAGGGCATGATAGCTCAGCTTGTCAGACTCGTATCACATACCCTAATCGGTTGTTTACCCCTAGATGAAGACCTCTCGCCCTGTCTCCCCTAGGTGTCTACTATTATCTCAAGGCTTCGTGTCAGTTATAACCAAGAGAATGACAGTAATCATCTAGGTCTAGATATTAGTTGGCCAGACTACTAATCTGGCCCTAGACGAATTAACAAGAAACTGATAAACAATCGAATACAACAATAAGAATATATTAAACACAATTAGGCCTCTTAACTACCCATGTAACCCTCAAAATACCTCTGCTAAGAAGGGAGAATCTAGCTACTCATACCACAAAACAAGTAAACAAAATAGAAAAAGGAAGATTGCATAAAAGAAGAAGAACAAGAACAAGAAAACTATAAATGTTACCAGCCGGAGTAAAGCTCCGGTTAAGTTCAATGGCTACTGGAAATGGATGCCTCAGCCACCACCCAAAAGAGGGAGGAGAGAAAAGGAGGCGGCTCCCAAAAGAAGAAAGTGGAAAAATATTTAGAAGATGATGTGTGTGTTCTCAAACCCTAAAACTAGAGGCTTATATAGTGTCTAGCCCACAAGAAGACAAATTATAGCTAAGGGATTACAAAAAGATAAATTCCAGCTAAGGGGAGAGGGTGACAGCACATGGTGTTGGAATATTCTAGAATCTTCTAAATATGCAAGGAATCCCGTGAGAATCTTTGGAGATTCTTCTCTTTGGCTTTGCAGAGATATCGCGGGCGAGAGACTGCTCAATGGTCTGGTTAGCTTTCGAGGGCTCGATGACATTCTGATCTTCTAGGCCTTGAAGCTTGAAATCCTCAGAAATACTCCAAAAATGCTTCTTTTCGATCTTTTCCTTCAATTGACGTTGATCTGCAATAAAGATTGGAATAAGGGTCAAATAGCGGAACCAAGCCCCCGAAAGGGCTAGAAAAAAAGGTAAAATCATCACCATGAAACGTGCTATCAGGAGACGAACCGACCTAGGGGCAACTTCAGTGGAATACCCATCCAAATGATCAAGGTTGGTATTATAATTTCACAACCGTCGCCGAAGAACGACGGAGGAAGCAATGGTGGAGATAGTATTCTCAATATCTCCCTCCCCAGCAGATTAGGGTTGCGAATAACGACTATTGAGAGCCATAAATAAGGCTAAATTAAGGTTAGAGTAGGAAGTACCCTTTTAGGAAAGAAGGTTGGGGCACCCAGGCGGCGAGGGATCACAACGAGAGGAAGAGAAGTTGTGTTCTTTTCTTATGGAAAGAAGCAGAGCAGCAAAATACGAGAAAGGAGTATGAGAAGGGTTTTATAACCCTAAGGCTCAAGTGAAACGACAGATCAAGCGATCATTGTGTGTGACGTGTCAAAAACAAGGGACGCGAGAAACGGGTACAGTCCCAGGTGAGTGAAAAGACGCTTTCAGCCTCACCATTCCCCTAGCGCTTCCCTCTGCGGACACGTGTGCATAGAACATCATGACTGCCTCTTTTGCGCCAACAAAAGAATTCAGAGCATTAAATGCTCTGAAAAGTGGAGTCAGGTCCAACGAAAGAGAAGGCAAGTTATAACGCCGCGACACGCAAAAAGTATAGCACATAGTACAAGCAGACAAGTGATAAGTAAACTCAACAGGAAGACGACACCGCAAAGGAACATGTGTTATTCGGTCAAGTATACAAGATTTATTAGTTATTACAAAGTAAGGAGGCGATATCAAAGTTCAAATAGAAAAAAATAGTAACAATAGAACAACAGACAGTGAAGCGACACCTCAATAAACCGACATTGAATGGGCCTTGCATGGTGTCACCTCATCACTCCTCTTCGGAGGAAAAGAAGCCTTCTTGGCTCTCACCAACTTCTTTTATCTTTACGGAGGCATACTCGGCAACTTGAGCAGGATCGAAGGCCCTACCACGACACTGATCCGCGAACCCAGTAGTAAAGGCCCGCACGACTTTCTTGTTCCACCAGGTCACCTTTGACGAAGCTCTCGCCAAATCAGCATCGCGGGATGATATCTCTTCGTGAAGAAGGGAATTCTTTTTCTCGGCAGCCACCAACTCAGCCTCCAAGGATTTAACCTCGGCTTTTCCTCTAGACCTCTCCCGAGCAAGGTCGGCACGACACTCGTGCAGTTCAGCTTGGGTACGTTTCTGGAGCCGCGCCAACTCTTCCACTTTGGCCAAGACACCTGGATCTTGAAACTGCTCACCGTGGGCCTTGATAAAGTAATGAAGTTCTTGGAAGATGGCAAGACAGTTGTTCATAACGCGTGTACGCTGAACATCAGGAGGAAGCTGCAGTAACCTGTTCTCATCCTCAGGGACGCGGAACATCTTGCATGCCAAGATAGCCGTGGGCTGGTCTCGCGACAAGAGGTCTGATACACCCAAGGCACGAAACCCGTCAGTCCCAAACTTTGACAAATCTAGTTGGTGGGAAGGGGCCCGTCGGGGGAGAGATCGGCAACAAAGGAAGGGGCAGAACTATTGAATGAACCACCGGTACCTCGAATAGAAGTAAGGAACAACGGACAAGGAGACTTGGGTGGAAAGCAAAAAGAATCAGTATTACCCTGAACTGGTGCCTCCATGTCAGGGATGCAGGAACCAATGGGCGAATGAGGAGGCTCCACGACTGGAGTGGAATCTACCACGGACGGCGATACCATCGTAGCTACTGGAACCCCGTTGGGAGGAGACGACCCCGGAGTCAAGGAAGTGTCGCCTGGCGGCGCGGTATCCTCTCTAGTGGCACCAGGTGAAGTGGCAGCTTGAGGAGCGACAAGGATTGTCGCTGGGGCAGGGGTTGGCCGAGCAGCCATCTTCGCCACCCGAGTCTCGCTCTCCTCTCTCAACCTCTTTCGCTGAGCTGCGGAGGCTGGGCGAAGACTCAGCTCTGTATCCATGTCCTCCATATCCTCGGCCCCATAAGAAAAATCTTTGTCTCAATTATTGGCGAACTAGAGCTGGACCCCCACTTCCGAGTTGGCAACCAATTTTCCACGAAGCGAGAAGCGCGGGTAGAAGTACCACTCTCCCTCGAAAGAGCCGCATTCGAAACCCTTTTCTTTATGGGCATGCAGTAGTCAGCTTGGGCCCCAATAGAAGTAGAAGGAGTTGTCACCGGAGACGGAATAATTTTGGGAGGAGTGTCACCCTTTGGAAGTGGACGAGCGACAATATTCCCTGCGAGAAGCTATGTTAGTAAACAAGGGATAAGTAAGATAATGACAAAGCCCAAAAACTCACCTATGGTACACTCAGACAAAGGCCTATACAAGGCAAAGTTTCGGATCTGGAAGGATGATAGCATGTTTTTATGCATGATTTTCTCCCCATTTTCTCACCCATTTAAGGCATGATTCTGCTAAATTATCCTTGTTTTCACTACTATTGCAGATCTAGGCCTAAAATGGGAGTTTATGCAAAAACATCCGTTTTTGGTGCATTTCGTGGGAATTCGAGCTTCAAGACCAAAGTCGAGGTCCCGAGTCCAAAGTCAAGGTCCCGAAGGGCTAAGAGCGGCAATTCCACGTGTCCTCTTGCCAAAGCTTCCACGTGATCTCCCTAACACTGTTCTGACGCTCTACACTGATCACCAAATACCTACCGCTCTGACCATTTCAGCCCTTGAGCCTAGTCCAGACCTGCCAAAGCTGGGAAAACCAGACAGCTTTATGCTTTTCAGATTTGTGCTTTAAGGAGCATGGATCCATTTTTATAGGCTTACAATTAATGCATTTTGTCTATAGTTTAGGCTGAAGAGATTTTTGTTCTTGGAGCTTTAGTTTATAAAGGGCATCCAAGAGGTAGCTTAGGACACATCTCGGATCACTTAGCATAATTTTTAGAAAATCATTAGTTTTAGTTTTCTTAGACTTCTCTCTAGTTTATCTCTCTAGTTCTTGTTAGCTCATCTTCAACCTTGTCGTCGGGCTTCAAACGGTTTTTAGTAACAAAGACTTCTTCCCTTAATCTATTTATTCACTTATTATGCTTTCTTCAATTATTACTTGTTCATCTTCAATCATGGGTAGCTAAATCTTTAATTCTTAGCAAGGGTAATTCAAGGGTAGATTCGAGGCCTTAATGTGATTAATATATTCTCGATGCCATATTCAATTGCTTATCGTTTTAATTACATCTTTGCATGAAACAATTTGAGGCTTGATCAACTAATTATTATTTTGTGTGAATGCTGCCATCCTTGTGATGAATACGGAAGGAAAATTGCATGGAACAAGTAGGCATCTATTTAGTCTTGACTGCGCTGAAGTGGTCTCGAATAGATAGGGTGGGTAGTTGATTAGAGCTAGGTCACGAGCCTGACAAACTGAGGGACTTTTAGCTCTAGATCTGTCTTTTCTTATCTTCATGGGCGGTTTGAGTATGGCCCTCCCGCATTCGTGCCTGGAGGGATGGCAAACTGTCAAGACTACCTCATATGTGGAAACGGGGGGTAGTTTCTCTTAAGAGAAAAGTAGGGGATATCCGAGGAATTTGGTCCCTATGTCATTTCAATGATGTCTTGAGTAGAATATCCTTGAGTTGATGACGATCGGGCCCCCGAATGCAACCCAAGAATGTCTTTGCTAAGATCCTTCTCCATCTGATTACTTGTGTTCAATTATTACTCTGTTTTATTATTTCTGAACTTATTCACTGATTTGCTTTGTTTTAACCTTCGGGACCCCGAATTAACAACTCAAGGTCCCGAATACCGCTTTTGTAGTTAGAAATTGTTAGTTCCCAATCTCCCTTGGCTAACTCGTTTAGCCAAGTAAAATCCCCCCCGCCCCCCGAGTGTTACTTTACATGCTTTTGTCCTGTGATTTCATTCAAGACCTTGAATCAGTCTCTCTCAATCCCTGTGTTCGACCCTAACTACCACTGTTGATACGATCCTTGCTAGGCTTGAATCGTTTCTCCTTATGCGATCGTTGTTCAAGTGTGGATTTCGTGCGGAATAATAACTCAACCGAGCGCTGACCCTGCTAAACGCAATTATCTAGCCAACCCAGCTACGCAATCAAGGGTCTTACTTAAACTTCTAACCCTCTAACCCTTGGTGAGGTTAGCAACCTAGATAGACGAACAATAGGATTTACTTGAGTTGTTCTTCGAGTGTTTGGAGTCAAAGGATTCAAGGTTCTTAGTGAGATCAATTAATGCAACTTTTTGGCTGAAAAAGATCTTATTTTATTAAGCCAAGGGACTGCCTTTAAATAGGCATAAACAACACAAGTTTAACTAAGACTAGAAAACCTATTTTAACTAGAACTCCTAAGTAACTTCGAAATATAACTTCTACTAGTCTAATAACTGTAAAAACTAATTAATAAATAAAAATAAAGCCTTCTAGAACTTCCTAGAAGCATTCGCATCATCAGGCCAAGGTTTGGGCCGAATTCTCCAAGTTGCGGGTTGCTCGCGTTCACACTGCACGCCAAAATGTCTCCCCGCCCTAACTGTTGATTGGCTTGTCCAATTGGGCTGAAACTTGTCCCATTCGATAGCTAAGACCCAAAAATAGTAGGAAGGTGCTCCTCTTCCTGGTCCGGGCCTGACTGGTATGAAGAATGGTCGTTGGCGTTGACGGACGCGTTTTGAAGTCCTCATCCGGGTAGGATTGCTGTCAGCGAAAATGTCTCGACCGATAACAAACAAAATGCTCGGGATTTTGATCTTAATTTTGGATACAATGAAGAAGACATCATGAGGTTTCATAATTGATAACGATCGCATGATTCCGACTTCTGATGATCGAGATATGGTCCGACAAAGTTGTCCGTCACGTTTGCGCTTAGGACACTTGTGCATGCAAAAGTAGCAACGGGCCTTCTTGCAAGTTGCTCGTCCAAATGTACTCAAACTTGGAAGAGGCTCTCCTAAGATCCCAATCGCTCTTGTATTTATCTTGGAACCCGATTTGGAACCTTTCTTCCATGAATTGGCTCGTGTAGATGTGCAACCTTGCACTATGCGCCTCCAAGCCACCTTCCATGTCATCCTTCACCTAAGGATTTGATCCAGCAACGTTCCTTGCCTAGTTTCCATGTCTAGAGGTTGTTGTAACCTCCCTTGAAGCTTTGGAATGTCTTAGGCTTGACGCTTTGGGTTGATTGGTCTTGGTCGCAAGGCGTGTGCGCGTTGTGCGTGCGTTAGGGTTAGCCTCGGGGCTAGGATCGTATCATTCCCTTCCCCTTTGAAAAGATTCTCCCTCGAATATGTCTCCTCAATGGAAGCAACACTCTCCAAATTAGAAATAGTAAAGGAAACATGAAAGTGATAGGAAATACCCAAGGCATCCAACTCAGCGGTGGTGCCTTTGTGTGCGGCGGTGGTTTGGGCTAAACCAACCTCTCTCATGGCGGCTATCTTGTTGACTTGAGTAGGCAACCAAGGCTGGTGTAAGAACATCCTTCCTCTATCAACAACCTTCAAGAACCGCTTCAATCTCTCTAAGTATCCCTTAGTCGCATAAGGAACACTCAAACCTTTCATGTGTACCACGGCTTGCCCTTGTGCTATCATCAACTCCTTGTGAACTCTTATACTTCCCAAGTACTCCAAACACCAAGGATTCGATGAACCCATAAATATAAAATCAAAGCCGCATGGGTTGCAAGTAAACATAAGTAAAAATTTACTAAACAACTCAAACTTGCAAACCAACGAATAGCACTTCGCTCTCCAAACTCTCTCATTACTTCTCTCCATTGTAGGTTGTCTCCAATAAAGAGATACATAAGGTTGTGAGCTAGGTATCCCAAGGTTTCTCCATCCTTGTTGCCCTACATTGCCAAAAAGTCTTTTTCGGCGCTTATACACAAACTCCATAGATAAACAGTACCAATACCAAACCCTCACAAGAGACACACTACAACACATACTATCCATACCAACTTGTAAGAAATCACCATAAATATCTCTTGGTACAACTATCTCACCTTTCGGCCTAACCAAAGCTCCCAATTTCTTGCGTTTCCACAAGTACTCCTCAAAAGCAAGTGTTTAGGCCTTAGGCTTTTGCATAGGACCATCATCATTTAAATTAAATTCAACTCTAGAATCATATGCACTAATGATGTCTACATACCTCCACAATTCCGCTCTAAGAAAGTTTAATCCAACCACACCCTTTCGTCTAGGGCTTGGCGCAATATGCTCCACGAAATTGCTATGTTTCTTCCACTTCAATTGCAGTAGCTTAGGGGACTCATCCTCCTCAATAACTTCTTTCTTTCTCTGCCCTAAACAAGATGAAATAGAAGAAGAGAAAAAAATTGGACAAGGGTTAGTAAAATTCAATTGCTTCGGCAAAGCTTCACTCTTTTTGCTAAGAATAATCTCTTGCACTACTAGTGCGTTTTCACTTTCTCTCCCTTCGGAACTCTCATTCAACTCTTCCTTCATATGAGTAAAATTCTCTTCCTTCAACCCATGCTCACTCTTTTCATGGGGGCTGTTTTGAATTTCTCTTTCTTTTATACTCACATTGCACTCAACAATTGCTCCCTTCTTATCTTGCACACTAGCAACACTACTGCTCAAATCGGTCAACTGACTCTCCTTAGTCTCATCATCTTTGCTAAGAACATGTTGTGGATTAGTGGTCTTGGTATCTTCAACTTGAATACACTTCTTCGCCTCATAGCCTATCTTATGTTTGAGCTTCTTCAAGAGAGAAGCTAAACATTCATCATGAGTTCTATTGTTTGGCACAACACTAGGGTAAGAAGAAGAAATCTTCACCTTATTATAATACTCACCAACACTTCTACTCTCTTGAGGGAAGGCTGGTCATTGTTGGTGAAACTCCTCTCGAAAGTGTACGGGTAGGAATCGTCGCCTCATAAGTATCTTCATATCATTCCAAGTCAAAATTGGGGTGACTAGAATGCTGTCCATATACCTCCACCAATGAGCAACATACCCAATGAACCCAGACAATGCCATCGTCACTTTCTCCTCCTCTGAGTAGTCGCAATAATCAAAGATCAATTGGGTCTCCCTTTCCTACGCTAAGTAATAATGCGGATTTTCGGTTCCTCTAAAGGAAGGGATTATCATCCTCATGCTCCTACGGTTTGTGTCAAGTTGATCCTTAAACCGAGGTCTCCTCCCATCATACCTATCATACGGCTCGTCTCATATAGGCATCATTCTCATACCACGCTCTATTGATATGACTTAAAAATTGCATTTTTCGCTCACAGTTTATGTCTGCAACTTGTAAAATCAATATCTTCCACGTCTGACCTCTGAATTAAGTGATTCTTCTTGCAGTAGATCCGTAAAAGCTCCAAATATGTTGTGTAAAAATTTTAGAATTTTCTGGACTGGACTCCTATATATTGATTTTGTGTTTCGGTTCCAGAATTTTCTGACTCTAAGAAACAACGACTAAAGGAACACGGCTTGGGACATTGGCTGTAACTTTTGACTCCGGTGTCCGAATCACTTGATTCTTTTTTAGTCAGATTCCTAACAGACACATCTTTCCAACGGACTCTCTTTTACTGAAATCTGACTTCAACAAGTATGAATTTCAATACAATTTCGACTCTATTTTGGTGACACTTTTGTGGACTACTTTTGTGACTCTTTGATGACACTTTGGGGGACTGATTTTTGTGACTCTATTTTGACACTTTGGGGACTGATTTTTGTGACACTTTTTGACACTTAGGGGACTAATTTTTGTTTTGACTCAAACAAATCGTACTTCCGATTTGTTTTTACAAGGACTTAAAACTTGATTTAGAAAAATTGTTTTCTAAACCGACTCAACTAAAAACGAAAATAACTAAATGGGTGAAGGGTGATTGACTCCGGACTAGAGTAGATCGACACAATGATTTAATGAAAACAGATAACGTACCAAACTTGAACAGCCTTCGCTCTGCTACCAACGGATATGATCCTCGCTAGGCTTGAATCGTTTCTCCTTATGCGATCGTTGTTCAAGTGTGGATTTCGTGAGGAATAATAACTCAACCGAGCGCTGAACCTGCTAGACGCAATTATCTAGCCAACCCAGCTATGCAATCAAGGGTCTTGCTCGAACTTCTAACCCTCTAACCCTTGGTGAGGTTAGCAACCTAGATAGGCGAACAATAGGATGAACTTTCGATTTACTTGAGTTGTTCTTTGAGTGTTCAGACTCAAAGGATTCAAGGTTATTAGTGAGATCAATTAATTCAAGTGTTTGGCTGAAAAATATCTTATTTTAGTAAGCCAAGCGACTGCCTTTAAATAGGCATAAACAATACAAGTTTAACTAAGACTAGAAAACCTATTTAAACTAGAACTCCTAAGTAACTTCGAAATAGAACTTCTACTAGTCTAATAACTGTAAAAACTAATTAATAAATACAAATAAAGCCTTCTAGAACTTCCTAGAAGCATTCGCATCATCAGGCCAAGGTTTGGGCCGAATTCTCCAAGTTGCGGGCTGCTCGCGTTCACACTGCGCGCCAAAATGTCTCCCCGCCCTTACTGTTTATTGGCTTGTCCAATTGGGCTGAAACTTGTCCCATTAGATAGCTAAGACCCAAAAATAGTAGGAGGGTGCTCATCTTCCTGGTCCGGGCCTGACTGGTATGAAGAATGGTCGTTGGCGTTGACGGACGCGTTTTGAAGTCCTCATCCGCGTAGGATTGCTGTCAGCGAAAATGTCTCGACCGATAACAAACAAACGGCTTGGACGTTTGATCTGAATTTTGGACACAATGAAGAAGACATCATGAGGTTTCATAATTGATAAATATCTAATGATTCTGACTTCTGATGATCGAGATATGGTCCGACGAAGTTTTCCATCACGTTTGCGCTTTGGACACTTGTGCATGCAAAAGTAGCAACGGGCCTTCTTGTAAGTTGCTCGTCCAAATGTCCTCAAACTTGGCAGAGGCTCTCCTAAGATCCCAATCGGTCTTGTATTTATCTTGGAACCCGATTTGGAACCTTTCTTCCATGAATTGGCTCATGTAGATGTGCAACCTTGCACTATGCTCCTCGAAGCCACCTTCCATGTCGTCCTTCGCCTAAGGACTTGATCCAGCAATGTTCCTTGCCTAGTTTCCATGTCTAGAGGTTTTTGTGAACTCCCTTGAATCTTTGGAATGTCTTGGGCTTGACACTTTGGGTTGATTGGTCTTGGTCGCAAGGCGTGTGCGCGTTGTGCGTGCGTTAGGGTTAGCCTCGGGGCTAGGATCGTATCAACTGTACACATTTTCCATTGTGCACACATTTTCAGGCATTATAAATCTTCATTTGACTGACGATCAAATTGGCGCCGTTGCCGGGGATTGTTTCAAGAGTGATTTGTTTTGCTTGTTTGTATGACCAGGAGATCTGCACCCGATTTACTGTCCCTTGATCACGAGTTAGGAAGGACAGAAAGAGGCCTTCGAAGACTTGCCCATGGATTGAATTCCAATCCTTGTATTCGGGACCTCGAACGTCTCTTTGCTCTCCAGGACAATCCATACCCCAAAGACTTATCACCCATCCCCCCAGAAGTACCCAACATGGATAATCATGACCCCGAAGGGAATGGTATTCCACCAGTTCCCCCAGTGATCCTGACCATCGACGAACTCAATGCTGCCCCCGAGGCCCCAACCAGTTGTATCGTTTGGCCAGTGGTCCCGAATGATTGGGAACTCAAATCCGCGACTATGCATCACCTACCCCTCTACCGAGGGCTGGCTAAAGAAAATCCCCACCGCCACCTCCAGCAACTACATTCCATCTGTGACGCTATGAAGCCCCACAATGTTACTGTTGAGCATGCTAAACTACGTGCCTTTATGTGGTCTCTCAAGGACGATGCTCTTAACTGATTTTATGACTTGCAGCCACAATCCATCAACTCGTGGGCTGAAATGTCCAAGGCCTTTACTGACAAATACTACCCGGTGTCCATCGCTATGGTCACCCGAAAGCAGCTCGTGTCTGTCCTTCAAAAAGACAGAGGATCTTGAGCAATATTATGAGCGGTTTAAGAAAATGCAAGCCTTATGCCCCTCGCATAATCTGTCCGAGCATGCCCTCATACAATATTTTTGTGAAGGACTCACGGGTCCAGACAAGGCCTTGCTAAACGCTGCTGCTGGCGGATCCATTACTAGACTTACCCCTGCTGCCACCAAAGACACCATTGAGCTCATGGCCAAGAACAACCTCCAACTCAACAATTTCACTAGCGTTCAAGATACCCGTTCGGCCGCTATGGAGAATCAGTTGGCAGCCATCACGGGCATGCTGTAGAACATGGCTTCGGGACACCCAGTCCCGGTCAAGACCTGCCAAATCTGCCAGCTTTCGGACCATCCTACTGATGCTTGCCCATTTATTCCTGAAGAAATGCCCGTCAATGCGGCAGGAGGATTCAATGTCCCATATAGTCAACATCACAATCAAGGCTGGAAGCAGCCTAACTATGGGTGGAACAACAACCAGCAGGCCGGACCTAGCCATCAGTATGGACAAAATCCGTACGAAAATCACCCCCCTCCTTTCAACATGCAGAATTTCAAGCCAAGACCCAATTTTATGAATTATCAATACCAGAGGCAGCCGCCCCCAGACTAGAACTTCACTATGCCAGTGCCCCCAAATGAGGAACCCTCCCCCGATAAGAAGAAAATTGCAGAGCTGGAAAAACAAATTCGTACTCTCATGGCAGAAATGAAAGAGGTGAAAAATGGAGGAAGATTTCCAGGGCAGACGGAACCCAACCCGAAGCATGAGGCGTGTGCCATGAACCTCCACAGTGGTCTCGAGATCCCTTCTCGTGTCCATCCAGACCCCGAGTCTGTGGGAGGCATTCAAGGCCCCGAAGCTGACACTGTTATTCAAGGAGGCATTCAAGGCCCCGAAGCTGACACTGCTATTCCAGGTCCCGAATGTGATAACATTGCACAACCTCCTCCTGAACAGCCTTCTGAACAGCCCAAGAAGTCTAGATTCAACGACACAGCTCTTGACCACTTCTTCTCCAGCAAGAAGTCTCGTTGTAAAAAGAAACAGCCCGTTGAAGAAGAATTCTCCCAAGAATTCATAAACAAAGTGCTTGAGCCCCCGTTCCCTCAACGGTTGATCAAAAAGAAGAAAGAAGAAGAAGATCGGGACATCTTTGATATGTTCAGCAAGGTCATCATTAATATTCCCCTCCTCAAGGCCATCAAAAACATGCCTCGATATGCAAAGTTCTTGAAACAGCTTTGCACCAACAAGGATAAATTCACCGAGGTAAATTGGATTAGTATGGGAGCTAACTTGTCCACCCATATCCAGCGCAAAATTCCACCCAAGTGCTTGTTTACGGTCCCCTGTAGAATTGGGACCATCGATATTGGGAAGGCAATGTGTGATTTGGGGGCTGGAATTAATGTTATGCCCTTGACCATTTACAATGGACTTGGACTCGGGCCCTTGAAAGAGACCACGCTTGTCATCCAACTTGTAGACCGCTCAGTTGTATATCCCAAGGGCATAATCACAAATGTTCTTGTCCAAGTAGGTGAATTCTTATTTCCCGCAGATTTCTATGTTCTTTCCATGGAAAACCCAATGAACACCAAGTCTTCGGATCTACTTTTGGGACGCCCTTTCTTGGCCACTGCCCGTGCAAAGATTGACTGTTATGAGGCCTCTATCTCCCTCAAATTCGATGGGGAAATCATCCATTTCAATATGCTAGATTCCATGAAATACCCATCCAAATTTTCGAGCGTCAATTTTATTGATGTACTAGACCCCTTTGTAGAGAACATTGATGAGCTGAACTCTATCGAGCCCTTGAAGCTGATTCTTGACCGAAGTATCACTCCTGAATCCTTGAAGGAACTGAAGTCATCCGTTGAAGTCCCCACTAAAGTAAGCTCGGTTGTAGCAGCTCTCGAAGAAAATGGTGATCTTGTCATCGAGCCCCCGAGTGAGACTAACGAACGCGCAAGTCATGAGCGACTCGCCCCTTCTCTAGTACAAGCTCCAGACCTGAACTTAAGGCGTTACCCTCTCATTTGAAGTATGCCTACCTCGGGGAGAAAGAATCCCTTCCGGTCATAATTTCCAACAAGCTGGAAGAGAATCAAGAGCTTGAGTTAGTGAACCTCCTCAAGAGTTTCAAGAAGGTTATTGGCTGGACGATTGCCGACATCAGGGGCCTGTCACCGTCCTTATGCACTCACCGCATACATCTTGAAGAAGACACCAAGACAATTAGACAGCCTCAAAGGCGGTTGAACCCCCCCATGATGGAGGTGGTTAAGAAGGAGGTCCTGAAGCTGCTCGATGTCGGGGTTATCTACCCCATCTCTGATTCCCCATGTGTCAGCCCTGTTCAGGTGGTCCCAAAGAAAATAGGCATCACCATCATTCCAGGTCCCGAAGGTCTGCCAATCCCCTCCCAAATCCAGAATGGTTGGCGTGTATGCATCGACTATCGACGCTTGAATGAGGCCACCCGAAAAGATCACTTCCCACTGCCCTTCATAGATCAAATGCTAGAACGCCTTGCGGGCAAGACGCGTTATTGTTGTCTGGATGGGTATTCGGGATTCCACCAAATTCCAGTAGCCCTTGAAGACCAGGAGAAGATAACTTTCACGTGCCCATTCGGGACCTTTGCCTACAGACGCATGCCCTTTGGATTATGTAATGCCCCGGCTACATTCCAGAGGTGCATGGTCAGCATCTTTTTAGAATTTATAGAAGAATGCATCGAGGTATTCATGGATGACTTCACGGTCTATGGTAACTCCTTTTCCAAATGCCTCTCGAACTTAAAGAAAATTTTGCAAAGATGTGTAGAAACTAACCTTGTTCTAAATTTCGAGAAATGTCATTTCATGGTCGACCAAGGGCTTATCTTGGGCCACATCGTGTCCCAAAAGGGGATCGAAGTGGACAAGGCTAAAATCCAAGCTATCGAGACCTTGCCTTACCCCTCGAATATTCGAGATGTGCGCTCTTTTCTTGGTCATACAGGATTTTACAGGAGGTTCATCAAGGACTTCTCCATGATAGCCCAGCCCATGTGCCAACTGTTACACAAGGACGTGGACTTCATATTCGATGAAAAGTGCAAGATGGCATTCGAGACCTTGAAAGCCAAGCTCATTTCTGCTCCTATCATTCGGGCCCTCGACTGGACGCTCCACTTCGAGATCATGTGTGATGCTAGTAACCAGGCTTTGGGAGCTGTTCTGGGCTAGAAGAAAGACAAGGAGACGTACGTCATCTACTATGCATCCAAGTTGCTGGATCCCGTGCAATAAAACTATACCACGACGGAAAAAGAGCTTTTGGCGATTGTTTATGCCCTTGACAAATTCCGGCAGTACCTCTTGGGCACAGAAGTGATTGTGTATTCTGACCATTCCGCCCTCCAATGCCTACTTAAGCGTCTCCTTACTCTCTCAGGTTTATAGTTGGGATCCGTCGCTGCGAAAGCACAAAATAACATCAGCATTAGTATCAGCGATAACAAAGAAAGGAGTAACGCGACACTCACATTTAACACAAGAATGAATGTCCATTCGACAAGCCACTTGACGAATGTGAACGCTGATTTCCAGTTTGAGTAATTTATTTAACCAGCCTTGTTCACGCTGTGGAAGGGTCCCTGGTCGGCTCCAGACGTTGTCATCCACGTTTTGGTTAAACCCAGATCGCCACCAGGAACCAAGATCTTCAGGAATATCCACCACAAAAAACTCCTTTTTCCAGGCATCAACGGAAGACTCGATGTGAAGGAGTTTCCAAGTAAAAGACTTAAGAGAGTCATCGTCAAAATGGGGAGATATCGTTATCACCCCCCGGCATTTCATCAGCTTAAAAAGAGATTTAAGCAGTAGAAGGGAAGGGGAAGTAATCCCTTTGTATTTGCAAAGTTCCAGAAAAGCATAAACACAACAATATGCATTTGGGGATAGTTGGGCCGGATTCAGATCGCCGGCAATAAGTAATTCTTTGACAAAAGAGTCAATGGGAAGCCGAAAACCATAACGGAACATTTGCGCATACATGACCCTACGATTGCCCGTCAAAACGTTGTTCAAACGTAGTGACTCAGGGGTAACAGTGGCCTTATAATCATCAGGAATATCAGCATTATGGGCGGCCAAATGCTCACGGAGAGCGGCCTCAGATGTGATAACACTAGCCGTAATATCCATCCTTTTCTCATCAGCAGATTTCGACTCAGTGTGGCGAGTCTTAGCCATGGCAGAATTAAAGAAGTAAAAGATGAAGAAGACGATGGAGGAAAAAGGAAATACCTTTAGAAAGAAAGCACTTCGAAGAGCCCTGAATAGTGGGGAGAAAACAAGACGGCTAAAAGAAAGTATGAGAAAGTGGGATCATAAAAGAACAGGAAAAGAATAAATATTGGGTTTTATAACCCTAATAATCGAACGAAACGACGGATGCCACAATCGTTGCGTGGAAGCGGCATAAGGAACAGACTCAGGCAATGAGTACAATCCTAGAAAAGCTCTACAATGCCTCGATTTAGGTAAAGTTCTCAAGCACGCTAGCCCGTGGTGCTGGAAGAAATGGACACGTGTGCCTGCACAATCATGACTTTTCTAATGAAAGGATAGCAAGCATTAAATGCTCTGAAAAGCAGGTACCATCTCTTGGGAAAAACAAGAACGATATCGCAAGAAAGGAGATAACGCAAGATGGCGTTAATTAAAAGGATAGCGTTGAGTTAACGCGAAAAGGCGGAATAAAAATCAAATAGCAATAAAATACAAATATTGTCGCACAACGAGGCGTTATTACAAGACAAAGAAACAAATAAAGCAGAAAATCTTCTAAGTGGAGCAGCCTCGATTAATCAGGGGCCCTTGCAAGCATCGCGGTCACCATTCCTCCGCTCGTCTCCAGAAGAAGGAAGATCTCCCTCACCTTCTCCTAAATCCTTCAGTCTCTTGGAAGAGTAATCGGCCAACACTGACGAGTTAACGGTTCCCTGGCGATGGTGACTCATAAATTCAACGATACAAATATCCATGGTCTTGTTCTTCCACCAGGCTATCTTTGAAGGTACTTTGGCCAAATCCGCATCACGAGACCCTATCTCTTCGCGAAGGAAGATATTCTTTCTGTCAGCCACCACCAATTCCGCCTCCAGAAGGTCTGTCTTAGCCTTCCCTTTTGATTTTTCTCGAGCAAGCTCAGCACGACAGTCGTCCAACTCTGCCCGGGTTCACTCCTGAAGCTGCGACAGCTCCGTTACCTTCCCTAAGGCAGCATCTAGTTCTCCCTTTAAATCAAGAGAAGGCTGAACCTTGTCACGCTGATCCTCGAAAAAGTAATTTAGCTCGCGGAAGCAGGCCAGCATGTCAGTCAGAAGACGTGAATGTCGTACGTCAGGGGGACGCCACAAGAACTCTTCTTTGTCCTTCGAAGAAGTAAACATTTGCCCCACTATCGGGCCCACTGGCTCTTCTCGCGATAACGGGTCCGATATCCCTAAAGCACGGAGACCGTCGGTACCAAGGGAAGACAAGTCCAACTGATCACCAATGCCCGAAATCGAAGAAAGAAACAAAGGCTGAGGCTTCCGTGGGGGAGGGTTAGGAGGAGCGATCGGATTTGGAGCCGGTAAGTTCACATCTGGAATAAAGGAACGAATAGGAGAGCTAGGACCGCCAGACACCGAGGGAGAGCCCACCGCTACCGAAGCCTCGTTAACTTTAGGAGGAATGGCAAAGGGCACCTTGGTAACTTCCGTCACTGGCAAGGGACCCGCAACGTGAGAGGCGTCAACTTCCTCGGAAGGAACCCCATTGATTTCCTCCACGGAAGGAACTGGTGGGTCAGACTTCTCTTTGCGAACTCTCTTTACGAGACGCTCCGTTTCGGCGGCGATCTCTTCGCTATCGTCCTCGGTTGACTCCGCTGCGGGATCTCTTTTTCTTGACCTAAGTTTCATTCGTTGGGCAAGGGTGGCATGACGCAGCTTGGAACCAGTATCCATGCTTCCGCTATCACTGTCAACCTCTTCAATCACAGGATTATTTGGGGCCACTCCCTTACCGCGAGGCGGCAGCCAATTCTCAAGGAAACGGGAAGGTTGAGCGGATGCACTACGTGTCACGACGGTTTTGTTTCTCCTTCCTCGCGGTGGAATAGGCTGGCGACTAGAGCCTTCAGGTGGAGGAGAAGGAGGTAATGTTTGAAGCGGCACCACATTCAGAGGAGCGTCGTTTTCCCCAGAGGAGCGACCTTCAGCGTTACCTGCCGATAAAATATTTTAGTATGACAAGAAAATCAAAGCGATAAGGCGAATAAAGAAAAAACTCACCAACGACACACTCTGACAAAGGCCTGAACCGAGCAAATTCCTGAATGCGGAAAGGCCCTTCTATTTCTAACAAGGCGTTAACATTGGATACATCCATACTAGACAGCACATCTGGTTCTCGCCAAGCGGCACTGGTAATCTCTCGGTTGAAACCACCGCGCCAACATCGAGAGGGCAAGCGAAGAGTGAAGAAGCCATTTTTCCAGTTGTCCACATTCTCTTCAAAACCTTGAAAATTCCGCCAGAAGAACCGAACAAGACCACCATTCCATCTGGGGGTAATATCCATTAAGCAGTCGCGACACCTCAAGATGAAAAACGTGCGGAACAGATCGAGTGATGGAGCGAAAATACGCTTCATCTCACAT
This sequence comes from Viola odorata, assembly GCA_963691705.1. Taxonomy (NCBI): domain Eukaryota; kingdom Viridiplantae; phylum Streptophyta; class Magnoliopsida; order Malpighiales; family Violaceae; genus Viola; species Viola odorata. The sequence goes on along the minus strand of OY829546.1, from coordinate 46,372,655 downwards.
GAACGAAGAAAGGCGTAAAGCCCACACCAGGAAGGTGGAGTTATTTGAACAGGATTGAGATCATAATGGTTGAGCAGCTTCATCAGAGAAGTATGAAGTGGGAGATGAAACCCGTAGGTAAACATCTTGAAATAAACCAACCGGAACGTCCCCCACATGGCATCAGTAAGCCGAGTATCTTTCAATGGGACAAAGGGGCGATATCCCGTGGGAAAAGTGATACCGTTCTCCTCTAACTCAGCCCTCAAAACCTCATTACAATCAAAAACACTGCGAGCTCTCCTAACTTCGGGATCTAGAGGATTTTCGATAATTGCAGAGGGTCTAGCGCGAGACATAATGGACTGGAAAAGTAAAGCTATGGCGATAGAGAAACAAAATACCTGGAGCAGAGAACCAGTGAATCGGCCGTCGGCACCGGCGGGCAATTGCAGCAAAATCCCTCGAGAAGAAAGAAGCACAGAAGAAAGGAAAAACGAAGAATTTCGAAATATTAGCAAAAATACTAAAAGAGAAGAGCAAATTCCTTATAAAGGTTAAACCTAAAAAAGGAACAGCCTGTGAAAATAAAACACGTGCAGAGTGGAAAAGGACGCGTGGGCAGTAATCAATGTCTTTTGGGAGAAGATAGTTACTGACTGAAAACCGAAAGTTGGTTGCATCCAGCGAAAGGCCTACTCCCGCGATAATCCTGGAAACACAAAGGAAGAAAAGCGGCAGAAGAGCGAAAAGAAATAAAAGCGTCATTTTATTATTTGGGAAAGCTATATGGCATCTACAAAGAGGCATGGTATGCCCGACTATTCGCCGTCAGACCAGGAGATGCCATAGCAGTAGACCACGTCATCATCATCCTCACCTAAAAGCGATGGATCCTCGCCAGCGAAAGGGAAAGGTTCCTCAACCCTCTCTCCCACGCGAGTGGATGATCGATCCGACTCCTCCTTGACAGATGGCGACACCGCTTTAACAGCTGAACAGGCAGAGGGAGCCCTTTGCGGTGACTCGCTAGGAAGGAAAGACGTTTCTTTCCCCTTCGAAGAGAAAGAAGCAAGAGAATCGAAGAACGATTTAGATGCCTTCGCAGCATCTTTCCTCCGCCTCTTGCGGCACCGTCAGCGAACAGGCGGCCTCTAGGGAGGCGACGGAGGAGGATTATCCGAATCAGGAGAAGTCGGAGGAGTTGGTGGAGAATCTCGTGCGAACGTATCTAAAAAATGAGAATCAACCATGAGATCGTAGAATACTAATAAAAGGAAAAAACAGCAAGGAGACGAAGGATAACGAAGGAAAGAAGATCCCCTTAAATAGCCAGAAAATTGGGAAAAAAAGATCTTCGATCTTCCAACCCGACCCTTGAGGGAAGACACGTGTACAGCCTGAAGTGCAAATATGGATTTACAGTCACGCCTATTGAGATTTTCCCCTGATCGAGGAAAACTGCAAAATCGCCCAATCAATTGCCAGGACAACAGCGGCGTAGATTTAATGCAGAACAACCAATCAGGAAACCACCCAGTGGCTGAACCATTTTCAGTTGGGCTAAGAATATCTTCAATGAAAAAGACAAAGGGCGTAGTAAAGAAGAAGAAGAACAGTTGCAAAACGGCGTAATAAAACCAGTTTATTTATTATGGCCTAGTGGCCGGAAAGTGCATTTACACGACATGAGGGAAAGAGAAAAGGCCCAAAGGGAGCCATCGCTATCAGGCATCAGAGCCAGCGTCCTCAGGCACTTCGGGAAGGTCTCTCAGAGAATCCATGACCAGAATTAGATCATGGGAGGTGGCTCTCATCCCCTTCAGGCAGCACCCCAGCATATCCTTGCGCTGCTGCTGCATGGCGATCACCACTTGAATCCGAGCGATGGAGGCAGCCAGCTTTGACACACTCTCCAAAGGACTGAAATTCTCCAGAGAGGTGGCCCTGATCGTCACTCAAATATACTACTATTTTCCTGATGCCTAGATGCACAAATTAATGTGTACAGAGCAAGACAGGGTCGAACCACAGAGATTGAAGGAATAATTTGCTAATGAGAATGTATGACAAGGTAATAAGCACAGATCTAACCAAAGTAACAACACTGGGGGGGTTTATGTTGATTAATAAATTAATCAACGCAGAGTATGGGAGCTAACAAAACAGAATAGTAAAGTACTTATCTAGGGCACGAAAGTAAAACGTAATCCAGGGCACGAAATGTAAACAGATCCAGTGAATGGATAATCAAGCGTAAGAAAAGTAAAAGGAGAAGTATAAATCAAATGGGATGAGATCTTAGCGAAAGGTGCTCCTTTGGGTTGTTTTCTAGGTCGGCCAGTCATTGGTGCAGAGGTAGTCCAGACTCATGTGCAGATCTGCTATAGGGACCGCGTTTCCACACCGCATCCCCTGCTTACCTTCTCAGATAAAAGTCACCCCCCGTTTCCACATATGAGGTGACCTTGACGTTCAGTCGTCCTCCCAGCTGCTTTTCTTGTCATCAAAAGGCAACCTTGACTGTCCGGCCTGTCACGGGCTCGAAGTAAGGAGGCTAAATTCAGAACGCCCATTAAGGAGAGGTAAGACAGATCTAGGGTGCGATAGCTCGGCTTGTTAGACCCGTATCACTCCCTAGATTCCCGTTTACCCCTAGGTGAGGCCTCTCGCGCTGCCTCCCCTAGGTGTCTGCTCAAACTCTAGGGCTTCGCGTCAGGTATAACCCTGGAATATGACGTTACTCATGTAGAAACACTAACAGATGATCAAGCTCTTAACATTTCTAGACAAGCATGGCATTAAATCGGTAAACAGTCATGTACTACAAGAGAATATATTAAGCATGCATTAGACCTCTTAGCCGTACCCTACAACCCTTAGAAACACCCTTCACCAAGAAAGGGGTATTTAGCTACTCATACTATAATATAAACAGCAAATAAGTGAGATCATGCAACAAATAAATAAGGGAAGTAAGGAAAAGGATTAGAAGAAACCGATGGATTATTTAATAATCAAAGAGGAATGGAAAGACAAGGCTGTTCTTCCCCAAAAGGAGCTGATCCAGAAATTAAAATGCTGAAACTAATGTATGAAAATATCCTTGGACAGTCGTCCTTACAAAAACCCTAAAACTATGCTTATATAGCCTAATGCTAGCTAGGAGACAAAACAGCTAAAGGCAATGAGGAGGTGACAGCACGCGTCCTTTCAAAAGGAATATTCTGGGATTCCTGACACGCCTGCTATCTTCTGGAACCGCCTGGGAATCCGAGCGGATCTTTGAAGATGCTTTTTCTTGAAGAAGGCTCAGAGCTGCCGAGGCCTTGCGACTGCGCACTGGTCTGGTTCGCGCCGAGGTCTTGACATCGCTCGATCTTCTAGGCCTCGAAACTGGAAATCCACAGAAATGCTCTTGAATCACTTCTTTTCGGCCTTTTCCCTCCTTTGATGCTAATCTGCGAATAAGACTGAAATGAAGGTCAAATAGTATCATCGAGCCCCCGAAAGGGCTAGAAAGGAGGGTAAAACAGAGAGTATGGAACATGCTATCAAACATCCCCACACTGCCCCTATGCTCGCCCTCGAGCATAAACAACATTGGGAAAACCACCTCATTCGAAAACACACACAATCAACCCCCAATACACAGAATCGGGACACCGTCCTACAAGCTACACCTAAACAGAGCAAATCCAGACCTAGAAAAACACCTGCATCCGGCTGATAGGATAACGACCCTACCAACCAGACTTTCCCATATCTGGCCCAATCACCAGCAATCCTCACAAAGATAAGTATTTGCGCTCATTCTCAGAATAAAATAAGTGTTTAGGCTATCGCTCATGAATGCAAATAACACAACACAGGCATAGTTTGCACAGCAATCCGAGTACTGTAGAGCACATGCATGGGCAATCAACGATCGGAAAAGCAACGCATCAGCAAAAAGAAAGAAATAGGATTGAGAAAGCTAGAGATGTGAGAGAGAGGAGTAGGAGATGAACAGAAAAGAAATAAGGGGAGAAAAGAAGGAAGGAAAAGAAAGGACCAGATATAACCTGGATGGGTTCCTTGGCTTGGAAAAAAAGGTGAAGTGGTGAGGCAGCTTTCATCGAGGGCACGAGACGTTTCGGGGGCTAGACAGAGATCTTCTTTCAAGGGTAGGAAAGCATTCTTGTTGCGGCTTCGGATGCGCATGCTCTTTTTGCTAGATTAATGCCCCTCTCCTTTTATTTTGAAATTTAAATGCTTTTTTTTTTTTTTTTTAGAAGAAGAAGAGCATGAATCCAGCTACAAAACCTTGATTCTGCCGGGGCGTGAAGCTTTTGGTTTTTCGTTCGGCGCTTGCCCTTGATCTGCTTCCAGCATCGATGGTGACTTCTTTTTCGCTTCCCCACACTTGAACGTTTCGGGGGCTCGAATCTATTGAATGATCTAGGGCTCGAAACTCTTTCGAGCTTTTGCTTTTTCTTGCCCTAGATTTCTACTTTCTGTTTTCTGCTCGGAAGTCTTTTGCTTTCATCTGCTTCCCCACACTTGAACTTGTCTATATACTTTAGGTGTCTAGCCCTCGACGTTGCCCTCAATAATTGCTACCTCACCTGCCAAGGAAAAAGATCAAGAAAATACAAATGGTCAGGAAAGAATTATGAAAAGAAGGGGAATGTTGGGGGCTAGAAAATAAAAGAGAGAGAGAGAGAAAAGAAAGAAAGAGGCATTGATGCGAAGCTTTCCGTCATATCTAAGCTTTCCCATGTCCTAACAGTGACTATACCCAGGGATATTATGCAAACTTGGACTGTGCCTAGCTAAGCATTTTTACTCAGGAATAATGGGCATGAAGCTCAAATATGCTCACGGGATCAATGGTGATTACTGGTGTTGTGGCCTGGATATGGATATAAGGGCTAGCAGGCCTAAAAATGCATGCTCAGGCGCAGCTATGATGGATTACATGCTTTTTCTATGCATCAAAGAGTTTGAAAGACGTATGCCAAAAGTGAGGGTTTGAAAACTGTAGTTTTTCCTAGCATGGCTAAAATAAAATCCGAAAGACATGCAATCATGCAACAAAAGGGAAAGTAAAACATGCAATCATACAGTCCAAACGCATAAATAATTCCCTCCCCACACTTAGGCAGCGCATTGTCCTCAATGTGGGGAGAGCAAAATACGAGGTTCAAGAAATTAAGTACAGTACAGGAAAATAAACATAATTGTTTTGGGGGCCCTTTCGGGGGCTGGAGGGTAAGAATGTTCGGGGGTGGGTTACTGTGGAGGCAAATTACTGTGGGCAACCTCAGCCGTCAAAGCCTGAAGTTCCCGCAGAATGAGCTGGAGAAGTTGTGTCTGGGTTGGGTCGTAGACAATCAGAGGGACTGGGGACTGGCTTGGTGCTTGGCTTGCTCTGCCTTGCCGCGCTGCTTCTGCCTGGGTCGCTTGGCTTTCGGGGGCTCGAGGGATGGCATTGGAATGGGGGTCCGAGAGATCTGGATAATCAAAAATGCCACCATTCTTGGTCCCGAAAACTTTCTCCGCTGGTGGGGCGCAACCTAGATAAAAGCTCAACACACCACGTGAGAGACATAAATGGCCCATGACATCCAAGGTTCTGACATCCAAATCCTTGAATGCCAAGGGCTCGGAAAGGTTACTAGCAGCCAGGTCAATTTTACGCATCTTCACAGCAAACAGAGAAATGAGGGAACCAAAAATGGGCCCACGGCCACCATTTAAAACATGCAATACACTAGAAGCTATCCAAAAGCCTAAGTTGACCCTACGCTTGTGTTTCATACACCATAAAAAGAAGAGTTCTTACACAGATATCTGTCCCGAGGAACCAAATCTTGCGGAAAAGGTGAGGGCTAGATATCGGTGCAAGATACGCAAAGCAGGATCAACTATTTCATGGGCTTTACTACCCTTAGTATCATACTTAGCATTAGGCTTATTGGTGAGTTCGCAAAAAGCAGCAGTGGCATCAAAAACAGCAGGAATAACAGTCAAGGCATTTTTGTATAAATGGGTGCTCAATTCCTCCTTAGTCACGAATCCCAACCAGTAATTAAATTCACCAAGAGTCAAGTGTTACCATTTGTTGGCTAGCCTAAAGTTGATCAAACCAGGGGTAGAAGAATTCGGACCGACTTTGCCCTTTGGCCTAAAAGTCCCATCTACCCAAAAAGTTGTGAAAAACTCTAGGGAAAGCTCAACATAGGTCGGATGCTCCAAGTAAAACAGGGATTCCCAACCAATGTTGGCCACATACTCCCTGACTCTCGACTCAATACCCATTTTTGCTAGAAAATCAAAATCTAGGCGCGCACATGAGCTAACGCCCTTGGAATTCAGCAAGGTCAACTTATCAAGAGAGTGCTTGTCATTAAAAATAATCCATTCATGGGGTGAGGAAAGGTCAGAAGTCACCTGGTGGGAGCTGGACCTAGCGAGGGATGAAGGTTCTGGTATCTCGGCCTCGACCTCTTCCTCCACTTCGGGGGCTCGAGGCTTCTTCGAGTTCGAGGGCTTGCCGGCACTGGTGGAAGCAAGCTTCCTCTTGGCACCCACTGGGGTTAGCTTCTCCGATGAGGGAGCTTTGGATTTTCCCTTTTTAGCAGCTGATCTTGCCGTGGCTGCTTTGAGCTTCTTCTCTTCCTCCTCTGCCGCTCTCTGGGCCTCGAGATCTCCTCTTCTTCGCTGCCCTCAGCTTCCCCACTTTCTCCTGTTCCTTCTTCCATACCTTCTAGGTCTTCATTCTCCTGCCCTTCACCTGGCTCTCCTTGCTCCTCCATGACCTCTGGCTCCTCGTCCAAGATCTGGATATCCTTAAGGACTTCCTCGACGGTTAAGGAGTGATGAGAAGCTACGAAGCGATTTACAGCTGCGTCAAGGGGTGACTGCTTGGGTGATGCAGAGGGTGGTTTAGTTTTGTATTTGGCCATGGACGATCCGGGAGGGAGCTTCACCACACGGCTGCCTCTAGTGGTCGTGGTGGTTGGAGGAACGGAACCGGTGATCTCTTTATCACTTTCCACCGGGGTAAAATCTCGGGTCTGCTCCACGGCTGTTGGTGATACCTGCGTAGGAGATGGAATGCGAATTGGGTGGTCAGACGGTGGAGTGGCTGTTTTGAACGACGCCGAGTTTGGGGTGGCCGATTGCGATCTAGATCGAGAAGGAACGGGGCTGGAAGTGTCTACTGGCTTAGGTCCGGCAGCATTTTTGCAGATTGGTTTCTTAGTTTTAGGTGCCATTGATGGTGGTCGAAGAGAGGACAGTACTGGAGATGGTGGTGGGAGTGAGAGGTTAGGGTTGCGTGTTTGGTGAGGGAGTGAGGTGAAAGTGATAGGGTTGAAAGTAAAAGTAAATGGGAGCGTGGGAGAGAGAGTGGAAAGCACAGCTGGCAATAAATGGCGCAGCTTTTGCATTGATGGAGTCTGCTGGAGCTGCGCTCGTCAGGCCACGTGGCGCACGATGTCCGTGCGTATCCCAACTGCCTAAAAAAGAGAACATCTTTTTAAATTTCAAAAAGGGAGTTGGTTGAAATAAGATATGGACAAAAAGAGAGAATAAAGGGGAGTTAATGCTAATAAAAAGGAATAAAATCATAGATGAAAGGGATATACATAGTTAATGAAATTACGGAATAAAATTAAATAAAAAGCAGAGAATCCTAAAAGGTGCAGAGAAGATAAGGGAGAGAGAAAGGATTCAGAAGGCATATCAAATGCCTCTGGTGTGGTCCATTTACTCGTCGGGACCTCGACGTGGTTTGGTATTCTAGGTCTGGGCAGGTGGAGTGTCCACCATAGCCTCTTCAACAATCGAGGGCTGGAAACCTTCATAGAAGGGTTTCAATCTCTGGCCACTGAATTTGAAAATGATTCCAGTGTCTGGGTTCTGAATTTCAACTGCCCCATGGGTGTAGATTTTCGTGACCACGAAAGGTCCTGACCACTTGGATTTCAACTTCCCAGCAAAGAGCCGCAAGCGTGAGTTGTATAACAACACTTGTTGTCCGACTGAGAACGTCTTGGGACGAAGGTGCCGATCGTGATAGGCTTTGGTCTTGCCCTTGTAGAGCAGGGCATTCTCATAAGCGTCATCCCTTAATTCCTCGAGCTCCTGAATTTGCAGGCGTCTGTGTTGGTCAGCGAGGCCTAGATCCGTGTTCACTTTTCTTATGGCCCAAAAAGCTTTGTGCTCTATCTCCACTGGGAGATGGCACGGTTTTCCATAAACAAGTCTGTATGGGGTCATCCCTATCGGGGTCTTGAAAGCTGTACGGTAGGCCCAGAGAGCATCACCCAGTTTCAAACTCCAATCCTTCCTTGACTGGTTAATAGTCTTCTCTAGAATGGATTTGATCTCACGGTTCGAGACCTCGGCTTGACAGTTGGTCTGCGGGTGATAAGCAGTGGATGTTCGATGGTGGACTCCGTATTTTGCCAAGAGAGAGGTCACAACCCGGTTGCAAAAGTGGGTACCCCGATCGCTGATCAGCGCTCTAGGGGTACCGAACCTGTTGAAGATGTTGGTGCGGAGAAAGTTCACAACCACCTTGGAATCGTCTGTACGGGTGGCCTTCGCCTCAACCTACTTGGAGACATAATCGACGGCCAACAGGATGTATATGTTGCCAAAGGAGTTGGGAAAGGGACCCATAAAATATATACCCCAGATGTCGAAGATCTCGCAAGCAATGATGTTCGTCAAGGACATCTGATTTCTGGCCCCAATATTTCCAGTGGCCTGACATCGGGGGCATGAAGCGCAAAACATGTAATTGTCCTTGAAAAGGGTTAGCCAGTACAGACCGGCTTCCAAGACTTTTAGGGCAGTTTTCTTGGCCGCGAAATGACCTCCTTCCGAATGGCAGAATTTAAGGATCGAGGGCACCTCATCCATGGTCACACATCGACGGATGGTCTGATTCGAACAGTGTCTCCATAGATAGGGGCTGTCCCATATGTAATATTTAGCTTGTCTTCTTATTCTAGTGCATTCGGAGGGGGTGGCATCAGCTGGATAAGTGCCTGTAGCACAGAAATTGGCAATATCTGAAAACCACGGGGAATAAACAGCTTGCGCCAGGCACACTTGCTCGTCTGGAAAGGTGTCCCTTATTGGGTCAAATGAATTATCTGCTTGGGCTGGAAGTCTACTCAAGTGATCCGCCACGAGGTTTTCTCTCCCTGCTTTGTCCTTGATAGCGATGTCAAACTCTTGCAGGAGCAAGATCCAACGGATAAGCCGAGGCTTGGCATTGGCCTTGGTCAATAAACACCGAAGGGCCGAATGATCCGAGTAGACAAGGACATGAGTGCCGAGCAGGTATTGTCTGAACTTGTCTAGGGCATAGACAACTGCCAGAAGTTCTTTCTCTGTGGTAGTGTAGTTTTGCTGGGAGGGGTCTAGGAGTTTGGAGGCGTAATAGATGACATGAGTCTCATTATCCTTTTTCTGGCCCAAAACGGCGCCCAGGGCTTGATTACTGGCATCACACATGACCTCGAACGGTAGCTTCCAGTTAGGGGCACGGATAATCGGGGCCGAGATAAGTTTGGCCTTGAGAATCTCAAAACCAACTTTGCAAGCTTCGCTAAAATCAAAGGACACATCCTTTTGGAGCAGGTGACACATGGGCTGGGCAATCTTGGAAAAACCTTTAATGAACCTTCGGTAGAAACCAGCGTGGCGTAGAAAAGATCTCACGTCGCGGACACAGGAGGGGTAGGGCAGGGATTCTATGACTTCTATCTTAGCCTTGTCGACCTCAATCCCTTTGGTCGAGATAACATGGCCGAGCACCAAGGCTCTATCCACCATAAAATGACATTTTTCAAAGTTTAGGACAAGATTGGTCTCGATACAGTGCTCTAGACACTTTTGCAGGTTGCTCATGCATTTGTCGAAAGAGTTCCCATAGACTGTGAAGTCGTCCATGAAGACCTCGATTCCGTCTTCAACCAGTTCAGAAAAAATGCTGACCATGCAGCGTTGGAAAGTAGCGGGAGCGTTGCACAAACCGAAGGGCATGCGCCTATACGCGAAGGTCCCGAAAGGGCAGGTAAAGGTGGTCTTTTCCTGATCCTCGGGAGCAACTAGAATCTGATGGAACCCGGAGTATCCGTCAAGGCAGCAGTAGTGGGTTTTACCGGCTAGGCGCTCTAGCATCTGGTCGATGAAGGGCAGGGGAAAATGATCCTTCCTTGTAGCTGAGTTCAGACGGCGGTAGTCGATACACACCCGCCACCCGTTCTGGATCCGAGTAGGAATGGATTCGCCGTCTTGTCTGATGGTGATGGTTATTCCTGTTTTCTTGGGCACGACCTGGATAGGGCTGACCCAAGGGCTATCTGAGATGGGATAGATAACTCCCGCATCTAACAACTTGAGGATTTCTTTCTTCACCACTTCCATCATAGGCGGATTAAGTCGTCTCTGGGGCTGGCGAATGGTCTTGCTCACGTCTTCTAGGTGGATGTGGTGAGTGCATAATGATAACTATCGATACCTCAGGAGCGGCATCTTCGATACCCCGACGGGTGACCCGACCATCATGCTATGCCTGTCGGGGGAGACGAAGCTTTGTCCCGGCCATCCTTTACCTGGCGACCGACCTTGGGATGGTCGACATCAGCGGGGGGGGCTCTCATGCGACATCCGCACGGCGACATCCCATCCCAGGTCACCCATGACGTCACCTTGCTGGACGTCATCCTCCTGACATCATCCCCATGACGACACTATGACACACCAGCGACATATGCCACTCCAGCGACATCTACCGGGGGCTACCCCTGCCCCTGTCGGTACACTCTTCCCTTTGTCTATAAATACCCTCACCCATACATAAAAAAGATAAGCTTAAGACAGCGTACTGAACCCCTGTCATTCTCTTTCCTCATTCTGACTTTGGCATCGGAGTGTTTACGCCGGAGACCCCCTCCGGCGCATTGCAGGTGACGAGGGCCCCAGAACAGTGTTCCCGACCGCCCAGATCGAGCAGTACCCGTCCGGAATCCGGAAGACTCTTATCAAATGGTGCTTTCATTGAGAGCTTTGGTTGATTAGGTGAGTTTCCTTAATAGCCAAGCTCCATTTTTTCTTTCTGAGAGTCGAAGGATTATGGCTTCGGATTCAGAATCCACGCCCCCTCACGCTCGTAGTGGTCACGCGCGAAGGACGCTTTTTGCCACGTCATCGTCCAGTACGTATGTCACATCACGTGACATCTCTTCTACGCCGACAGAATTTCTTTTCGGACTGACAGCTGACACCTCGTGTCCACAACCGGGTACCCCGCTCTCTCAAGCGAGTACTCCCTTTATGCAAATGGGTTCCCTTGCCGCCTCAACGGGTGCTCCATTGTTTTGCGTGGGTGGATCCAGTCGCTCCGTTCCTCCATTTGTAAGTTCTGGGACGGACATCCTCGCTACTCCCTCGGTAAGTTCCATGCTAGCTCTTCGTGCCCACTTAGACTATTTGATTGGGATGGCCACAGGTCCCACTTCTAGTGTCGCGACATCAGGTGTGTCTCCTCGAGTTATCTTTACTCCATCCATCGTCGCTGATCGACCAGTATCACCTCGGCGCCAGATGAGCGTCGCTCTGACCTCATCCGCGATAACCATGCCATTCGGTTTCGCGCAGCCGACAGGCAGATACGAGGAACACTATATACCGCGGGTACCGCGGATTCCTACCTCACAAGTAGAGCGGCCGCTAGACGAGTATGGAGAGCGCTGGGACGGCCGAAGGGAGGGAGTTGATAGAGAGGTATCCAGGGAGCGGAGCGAAAGATCAGGCAGTAGGAGGCGTCGGTCCCGTTCGCAAAGGAGTCGCAGCCGGACTCCTCGGCAGCATCGTACCCCAGAGCCTCGAGGGTACAGGCGACACCTGGACGCATCTCCTCCCCGAAATGATCGTGAGATCTTAGATGACATCGCTGGTCATCCTTTCACCCACCGTATAAGGCACCACAGGGTCGGCCGACATGTCAAGCTTCCCTCAGAGTCGTACGACGGCACCGGAGATCCCATTTCGCATCTCAACAAAGTGAAGGACTTCGTTCAGTTTCAGACGCACAGCGACGCGGCGTTGTGTTAGATCTTTGTCATGACGTTGTCAGGAGTAGCTCGCCTCTGGTTCGAAGGGCTTCCCGCTCGATCAATTGACAATTTTCAGCAACTACAGGCCAAGTTTAAGAGTCGCTTCAGCACAGCCATTCCTATTCGGAAATCCGCGGCAGCCTTGTTTGATATATGTAGAAAACCGGAGGAGTCCTTGAATAGTTATCTGGGCCGTTTTGACACGGAAATGTCGTTGACCCCCGATATCACTATTGATTTTGCTATAGAAGCTTTAAAGTGGAATTGTGGATATGGGAAGCTGAGGGATACCTTAATGGTAGACCCCCCAACGACCTTAGATGCGTTAAGGTTGAAGGCCCACAATTATGCAAGGATGGAAGAGGAGGAATATAGAATCAGAATGCGGAATACGCCCCAGAGCGCCCCTCCTGCTCCTGCGGCTCAAGCCAGTATGGTCCGCGATACCTGTCCGGGTGATGAATACAGTCAGCGGAAAGATTACATTCCTAAAGAGCCGAGCCGCCAGAAAGGCAACCTCTCTAGAGGAAGGGGCGGCGGTCCGAATGTTCAGCGACAGGCGGATCCTCCTAAGGGTCGTGCATACGATCCCGACCTCCCTCCCCTTACACCCCCACGAGCGGAAATCTTAGCCATTATTCAGCAGCGGAACCTGCCGATTCACTATCCCGCTCCTGTGAAGCCGAGGGTGGTCATGGGAGGAAGGGAAAATGCCTTTTGTAAATTCCACAAGGTTAAGGGACATTCAACTGAGACATGCAGGGAGTTAAAATTGGCAATAAAGCGACTGCTAGAAGAAGGCTACCTTGGTGAGTTCACCACTCGAATGAGAGAAGAAGCCAAGAGCGACCCCCCGCGCGTCGCGCTAGGCGACCATCAGTTGCCACCTCCCCCTGGGAGCGGTGGAACTTCTGGCGCAAGGGGAAAAGAGTCGCTAATGATGCATGATGAGGACGTCCCCATCATAAACATTATCGCTAGGGGCACATCGTTCTTAGATGAGGTTACTTCCACGACGCCCCCGACAGGAGAGAAGCGAAAACGAGAAGGCCAGCCGACGAAAAAGGGAGCGATTGATGCGCTGGATAGGATGGTAATCTCCTTTTCAGAAGAGGATGAGAAGGGCGTCGTCTTCCTTCATAATGATGCGTTAGTAGTCACACCGGTTATTGGGAGCCATGGGGTGCGAAGGACCCTCGTTGATAACGGCAGTGCGGTGAATCTATTTTCGTTGGAAGCTTATAATCTCATGAAGTGCCCTGCCGATGAACTGGCGCCCTGTAAGAAACCAATCATAGGGGTGGACGGTGTCCCTATACCCGTAATTGGAATCACAGCGTTGCCTGTGTATTTCAGAGAAGACGCATCAAAACGATCAGAAGAATTGATGTTCTTGGTCGTGGATCTCATCCTACCATATAATGCCATTCTAGGGCGGCCATTCCTGAATCGTTTTGGGGCAGTGGTATCTCAAAAACATCTCAGGATGAAATACCTCTCATGGGAAGGGGTAGTGTCGATCAAGGGCGATCAAAAGTTAGCTGTCGAGTGCTACTCGCTCATGGTTCGAAAAAGCTGCGATCAATATGTGTGTGTGGCAGCGGACCCTTATGAGCAAAGGGATGAAAGGCGAACTCAGTCGGTAGACACGATGGTATCCGTCCCTGTCCAGGGAGATGATAAGGCGAGTTTCCAGGTTAGCGATAAGCTGACTCTCAAGGAGAGAGCACAATTGGCTCAGTTGTTAAGCAAGTATAAAGGAGAGTTCGCGTGGAAACCAGCGGACATGCTTGGCGTGTCCAGGGAAGTGGCTGAGCATCGACTCAATGTCGACCCGCACGTCATGCCAGTTCAACAGAAGCGGCGAGCATTCTCCGTGGAAAAGGCGGGGGTGATTGATAAGGAGATTGCGAAATTGTCCGACGCGGGATTCATTCGAGAAGTTCAATATCCCACGTGGCTGGCCAACCCCGTCTTAGTTCGCAAGCCCAACAGAGACTGGCGCATATGCATTGATTTTACCAACTTAAATGACGCTTGCCCTAAGGACTGCTATCCGCTCCCTCGGATTGATCAGTTGGTCGATCAAGTGGCAGGGTACGCGTATTTGAGTTCCCTGGACGCCAATTCCGGATACCATCAAATTCCTATGGCCAAAGAGGATGAGGAAAAGACGGCATTTATGACCTCGAAGGCCACTTATTGCTACACGGCGATGCCGTTTGGTCTAAAGAATGCAGGGGCGACTTTCCAGCGTATGGCCAATAAAGTGTTTGAAAAGTAAATCGGGAGAAACGTGGAGGCATACGTAGATGATGTACTGGTCAAGAGCAGAAGCTTTGAGGACCATCTAGCCGATTTTCAGGAAGTGTTTGATACGCTGAGAAAGTACCAGATAAAGCTAAATCCCCGCAAGTGCGCGTTTGCTTTTCAGGTGGGGAAATTCCTCGGGTATGTGGTAAGCCAAAAGGGCATCCAACCAAACCTGTCGAAGATTAAGGCTATCCATGATATGGTATCGCCGCGAACCCTTCAGGAAGTCCAGAGACTGACAGGACGCGTCATTGCTCTAGGACGGTTCATCTCTAAGCAGGGTGAAAAGTGCCTGCCGTTCTTCAAAGTGATACGCAAGAAGGCTCCTTTTGGGTGGATGCAAGAATGCGAAGAAGCGTTCATGAGCTTGAAAGCTTATTTGTCGTCCAACTTGGTCCTAACACGACCGGAGCCAGGCGACACTTTATTTTTGTACCTTGGTGTCGCGGACGAAGTAGTCAGTGCTGTCCTGGTGCGGGAGGATAACTATGCCCACCGACCTGTCTTCTTCGTCAGTCATGTGTTAAAAGATGCTGAAGTGCGGTACACCCACCTTGAGAAGGTGGCGTTCGCCCTGATACAGTCCACGCGAAAGATGGACAGGTATTTTCAGGCCCATCCCGTCATCGTGCTCACTGACCAGCCTTTGAGAAGGATTTTCAGGAAGCCAGAATCCTCGGGGAGGATGTTGATCTGGTCAATCGAGCTAGAGCAATATGGATTACAATACAAAGCTCGGCCATCCGTAAAAGCTCAGGTTTTGGCAGATTTCATAGCCGAGTGCACCTTCATTAGGGACAATGCGGCGGAGCAGCTTGAAAAGAAAGAAAGCAATACAAAGGTCCCATTCTTAGAGGTCCCAGCGGACACATGGCACATCTATGTAGACGGCGCCAAAAATTGGGAACTGGCGGGAGCTGGGATATACATGTTCGGGCCACACGATATGCAGGTGCGGCATGCCATTAGAATCCTACAGCCGTTGTCCAACAACGCAGCAGAGTTTGAAGCGTTACTGGCAGGGCTAAGAGTAGGGAGGAATCTTTTCGCCAAAGCTGAGAATGACCGGGTAACTGGAACTCCGTGGTTGATAATGCGGGGGGACTCCAAGCTGATAATTGATCAAGTCTTGGGAAATTTCCAAGCTAGAGAGCCGATGATGGCGCAATATCTTTCGAAAGTGAAAAAGGAATTGGCGCAAATGGAACAAAGCGATTTGTGTGTCACTTTCGAACACATCCCGCGGGAGGGTAATACTGAGGCGGACGGTCTCGCCAAGACGGTGGCCAATCAGGAGGCCTCCATTCCAGAGGACGTGTACTATGAAGAAAGGTCATTGTCGTCCTTCATGGAGGAACAGCTGTCGCTATGTATAGAGGAGACTGAAAAGGACTGAAGCGACAGTGCAGAAAAGAAAAAAGTATTGAGGCAGACGGCGAGGTGCACTTACTATGATGGGGCGCTAATCAGAAGATGCTTCTCGCACCCGGCCGCAAAATGCATAACGGAACAAGAAGGCCTCCATACCCTTCGTGAGATCCATGAAGGTATCTGCGGCATGCATGTGTCGGGTGGCACTATGGCTGCGCAGGTGTTTCGGTCAGGATTTTATTGGCCCACTATTCGGAGGGATTGTAACAACTTTGTGCAGTCGTGCCACAAATGTCAAGAATTTGCTAAAATCCCCCGACGACCTGCCACTGAAATATCCCAGATCGTGGCACCTTGTCCTTTCGCTAAATGGGGAATCGATATCTTAGGTCCCTTTCCTAAGGCAAGGTCGCAACTGAAGTTTGTAATCGTGGCAGTGGATTATTTTACTAAGTGGGCAGAAGCGAAAGCGGTGGCCACAATTACAACGGAAAAAGTATGGAACTTCTTTAAGCACCAAGTGATCATGCGCTTCGGGGTGCCTCGAGTGCTAGTTAGTGACAACGGGGCGCAATTCACCAGTCGCTTCTTTAAGGAGCAATGTGAAAAATTTCAAATTGAACAGAGATTCTCCTCTGTGGCGCATCCCCAGACTAATGGCCAGGCAGAGGTGACCAATCGAAGCATTCTGAGCGGCATCAAGAAAAACCTTGAGGGCTCGAAAAAGAAGTGGCCAGATGAGTTACCCTATGTAATGTGGGCCTATCGCATGACAGTCAAAGCAAGCACGGGTGAAACGCCTTTTGCGATGGCTTTCGGCATTGAAGCGGTAACGCCCGTCGAAATTGGCACCCTAAGCTTAAGGGTGGAATATTTCAAGGAGGAATTAAATGAGGAGAAGCTGCGGGCTAACCTCGACATGCTCCCTGAGGGCGCGCGAGGAGGCTTTCCTGAAAATAATGTATTACAAAAGAAGAATGGCACGGTATCACAATAGACGTGTCAAGGAGCGGCCGCTCAAAGTGGGAGACCTCGTGCTCAGGGATAAACGAGCGGCGGGCCAGCGAATGTGGAAGCTCAGCTCAAACTGGGAAGGCCCGTATCGCGTCACTCATGTTATCGGGAAGGGAGCATATCACCTTGAAGCGGTTGACAGTACTCCCTTACCTAACTCTTGGAATATTGCTAGATTAAAGCTATATCATGCTAGAATTTAAACATGCTATTAAGCGTGGTTTTGAAATTTGTGAAAAATGAACATGCTATTAAGCATGGTTTTGAAATTTGTGAAATTTAAACATGCTGTTAAGCACGGTTTTGAAATTTTTGAAATTTGACATGCCGTGGGCATGGTCTTTTGAAATTTGACATGTCATGGGCATGGTCTTTTGAAATTTGACATGCCGTTGGCATGGTCTTTTGAAATTTGACATGCCGTGGGCATGGTCTTTTGAAATTTGACATGCCGTGGGCATGGTCTTTTGAAATATCGACATGCCGTGGGCATGGTCTTTTGAAATTTGACATGCCGTGGCATGGTCTTTTGAAATATCGACATACCGTGGGCATAGTCTTTTGAAATTTGACATGCCGTGGGTATGGTCTTTTGAAATTTGACATGCCATGGGCATGGTCTTTTGAAATTTGACATGCCGTGGGCATGGTCTTTGAAATAATGACATGTCGTGGGCATGGTCTTTTGAAATTTGACATGCCGTGGGCATGGCCTTTTGAAATTTGACATGCCGTGGGCATGGTCTTTTGAAATTTGACATGCCGTGGGCATGGTCTTTGAAATAACGACATGTCGTGGGCATGGTCTTTTGAAATTTGACATGCCGTGGGTATGGTCTTTTGAAATTTGACATGCCGTGGGCATGGTCTTTTGAAATATCGACATGCCGTGGGCATGGTCTTTTGAAATATCGACATGCCGTGGGCATGGTCTTTTGAAATTTGACATGCCGTGGGTATGGTCTTTGAAATAACGACATGCCGTGGGCATGGTCTTTTGAAATTTGACATGTCGTGGGCATGGTCTTTTGAAATTTGACATGCTGTTAAGCATGGTCTTTGAAATATCGACATGCCGTCGGCATCGTCGTTTGAAATATCGACATGCTGTTAAGCATGGTCTTTTGAAATTTGTGAAATATCGACATGCCGTGGGCATGGTCTAATAACTATTGTGGAAATATTTTTGTTTTCCCTTGTTGGTTGTCTGTATAATGTGCAGATGACAGGGAAAAGAGGATGTCGGGGGTGAAAAGTCCTAGCCTTAGGAGCGGAACGGACCGACGCGGACGGATCGACAAGACGAGGCACACCCCAGCGATCCTAATAGATGGTGCTGGAAGTGAAAAATTCTGGCCTTGGGAGGCCGGCCCTAATCAGACGGCGCTCGCCAAGAGGAGACACTTTCCAGCACTGTCGGGAGTGAAGAATCCTATCCTGGGGAAACCCAGAGAAAGGGCACGCCCCGACTCCCCTGGGGGTGTAAAGTCCTATCCTTGTGACAGCTCGCGCTCACAAAGGCGGATGATCATCAAGTGAGGCACGACCCCAGGGAAGATAAAAACTCTGCCTCGCAAGTGAAAATCCTATCCTTACGATGGTAGCGCTAACATAGGCCCATCGTTAAGCGAGGGCACATTCCGAGGTGTGAGGGCAACGCTGAGGAAGTGAAAGTCCTACCCTCATGGTGATCGGCCTTGATCAAGCGGCGCTGTGAGTGAGGGCACTTCCCCGGCCAATTGAAGAAATTTGAAGGTCACCGTACCACAGCTAGTAACCGGAAGGGACAAACCCAGTGAAGTTTGGCTGGAGGAGTACGGGACACCCGCGGAAGCGAAAAGTCACCGTACCACAGCTAGTAACCGGAAGGGACAGACCCGGCGAAGTTTGGCTGGAGGAGTACAGGACACCCGCGGAAATGAAAGGTCACCGTACCACAGCTAGTAACCGGAAGGGACAAACCCGGTGAAGTTTGGCTAGAGGAGTACGGGACACGAGCGACATCGGGGAAGATCGCGCGGCAATACCCCAAGGTGATGTAAATTTTTTGATATATGTCGCTATTAACAAAGTGATAAATGAAAAGGTGCAGAAAATTTGGCACAAGCGACATCTTTGGGGGGATCGTGCTAAGAAAGAAAGCAGATCGCGCGGCAATACCCCAAGGTGATGTAAATTTTTTGATATATGTCGCTATTAACAAAGTAATAAATGAAAAGGTGCAGAAAATTTGGCACAAGCGACATCTTTGGGGGGATCGTGCTAAGAAAGAAAGCAGATCGCGCGGCAATACCCCAAGGTGATGTAAAGTTTTTGATATATGTCACTATTAACAAAGTGATAAATGAAAAGGTGCAGAAAATTTGGCACAAGCGACATCTTTGGGGGGATCGTGCTAAGAAAGAAAGCAGATCGTGTGGCAATACCCCAAGGTGATTTAAATTTTCTTATAACATATGTCGCTACTAATGAAATGATAAGTTAAAATGCGCAGAAAGTTGTGCGAACTGTTTACACATGAAGGGATGCTAGCTTAATCAAAAGGCCCTAAAAAACGCAAAAGGGGGCAAAGAAGCTGGAGCACCCGATGGACAAAAGAGAGGTGACATTCACAGCCCGGACACGCTGCTGTTTCCCTCGTCAGGTCGTGGCCTTTTCGCCTGGCGATAACCCTCTTTAGTAAGGAATCCGGACTTTTCCTTAAAGAGGCGAATGATAGCGTCAGGGTTAAAGAAATTGCGGCCGTGATGCTCTATGAAACAATCGGCCATGAGGCCTGCCGCTTGTTCTGAAAACCACTTGCACTTGTCCGCTGTCTCCTCCTTAAGTGCGGTGTTTTGGCTCCGCTCTTCTCGAAGGGCGATATCCCCAACGGCCAGGAGCCCTTTGGTCTCTTCCAACTCTTTCCTTAAGTTGTTCTCCATACGTTGTCGCTCCTCAACACTCTTCCGCAGTTCCTCTTGAGCTTCATGAAGCTCCCTCTGATACTTGCTAATCTCTTCTGAGAGCTGGCTGTTAGTGTCGCGCCACACCTGGGAGGAGGATTGGAGAGAGCTCATTCGTTTCATCATATTCATAGACTAGTAATGGAAGCCTTGAAAGCCAGAAAACAGATGAGTCCTTATCTCCTGCAATTGTTCACCCTCTGTAATGGAGAGGAAGCCTCGCTCTTCCTCCTCAACGGACAGCAGATGACCTGCTAGCAAGACGGATGTCGCTAGAGAGTTGTCACCTCCTAATGCTTGGAACCCGCGCTCACGAAAGTTGCCCAAATCAATCTGATGGGTGACGGCTCCGTTAGAGAGCAGAGTGCTTAACTCGGCCACCATCGGCGGGGTTTCTACCAGGGGATGAGAGGGAAGGATTGTTTGAACAGCAGTAGGGATGAAAAAGACATCTGGTGGGGATGGAGGAGAACGATCGGACGGCCCAGCGTCAATACTGAAGCTTCCGGATGGTAAGTTTGGAAAGTGCTCCTCTCCAAGAACCTCCATAAAGTCCAGGGGATCGCCTGGAGGAGGAGCTGATGTGGCAAAAGAGGGCTGAAGCGGCGTTGAGGTAGCCCCGTTCCTTGCCGGGTCAGAGCCTTGGTCGCGTGTCGAAGGACCGGTATTGGAAATGTCGTCCTGCCTACCCTGACCAGCGACAGAGTTGTCCGCTGGGAGAGCATCTTCGTTAAGACGAGGACACTTGGGGCCGAGAATGCCCGTCAAGTCCATGCTATCACGTGAAGGGGTAGCGGAAGAGGCAACGGTAGCAGTATCCTACGCGCAAGAAACAAAGGGGAATTAAGAAACAAATAAAAGATATAGACATGGAAAAATTTATAAAAATTACTTGAGCAAGAGGACGCATAGGAGCGACAACTCGAAGTCGCAGAGTCCTTTTCCTTTTCCTGACAAGAGGATTATGGGAAGGTGGCGCTTGTGTAGAAGCAACGTCGGTGGAAGAAGTCGGAGCAGCGGTCGATAAGGCAGTAGCCTCCGCTTGGGGAAGAGAGGAGGACTCAGGCGCAGAAGCGGACGCGCACGGGATGTCAGTAGCGGCACTAGCCGAAGTGGCAGAAAGAGCCCTTTTTTCTCTCTTTTGTTGAGCCCTCTTCTCCCTTTTCTTGATGCAATCCGGCTTCCACCCGACGGGAGGATCTATAGAAATAAGAAAAGAATGTTAGAGTTAGTATTGGCGTGGAATCGTGATCAAAGGTATGAAGCTCACTTTGGATGCAACCCTGGATGTTGCCTCGGCACGCGAGTTCGCGAGTGCGAACACCGGGGATCTCAGACAGATTGAGTAGTCTGTTTAGCCAGTCTTGGTCAGCTGGCCCTAATTCCGGCCTGCCACCCCAGGCAGCGTCTTTGACAGCGAGATTAAAGTCGGTCCGCCACAAAGGCTGGGGCAGATTGACGATGAAGAATCCCTTCTTCCAAGCATCAATGGAAGATTCAAAGAATAGCAACTTCCAGGTGAAAGGATTTAAAGCCTCGACATCATAACGGGGTGATATCGCTATGATGCCATTATTATGATGGTATAATTTAAAGAGGGAGCGAAGCAACAACAAAGAAGGAGATTCATTCCCTATGCATCTACAGAGGGCCATAAAGGCATAAATGCCGCAGTAGGCGTTGGGACTCAGTTGGGCAGCATTCAAATCAAATTCAGAAAGTAATTCAGCAATCAAGGGATCTAGAGGCAGCCGGAAACCATAATGGAACATCTTGGCATAAAGAATCCTACGGTTGCCGGGTAATTCGCTGTTGAGGTGAAGGGATCTCGGGGCAACTTCAGTAGAGTACCCCTCCAACTGGTCCACGGTGGCATTATAGCTCCGCAGACGCCGCCGAAGGACGGCGGTGGAAGTGATGGTGGAAACAGTGGTATTAATATCCCCCTCCCCAGCGGGGCTGGAATAACGGCGATTAGGAGCCATGAGCAAGGTAAAGAGAAGAATAGAAAGGAAGTTACCTGCTGTGAGAAGAGGATCAAAGCACCCGGGCGGCGGTGGATCCCAGGAGGAAGGAGAGGAATCGCTCTCTTTCTCTTGTGTTTGTTTAAAGGAGAAAGGGTAATAAAAGGGAAGAAAAAAGCACGTGGGGTCTTATATATAAACCCTAGGAACTAAAGGGGGACGACGGGTCAAGAAATTGTAGTGTGTGACGTGTCAAGGGCGGTGAAGCGCGGGAAGCGGGTACAACTTTGATGACACGTAGACTCAAAGCTGTCTTTTTCCCCTTAATCAAGTAAAAGAAGTCAGAGCATTAAATGCTCTGAAAAGGGTGCAGTCAAACCCAGTGCAAAGAAGCGACAAGCCACAATGGAGCGACATGCGAAGGGCCCAAATGAAAGAAAAAGCTGTGAAGCGACACATGATAAAGAGTGACATTGTCCTAAAGCACACATTATTTGGTCAGGACCATAAGGTTTGGTAATTATTACAAACAAAAAGATGACGACAGAGTCCGAATGAAATAATAATGCAACAAAGGTGCAGGAAGAGAAGCGGCATCAAGTAGGCTTCTCCCAGGCGCGGACTTGTTACTCCTCTTCGGAGGAGAGGAAACCCTCTTGGCTCTCGTCAATCTCTTTCACCTTGGCAGAGGCGTACTTAGCGACCTCAGCAGGGTCAGTACACTTGCTGCGTTGCTGATCTGTTACCCCGGCAATGATGGCTTGTTCAGTCTTCTTCTTCCACCATGCCACCTTCTTGAAAGCTTTCGACAGGTCGGCATCGCAGGATGATACCTCCTCAAGAAGGAACGAGTTCTTCTTCCTCTCAGCCACTAGCTCAGCCTCCAAAGCTTCGACTTGAGCTTTTCCTTTAGACCTCTCCCGAGAAAGGTCAGCGCGGCACTCGCGTAGCTCGGCCTGAGCGCGCTTGTGGAGTCGCGACAGCTCCTCTATCTTTGCTGGCGCATCAGAATTTTGAGGTCGTGTACCACGGGCCTTGATGAAGTAATGAAGTTGTCGAAAGGCAGCAAGGCAGTTGTTCGTGGTGCGCATGTACTGAACTCCGGGAGGAAGTTGCAGCTGCTGACTTTCCTCCTCGGAGGAGCGAAACATCTCACAGGCCAGGATAGCAGTGGGCTAATCTAGCGATAGGGGGTCTGATATCCCCAGGGCCCGGAACCCGTCAGTCCCAAATTTTGACAGATTCAATCGGTGAGAAGGGACCCCTTGAGGCCCGTCACTGGAAAGGTCAGCAACAAAGGAAGGGGCGGAGGTACCGCCAGAGCTCCCAATGTCCCGAATTGAAGTAATGAACAGCGGACATGGAGACTTAGGAGGAGAGGGAGAAGAGCTAGGTCCACCGGGGACGGCAGGAGGCACATCAAGAATACAGCGGTCAATAGGCGAGTGTGGAGGCTCCATGGCAGGAGTAGAGCCTGCAGCGGACGAGGGCATCGTCGCGGCAGCAGAGGTTTTGTTAGGAGCGATCAATCCCGAAGGCAGAGAAGCGCTACCCAGAGAAGCTGCGCTCTCCTCTGTCGCGCCAGGAGAAAGAATAGTCTCAGAAGCGACGATAGTCGCGGTAGTGACAAGGGGAGATCGAGTCGCTACCTTTGTCACCTGAGCTTCGCTTGCTTCCCTTAGCTTCTTCCATTGGGCAGAGGAAGCCGGGCGGAGGCTCAGTTCTGTGTCCATGTCCTCCATATCCTCAGCTCCGTAGGAGAAGATCTTCGTCTCGGTCACTGGCGGACCAGACCCGGACCTCTTCTTCCGACTGGGCAACCAATTTTCCACGAAGCGGGAAGTGCGGAAAGAGGAACCGTTTTCCCTAGAAAGAACCTCGTCTAGTGTTCTTTTCTTTATGGCCATACGGTGGTCAGCTTGAGCCGTAGCGGAGGAAGAGAGGGCAGTCGGGGATAAAGCGACAATCTTGTGAGGAGCGTCACCCTCAGTGAGCGGATGAGTGATGGTCTCCCCTGCGAAAAAAGTAATGTTAGTAAGCAAGGGGGATGCAAGGCAGTGGCGACGCTCAAAAGCTCACCTATGGCACATTCACTTAAAGGCCTGTACAAGGCAAAATTCTGGATCTGGAAAGAAGACTCCATCTCCAGCAAGGCGTTGGCCTGGTCCAACTCTTCCCTTGACAGAGGCGCTGGCCTCGCCCAATCAACCACCTCCAGGTTGAAGTCAGGCCTCCACAGGCGAGAGGGTAATTCGACAACGAAGAAACCGCTCTTCCAGTCATCAACGCTCCCCTCAAACCTCTGAAATTTCTGCCAGAAATGCCTCACTAGAGCGTCATCCCACCTTGGAATAATATTAATGAAGCCGTCGCGAAAGACCAGAGTCAAGAACTTGCGGAATAAAGGAACAGAAGGCGCAAGAATATCTTTTAATTCGCAGGCGTGAAGGAAGGCGTAGATGCAGCTCCATAAGGGAGGAGTAATCTGCGCAGGGTTAAGCCCGTGTTGGCGCAGCACACGCTCTAGCGTGTCATGAATTGGGAGGCAGAATCCGTATTGAAACATCTTAAAGTAAAGAATCCTATGGGTTTTCTAGAGCCGGCTATGAAGCCTCATGGTGTCAGAAGGAACAGTGGGGTGATAGCCACAGGGGAAGGTGATATTGTTGCTTTCCAGTTCGAGGCGCAAAACAGTGGGGCAAGTAAAGATGCTAGGGGTGTTTTCAAGTTCGGGATATCAAGAAATTGGCACAGGAGTAGCTAATGAACTAGATTGAGATCTAGTGCGAGGCATGATACATAAAGAAGCAAAGGAAAATCAAAAGCAAGATCGAGCAGAATACCTTGAAAGAGAGAAGGCTGGAATTAATGGGCGAGTCGTCTGGATGTGAACGAGAGAATTTCCTCGGAGCAAGCGAAAAACGAAGAGAATTCGGAGATATAAAAAGAAGCAAAAAGGGTACAGGAAAGAAACGTGTTTCCTTTTAAAAGAGACGGTGGAACAGTCTGACAGAAGCGCAACCTATTACAGTGAGACGCGTATGAGGCAAACAGGACACGTGGAAGGTCCTGACAGAGACTTAAAGTCAAGCGCTCGCCCCAAAATTCGCAAAAAGGCCCTCTAATTGCAAGAAAACTCAAGAAAAAGATCCTATGAAGCGGCAATCGGCTTATCCAGCGGCGATTAGCCAATAAGAGCGGTAACATATCAAAGGCACAAAAGAAAAGGCAAGCGACATGTTGGTCCATAATGTTTTTATTAAAAAGAAATAAAGCCAAGCGGCATCTACATCAAGAGTGACATCTCTAGTCGTCATCCATCCAGTCCACCTCGTAGACATAATCGTAGTCTTCCGGAGGTGAAGGTGACTCGTTGCGATAGAACGAAAAGGGCTCGTCAACCCTGAACGGCCTTTTGCCAAGCCCGGTCGTAGGGGCAGTCTCTTCCTCTGAAGCGACATGAGGTTTCTCCTCCAAGATCAGGGCAGCCAGTCCTAGGGCGGCACCTTGGGCAGAAGTCTCCCTCTTCGGAGAAAGGCAAGGGACGGATGGCGATGGTTCATCCTTTTACTGCAGCGAAAGGAGATGGGCTTCAAAGCCCACAAAATAGGATTCGAAAGGCTGCTTCATGGTTTTCTTCGATCTCTTGCGGCCTCGGCGTTTCATAGGGCGCTTGGCAGCCCTCCAGGGAGGTGTTGGTGGAGGATTGTCAGAATCGGGAGAAGTCGGAGGGGTCGGAGGAGAACCGCGGGCACCAGTGTACAAAAAGCGAAAATCAGACATGGAAATGTCAGTAAGAGTGAGAAACAAGAGGGAAAAGATGAACAAAAAGGAAAGAAAGAGCTTCCTTATATAGCCGAAAGCAGGAAGCGTGCGTGCCTCTCTGTATACTATCGAGGACATTTAATGCTATCAAGAGTTGCGTCTGTAGGGAGGAAAGATCTGACTCCGCAACTGTTAAAATCTGCACCAACCAGGAGGCACCGAAACCGTCGGCCAATCTGTGGGCGCTAAAAAGCGGCGCGAAATATATTCTGAACGGATGTGGCGTAAGAAAATAATCATTATGAATCAGGCCGATAAATAAAGTCGTGGGACATCAGGTCTGCAATAGATGAAAACGGAAGTTGTTCTTCAAGAAAGGCGAATGAGAAGGAAGAAAAATAGTGACAACATAGCAAGCGGATAACGAAAAGCATATTCATTTACTTAAAGGGCCTAACAGCCCAGAATTACAAAAAGGCCTAAAGGCCCGAGATACAAAATGTGGCCCCTAAGGAGCACAGAAAGACACACTAAGAGGACGCCCGTCGCTGGTCAGACGTTCGACCCAGCATCATCTTCATCCCATTCCAGGAAAGGAATCTCCCTAATGGCATCCGCCAGGGCCGTCAGTTCAGAAAAGTAAGCTCTCATACTCTTCAGGCAGTAGCCCAGCAAGTCCTTCCTGTGCTGCAGCGTTGACATCAGTAGCTGGATTTGAGAAACAGCCACCGAAAGCTTCACCGCTTTCTCCACGGGACTGAAGTCCTCCATGGTGACAGCAGCCTGCCTAGCTTGCAATGGAGTTAGCATTCCCTGAAGCTCCAGCATATCCTCCGAGGTTTTGATGCTCAGCGCACCCAGGAAATCAGTATCGGCCTGAGTAATGTTCCTCAGGGCATGAGTCTTAGAGAGCAGGAAGTTTTTGGTGACTTCGTCCATGAAGAAGAAAAGGATGAGAGAATTCTGAGAAAATGATGAAGAAAGTTATGAGAATTGTGAACCAAGTGCAAAATGAGGGACCTATTTATAGACTTCGAGGAAAGGCATCTAGAAGACATACCTTTATCGATCGTCGAGCCCACGCCATGGGAAGACCCTCTGAAAGGGCACGACCAGAAGCGCTGTAATAGCCCTTGGTGAACACTCGGGCTAGTTTTCGTTTGGGCATATGATAACTATCGATACCTCAGGAGCGGCATCTTCGATACCCCGACGGGTGACCCGACCATCATGTTATGCCTGTCGCGGGAGACGAAGCTTTGTCCCGGCCATCCTTTACCTGGCGACCGACCTTGGGATGGTCGACATCAGCGGGGGGGGCTCTCATGCGACATCCGCACGGCGACATCCCATCCCAGGTCACCCATGACGTCACCTTGCTGGACGTCATCCTCCTGACATCATCCCCACGACGACACTATGACACACCAGCGACATCTACCGGGGGCTACCCCTGCCCCTGTCGGTACACTCTTCCCTTTGTCTATAAATACCCTCACCCATACATAAAAAAGATAAGCTTAAGACAGCGTACTGAACCCCTGTCATTCTCTTTCCTCATTCTGACTTTGGCATCGGAGTGTTTACGCCGGAGACCCCCTCCGGCGCATTGCAGGTGACGAGGGCCCCAGAACAGTGTTCCTGACCGCCCAGATCGAGCAGTACCCATCTGGAATCCGGAAGACTCTTATCACATAATGCTGGAGACAAACCCTTAATGTCTGCAATGGTCCATCCTATGGCTTGTCTGAAGTTCTTCAGTAAAGAAACGAGCTTAGACTCCTCGGGGTCTTCGAGCTTGTTGGAGATAATGACAGGCAGAGAGTTATCGGGGCCTAGATAGGCATATTTCAGGTGGGTAGGCAGCGGCTTAAGATCTAGGGCTGGAGCCTGATCAATAGAAGGAGATAACTTTACATAGCCTGGATTATGAGGAGACTGCTTTGGGGGCTCGGGTTGAGCAACAGGGCACTCTTCTAGGGCAGCGACGACAGAATGTAACTCAGGTGGGATAGGAAGTGTCGAGGCCGCGACATCTAGAAGGGCTGGTGTCAGACTCCTGTCAAGGGCAAATTGCAAGGGGTCAGTAGAACATATATCATCAATCTCCCCTACAAGGGGGTCCACAATATCAACATAATTCACGCTGGAAAATTCAGAGGGGTAGCGCATGGCTTCTAGCATATTGAATTTGATGATCTCCCCATCAAATTCGAGGGAGATAGTGACATCATGAACATCTATCTTTGCACGGGCTGTGGCCAGAAAAGGGCGGCCTAGGAGAACATCCGTGGATTTGGTGGAGTCTTCATTCTCCATTGCTATCACATAGAAATCAGCAGGGAACAAGAATTCTCCCACTTGTACTAAGACATCCTTGATTATGCCCTCGGGGTAGATGATAGACCGGTCAGCAAGCTGGACTGCGAGGTCTGTAGGCACGAGAGGTTCGAGGCCTAGACTGTTATAGATTATCAAGGGCATGACATTGATTCCTGCTCCGAGGTCACACATAGCCTTGCCAATATCAACTGTGCCGATTCGACAAGGTATTATGAACATGCCTTGGTCTTTGCATTTCGGGGGAATTCGTCGCTGGATATGTGCTGAAGCGTTGGCTCCTACGCTGATCTTGTTAACTTCAATGAACTTGTCCTTGTTCGTGCATAGTTGCTTCAAGAATTTGGCATATCGAGGGACATTCTTCATGGCCTGGAGAAGAGGAATGTTTACAACCACCTTGCTGAACATTTCAAAGATGTCGCGATCCTCCTTATCTTTCTTGGTCTTGACCAATCTGTGAGGGAACGGAGGCTCGAGAATTTTATGAATGTACTCTTGAGTAAATTCTGGTGGGTTAGGGTCATTCCGTGGTGAGCCTCTAGGGGAACGAATCCTGTCTTCTTTAACTTCCACGAATCTAGGGACTTTGGGGAGCTTTGTTCTAGGTCTAGGCCGGATTTCGGCCTCTGGGGAATTTTCAACATCCTGGGCTGGAGGATCAGGTGGGTTCAAGGTTGCTCCACTACGCAAGGTCACTGAACAGACATTGTGTTTTGGATTCGCTTCTATCTGGGGTGGTAATCTGCCATGATTAGTTAGCTCCTGCAATCTGGCAGTCACCACACTCATTTGCTTCTTGAGCTCATCTATTTCTTTCTGCTGCTCGGGATTTTTTGGCATTTCAGCAGTCGGGGGCTAGACACAAGTTTGGTCTGGAGGATGGACGAAGGTCTGATCCTGAGGAGGTTGGCGTTGATACTGATTTTGATGGAATGTGGGACGGGGTCTGAAATTTGGCATGTTAGGAGGGGGGGTTTCCATATGGGCTCTGATGCGGTTGGTGGCTAGGCCCCGAAAGTTGAGTGTTTGGGACCCATCCTGGATTTGGTTGTTTCCACCCCTGGTTATAGTTCTGAGCGTATGAGACTGGGATAAATTGGCCTGCAGCATTTACTTGGATTTCCTCTGGGATGTGGGGACACGCGTTAGTGGGGTGATCCACGAAATTGCATATCTGGCAGGCCTTGACAGGCGCGGGCTGTCCCGTCATGAAATTTTGGAACATTCCTGTAAGGGATGAAATCTGGTTCTGAAGGGCTGCTACTTGGATATCCTGGCCTGGATTGCTGGCAAGGTCATTAGAGATGTTCTTAGCCATGAGCTCGATTGTTGCTCGAGCCGCGATCTGTGTTAGGGCAGTTAGAGATCCTCCGGCAGCTGCGTTGAGTAACGCCTTATCATGGGCTTTAAGGCCTTCACAGAAATATTGAACCAGGGCATGCTCGGTAAGGTTGTGGGCTGGACAACTAGACTGCATCTTCTGGAATCTCTCATAGTATTGGTCTAGAGTCTCTTCTTTCTTTTGGAATATAGAGACAAGTTGCTTGCGCGTGGTGTTGGAAATGGAGGTTGGATAGTACTTCTCAGTGAAGATCTTTGGCAAATCTGCCCAAGAATGAATGGATCTCGCGGGCAGGTCATAATACCAATCGAGGGCATCATCTTTGAGAGACCACTGGAATACGTGAAGCTTAGCTTGCTCAATACTGACATTAGCAGGTTTCATGGCCTCGCAAATGGAATGGAGTTGTTGCAGATGGCGAAGAGCATTTTCCTTAGCTACCCCCCGAAAAGTAGGCAGATGATGAAGTACGGCTGACTTCAAAGTCCAGTCATGAGGGACGTTGGGCCAGTCAATGCAGCTACTTGCCATATCGGGGGTTGCATGGAAATTATCAATCGTTTGTTGTTCTAGGGGTGGTGGTGGATTTTCTCGGTTGTCATTGTGGGCCAAATCTGCCATTGCTGGAAAATTAAAAGGATCAGGTATGGGGTTCTCGGGGTTACGATGGAGAAAGGTCAGGTCTACGAAAAGTCGGTGTTCCTGTGCAGCCAGATTAGAAGGAGAGATATCGAGGGCAGGATGCGGGATCACTCTACGCTGAGCAGAGGTTCCTTGTGCTTGTCTACGAAGTCCTCTTTCTGTTCTGGTCAGTTCTAGGTCTGGGGGGAGTAGATCGGGCGCAGATCTCCTGGTCATACAAAAAGCAAAAACAAAGTTAGTACCGTTCAATCCCCGGCAACGGCGCCAAAATTTGATCGTCACTCAAATATACTACTATTTTCCTGATGCCTAGATGCACAAATTAATGTGTACAGAGCAAGACAGGGTCGAACCACAGAGATTGAAGGAATAATTTGCTAATGAGAATGTATGACAAGGTAATAAGCACAGATCTAACCAAAGTAACAACACTGGGGGGGTTTATGTTGATTAATAAATTAATCAACGCAGAGTATGAGAGCTAACAAAACAGAATAGTAAAGTACTTATCTAGGGCACGAAAGTAAAACGTAATCCAGGGCACGAAATGTAAACAGATCCAGTGAATGGAGAATCAAGCGTAAGAAAAGTAAAAGGAGAAGTATAAATCAAATGGGATGAGATCTTAGCGAAAGGTGCTCCTTTGGGTTGTTTTCTAGGTCGGCCAGTCATTGGTGCAGAGGTAGTCCAGACTCATGTGCAGATCTGCTATAGGGACCGCGTTTCCACACCGCATTCCCTGCTTACCTTCTTAGATAAAAGTCACCCCCCGTTTCCACATATGAGGTAACCTTGACGTTCAGTCGTCCTCCCAGCTGCCTTTCTTGTCATCAAAAGGCAACCTTGACCGTCCGGCATGTCACGGGCTCGAAGTAAGGAGGCTAAATTCAGAACGCCCATGAAGGGGAGGTAAGATAGATCTAGGGTGCGACAGCTCGGCTTGTCAGACCCGTATCACTCCCTAGATTCCTGTTTACCCCTAGGTGAGGCCTCTCGCGCTGCCTCCCCTAGGTGTCTGCTCAAACTCCAGGGCTTCGCGTCAGGTATAACCCTGGAATATCACGTTACTCATGTAGAAACACTAACAGATGATCAAGCTCTTAACATTTCTAGACAAGCATGGCATTAAATCGGTAAACAGTCATGTACTACAAGAGAATATATTAAGCATGCATTAGACCTCTTAGCCGCACCCTACAACCCTTAGAAACACCCTTCACCAAGAAAGGGGTATTTAGCTACTCATACTATAATATAAACAGCAAATAAGTGAGATCATGCAACAAATAAATAAGGGAAGTAAGGAAAAGGATTAGAAGAAACCGATGGATTATTTAATAATCAAAGAGGAATGGAAAGACAAGGTTGTTCTTCCCCAAAAGGAGCTGATCCAGAAATTAAAATGCTGAAACTAATGTATGAAAATATCCTTGGACAGCCGTCCTTACAAAAACCCTAAAACTATGCTTATATAGCCTAATGCTAGCTAGGAGACAAAACAGCTAAGGGCAATGAGGAGGTGACAGCACGCGTCCTTGCAAAAGGAATATTCTAGGATTCCTGACACGCCTGCTGTCTTCTGGAACCGCCTGGGAATCCGAGCGGATCTTTGAAGATGTTTTTTCTTGAAGAAGGCTCAGAGTTGCCGAGGCCTTGCGACTGCGCTGGTCTGGTTCGCGCCGAGGTCTTGACATCGCTCGATCTTCTAGGCCTCAAAACTGGAAATCCACAGAAATGCTCTTGAATCACTTCTTTTCGGCCTTTTCCCTCCTTTGATGCTAATCTGCGAATAAGACTGAAATGAAGGTCAAATAGTAGCATCGAGCCCCCGAAAGGGCTAGAAAGGAGGGTAAAACAGAGAGTATGGAACATGCTATCAGGCCCCCAGCCTAGAATGAAGTGGGGTCAGCATCCCTTGCAGCTCCAGGATGTCCTCAGAGGTCTTGACCAGCATGTTCTCCAGAAACCCGACGTCGCCATCATTGAGGTTCTTGAGAGAATGGCCCTTGGAAAGAAGAAAATTCTTAGTCAAATGATCCATGATGCGAATTGCCAGAGATGAGGAGAACGTGGGTGGAGAAAGCTCCCCGATTTATAGGCCCCAAGAGAGAGGCCTTGGAAAAGAAAAAGGAGGTCCTCAAAAGGCGAGCCGTCCCGTCACCCTTAAAGACTGATAAGCCTGAAGCAGAAGCAAAGGTTGATGTTCGTATGCTATCCGCGACATGGATGTTCGAAGGGGTGCGAGATAAAGTCTGGAAAAACGCCAAAAGGCACGATACCACGGGTAGCCATGACGTAAAAGCCATATGGTTACCGGTATCCACAGTGTAAGGCCGCGTTGATGTCGCAGGTAGCCCTAGATGCGTAAAACCTCGTCGACATCACAGGCATCTGGTGGTATAAAGTCGCGCTAATCGTAGGCAGCTAATGGCGTAAAGCCGCGTTGATATCGTTGTTTCCTTAAGCGTAAAAGAAGAACAGGGCCCGTGTGACCTCAAACCCCTGTAAGTACAAAGTTTGTTAACTTCTCTATAAATACCTATCTCCTCCGTGTGTTTGCAGTACACTTGAAAGGATGATGGACCCGGAACGTGTGCAAGTCCACGGCATGACCTGGTTGCAGTCCTTGACGGTATCGCAAGAGACCCGTCAGCAGCCCTTCCATGACATGAATAAAGTTGCGACTTCGTAAGCCCTGCCAAGAGGCCAAACAGAATAACATCGCTGGGCGAAAGTAATGCCCTCATGATCACGAGCGTAATAGTGGCGTCTCTCGTGGACCTCTTAACGCCTCAGGAAGACAGGTCTCTAGATGAGAATGAAGGTCGGAATCAGCTTGTTCGCTGGAAAGCTTCAGATCTAAGTTCCAGCTCATCACTTAACACGGTTAACATTGAGCAGTCAGAGAAGCTCGGAGGTCCTGCAAACATACCGCCCCACGAAGAAATAAGTTTTCATCTAAGATTTCAGACATGGACAGCCCTTGGTAAACACTCGGGCTCGTTTTCAGTTGGGCTTATGATAACAATCAAGACAGCCCTAATGGTGCTACTACACTTGCGGCTCCCGCCGGGACGGATTCCCATAAGACCCGTAGGATATCTTCATATCGCCCGAGAATCAGCGAAGGGTTCCTAGGATGGTCGACATCAGCGGGGGGGGGGACTCACGCGACTCTATACGCACGGCACCATCCCATCCTAGGGACCCACGAGGTTATCGTTCCCGGCCGCCTCATCAGATATCGCTCATGACGTCATCCACTGGTATCGCTTGTGACGTCATCATCAGACATCGCCTGGACTGTTATCGCTAGGTATCACCGCCTAGGCCTATAAATACCCCTACTTTTTCAATCAGAAGGTAAGATCGAGATCACCCAGAAGAACTTCTGTTATTTTTGAAACCCAAACTAACTTAAGCATCGGAGTGTCTACGCCGGAGCCCCCCCTCCGGCGCTTTGCAGGTACACCCGACATCGACCGCCACCGTTCCGATCAGGCACGACTCCGAATCTTACAAAATCGACATTGAATCTTATCAACTTGGTTGGCCAACCCCGTCTTAGTCCACAAGCCCAACGGAGACTGGCGCATGTGTATTGATTTCACTAATTTGAACGATGCTTGTCCCAATGACTGTTGTCCGCTTCCTCGAATTGATCAGTTGGTCGATCAAGTGGCAGGGTATGCATATTTGAGTTTCCTGGACGCCAACTCTGGATATCATCAAATTCCTATGGCCAAGGAAGATGAGGAAAAGACGGCATTTATAACTCCGAAGGCCACCTACTGCTACACAGCAATGCCGTTTGGCTTAAAGAATGCAGGGGCGACCTTCCAGCATATGGCCAACAAAGTATTTGAAAAGCAAATCGGAAGAAATGTAGAAGCGTACGTAGACGATGTATTGGTCAAGAGCAGAAGTTTCAGTGACCATTTGGCCAATTTGCAGGAAGTGTTCGATACACTGAGAAAGTACCAGATAAAGTTGAATCCCCACAAGTGCGCGTTCGCATTCCAAACAGGAAAATTCTTGGGGTATGTGGTAAGCCAAAAGGGCATCCAGCCGAACCCGTCAAAAATTAAGGCTATCCATGATATGGTATCGCCGCGAACCCTTCAGGAGGTTCAGAGGTTGACAGGACGCGTCATTGCTCTGGGGCGATTCATCTCTAAGCAGGGCGAGAAGTGCTTGCCGTTCTTTAAAGTCATACGTAAGAAAGCTTCTTTCGGATGGACGCAAGAGTGTGAAGAGGCGTTCATGGGCTTGAAAACATACTTGTCGTCCGACTTGGTACTAACACGACCGGAGTCGGGCGACACCCTATTTTTGTACCTCGGCGTCGTGGATGAAGTGGTCAGTGCTGTTTTGGTCCGGGAGGATAATTATGGCCACCGACCCGTCTTCTTCATCAGCCATGTGTTAAAAGATGCCGAGGTGCGATACACCCACCTTGAGAAGGTGGCGTTCGCCCTGATATAGTCCACACGAAAGATGGACAGATATTTTCAGGCCCATCCGATCACCGTGCTCACGGACCAGCCTCTGAGAAGGATTTTCAGGAAACCAGAATCCTCGGGCAGGATGTTGATCTGGTCAATTGAGCTGGAACAATATGGATTACAGTACAAAGCTCGGCCATCCATAAAAGCTCAGGTTTTGGCAGATTTTATCGCCGAGTGTACATTTACTGGGGACAAGGCGGTGGAGCCGCTCGAGAAGAAAGAAAGTGATGCAAATGTCCCACTCTCAGAGGTCCCAGCGGACATATGGGTCGTCTATGTAGATGGCGCCAAAAATCAGGAGCTGGCAGGAGCCGGCATATACATGATCGGGCCACACAATGTGCAGGTGCGGCATGCCATCAGAATCCTGCAACCACTGTCCAACAACGCAGCAGAGTATGAAGCGTTATTGGTGGGGCTTAGAATAGGAAGAAGCCTCTTCGTTAAAACTGAGAACGACCTGGTAGCAGGAGCCCCACGGTTGAGAATACGAGGGGACTCCAAATTGATAATCGATCAATTCTTGGGACATTCCCAAGCTAGAGAACTGATCATGGCACAATACCTCTCAAAAGTGAAAAGGGAATTGGCAGAAATGGAACAAAGCGTGTGTGCGTTACTCTCGAACACATTCCGCGGGAGAGCAATACAGAGGCGGATATTCTTGCCAAGGCAGCAGCTAATCAGGAGGTTGTTATACCAGAAGGCGTGTACTATCAGGAAAGGTCATTACCGTCCTTCATGGAGGAACATCTGTCGCTATGTGTGGAAGAAATTGAAAAGGACTGGAGGGTCCCCGTGATAAAAAATTTGAAGCACGACGAGCTCCCAAGCGACAGTGCAGAGAAGAAAAAAGTATTGAAACAAGCGGTGAGGTGCACTTATTATGATGGGGCGCTAATTCGGAGATGTTTCTCACACCCGGCCGCAAAATGCATAACGGAGCAAGAAGGCCTCCATACCCTGCGTGAGATCCACGAAGGCATCTGCGGTATGCATGTGTCGGGTGGTACCATGGCCGCGCAGGTGTTTCGGTCAGGATTCTATTGGCCCACTATTCACAGGGATTGTAACAACTTTGTGCAGTCATGCCATAAATGTCAAGAATTTGCTAAAATCCCTCGACGACCTGCCACTAAAATATCTCAGATCGTGGCACCTTGTCCTTTTGCTAAGTGGGGAATCGATATTTTAGGCCCTTTTCCTAAGGCGAGGTCCCAACTGAAATTTGTAATTGTGGCAGTGGACTACTTTATTAAATGGGCAGAAGCAGAAGCGGTAGCCACTATTACGACGGAAAAGGTATGGCACTTCTTTAAGCACCAACTGATCATGCGCTTCGGGGTGCCTCGCGTGCTAGTTAGTGACAACGGGGTACAATTTACCAACCGCTTCTTCAAGGAGCAATGCGAAGAATTTCAGATCGAACAGAGGTTCTCCTCTGTGGCGCATCCCCAGACTAATGGCCAGGCGGAGGTGACCAACCGAAGCATTCTGAGCGGTATCAAGAAAAATCTGGAGGGGTCGAAAAAGAAGTGGCCAGATGAGTTACCCTATGTAATGTGGGCTTACCGCATGACCGTCAAAACTAGTACGGGGGAAACGCCTTTTGCGATGGCTTTTGGTACTGAAGCAGTAACGCCTGTCGAAATTGGCACCCTAAGCTTGAGGGTGGAATATTTCAAGGAGGAATTAAATGAGGAGAGGTTACGAGCTAACCTTGACATGCTACCTGAGGCACGCGAGGAAGCTCTCTTGAAAATAATACACTATAAAAGAAGAATGGCGCGGTATCACAACAGACACGTAAAGAAGCGGCTGCTCAAAGCGGGAGACCTCGTGCTCACGGACAAACGAGCGACGGGCCAACGAATGTGGAAGCTCAGCTCAAACTGGGAAGGCCCGTACCGCATCACTCATGTTATCGGAAAGGGGGCGTATCACCTTGAAGCGGTTGACGGTACTCCCATACCTAACTCTTGGAATATTGCTAGATTAAAATTGTATCATGCTAGAATTTGACATGCCGGTGGGCATGGTTTTAAAATTGAAATTTGTAAAATGTGACATGCCATGGGTATGGTCTTTAAAATTGAAATTTTGACATGCTGTTGAGCATGGTCATTAAAATTAAAATTTGACATGCCTTTGAGCATGGTCTTTAAAATTGAAATTTGACATGCCGTGGGCATGGTCTTTGAAATTAAAATTTGACATGCCGTTGAGCATGGTCTTTAAAATTGAAATTTGACATGCCGTGGGCATGGTCTTTGAAATTGAAATTTGACATGCCGTTGGGCATGGTCTTTAAAATTGAAATTTGACATGTCGTGGGCATGGTCTTTAAAATTGAAATGTGACATGCCGTTGAGCATGGTCTTTAAAATTGAAATTTGACATGCCATGGGCATGGTCTTTGAAATTGAAATGTGACATGCCGTTGAGCATGGTCTTTAAAATTGAAATTTGACATGCCGTGGGCATGGTCTTTGAAATTAAAATTCGACATGCCGTTGAGCATGGTCTTTAAAATTGAAATTTGACATACCGTGGGCATGGTCTTTGAAATTAAAATTTGATATGCCATTGAGCATGGTCTTTAAAATTGAAATTTGACATGCCGTGGGCATGCTCTTTGAAATTGAAATGTGACATGCCGTTGAGCATGGTCTTTAAAATTGAAATTTGACATGCCGTGGGCATAGTTTTAAAATTGAAATTTGTAAAATGTGACATGCCATGGGCATGGTCTTTAAAATTGAAATTTTGACATGCCGTTGAGCATGGTCTTTAAAATTGAAATTTGACATGCCGTGGGCATGGTCTTTGAAATTAAAATTTGACATGCCGTTGAGCATGGTCTTTAAAATTGAAATTTGACATGCCGTGGGCATGGTCTTTGAAATTAAAATTCGACATGCCGTTGAGCATGGTCTTTAAAATTGAAATTTGACATGCCGTGGGCATGGTCTTTGAAATTAAAATTTGACATGCCGTTGAGCATGGTCTTTAAAATTGAAATTTGGCATGCCGTGGGCATGGTCTTTGAAATTGAAATGTGACATGCCGTTGAGCATGGTCTTTAAAATAGAAATTTGACATGCCGTGGGCATGGTCTTTGAAATTGAAATGTGACATGCCGTTGAGCATGGTCTTTAAAATAGAAATTTGACATGCCGTGGGCATGGTCTTTGAAATTGCAATGTGACATGTCGTTGAGCATGGTCTTTAAAATTGAAATTTGACATGCCGTGGGCATGGTCTTTGAAATTAAAATTCGACATGCCGTTGAGCATGGTCTTTAAAATTGAAATTTGACATGCCGTGGGCATGGTCTTTGAAATTAAAATATGACATGTCGTTGAGCATGGTCTTTAAAATTGAAATTTGACATGCCGTGGGCATGGTCTTTGAAATTAAAATGTGACATGTCGTTGAGCATGGTCTTTAAAATTGAAATTTGACATGCCGTGGGCATGGTCTTTGAAATTGAAATTTGACATGCCGTGGGCATGGTCTTTGAAATTAAAATTCGACATGCCATTGAGCATGGTCTTTAAAATTGAAATTTGACATGCCGTAGGCATGGTCTTTGAAATTGAAATGTGACATGCCGTTGAGCATGGTCTTTAAAATTGAAATTTGACATGTCGTGGGCATGGTCTTTGAAATTGAAATGTGACATGCCGTTGAGCATGGTCTTTAAAATTGAAATTTGACATGCCGTGGGCATGGTCTTTGAAATTGAAATGTGACATGTCGTTGAGCATGGTCTTTAAAATTGAAATTTGACATGCCGTGGGCATGGTCTTTGAAATTAAAATTTGACATGCCGTTGAGCATGGTCTCTAAAATTGAAATTTGACATACCGTGGGCATTGTCTTTGAAATTGAAAATTTCACATACCGTGGGCATGGTTTTGAAATTGAAATATCGACATGCCGTGGGCATGGTCCAACAATTGTTGTGGAAATATTTCTTGTTCCTTGTTGGTTGTCTGTGTAATGTGCAGATAACAAGGAAAGGAGGATGTCGGGGGTGAAAAGTCCTAGCCTTGGGACAGAATGGGCTAATGCAGACGGGTCGTCAAGACGAGGCACGCCCCGGCGATCCTAACTATATAGTGCTGGAAGTGAAAAATTCTGGCCTAGGGAGGCCGGCCCTGATCAGGCGGCTCGCCAAGAGGAGACACGTTCCAGCACTGTCGAGAGTGAAAAGTCCTATCCTGGGGAGACCCAGAGAGGGCACGCCCCGACTCCTCTGGGGGTGCAAAGTCCTATCCTTGTGACAGCCCGCGCTCACAAAGGCGGATGATCATTAAGTGAGGCACGACCCTAGGGAAGATAAAAACTCCACCTCGCAAGTGAAAATCCTATCCTTACGATGGTAGCGCTAACATAGGCACCTCGTTAAGAGAGGGCACGTTCCGAGGTGTGAGGGCAACGCTGAGGAAGTGAAAAGTCCTATCCTCGTGATGGCCGGCCTTGATCAGGCTGCACACTTAGAGAGGGCACTTCCCGGCCGATTAAAGAAATAAGAAAGGTCACGGTACCACAGCTAGTAGCCGAAAGGGACAAACCCGGTGAAGTTTGGCTGGAAGAGTACATGACACGAGTGACATCGGGGGAGATCGCGCCACACCCCGAGGTAATTAAGATATTTTAGTAGATGTCGCTGATAATATAAGTGATAAGTGAAAAT
Source organism: Viola odorata (assembly GCA_963691705.1). NCBI lineage: Eukaryota > Viridiplantae > Streptophyta > Magnoliopsida > Malpighiales > Violaceae > Viola > Viola odorata. The sequence goes on along the minus strand of OY829546.1, from coordinate 46,333,645 downwards.
GTGCAGAAATTTCGGCACAAGCGACATCTCTGGGGGATCGTGCTAAGAGAGGAGCACGCGCAGCAATGCCCTAAGGTAACTAAGATTTTCTGAGAATATGTCGCTACTAACAAAGTGATAAGTAAAAATGTGCAGAAAATTCAGCCCAAGCGACATCTCTGGGGGATCGTGCTAAGTAAGAGAGGAGCACGCGCGGCAATGCCCCAAGGTAACTAAGATTTTTCGAGAATATGTCGCTACTAACAAAGTGATAAGTAAAAATGTGCAGAAAATTCGACACAAGCGACATCTCTGGGGGATCGTGCTAAGTAAGAGAGGAGCACGCGCGGCAATGCCCCAAGGTAACTAAGATTTTTCGAGAATATGTCGCTACTAACAAAGTGATAAGTAAAAATGTGCAGAAAATTGTGCGAACTGTTTACACACGAGAGGGGATACTTGCTCAAACAAAAGGCTCTAAAAAACACAAAAAGGGGCAAAGAAGTCAGAGCACCCGATGGACAAAAGAGAAGTGACATTCACGGCCCAGGAACGCTGATGTCCCCCTCGTCAGGCCGTGGCCTTTTCGCCTGGCGGTAGCCCTCTTCTGTGAGGAACCCGTTCTTTTGCTTGAAGAGGCGGATGATGGCGTCAGCGTCGAAGACATGGCGGCCGTGGCGCTCAATGAAGCAGTCAGCCATGAGGCCTGCTGTTTGCTCCATAAACCACTTGCATTTGTCTGTCGTTTCCTCCGTAAGCGTGGCATTCTTGCCCTGCTCCGCTTGAATGGCAGCATCCCTGGCGGCCTGCTGTTCTCTAGCCTCTTCTAGCTCTCTTCTCGCAGCTGCTAAGTTGGCTTCTACGCGTTGTCGTCCCTCAACACACTTTTTCAGCTCTTCACGATTTCTTCCAAGAGCTGGCGATTAGCGTTGCGCCATTCCTGGGAAGAAGATTGAAGAGAGCTCATTCGCCTTGACACATTCCTGGACCAGTAATGGAAACCTTGGAAGCCAGTGAACAGCTGGGTCCTTATCTGCTGCAATTGTTCACCCTCGGCAACGGAGAGGAAGCCTTGCTCTTCCTCCTCAACTGACAATAGATGTCCTGCCAGTAAGGCAGATGTCTCTAGGGAGTTGTCGCCTTCTAACGCTGGGAACCCGCGCTGGCGAATGTTGCTTAAATCAACTTGATGGGTGGCAGCTCCGCTAGAGAGTATAGTGCTTAAGTCAGCCACCATGCGCGGAGTCTCTATTGGGGGAAGAGAGGGAAAGATTGTCTGAGCAGTAGAGGGAATGAAGAAGACATCAGGAGGGGACGGAGGGGAACGATCGGACGGCCCAGCGTCAATATTGAAGCCGTTGGTCGGCAAGTTTGGAAAGTGTAAGTCCAGGGTATTGCCTGGAGGAGGAGATGTTAGGGCAAAAGAGGAATGAAGCGGCGCAGAGGTAGCCTCGCTCCCTGTCGGGCCAGAGCCTTGGTCGCCTGTCAAGGGACCGGTATTGGCAATGCCGCCCTGCTTACCCTGACCAGCGACAGAGTTATCCGCTGAAGGAACGTCTTCACTAAGACAGGGACGCCTGGGGTCAAGAACGCTCGACAAATCCATACCGTCGCGCGAAGGAGTAACGGAAGAGGCAACAGCAGCGGTATCCTACGCGCAAAAGACAAAGGGGAATTAAGAAACAAATAAAAATACATAGACGGGAAAAATTTATAAAAACAACCTGAGCAGGAGGACGTGTAGGAGCGATAACGCGAAGGCGGAGAGTCCTTTTCTTTTTTCTAGCAAAAGGAGGATGAGAAGGCGACGCTTGTGTAGGAGCAACGCCGGGGGAAGAAGTTGGAACAGCAGTCGACGTGGCAGTAGCCTCCACCCAGGGAAGAGAAGAAGACTCAGGCACAGAAGCGAACACGTGCGTGGTGTCAGTCGCGGCGCCGACCGAGGTGGCGGAAAGAGCCCTTTTTTCTCTCTTCTGCTGAGCTCTCTTCTCTCTCTTCTTGATACAATCAAGCTTCCACCCGGCGGGAGGATCTGTAGAAATAAGAAAAGAATGTTAGAGTTAGTATTGACGTGGAACAGCGAACAGAGGTGTGACGCTCACTTTGAATGCAATCCTGGATGTTGCCTCGGCACGCGAGTTCACGAGTGCGAACACCAGGGATCTCAGGTAGATTGAGTAGCTTGTTCAGCCAGTCTTGGTCAGCTGGTCCTAACTCTGGCCTGCCACCCCAGGCAGCATCTCTGATGGCAAGATTGAAACCGGTCCGCCACAAAGGCTGGGGCAGATTGATGATGAAGAATCCTCTCTTCCAAGCATCAATAGAAGATTCAAGGAATAACAACTTCCAGGTAAAGGGGTTTAGAGCTTCAACATCATAGCGAGGCGATATCGCTATGATGTCGTTATTATGATGGTATAATTGAAAGAGGGAGCGGAGCAACAACAAGGAAGGAGATTCATTTCCTATATATCTACAGAGGGCCATAAAGGCATAAATGCCACAGTAGGCGTTTGGACTCAGTTGGGCACGTTTAAATCAAACTCAGAGAGTAACTCAGCAATCAAAGGATCTAGAGGCAGTCGAAAACCATAATGGAATATTTTGGCATAAAGAACCCTACGGTTGCCAGGTAATTCGCTGTTGAGGCGAAGGGCTTTCGGGGAAACTTCAGTAGAATACCCCTCAAACTGGTCGACAGTAGCATTATAGCTCCGCAGGTGCCGTCGAAGGACGGCGGTGGAAGTAATGGTGGAAACAGTGGTATTAACATCCCCCTCTCCGGCAGGGCGGGAATAACGGCGATTAGGAGCCATGAGCAAGGTTAAGAGAAGAACAGAAAGGAAGGTACCTGTGGTGAGAAGAAGATCGAAGCACCCGGGCGGCGGTGGATTGTAGGAGGAAGAAGAGGAATGGTTTTCCTTCTCTTTCGTTTCTTTAAAGGGGAAAGGTAATAAAAGATAAGAAGAAAGCACGTGGGGTTTTTATATATAAACCCTAGGAACTAAAGGGGACAACGGGTCAAGCGATTGTAGTGTGTGACGTGTCAAGGGCAAAGAGACGCGGGAAGCGGGTGCAATCCCTTAGGAGCGAAAAGACATGCTCAGCCCGACAGTCTTTTAGCGTTCCCCTTTGATGACACGTGGGCTCAAAGCATCATGGTTGTCTCCCCTGTATCAAATAAAAGAAGTCAGAGCATTAAATGCTCTGAAAAGGGCGCAGTCAAACCCGGCGCAAAGGAGCGGTAAGATGTAATGGCACAGCATGCAAGCGACAAAGTGCGAAGAAAAGGTAATCAAGCGACATGCGATAAAGGGCGACATCGTTAAGGAACACGCATTATTTGGTCAAGATTACAAGATCTGTTAATTATTACAAGCAAGGAGGTGGCGTCAAAGTCCAAATGGGAAAAATAGTACAACAAGGGAGTAAGTAAAGAAGCAACACTAACAATCAAGCGGCATCAAATAGGCCCTTCCCAGGTGCTGATCCGCTACTCCTCTTCGGAGGAGAGGAAACCCTCTTGGCTCGCGTCAATCTCCTTCACCCTGGCGGAGGCACACTTGGCGACCTCAGCAGGGTCAGCAGATCTGTCGCGGTGCTGATCTGTCACCCCGGCGATAAAGGCTTGTTCGGTTTTCTTCTTCCACCAGGTCACCTTCTTGAAAGCTTTCGATAGGTCTGCATCGCGGGAGGCCGCTTCCTCAAGAAGGAATGAGTTTTTCTTCCTCTCAGCCACCAACTCAACCTCTAAAGCTTCAACCTGGGCTTTTCCTTTAGATCTTTCCCGAGAAAGGTCAGCGCGGCACTCGCGCAGTTCGGCCTGAGCGCGCTTGTGGAGTCGCGACAGCTCCTCTACCTTTGCTAAGGCGCCAGAGTTTTGAGATTGGGCACCGCGGGCCTTGATGAAGTAATGAAGTTGTCGAAAGGCAGCAAGGCAGTTGTTCATGACGCGCATATACTGAACTTCGGGAGGAAGTTGCAGCAGCCTACTCTCCTCCTCGGAGGCGCGAAACATTTCACAGGCCAGGACAGCCGTGGGCTGATCTTGTGATAAAGGGTCTGATATACCCAGGGCACGGAACCCGTCAGTCCCAAATTTTGACAGATTTAGTCGGTGAGAAGGGGCCCCCTGAGGCCCGTCACGGGAAAGATCAGCAACAAAGCAAGGGGTGGAAATACCGCCCGAACCCCCAATGTCTCGAATCGAAGTAAGGAACAATGGACAGGGGGACTTCGGGGGAGAGTGAGAAGAACTAGGTCCGCTTGGGACTGAGGGTCGCACGTCAGGAATACAGGGGCCAATGGGCGAATGTGGACGCTCCATGACAGGAGCGGAATCCGCGGCGGATGGTGGCATCGTCGCGGCAGATGAGGTCTTGTTGGGGGCAGCCAGCCCCAGAGCCGAGGAAGCGCCACCCTCTGAAGCAACACCCTCCATAGGAGTATCAGGAGAAGCAGCAGTCTGGGAAGCGATAGTAGCTGCGGCGTCGCTCGGAGGAGATTGAGCAGCCATCTTGGTCACTTGAGCTTCGCTCGCTTCCCTTAGTTTCTTTCGTTGAGCTGACGAAGCCGGGTGGAGGCTCAGTTCCGTGTCTATGTCCTCTATGTCCTCGACTCCGTAGGAGAAAATCTTCATCTCAGTCACTGGCAAACCAGACCCGGACCTCTTCTTCCGACTGGGTAACCAGTTTTCCACAAAGCGGGAAGTGCGAAAGGAGGAACCGCTTTCCCTGGAGAGAATTTCGTCCAAAGCTCTCTTCTTTATGGGCATACGGTGATCAGCTCAAGCCCCAGCGGAAGTAGAGGGAGTAGTCGTTGAAGGGGCGACAACCTTGCGAGGAGCGTCACCCTCAGAGAGCGGTCTAGCGATAGCTTCCCCTGCGAAAAAGTTACGTTAGTAAGCAAGGGGTAAGCAAGGTAGAGGCGAAGCTCAAAAGCTCACCTATGGTACACTCAGATAAAGGCCTGTACAAGGCAAAGTTTCGAATCTGGAAAGAGGACTCCATCTCCAGTAAGGCGTTGGCCTGGTCCAACTCTTCCCTAGACAGAGGCGCTGGCCTCGCCCAATCAACCACCTCTAGGTTGAAATCAGGACGCCACAGGCGAGAGGGTAATTCGACAACGAAGAAACCGCTATTCCAGTTTTCGACGTTCCCCTCAAACCCTTGAAATCTCTGCCAAAAAGGCCTCACTAGAGCATCATCCCATCTTGGAATAATATTAATGAAACCGTCGCGAAAAACCAGAGTCAAGAACTTGCGGAATAAAGCTACAGAGGGAGCAAGAATATCTTTTAATTCGCAAGCACGAAGGAAGGTGTAGATACAGCTCCATGAGGGAGGGGTAATCTACGCAGGGTTAAGCCCGCGCTCGTGCAGCACATGCTCTAGCGTGTCATGAACTGGGAGGCGGAACCCGTATTGAAACATTTTAAAATAAAGAATCCTATGAGTTTTCCAGAGCCGGCTATGAAGCCTCATAGTATCAGAAGGAATAGTGGGGCGATAGCCCCAGGGGAAGGTAATATTATTGCTTTCCAGTTCGAGGCATAAGACAGTGGGGCAAGTAAAGATGCTAGGGGTGTTTTCAAGTTCGGGATATCGAGAAATTGGCCTAGGGGTAGCTAAAGAGCTAGATTGAGATCTCGTGCGAGGCATGATATATAAAGCAGCAAAGGAAAATCAAAAGCAAGATCAAGCAGAATACCTTGAAAGAGAGAAGACTGAAATTAATAGGCGAGTCGTCTGGATGCGAACGAGAGAATTTCCTCGGAGCGAGCGAAAAATGAAGAGAGTTCTGAAGTATAAAAAGGAGCAAAAAGGTACGAAGAAGGAGCATTTTTTCTTTTAAAAGAGAGGGTGGAAAATTCAGCCAGAAGGGCAACCTATCACAGCAAGACACGTACGGGACAAGTGGGACACGTGGGAAGACCCTGACAGAAACTTAAAGTCAAGCGCTCGCCTCGAATTTCGCAAAAGAAAGGCTCATTAATTACAAGAAACCCCAGAAAGAGGATCCTATGAAGCGGTAATCAGCTTACCCAGCGGCGGTTATCCCACAAGAGCGACGTTACACCAAATGCAAAAAAGAAAAAGGCAAGCGACATTTTATTTCACAACATTTTGTTTATTAAAAAGAAAAGCCAGCCAACGGCATCTACAATAAGTGCGACATCTTCAGTCTTCGTCCATCCAGTGCACGTCGTAGACGTAATCGTAATCTTCCGGAGACGATGGCGACCCACTATTGTAGAAAGGAAAGGGCTCGTCAATCCTGAAAGGTCTTTTACCAAGCCCAGTCGCGGAACTTGTCGTAGGGGCAGTTTCTTCCTTTGAAGCGGCATAGGAGTTTTCCTCCAAGATCGGGGCAACCAGTCCTGGGGTGGCATCTTGCACAGAAGTCCTGTCCTTGGGAAAAGGGCAAGGGACGGATGGTGACGCTTCATCCTTTTGCCGCAGCGAAAGGTAGTGAGGTTCAAAGTCGGCAAAAAAGGATTCGAAAGATTGTTTCTTTGTTTTCTTCAATCTCTTGCGACCCCGGCGCTTTACGGAATGTCTGGCAGGCCTCTAAGGGGGTGTGAGTGGAGGATTGTCGGAGTCGGGAGAAGTCGGAGGGGTCGGAGGAGAATCGCAGACGGCAGTATACAAAAAATGGGAGTCGGCCATGGAAATGTCAGTGAGAGTGAAAAGCAAGAAGGAAAAAGATGAACAAAGAAAGAAAGGAAGAGCCCCCTTATATAGCCGAGGTGAGGATGCGTGCACCGCCTCTTCATGTATTATCGAGAACAGTTAATGCTATCAGAGATAACGTCTGTTGGGGGGAAAGATCTGACTCCGCAACCGTCAAAGTCTGCACCAGTCAGGAGGCACCGAAATCGTTGCCCAATCCGTTAACACTAAAAAATGGCGCGAAATATATTCAGAACGGATGCGATATGGGAAAATCATCATTACGAGCCAGGTAGGCGAATAAAGTTACGGGATCCTAAGGAACACCAAGCCCGCAATAAGTGAGAATTAAAGTTGTTTTTTTAAGAAAGGTGAATGAGAAAGAAGAAAAACATTGACGGCGCGGCAAGTGAACAAGGGAAAGCGTGTTTATTTATTTAAAGGGCTCAGCGGCCCGGGATTACAAAAAGGCCTAGTGGCCCGGAGTTACAAAAAGCGGCCCTAGAGGAGCACAGAAAGACACGCCAAGAGGATCCCCATCGTTGGTCCGGCATTCGACCCAGCGTCATCATCTTCCCATTCCAGGAAAGGAATTTCCCTCAGGGCATCCGCAAGAGCCGTCAGTTCAGAAGAATAGGCCCTCATGCTCTTCAGGCAGCATCCCAGCAAATCCTTCCTATGCTGTAGCGTTGACATCAGCAGCTGAATCTGAGAAACAGCCACTGACAGCTTCACCGCCTTCTCCACGGGACTGAAATCCTCCAGGGTAACAGCAGCCTGTCTAGCTTGCAGGGGAGTCAGCATCCCCTGGAGCTCCAGCATATCCTCCGAGGTCTTAATGCTCAGCGAACCCAGGAAATCAGTATCTGCCTGAGTTAGGTTCCTCAGGGCATGGGTTTTGGAGAGCAGGAAGTTTTTGGTGACTTCGTCCATAAGGAGAAGAGAGATGAAGAAATTCGAAGAGAGAGGTGATCCCATCCCAGGTCATCCATGACGTCACTCCGCATGACGTCATCCCCATGACATCACTAAAGGCCACTCCAGCGGCATATATCACCCCAGCGACACCTGCCAGGGACTATTCCCACCCCTTGTCGGTACACTCCTTCCTACTCTATAAATACCCCCCCCCACCTTTTCAGACGGGAGGGAAGCTTAAGATAGTGTATTGAACCCCTGCCACTTTTACTACTCACACCGACTTTGTCATCGGAGTGTTTACGCCGGAGACCCCCTCCGGCGCCGTACAGTGTTCCCAACCGCCCCAGATCAAGCCGGTCCTGCTCAGTATCCCCGGACTCTTATCAGCCACAATACCCAAAACAAGTCTGATAGTAGTCATCTTGACAATCGGAGACAAAATCTCATTGTAGTCTATTTATACTTTTTTTTACTGTATTTAATAGTTTATTTATATTATTTTAAATTCAATTGTGTTAAATAAATTTTTTAAACAAAATATAATTGTATTTAATAATAATTCTTTATTTTATTTTATTTTATTTATGACCCATGAAATTTGCATTAAACACTTGAATATCAATTTTTTTAAAAATAAATAATAAATACTTGTAAATTTATGTGTAATTAGTTTCTCGGTATCCTCCTAACTAAAAAATAAATAAATATTTGTATGATTAAAAAATAAGATATCGAAGTGCCTAAGACTACCAATATTTTAAAATATCTCAGACTCACCGGTAACAAGTGACAACAAAGGTAGTCAAAACAAGCCTACTCAATTGGGCCAAAGCCCAAAATAACTGCAACCCAGCGGAAGCAGGCTTTTTCACCCAATTTGATTTTTAACTACCAAAGTCGGCGCCTTTTCTATTTGTTTGTGCTCTTCGTGTTAGGGGTGAGCGTTCGAATTTTGGATCGAATTCCAACGAGTTCGGATCATATAAGTTCAGAGTCGGATCAGAATTTTTTGAAATTTTGTTAGCAAATCCGATTCCAATCCGACAAGTTCGGATTCGGGTTCGAATCGGTCATATTTTTTGAATGGACCAACTCATTACAAATATGTAGAAAAATTGAAATAATCAAATTAATTAAGGTTTACGGATATAATAAAGTGCAGGTGAAAACCTACGTAATTATTTATTCTACTAATTTTCATACAATTCACTATAAATGATAAATCAAATTTCGTGCTTAAAATTGTCTGATTCAACTTACCTTTATTATTATTATTTTTTGGATTCACTTTTGGTTTCTAAAGTAATTATATATTATGAAATAATTAATTTCAAGCCTCTAAACTCTAAACTCTAAAGTAATTATATATTATGTAAGAATTAATTTTAATTCTCAATCCAATATGAGGTAGTGTGGTTAGGGGTGGACACAAAACCGAAATACCCGAATTCTGAATTTTCCGACCCGAAATTTTCGAAATTCGGTTCGGGTATTTCGGGTATCGGAAAATTTGGGTTCTGGTATGTAATACCCGAAATTATTTCGGGTTCGGATCGGCATGGGTTTTGGGAAATTCGGATTCCCGAAATATTAATGCTAGTGGTTTCTAATTTTCCATTATTCCTTCCTTCCTTCCCAGTTCCCACAAACACAAACGCACGCACCCTCTCTCTCTAGTCCAGATCCATCTTCTGACCTCTCTCTCTCTCTCTCTAGTCCAGATCCATCTTCTGACCTCTCTCTCTCTCTAGTCCAGGTCCAGATCCATCTTCACAGCTACCGATCTCTCTCTCCGACCTCTCATCTTCCTACCTCTCTCTCTCTCTAGTCCAGATCCATCTTCAGACCTGTCTCTCTCTCTAGTTCAGCCAAAATCACAGCCACCGATGGCCCTAACCACAGCCACCAACGGCACCCATCACGGCCGGCCCTAACCACAGCCACGGACTAACCTCACCATCTCCAGCACCAATCACGATTCACGACCCTAACCCCCAAATCGATCTCCAGTAACCCTAACCCCCAAAATCAATCTCCACCTCTCGGCTCTCTCGCTCAATCTCTTCTCTCGGCTCTCTCGCTGAATCACGGTATGTAGTGGATTGTTGTTGTTGCTTGGCAATGGCAGTAGTGGTCCTAGTGGATTCTAATTGGTATGTTTAATTGGGATGTTGGATTGTTGGATTGTTGTTGGCAATGGCAGCAGTGGTAGAACTCTTTGTATGTCTAATTTTAAATTCGGAATATACCCGAATTTCCGAAATTTGAAATTCGAGAATTTCGGGTATACCCGAATTTCCGAATTTCAAATTTCGGAAATTCGGGTTCGGGTAGCAAAAAACTAAATTCGGGTTCGGGAAGGATTTTTGCAAATTCAGAATCCTGATATCCGAAATTTTTAATTCGGGTATTTCCGAAATACCCGAATGCCCACCCCTAAGTGTGGTAATGAATATAAGGAAACAAATAAAAATAAAGAATGGACCATCAGAAGCCCAATCCATATAAGCCCACAGAAGCATATCCAGCTTTAAAATTGCATATAATAGGGTTTACCGCGTTAAATTTCCCTTCATTACTCTCTTGCCGCCGTCGCACATCTTCTCATCTAAAGAAATCGTGGTAACTCTCCTCTCTTATTCTCTGTAGCGCCGATCCAAAGAAGGACTGAAACCTGCGTCTCTCCTTACTCTCTTGCTGCGGTCGCACATCTTCTCATCCGAAGAAATCGTGGTAACTCTCCTCTCTTATTCTCTGTAGCGCCGATCCAAAGAAGGACTGAAACCTGCGTCTCTCCTTACTCTATTGCTGCCGTCGCACATCTTCTCATCCGAAGAAATCGTGGTAACTCTCCTCTCTTATTCTCTGTAGCGCCGATCCGAGCTCACCCCTAGACAAGAGTAAGACAATTTAGAAAAAAATCCTAGAAATTGAAAGAAATCCCTGATAGATTCTCGATGGATTTCAATCACAGGGGAGATCTGAAAATAAATTCCATCATAGGTTAATCAGATTAGGGTTTGTTTTAAGATAGAGACAGTTTATCGATGTTTTTTTTTTTTAATGACCTGCGGAAACCTAATTTTAATTTCTTGAAATTTCTTGTTGCTGTTGCTGCTGTTTGTTTAAGACCCCTTTGTCTGGGATCTTAGAAGTCTCGTCACTTGCCTGGAGAAACTTATTAGTGATTACGCATTTTTTTTTTTCGTTTCATTGGTGATTCTTTTCCTTTTTCTCCTTGTTTTGGTGCTCTATTTACTGATCATAATCCTGTTTAGTATACTGATAAATGTTTGTTTCTATTTCGTTGCTTTTCTTCCCTTTTGGGGGAAACATACGTTGGTTATTTTCTTCTTGTTGTGTTCAAGTTAGTATTCCTGCAACTTAGATCTTGCGTTTTTTAGACAAATTTTAAGCTTCTCAAGGTTCACCCTGCTTTTATTTCACATGATTTATTTTGTAATAGCTTTTATTCATAACTGCAGAAAAGTGACTACTAGAACCTGCTTGCAAAAACACAGCTCATGGCATCCAAAACTGGTGGCATACTTCATGATCAGAATTTAGATATTCGTTTTAATGGTAATCCATCTTTGCCATCTGATTGATGTTTGGAAGATTACATACTCCTTCTATAGTCATATATTTGGCTACATTGTTGTGATCCTACTCGAAAAAAATGTCTGCAGAAGCTTCTGCTCGCTGGAAGACTCATGTCTCAAAAGCACCAAGTAAAAGAGGAGCTGCCCTTGCTGGAAGGACTCCACTTGGTGATCTATCAAATTCACTGAAGCCTTCTATGAATCGCGCCACAAGGAAGCAGTCATCTACCCTTTTCTCCCCTTTGATCGAGAAAGAGGCCGTCACTTCTGGTATTGCACTTGATGCAACCAAGAAGAAGAACACTTCTAAAGCCTCCTTGAAACAGCAGCCTGCGAGTAGGAAGGCGCTTTCTGACATTTCAAATTCAGGGAAACCACAAGTTAATGTGGCATCAAAGAGGAATGACAAAAAATGTTCTGCAGAAGCTTCTGTTGGCTGGAAGACTAATGTCTCAAAATCACCAAGTAAAAGAGGAGCTGCCCTTGCTGGAAGGACCCCACTTGGTGATCTATCAAATTCACTGAAGCCTTCTATGAATGGCGCCACAAGGAAGCAGTCATCTACCCTTTTCTCCCCTTTGATCGAGAAAGAGGCCGTTACTTCTGGTATTGCACTTGATGCAACTAAGAAGAAGAACACTTCTAAAGCCTCCTTGAAACAGCAGCCTGCGAGTAGGAAGGCGCTTTCTGACATTTCAAATTCAGGGAAACCACAAGTTAATGTGGCATCAAAGAGGAATGACAAAAAATGTTATGCAGAAGCTTCTGTTGGCTGGAAGACTAATGTCTCAAAAGCACCAAGCAAAAGAGGAGCTGCCCTTGCTGGAAGGACTCCACTTGGCGATCTATCAAATTCACTGAAGCCTTCTATGAATCGCGCCACAAGGAAGCAGTCATCTACCCTTTTCTCCCCTTTGATCGAGAAAGAGGCCGTCACTTCTGGTATTGCACTTGATGCAACCAAAAAGAAGAACACTTCTAAAGCCTCCTTGAAACAGCAACCTGCGGGTAGGAAGGCGCTTTCTGACATTTCAAATTGCGAGTTTTCCGATTTCAATATGCTTATATTCACTTGTTTTTTTTCCTTTTCTGTTTTTTTTCTCAACCATTCAGTGACTCTACAGTCACCTTCTGCATCATTTAGATTTGAGGTCAGTTTATCCAGCTTTTCTCTTTTTTTCATCTCTTAACTAAGGATTGTTTCAATTTGATTTTCTTATGTTCTTTTCACTCCCATCTTTGTTTCTGCTGCAGATTGATCTGGATGATGAATTCTCCACCCCGGAAGTGCACAATCATCAAGAATGCATCAATGCCCGGTTTAGAGTTATGGAGATGGACAGGAATCATTTTCTGCGAATGGTTCTTGGCCCTGACCACGGTAACCAAAAATGTGAGTGTGCCTCTCTCAATACCAAAGTGTTTTGCGAGTTTTCCAATTTCAATATGCTTATATTCACTTGTTTTTTTTCCTTTTCTGTTTTTTTTCTCAACCATTCAGTGAATCTACAGTCACCTTCAGCATCATTTAGAAAAGAGGTCAGTTTATCCAGCTTTTCTCTTTTTTGCATCTCTTAACTAAGGATTGTTTCAATTTGATTTTCTTATGTTCTTTTCACTCCCATCTTTGTTTCTGCTGCAGATTGATCTGGATGATGAATTCCACATCCCGGAACTGCTGCCTGAGTGTTCTGATTGGTATAAGCCTTTAGCATCTCCTCCAGATTCTCCTTTTCCAGAGCCAGAGCCAGATCCAGATTCTCCTTTTCCGTGGTGGCGGCAATTTGAAGACGTTGAGTTTGTGCTGAAGCAAGAAAATGACTGCTTTGACACCGATTCTTCTATTTGATTTTGTATGTTCTTGAGATGAAACTGAGAACCACTACTGTCATATCTCATGACATGAGTGCTGTCTCCTCATTTTGTTTCTGAAAATGGTCTCCTCCTCTCACCAGTTGGTAACAAGTTTTGGATACCAATGTATCTGATCTTCAAAAGTCCAGGCACCTGCATTTTCCCCAAGTAAAATTAAGAAACTAGGTTATTTTAATTTTGGCACGAAGTGTTGCACGTGTGAAATTTATTTAGATTTGAAAATGTTAAAATATTATATTTATATACAAAAAAGTATTTCACACAATATTTTTGATATAATATAAAAGTTTTAATAATGTCTCAAAAAATGGAATTAACATAAATTTTTACTATGGTGTTTAAACTATATTGTAAGCAGTATATTAGTATTGTTATTATTAATGTTTTAATGCAGGTGTTGACAAAAAAATATTTTATTAATTCTGAAATAATTTAATTTTTAGTTTTTAAAATTAAAACAATTTTAACTCAATTAAGTAATTTACTTTTATAAATTGAAATTTAAATATTTAAAATAATATTTTATATTATTTTTATTCTAGTTCTCCAAATATTGTAAATAATTATGTAGTTATTTAAAAAAACAACCACTAATGAATTTTTCTTTAAAAAACCAAACTCAATAAAAAAATAAGTTTAACATTTAATGAAAAATTATGATTTAATTAAATGTGCAAACTATTTTTATTCATGTTTATGTATGATAAAAAATCACATAATTAGCTAAGGAAAAATAATTCCTTATCATTACAAATTTTACGAAATCAAACATAAGTAATTTAATATTTGTGTATATATATATTTTTAAGAATAATACATTATAAGAAGGTTTTCATAGTTTTTTTAATTTTTTATTAAAAAATAGTTTATTGAGGCAAGATAATTTTTATTTATTTTACATATTTTTTATAATTTTTTAATTTTTAACTAAAATAATTATCATTTTTCACTTTATTTTTTTATTTTTTCTCTCACATTTCTTTCTTTCTAGTTCTTATTTTAATAATGGCAATGCATAAAATAGAAAATAACAACAATAATAATTAAAAAAATATTCTAAAAATAATTGTGATTATAATTTAATAAAAGGGATAACTTTGTTAATATACTTGTCCTTTATTTTTTTCCTTCTTTTCGTAATAATATCATATTTTGTTATCTTTTGAAAGAAAAAAATATACTTTCTTAAATTTTTGGATTAGAATAATAATAGTAGTAATAGTTAAGTCATGAATCTTTTAATATTATTATAAATAAATAAACTATTCCAATTTTAAAATATTTTTTAGTAGATTAAGATGATAATAACGTTATAATATTTATGTATCCCATCTAATCCATAACTTTTAGCTTTTTCCCCTATAACTTATGGCTTAGAACATGATTTCTTATTTAATTTTCTTATTTATATCAACTTCATCAACATTTCGTCACTCGCATTAAGAATCCATGAGTGAGATCTTCAATGTACTTTTACAGCAGTCTATTACGTTATACAAATTTACCCTCATCCATTTGTTATTAATTAAAAAAATAATTTAAATTTAAGGTTTTAAGGACTTTAAGTTTACGATAAATATTTATTTAATTATTTTAGGTATAATGATAACTTGTAAATTAGTAACTAACTATTAATCAATTTATTTTATTATTTTTTTAATATATGACTCATGCATATTGAGTTGCACGTTTTTTTCTAGAGAGGTGGGATTTAGAGTTGTGTCATCTAATTTTAATTATCAATTTAAAGATTCAAAAGGTTACTCATTATAACAATATCTCATTTCAAAGTTAATTTAACTTTAACTTTCTAACGACTTTAAATTTACAATAAATATTTATTTAATATATTTTATGTACCTATCGTATGTTATTTTGATGATGTAGATCATGTATTCGACCCATAATATTATAATGATAACTAAAAATATAACCAATTTTTTTAAAAATATATCTTCTCACTTTACCTAACACAGATTTTAAGGTAAACAACATATTTTTTTATAGTTTAAAAATTCTTTCACTTTGGACACAATAGTTTTAAGACTTAGATTAGAAATCCTATAATATCCTAAAATATTTTAATATACACAGTTTAAAATATATAAAAAATGGTAAAAAGTTGAAAAAAAAACTTATAAATATTGGAGAAAAATATATAACCATAAATATTTGATGATTAGATTATAAAATATTAAATTTTAGTTTTTTTTTTAAAATATCTAACCTCATCCTTTTATATTATTAAAACTCATTAATCAACAGTTGTCACTGAATTAATTTTAGGAAAAGTTATAAATTCTCTTTTTATTTTTCACTTTTATGATTTTCTTAACATTAAAAGTAATTGTTTTGAAAAAATAAACCATGTACTGCCTTGAAATTATAGTTAAATAATAATAATAAAATAAATACTATTAACCCATGTAAAAAATATTTTATGTACAATATAAAATATTTCTTTCATAAAAATAAAATTAATGTAAATCATTTTGATAATATATGGTTAATATTGTCAATACTTATAAATAAACTTCTCAATTATTCTCATAAAAAAAATTCTTCTTTTTACCATATAATTTATGTTAGAAAAAATATAAATATTACAATTTATTTTTCACTTTTATTTAGTTTATGTTTCTTCAACTCTCTTAAATCAATTCCTTTACTAAATTTAATAATAAAATAAAATAAAAAATATTAACTTGAATAAAGAATATTATTCTTTAAATAATATAATAATAATTAAAATAATTTACATTTAAAAAATATATTAATATACATGTTATATTTAACAAATAATTTAAATTTAAAAATAGATTAACTTATATTTTACTCATTGTGACTATTTTTCAATTCCATACTTTTAAAGATATTTCTCACATTGTAACTCCACGAGTACATTACATAGATTTATTTCTTACAATCTCTTTGAATATTATTTCTTACAATCTCTTTGAATATTAAGTTGCAGTGGTTGCGCTTAAGCCTAGAAAAAAACACAAGGTTGTGTTTGGTTCAAAAGTGGAAACCCTAAGTTTGGTGGTTGACTTGTAATCCTCTTATGTTGTGATGATTGGAAAATTTGCAACCACTTATTCACACCCCTCTTATGTCATGTTATTTACGGACTCGTTGAAAAATAGTCATTTCCTATAAAAAAAAAAATTTTTTTGACAGACAACCCGTTGAAAAAACTCGCATCAAATGCAAAATTATTCGTTGTTTTGAACTTTTCCCATCGAAACGTGCGCACGTTGTGTCCTTATCAAAAATATTTCACATTTTCCACGGGAAACCGGACAAGGAAACACTCTTGCATGATTATATTGCAGTTCAAGGATTCGCAGGACCAGAGAAAAAGCTACAATGCAAGCCAAATCTTCTGTCAATACTATGCTATGGGTGTTTAAATGTGTTAACCTGTACAGCTTCAACTCCGTTTTGACGTAACGAGTCGCTTTCCTGAAATCTCCTTCTTTCTCCTTATACCAGTTGGCACCCCGTAGCATACCGGTGATGCTCCAGTCAGAAAGGGCAGGTTGCAAACTTCACGAGCCTTTCCCACGAACGATCCAATTCTCGGTTTGTGGTAACAAGAATGTTTCAAACACTCCCCATCACAGGCTTCTGATGCTCTCTTCTTCTGGCCTTTCTTCTTCGCGGCGTTCCCTTTACCACCTCTAACATTCATTGCCTCAAATTTCTCGACTAGTAAACTACATTGGGGCCACTCTATAGAGGCAGTAGATCTTTCTCTTGAGCAAGCATCGAGTATTGCCATTGTAAATCGATCTATCTCCTTGTCTGTCACATCCCAAAGATTTGCCACAATGACAGGAGAACCTGCTAATAGATAGGATAATGGAGCACCTTCAGGAGCATAAGATCCCTTTACTGAAAGAGAACCACTACTGCACCCCATCAAAAGACTAGCCGCACATTTCTCCAGCTTCTGTATCTCCTGCCAGCGTATGTATTGTAGCCCTGTAACACCAGTCATACACAGTTACAGATTCTACATTTCAGGGGAACTTTTAATGCAAACCAGAACAGCAAAATAAACAACAACAATCATTACGAACTGGCATTATTTAATTGTGCATACCGTTTCCATGGCCAAGATAAATAAAGAGATCATGGCTTTTCAAGGCCGTTGCCAATTCTTCTGCGGTGGGTGCAGATCCAGCCTCCCCCTGTATTGATAATTGATGGAACATCAAAGATGGAAAAATATCAATAACACTTGGAAATGCATAGCGTTACATCTAGTTCTAAGTATGAAATATGCGATGCATTTCTTTTTGACCAAGAAATTACCTCCAGGTCTAGATCTCTAAATGACTCCTCAAACCTAACTTGAGTGCCGCATAGATCACCACCGGGATTCAACAAATAAAACGCGTCCAAGGGATCTATCAAAGGGAAGGCCGGAACAATGCTCCCACCTTGATCTTGATGATGACAGCAACTTGTTTTAAGTCTCATACGTATGCTTCCAACGGAAGGCATACGATAGACCTCCTTGCCTCTTAGTATGGGTAAATTCTCCCATGGAAGCATCTGTAAGGTGAACACAATCTGTTGATCGGTTTCCCACTAGCAGTAGAAAGATGCAAATGTTTCATGCAATGAGTACCACTATTAGCCTTAGAATCTGACAGAACAAAGACTCGCATGCAAGAAAATCTTAAGAGTGCAGTTTTAGATACGTTAGATGAAACAAGTTTGATCTAAATCCATTGACAAGGAGCAAGATGCTGCAAGATTGGCCAACAACAATAGTTTGGTTCTTAATCAATTCAAAGAGCCCCTTATTTGGCTTTACTTAATTTTCAAATTTTAAGTTAATACTAAACAAACTAGTCGTCATTCAAGCCACAACACATAAGTCAAGAGAATGCCTACACTTAAGATCTATGAAGGAAAGGGTTAAAAAAAAGGGAAGAGCATGACAAAAAGCCCACCTGCACCTCACGATCAAGCACCAGAATTACTGGTTCTCTACTTATGGTGCGTTTGTCACAGCCAAATGAGATTGGCACGTGACAGTCTTCCTCTTCAAGTTCATTGACCGCCTCAGTTATCAACTGGACAGCCAAGCTAGTCAGCTTTTCATCCGCTTTAGACAATGTCCCGCACCTTTGTTCGTCAGTACCTCCAGCTTTACCAATGAAGCAACCATTCTTCTGAGAGAATAAATGTGACGTAGCAGATTTGTCTAATGTGCACTTTGCACCTTCAAGAATAGCATTAAGAAAAATTTCATTTATTTCCAATCCGCATTTGGAATTCAAATCATCCACCAGCTTTTTCCGCAAAGAGTCCAAGAGTGCACAGTTTAATCGCTCTCCCAGAAGCACATACCTCCAGGGGCCAAACCATGAATCTTCTATTTTCCTGGTAAATAAAGGTGCAGTATCATGCAGTCAGCCAAAAAGAAAAAAAGTCCCTAAAAGTGGATACTCCAAAAGTAGTTTTAAAGATGCATAATGGGTGAGGTGCCATTTTTATCACAGTACCTAGCATTCACTGACAGGCACATGGAAATTAGATGAGATTTACTGCCTCAAACAAATTTAACAAATTAGGCCACACATGGAGATTCAATCTAGGAAGGTAGATGGTCACATGTTATCTGAATATCCAATTTGATAGATCAACCCACATACACATCCAACCAAAAAAGATACATTGGTTACCTTAGCAAGTTACTGAGTTGACGATCAAGCTTCCTCCTTCTCGACCGCTGCAATCTTCTGATGCTATTGGTGTCTTTCAAAGGAGTTAATGAGGACGAGTAATTCTCCTTTAATATAAGTTTGAATGATGGGGCTACATCATCAACAACAGCGGTACCCCAAGGACAATCCCAATTTTTTGCCGAGTCCTTGCTCCCAGAAGAGTCTTCAGAGCCAGACTTCTCATCATCTTCTGCCATCATTAGTGCAAAATATTTAGTATGATATGACTAATTCATACAAGTGCCGTATGTAAATCAGAATCTCAAATTATTTTTTGGCCAGACTACCTTCTAAAATTGAATCCACAGGCAGAAGCATCATAACAGGTTTACTTTTACAATTCAAACGAGATAACAGCAACCAGGCACTAACACGTGACGGATATAGCAGTAGTTCTTGTAACAACTTTGCCAAAGAACCTCCTATCAAGCTTATGCAAATGATTGTGGGACAAGGAAGGACAGGAAAAAAGTCCTTCACAAATTTCTCCAGATCTTGAAGAGACTCAGGTGCAAGCCTGCAGCATAAGGGAAAAGTAGGCAACTCAGAATGAGTCTGGAGCAATTAAATGTTATCCTACAAGTGGCAGTCAAAACCTCAATAAGTTGTCTGTGACTACTCTTGTTGAACCAGCAGCATGTAAACCCTGCAATTAGAACTCTCCCATCAAACTATGAAACAACATGCGACATCAACATGCTAAACATTTGTGCAACATTCAGAAAAAAATGAAATTTTGAAAAACCAAGGGCATTTATGTGGTTCCAACTAGCTTCTGCATAATTTGACTTTTTTTAAGACCTCATAATTTGACAATTGAACCTATAATAATTGAAAAAACCATAATTGACAAGGTGAAACACGCATGCATACAAGAAATACTAATATAACTAAAGAAATTTGGAAACATGAACATCTACAGCTACTGTTAAACCCCCTTAAAAGCATCATATGTTGTTGAGAATAGTTATATACCTACATCTCCAGTCGATTAGCACATAAATCAGGAAAAAAAGTAAGTAATCAAAACCTTCGACCAAATTATTGGTTTTTATCACTCAAGCAGAATTTTTAAAGAAATTATGTGAAGTAATTACAACTGAAGAACATCCAAAAGAATAAGCATACAGACGTACCTGATCACCCACAAGTTGATGGGCTTCAAAATTTGCTTTCACATTTGAAAATAACTGGTAATTAAAATGAACGCCTAGCGAAGCTTGATGAAAATAAAATGCCCAATGGCTTTCAGATAGCCCCTTGCAATAAGATGGCAAAGAAGAAATCCCACTTGAGGATGAAAGCACAACAGAACACAGCAATCTGGAAACCTAATAAATTAACAATTAAAGTCAAAAGAAAATACAGCTACTGATGCAAGAAAAAGTTAAGGAAATCAGACTACAAGCAGCGGATGGAATTTAAGGTCAAGAGGGAAGCAGGACAAGTGCGCACACATGATTACAGGCACACATTACAAGATTATTGTGAAAATCCCTGCTTTAAATTATGCATTAATTCTACATTATGTATGACTTCCACCTGCTGCGCAAAAGGTCTTCAGATTTTCATGTTCAACCCCAGATCCAAATATGATTACAGAAGAACCATGAAAGACCATCAAAGAATGTATTACTCTGAAACCTTTGAAACTGGAGGAGGTGGCACAAAACAATTACAAATAAATAGTTTTGTACATAACTGGCACCTCTTAATGTTGCACTGTTTGCATACTTCTCCTAAAATAGCATCATAAGTTCTATCTGAATTTATCATTCATACAGAAACATAGTTCACTGTGCAAATACTTATAATTGTCCTTGGTTTTTGGACCCTGGCATTTAAATAAAAAATCCATGCTACGGAATGTTTCCAATGCAAACAGGGTGTTTCTAACAGATCAAAGTGTCATGATATTCAAATAAAATGGAAACATGCAGCGATAGTTCTTCAATTCTGGTTTATCCTTATTAAATAACATAAAAGAAGCTTGAATAGCAGCAGAAAATATATCAATGTACACCGCCCACACCTACTCTGCATGGCTGTTACTTGTTTTTATTTGGTCCATGTGCTTTGGTACTCAGTTAGGTAATGGAATGATCTAGCATTTCAATATTGTATTATTCGTTTCCACTTTTGACAAAGGCTAAGCAGGTTCATTTACTACAGAGCAGTTCTTTCCTTCTTTTTCGTTTTTGGAATACTCTTTATCCTTGCTTTAGATGTGCTTGTCCTAAGAGTGCCTCACTTAATTGGTTTTCTGGGGAACTGGGAAAAATTGACCAGAAAACATTTTGGGCAGAAAGAAAAAATGAAACCCAAAACAAGCACCACGACTCACTACCAGCCAAGTCACTGAAAGATACTGAGCTTTTACGGAGATAAATGAATGGCAATAACAGATTCTTAAATAAACACCAGGGTTCCAGCAAAGTTCCCCCCACAACATCATAAAACATTTAAAATCACATTCCAAGACAATACTGATGAAAATAAATAAAACCACTGTAAAAAAATTCAGAAAAACTGACCTTGTAAAATAGTGCGGGAACCTCCCGGCAGAGTACAAAGGCAAGCATCAAGCAAGACACTATTTTTTGCAATCGAAGCTCAAATAGATCACAGAAGATGGTCCTATTGCTGAACAAATTAAAAAAAAAAAAAGTCATAAGTTGAAAGGTCATGACAAATGTCAAGATTATAGATCTGGTAGAAAAAAATGTATACTAATAGAAATACCTGGCCTCATTGGATCGTAAGTTCTTCAAAGAGAACCAGCACAGGTTATACAGTAACGAAGCACGCTCAACAACAAATATATCTCCTGGCAAGTCCTTCTCAATCAACTCAAAAGTCCGTGTAATAGGAGCAGAAAGAGGAACAAATGAGTTGCCACCGACCAGGAGGAAGATGCTTTGCAAAATAATTTCATGTAATTTACCATCAACTTCAAGACATTTGCCTGAAATTTGACAAAACAGAGAGCCTTAAGAAACCAAAATTTGGAAGAGAATACTGAAGCTCAAATACACTAACATCACAGATCCTCCTTGGAGAAAAGAGACAAATTAATAAATATTACGTATTGGCCTCACTCATACAAGCAAAATTTATCAAAGTGCATATTCATTAAGTCCCACCACACTTTTTATTACAGAAAGGTTCTCCAGTTGCCCCAGTCCTACACAGAAAGCCCACCCCTACTTTTCATTGGTCCGTAATTTATCAAATCACTGTTTAATATCAGTATAATTAACTTGAAAATATAGACTTCAGAAAATAGAATTTTTTTTGAAAACTAAAATAATTTCCAAAATAGGAGCAGCAAACCAAAAACTCTAGCAGATAAGAGTATATGACTTGGTATTATGCTTCCACTATCTGGAGTTGTGATCAAAGTAAAAGTTTAGAGTATGCAGTTATGCTCATACCTATGCCACTAAGTACCCTGAGTGAGAGTCGTCTGCGAGCAAACTCCCATTTCATGTTTATGAAATTGCTCAACAATCCAGATCCTTTAACTACCATTGACAGACAGAACATATGCTTAATTTTATTGCAATTGCATTCTGTAGACAGACAGAACAAATGCTTCATTTTATTGCAAATGTCTTCTGTTTCACAACCAGGATTGTCTGCATAAATTTTCATTTCAAAGGGCAGTTCTCTGTTCGTAGCTGGATCAGAAAAATCACACGAACTTTTGCCCTTTAAAGTTTTTGGATCCCCAATTTGTGCCTTGGCAGAACTGTTTACATTTTGATTCTGAGAGCGAGACATTGAACGCGTTACTCTTTTGTTTTGCTCGGCTGCATATTCTCCATTTAGAACAGATTTTGGTTCACTCTTAGTCTTTCTGCATTTTCTGGTTTCCATCCTCACCCTTTGCTCTGTAGTCGTAGAACAAAAGCCAATTCCATCTTGGTGATTTGTAGCAGAGCAAGCAAAAGTATTTCCAGCACCTTCTTCAAGTTCTTCAGGCCAACCAACACAGTTCTTCCACTCAGCAAAATTTAGTCCATCTAAGGCTGACGTATACAAGCACACAGCACGGGATACTCTATCTAAATCACCCCCAGTAGAATAAAAGACACGATTTCGGGATAAATCACCAAGCTGCTGATTGACAGTGACTTTCAGCATCAATCGGCACTTTAAGCAATATGTTATATATCTATCCTCCAGCATCTTTTTGGCATTTTGAAGTTCATTTTCTGACAGATCCCAAGACTGTTTCTTGCGGTAAACTTTTCCTAAAATATTTGAACAAATAAAAGGCAAGCTAACTAAAAAATCAATCCAATTCATAAGAAATAACTCCAGATCAACTTCTAAGCACGCACACAAGTTATTGATGCACGAAACCGAAAAAACAGATCGTAATTAATTTCATACCTAAAGCAGAAGAAAAGGTAGCAACAAATAGTGGCAGGCTTTGTAAGCAGGAGATGTGTTTGCCATGCAGTAGAAAAGACTCAGCCTCACTTCGATTTCCAACTATTTCATGGATCATTCCAAGCTGCATATAAGTTAGTAAATGACAGCAAGTCAATTGACTCCATTGAAAAAGGGAGTCTGCATTAAGTTTCTAGGTCACAAGGAAAAGACAAGGCAACCTGAAGAGCACTTTCAAGATAACACTGCAGTACTTTCCATGGACTAAGATAAAAGGCTTCCACATCCCTTCAAATAGCACAAAAGGACCAAATTTCCCCAGCAATTGATCTGCGCACTTGAATCCTATCCCCAACTTCAGTACGATTTTTGTCAAGATTTTCGATGGAGTACTCAAAGTACTCTCCAAAGAGCTTAGCACGCAATCGATAAGCCTTTCCTGCATATGAAAGGGCCTAGAATGAAGGGAAGCTTGTTAGAAACTGATACAGGCAAAAGCATGAACGTGAGAGTCTGCTCTTGCTACCCCTATATGAATTATTCAGATCAGCTATCGAGGACCTTGCATAACATCCAACAGATGCATGCATAAAATTAAGAGTGCAAAAGCAAAGCAACGAAAGAATTGTTTAACAGGAAACATCTGAGGGTAAAACAGAACAGGGCCATACATGATCTTTTAGCGGTGAGAAAAGAAAAAACTCAATTGGATAGGCATAGGAAGAAAACAGAAGAACCAGTGATAAAAATTTGGGAAATTCGTCAGACAATCATAATAGCATAAAGAATTATTCTTGTAAATAGTCAATGAGCCAGACCTATCAGCTCAACTGAAAAACACAAGAATCGGTGAGGGAACCATCCTAATTCCAATTGGCCCCCAAAATCCTAAAATAGAAAAACCTGGCAATACTTTGTTTTGTTGAGTGGAAATTGCATCCCACATTAAAACTTCTACACCACCCTCTTTCATTGAAAGCTTTTGGCTCAGAAAATGGTTCTCCCATGGGCTTAATCCATAGAACTACACATGCTCATAAATATACAGGACTGACTGCCAACAATTTATCAGTACTAGGGAAAATCAAGGATTTAAGATTCCGTATATTACCAAGTTGTGAAAATAGTTTCATTGAATAAAGTGAATTGATAGGTTATCAATTTTGTATTATATCTGGAATCAAAATTCATGCACACTAGTTACTTACCTCAAATGAACGTCCACTTGCAATTAGTCTTTCAGATAAATCATAGTAAAGATATCCACGAATGAAAAAAGACCAACTGGCCACAGGAACCTATAAGAAGAGTAACAAACAATTGAAGGATGGTACGTCAATCTGGGGTGATGAAATCAATTAACAACATTCGGTGAATTATTAGGAGTTTCTTACCGTAGGAACGAGTGCAACAGCAGCCTCAACACTATCGACAGTAATATCCGACCAAAAAGAAGTATCATGATTGAGAGTGCCACAGCAAAAATTTGCACATGATATTGAAAACTTTTGCTGGAACCCAATTAATGAAGTTGTGGACCCCTTTAAGCAACGCATCCAAGAATTAGTAGACTTGAACTCTTCACCAAAATCCCCTGATAGGTTTGTAGCAAATTCATCAACTATAGGTGAAACACAAAGTGCATGACTAAGCCTCCTACTATCCCAAAGTAAGGACAAGCACTTCTCCAGTCGTACATTCTTCCATTTAAACAAACTAATCATCAGCTTAAAAATGTGCCAGCAAAATTCCGCGGAGCCCTATGGACAAAAAGGGTAGGAGAAAAAAAAAACATAAATATGCTAAAAACAAGTCAGTATTTAAAATCAAAAGCATCCACTCAAGCTTACCTTTATCGATAATAAATCAACTATGTTATATAACAGCAACAGTGCAGAGTCAGGTAGTTCACTGCAGTCATCGAATGCAACTCCACAATCAGGAATTGAAATGCTCAACCATAGATTTATAGCATTTTCGATATCTTCATACACTTTCTGCTTCCAAGCAAAATCAAGCAAACAATTAGTAGCAGAAATCTCCAAAGTTACTAATAAGATAGCATACGACCCCATTATAAGTTCTATCCATATACATTCTGATCGCCAACTCAAACTAGAACCAGTTGTATTTATTTTAACACACGAAACCCATAAAGAATAAATAGTCAATCCAGGAGGCTAGCCTTTTACGACTAACACCTTTGAGTCTGGTTTAGCTTCCTGGGTACATAGTGCACGTAAGGAATAAGCCACAGCTAGCTGGTTGTGCTCTCGAGCTCCACGGCCACATAATTTGTTCTCCTGTTTCAGCAACCATCTTAAGTAAATTATACAGCCAACGTGTAGAGCAAACCAGTTTGATAAATGTTAGATCACAATAACAGGTCCAAAACAGATAAAAGGAGTGAGACTGAATAACTCACAATTATAGATATTGCTTCTGACAAATACTGAATGCAGTTTGTCAGATCTTCAAGCCCACATGGCCTTAAGGGCCGCCCTTTCCTAATCAAAATTCTTGATCTCTCAAAGTCAAAACAACTGTCCTGTGTCAAATACACCTTTTCCAAGAGGAAATTTACAATTTTCATTTCCATTCTCTGACACAATTCTGGGTACACAGTATGCTTTTTTTCATAAGCAAGAAGCTCCTGGAAATTTTTGGGAATAAAGAGAATTTTAAGAGAAAAGTCCGTTCTAAAAGTAATCTACATAAATGTTATCCATCAATGGGAAAACTACAAGTGCCAAACCTCGTATAAAATTTTTCCAATTGCTTTCTTTGATGTACTCCCTGAAGATAGTAAACAATGCAAGGTCGGAGCATCATTTTTCCCCTCCGTCTTATTAAGCTTACACTGTATTTGGAAATTATGTAACATTCAGAAAGGCAAAGCTAGCAAAATAATAGTGAGGATAGGTAGGGCCTTTCAGATGTTACCTTTACCCACTGTTTCACCACAGGCATTGGACCTGGTAACCTTCCTACCAAATCCTCTGCAAAAGACCAACTTTCAAGACTGGTCAAAGTTATCTTGTTCACCTCTGTACTGTCACACTCATAAAGAATGCCCAAAATATAACCAGTTCTTGCACATGCGACACCAACATAATCCATAATGGCAGTTTCACCAATCTCATTATGCTTGAGCCTCTGACAAAGAAGTCTAACACAACTCCATAATGCTTTGCAAGACAATTCCAACGCCTTTGAAGCCTGTAAATATAGTAACAAAAACCTCAGGCGCTAAATGCAAAGCATTAATTAGTAAAAGAATGCTTTTCCTTCTTTCCCAAAGTGATATTCTGGAAAATAAAACAATATTATTAATTTTATGTCCATGAGTATAAAGAAAAACTAAGGAAAAATTGAAAACATGATATCTTCCCGATGTAGGTAAGCACGTGTTGAACATTTAAAATGATACAGTTTGATGGCTTGTATCCATCAAAACATTATCTTTAGCAACAATATCAAACGTGTATTGCGACCTCAGTATATTCAAGCATTTTACTTCCAGTATCTTTTTGCAGAAAATTAAAGAAGTATTTTTGTCAAAGATTGACTCTTGCAACGGCTAATTTGAGAAAATACTCATTTCTATATAAATAACTTTTAAAAAGCATCCACGATGGACTTTATAAGTACTCTGTACCTAGTTATATCTAAAAATCTAGAATTAGTAGATGTGAAGCACATGTAGATACTGGACAGTTACGAATGCGCCTTGATGGGAAAATTGCAATTAATTTGTGAAACTGCAACAAAAGCATCATCCAGGACTAAGCACCTTAAAAGAGCATAAAACCTTCTTTAATAAAGCTAATAAGTCAGAATCTTCCATCCTAGATACCTTTCTTAAAAATGAAATTCAAAGCAGACAGAATTACAGAAATGTACTTGTTAGAATAAGGCAAATAAATTGGAATGAAAAAAACAATGAATGCACTATCTCTCCAAAAAAGATGGACATCTTGAATATGTAACACAGACATAGCTCTTGTGTTAGCATCAAATGCTTTGCACACTATAAACCACATCTTTTTAGGGTAAGTGAAATACCTTGCTTACTTCTTTATTATCGTACAAAAGCACACCAAAATTGTGAAGAGACGCAGATATATAATCGAGCCCCTGACGGTACATCCATTTGCTGGCAATGATACGCTCAATAATAAAACATACTTTCTCCTGAAATCAGAAAGGACAACGGCATTAGTATAACTTACGTTAGAAAGACAACAACATTCTGAAAGATGGAAAAATCAAGAATTGTTGTTTGATTTTTTTATATTCCTATTTAAAAGTGACAACCTGCAGTTTATCATTTCTTCTGATTGAGAGAATAAAGGCAGCAGTGGCTACATTTGTAATCGTCTCGCTTTCATCAAATCCAGCTGTGTCAAACATAGTGCTGTAACCATACACAATCAGAATTTTAAAGAATGCTAAACACTTATCAGCGGATATTTATCTAGATGGCCATGTTTCAGACCATAACCGGGCCTCATAATAAGTTCAGTAACTTCAGTTGACTGTTTCTACTCTAGAGCAAGGATTTCCATACTGTTGTATCCAGTATAAACAAAATCCCGTAAAGAGAGAGAGCATATTAATAAAATAAAATAAAAAAATAAACCTAAGAGTAATAATATCTCTCCCAACCAAAGATATTTGGGTGGCAAATGCACTTCTGATTCCTATTTGTTACAGTGACCACTGGATTTCCCTACCAGACTGTGATTACCTCTGAAATTCTAGGGAAATGTCACAAAATTGGAGAAATGCTTCAAGGATACTACGCAGGACTGTGGGAGCAGAAGAAGCATCATTCTCGGAAACAAATTTTTTTTTCTGAGCGTTCACTACTTTAGCAAGTGGCTCACAAAGGAACTTCAATGCCTTCAAGTAAACCAGATCATAAACCTCTGCGAAACCTAAATGTGAACACATGTGATTTGGGGCACCTTTGCACTTCTCACCACACGAAACACCATTCACTTTGCAACTACAAAAAAAGTAACTTCGCGTTGAAGCAAGCACATTTCCAAACTTGGAAACATTAACTTCATCCAGGTAGATAATGCATGCAAGCTCAAAATCTAAGGACAGTCCAGTAGCATAAAGTCTGAGAATCAAGTCCATTGGTGTCGAATCCTAGAAAGAGAGGTAAATGTAAGATCATCGTCTTGATGGGGAACTAAAGATGTTATACGTGTCAGCATAAGAGCCCAGACAAGTTACCTGACACAAACCATCAGCTAAGACATTAAAATGTTCTCCAATAGTAACACGAAAATATGTACATGCAGTTCGACATTTTCTGGCACAGTAGGAGACAAATTTAACAAATTCTTCCACTTCATCCTGCCAGAAAAAAACAATTTAGTCAGTAACATCTCCAAAACAAATAAAACCCACAGTTGAATCATTTTCTTTATAAGATGACCTTCCAGATTAGCATGCATCAAACCTAATCCCAGAAACTACTGCAAAGAAGTCTAGAGCAATGATGCATGGGTCGAGTAAAACCACAAAAAAGAATAGCCAGTAAAAAAAATCAATTCAATAGCAAAACCATAGAATAGGCAACTCCCATGTTACACAATTATTTGTATGCTTAAATAGAGTTAAATAATCCTACTGACCATTCTGCATATTAAATGAGAAACAACTTCCTACTTGGAGGAACTTTTTCAAACATTCACATGGTTCTACAAGAACAGTCAATCAAAAGAAAAGATCAAATAAAAAGTGGTGTGAGTGCCTTTGCACTTAACAAACACAAAATTAATGACCTATAAGGAAATCTGTCTGACTTATTCATATACCTTGCATCTTCGCACAAGGAAATCCAAAACACATATCAGCACCTCAGTAACCATAGAAGGTTGGTCACACTGAAGCGAGAACAGAGGGGAACAAATACGACAAGCAAACTGCAATGAAAACATTTAATTAAATGAGTAAATGAGTAAAAGTACATAAATACTAACCCACAAACATATTTGCCAGAATAGCCAATGAGGACATAGATTACCTTATACAATTGATCTTTCATTGACGATTTTGCAAGCGAATCCAAAGTCATGGCACAGAATGCATGCACAATATCCCCATCAAAACTCATTAGCTCTCCAGCCAAAAATTGTAGACACGCGTCTAAGTATATCACGAAGTTCCTGTGCAACCTCTCATGTTCATCTATAGCTAACATCCCCGGCAACGGCGCCAAAATTTGACGCGCCGTCGAAACACGCATCAAATATAGTATAAAATATTTCCTGATAGGCTAGATGCACAAATTAATGTATATAGCGGCAAGTCAGGGTCGAACCACAGGGAAAATGAAGGACTAAATTTAATCTTGCCCTAAATGTATGATGAGGATGAAAATGCAACAGACATAAAAGTAACACAAGGGGGGGGTTTGGTTGGTCTAGACGAATCTAGCCAACGATGGCAGTTGATGTTGAGACAGAGAATAAAGGTGCAGATAACAAGTAATAATAGACAAACAAAATAATTAAATAAAAAGGGAACGAAAATAAAGCAAGAGAATATCAATAAAAATGGTAAAGACTAACAAGTGTAATAAAGGTGATAGCAAAGTAAGTAAAGATAATAGATCAGATAAAAGGAGAAATCTTAGCAGGGGTAGACGGCGGATTGCGTCGAGGTCTAGTCGGTCATCGGTGCAAGGATAGACTGCGTTCACGCCATAGACGTGCTATAGGAACCCTGTTTTCACGGAGATTCCCTACTTCTCTTCTTAAGAGAAGTCACTCCCAAGGTACGCTTATGGGAGTGGCCGTGACACTGTGCCCAAGGTACGCTTATGGGTCATACACACAGGCCCGTGAAGTGGAGAGAAGACACGTCTAGGGCTAGACACTGAGAAGTCTGCCCTAACCGGTTTCTTGCCCTAGCCAGATTGGACCAAACGACATGATGACTCTGGACCAGGTGCCTACTCTATTCCATGGCCTCACGTTAGTTATTACCATGGAAATGACAATATTCATGAGAAACATGCAAATAGGTGATCAAACTACCAACAAATCTCACACGAAATGACAATAAAATGGCAAGAAAGCGGATACAACAATGAACACGTTTTAAGAACACTTTGACCTCCCAACTATCCTCTTGCAATCCTTAAAACACCCCTGCCAAGACTAAGAGATTTAGCCACTCATGCTGGAAATCATGCACAAGATAGATGGAGAAAGCAACATAAACAGAGAAGAGGTGCAGATGAAAACGAAAATCTGGATTAAAAACTAATTGGAGCTTGGGGCTCCAATTTCTGGAAAAATAAAGGAAGAACAAACCCCAATGTTAGAGAGGGGGCTACTTTTTAGTATATTTTTCATCTTTTTAGGGTTTTCAATCATTGTAGCAATCAACAGCACACCCGCAATAGCGCAAGTAACTACACCGACTAGTAAAAAGCTAGAAAAAAGTTTGTTGGAGTTGGAGATGCTCTATCACACAACTTCGTTTTACATTACAAAAAAAATGGTGGTTGGTTTATTCATTGGTAACTTATTAAAGTTTGTTCCATCATCCTGATTAACTAATAATCAAACATAATCAAGTACCTGAACCAGGGTCTGACTTCCTTAACCAATCCCATAACCTTCTTGTAGTCTCCACCATCCTTACTTCCTCTTAAAGGCAAGCACCTCACAATTGCAACAACAAGTTCCACCACTACTCGCGCAAGGTTCCAATCTACATTTTCCATTGCTTGCGGCAGATACCCCTTCCTTTTTGTCTTCTTCATCTCTCCTCCCAAATTCAAACCCTTGATATTTTGCAATGTCCGATACCCTTCACATTCCGCTTCCATATAATGCCGGCACGCTATTAACCCACGCACTAGCTCCACCCGTCGCATATGCGCCATCCACGGCTGGAGCGACGGCTGGAGCGACGACAGTGATTCCAAGCAGTTCAAGCAGAGGCGGTAAATATTGAACAACTCAAGGGAAGATTTGGAAGGACTTGCGTTACCATTGGCGTTAGATTGCCGGAATTGGGGCTCTGAGAGGCGTTTGAGTAAGACGGAGAGGGAGCGGTTGAGGAAGGGGAGGAATTGATTGCCGAGAGAGCGGATGAGGGTATTTTGGGTACTTTGGGGGTTTGCGGTGAGGAGGGAGTTGAAAGGGTCGAGATGAGAACGGAAAAGAGAGAGAAGTGGCGTGGAACCGGAGTCGGAACCAGAAGTGAAAGCGTTTTTGAGGTGGGCGATGAGGAGGGATTCCCGTCCCGATAGAGAATCCATTGCCGAGCGAAATGAGAGTGTGACTGAACTGAGAACGGTGTAGGGTTTTTGTTTATATGAGCGGGGAAATGGTAGCGTTACATAGAGTTTGGCGAGGGCAGTCGCAGGGAGGAAACATTGAAAACCTTTTAGCTAAGGACCATTTTTTACCTTTTCAAAATTCCTTTTGGATCAAAAACATAAATAGTTAGTCTTCATATAAAAATAAAATTTGATTTTAAAAAAGAAAAGAAAAGTAAAAGACACTAGCTAGTAAAAGAAATCCATGAATTTAATAAAAATTAGTACCTTGTAGGGAAGATAAAATGAAATAAAAAAGACAGCATTATATTGATAAAGGCGAAAGACAAGCATTAAAGATAAATTACTTGTAGTAAGATAAATTTTGTCTACCAAAGACAAGTGGCCAAGATGAAGAAGGTAGCTGCTGGTATGAGATTGGACATGGCAGATGTAAGAACATGCTTTCCATGTACTCCTGTAATAATTTTAGTCCAATTACATTGTGTCAACTGTCGATGTCTTAGGTGACAACTAAAAACCATGACAAATGCTAATTTAATAGAGTACAAACTAGGGAGTATATGTTGCGTGTACATCATCCTGTTATCTATACTAGATTTATGCCCCTGCATTGCTTGGTTAAACTTATTATATTAATTTAATCTTTAAAAAATCTCAAATACCACACTCATTTATAGATTTGGTTTAGGGTTGGCAATGGAGCGGATATGGAGCGGGTAAGGCACTATCCATACCCGCACCCGCAAATTTGCGGGCAATCCATACCCATACCCGCACCCGCACCCGCGCGGAGCGGGTAAGAGAAGACAAATTGTACCCGCGGATTACCCGTGGATACTCGCGGATACCCGCAAATTTCTTAGAATTTAAATTTTCAAGTAATAGATTGACAATCTTTCAATTTCATAACACAAATTCTTTTGAAATCATTTAAATTTATGGTTTGTATTATACTTTGGATTGAAAAATAGTTGAGAAATTACTTTAGTGGATATGTAACTTTAATTTATGGTTTGTGTTTGACTAAGGGATTTACTAAAGTTTACAAATTTCATGATATGTATATATATTTTGCGGGTATTATTGCGGGTATTCATACCCGCATTTTGCGGGTATTTAATGCGGGTATTGGAGCGGGTAAGTACTATCCATACCCGCATCCATACCCGCACTTTGCGGGTGCGGGTAAATCCATACCCGCAAAATACCCACAAATTGCGGGTAATACCCACCCGCAATTGCGGGTATCCAGCGGATATCCATGTCCACGGGCGGAAATTGCCAACCCTAATTTGGTTCCTCTAATGTTGACTAAAATATGACCTATCATGTTAGGTCAATCTCATCTACTCATTCCAAATAGATGGTTGAGATTTGATTGAATTTATTTAAAATTTAATAATTGCCAAGTAATTAAATTACTTCCTTTTTTCATATACATAAAAAAGGAAAATATATATTACATACCTTGAGAAAAGGCAATCACTATTTAAGGGACAAAAAAATCTTTAAATCCTAACATTACAAAAAAAAATACCACTCCATTATATTTTTTGACAAAAAAATATTGTCATTTATCTTTTCGGTAGAAACTTCATCACCGTCACTCATATATAATCATAACACACAGCACAAACCCTTGAATCAAATTATTTTAATGCGGTATAAACCAAAAAAATATAAACTATTTTAACTCAAACTTGAAGGCACTCGGGGGTCTCTGCAGTTATTATTTTCATTTTAGTTGATCCCCAAAGTCGGCTTTGGTTCAATTAGGTGCCTTCGGTTATGACCGTTAGGCACACCAGGTCTCTACCGTAAAAAACTCGACTAACGGAGATAAATTGCCGTTAAATCCTCTCTCTTTTTTATTTGTCTGAAAAAATAGACTGTCATTGGGTCCCACATATCGGAAAAACTATTATCTCTCATTTTTCATTTTCCACATTATTTTTCAAAAAACTCAAATTTATTAATTAAACTTACCCCGAGTTTTAATCCAAAAATCCAAATCCTTAGCTAAACTCCAAACCAACACCCACCAAACAATGAGATTATACCAAAGACTTAAGTAGTTGAAAAAAAACTCTCTCAACTTTCCTATCGAGTTTGTCATCTCGATCTTTCAACCTGGGTGGTAGGGGTCTTCCTCATCAAATCAGTGGCTTCAAGTAAGTCTTTTCGTTTTATTTATTCGAATTTTGATTATTGGTTTTCTATATCAACTAGGATTCTTCTGTTTTTATCATCCATAGATTTGATTTGGTATCTTTTTTAATTTTAAAAACATTATCTAAAGGGGCCGGCATCTACACCTGTGATTCAATTGCATATTTGGATTTTACCCAGCCTTTTTATCCCATAACTTGCATTTCTAGTGTCCTACTTCAATTAATCTACCGAGTATTTTAGCCGTAACAGGTGACTATAAGTCTTTTTAAGCGTACAACACAATGTTGCCACATATCCTATTTTCGTTTACAACCTCCCAACTTCTTCTTTTTTCTTTCGCTCTGCCAACTTTTCACACGCTTCCTCCTTAAGAGAATTGAGATATACTTATGATTATCTATGGCAAGGGGTGGTAGATCGAGTCTGTCGGATAACGACTCCGAGTCAAAGATGGTTGTCGTAGGATTCGAGCAGAGGAGGAGAGGAGGAGAGGAGAGTCCCTTGTGGGTGAGGTAGTGGGCAGGTTGACCAATGTAATTTTAGATAGTGATTTAGTGGAGCAGTTACAGGGTAGTGGGCAAGCTTTACTTGATTTTGAAAATGAATTCATCCAATTTGTTAAGGATTTTACTAGGAGCAAAAAAAGGATAGTGGGGAGTGATAGGGACGTGGTAGTTGGGCTTGGGAATGGCTTAAGGACGTCGAGAGGGCGTGAGAAGCAGGTCGGCGTTGGGGTGAGGCTTGGTGGGCCGCATGGACAGATTGGCCTTGGGCCCAGGTAGCAGACCATAAGGCAGGCCCGACATGAGAGGGAGTTGGGCTGGGTTGGAGTGTAATAGCACATGAGCTTCGGGCCCAGGCAGCAGGTCATGGTGTTGGCCTGGTTGGAAAGGGACATGCTGGAATTGGATGTGGCAGCAGATGGGCCTCGGGCCTAGGAAGTAGGCCATAGGGCTGGCCCGGCTAGAAATGAAGATGGGCTGGACCTAGGAATTTTTAAGGGGGCAGTTTTGGTCAAGAAGGTGGAAGAGGATCCGGAACTTTCTAGCCCTCTATCATCCACCCCTATAGATAGGGTTGTCCATCGGACGGTATTATCCGAAATATTTCGGTATTCGGTATACCGAATGACCAAAAATAAATATCGTATCGTACTGAACTAAATTTCGGTATCGTACTGAAATACCGAAATACCGAAATTTAGTTCGGTATGGTATTTCGGTATGACGAAATACCGAAATTAATTCTTTTGATGGGCCAAGCCTATTAACCAAACCCATCAGCCTTCCTTCTTTCCCCAACTGGGCCGGCCCATTAGCCAAACCCATATGTCAAACCCAACTTAACCCTAAAATAAAAACAACTTCATCTTCTTCCTCCAACTCCGACTACCGTTGGCCACCAAGCTACAAATCAATTAACCAAAGCCAAAACCATTTCTACAACAAAAGAGCAACTGTATCTATTTCACAACCATCAAACCATAGAATGATCAAACAGATGCAAAAGAATAAAACAAAATCGAACAAAATCGAACAAAATCAATTAATTTTTTTTATAAGCCACTAAATTAATTAATCTACAAAAAAAAACTAAATTAATTGATAGAAAAAGTCATTAACTAAAAAAAGAAAAGAAAAAACGAGAGAATGAAATCGGTATTAGTGGGATAAAACATAAAAGTAAAGAGATCTTGGTGACAGTTAATAACGAAGAAGGAGCAGCTACATCGGATGCGGCGACGATAACGACGAAGGAAAGATTTTGCTGCAATGCGCCATTAAAGCAGCAGTAAACTAAACTCAAGTAGCTTCTCCCACTGGATCTTTCGGCCGAAACTAACAAAAGTGAGGAGATGATCGGAGTAGGCAAAATCGAACACTCCCATAAGTCGAGTGTGGCGATTGGGTTTGAGTGAGGGAGGAGATGGTGTTGTCGGCAGATTGGGTTTGAGTGAGGGAGGCGTCGAATTTAAGAAGAATAAGAAGTAATGAAAATATGAAATTATGTAAGTAAAACTAATGAATCGGTACGGTAGGTTCGGTAATACCGAACTTACCAAAATCCATACCGTACCGTACCGAATTACCGAACAGTAAATTCGGTCGGAAAAATACCGTCCAAATTTGCGTTATTTCGGTTCGGTTCAGACGGTATTTCGGTACGGTATTCGGTGGACATCCCTACCTACAGACACAGGGAGCTCCCTAAATGCTGCATAACTCATTCAGGGGGCACAGAGCCATGAGGACACAATATCGTGTCGGGACTAAAGAAGGGGGTTTCGTGGGGCCAGAGTACTTCGCACAGCCCGAAAAAGTATGCGAAAACTCGTGGACCCATTAGCCCAGAGTGAGGAATTTGGCATAGTTATGCCTCGCTATAGATTCTCGCTGGAGAAAGTTATGGGAGATCGGGAGGATGAAGAGCTTGGTGATCCACCATTCGCTTTGCACAAGAAGGAGAGAAATATGCATTGGGATGGCCAGCGCTATGAGTCTCCTATTCTGGAACTGCGGGGGGCTTGGGAACCTTCAAGCAAGTGCAAACTTTTCGAAGTTGTTAGGATTAGAGCTCCCATCTTTAATTTTTCTGTCTGAAATGAAATTGTACACGCATGAATTTCAAAATTTTAATAAAAAAATGGTCGTTTCCTTATGCTCTTATTGTTGACTGTGAGGGTGACACCAGGAGAGGTGGCTTGGCCTTACTGTATAGGAATAATATTTCTGTTAATGTATTACAGTGTGATGCCCACTGTATTGATATCGAGTTACTTAATGGTCTAACAGCTGGCCCCTCTTGGAGATTTACCGGCATTTATGGTTGGCCAAGTATGGCGAATAAACATAGGACATGGGATATGCTTAGGAGTATAAGGGATAAGAGTTCACTCACATGGCTCTGTGTAGGGGACTTTAATGAAGTCATGTGGGGGCATGAGAAATTGGGCGGTCTAGCAAAACAGTTTAATGATATGGATGCATTTCGATGCGCTCTAGACTATTGTAACCTCATAGACTTAGGTTTCTTGGGGCCTAAATTTACCTAGTGTAACAATCAAAGGGGCAATGGCACAATTATGAAGAGACTGGATAGAGGGACATCGAATGAATAGTGGATGTGCTATTTTCCCGACGCCACTGTTAAACACCTCCCCCACCTCAAATTCGATCATTGCCCTATCCTGATTCAGCTGTCCCCTAGAGTTGACAGATCGTCGAGAGGGAAAGTGTTTCGATTTGAAGCGGCCTGGCTGAGGTAAGAGTCATGTTTTGACTTTGTGAAAGGGATGTGGAGTGGGAGGAAGCCCCAGGAGAATGGGGACTCGCTAGATAGACGCTTAGAACATTGTGGGGTAGAGTTGTCGCATTGGAGCAAGGAGGTTTTTGGAAACGTGCACAGATCCATTGTTCTAAATGCTTGTGAAAATCAGCCCGTTTTCGCTAGATAAACGCCTAAAACATGGATTAAAATTATTGAGTGTCATGGCATTTTAAATATTGAGATGAAATTAAAGAAGAGCAAAAAAGTTTGGTTTTCACGCATTCACAAATAAAACATAGACCATGCAAGTGTCTATCCCTAAAAACACACAAAAATCAAAAGAGAAATCATCCAAAAATTAAAAATAGACCTAAAACAAGACGAAGATCAAATGAAAATAAATAAGTAAACAAATGGAGTTTTTTATAAGAACTAATTATTAAAACAAAATGCAATCAAAACAGTAAAAAATAAATGATGAATAAGATCAAATAATAAAATAATTATAGTAAAGATATACCCAATGTCATAATTTACATAATGTTTAAAACCGAGTTTCACAGAGAGGCTATAGAAATCAGGTTTACTTTGATTTCCTACTCTCCTCCTAATCAAATTTCTTAAAGAGACACTCTATTAAGAACCCTAACCTTCTGTCGCACCCCCTTTTTTCGTTGAAAACGAGTTTAAGGTTTGGGACGGATGCTAGGCATAAATGGATGCTTCGCATAATGCAATGAAGTCGCCACCCTATTTTTCTAAGGTTTAGGGAACCTAAGCGTCATGGCATAAAATAAATAAACTAAGGCACAATGGTCTAAACCAAAGAACGATGGTTCGAGGTCATATTGTGGACTTGGGAAGGTGTTAGGCACCCAAGTCACACCCTAAAATAGGTTACCGGTTATAAAGGTGTTTGAAGACAGTTTTGATATACAAAGATTTGTTTAAACGATCAAAGCATGTCAACCTCCTCTTCCCACGAACTCAAGCCACTTTCCGGCCATTTACATAGGCAAATGATCGAATCATGTCGACAAAGTTCGCTTACCGAATTGGGTCACTTTCCGATTATCTAAACATTTTTGACATGATTTGGCCCTCCAAGGTGACGTTACATCTTAGCATTTTTCGTAGGGACATGTTATTTCCGTTTGGGTCAGAGGGATGGGGTTACCATTTTGTCTCTATGCTAGAGCAGACGTTCCCCCTTTTCATCGAGCCATGCATGACTTAGTTACTACGTGATCTATCACGGTTGAAACTATCAAAGTACATTTTTATGAATGCACATAGGTTGGTATGGCCTTTGGAGCCATCATGCGTATCACTTAACAAGAAAACAATTAATCTCATGGTAATTAAATGCGAGTGACGTAAACATGTAGGCATGTGGGTTGATTTTAATTTGCTAACAATTCTATATGTCATGCATACGATTTGGTGGTTCTAGCGTTTCCTAAGTGGTCATGTATATGATAAGGTTATGGCTTTGGACCTTCGTGTGAACATACAAGGAAACGTTTTAAGGTAATCTTACCTTTTGGACGACCTCGATCGACGACAATTGACATAAATACTTTAGGTATACAAACATACACGATTTAACTACTTAACTAATTATTACAAACCACAATCCAAAATAATAACTATTTATCTAATTATTACAAATTGGAGGTGGGAATAACTATCTAACTAATTATTACAACAAGTGAAATACTAATTATTACAACAAGTGAAAATGGGTAATTAATTATTACAACAACAAGTGAAAATGGGTAATTAATTATTACAACAACAAGTGAAAATGGGTAATTAATTATTACAACAAGTTTAGCAATTAATTATTTATGTCAACAACAATTGACATAAATACTTTAGGTATACAAACATACACGATTTAACTACTTAACTAATTATTACAAACCACAATCCAAAATAATAACTATTTATCTAATTATTACAAATTGGAGGTGGGAATAACTATCTAACTAATTATTACAACAAGTGAAATACTAATTATTACAACAAGTGAAAATGGGTAATTAATTATTACAACAACAAGTGAAAATGGGTAATTAATTATTACAACAACAAGTGAAAATGGGTAATTAATTATTACAACAAGTTTAGCAATTAATTATTACCACATTCATGCAATTAAAATTATTTGACGATTAATTATTGTATACGAATGCATGGAAATAATGCCTACAATTCTAATGGGCTGGGCTTAGGCCCATTCTTGGATTCCTAACTTGGGATGATACGTATACAAATAACTTTTACGGAAATCATTTAAATTAAATAAAAGAAAGGTAAAACGTACTTTTGCGCAAAGGTTTAATATTTAACCTACAAAGCGAGAGTGTTAGCGAAGGTTCGAAAATAAATAAATAATAAAGAGCGCATGCAATATTTATTTAATTTGACGAATACATAATAAAACACGATAAACAAGTAGCAATTTATTTCATACGAGCACATAAATAATTAAACATGGCATAATCCTTATTATCATACAAACATTTAATTAAGCATGGCATAAACACATTATTTAGTCATACAAGTTTTTCATGCAATTTAAATATTAATTAAAATCATATGAACATTTTTATTCACTTTAAACACATTAGTAATGCATACAAGCATTTTAATTAATTTGAACATATTATAAAATCATACGAACATTTTATACTTTTTACGAAAAAAATGAGTGGGTCCCACATTTGAATTTTCGACATTAAAAAATGGGCTTGGCCTAAGCCAAGCCCAAGTTTTAATTTATATTATGGGCCAAAGCCTTAAAAGGAAAGGAAAAGGGAGCGGATGGGCTTGGCTTAAGCCAAGGCCCATCCATGTAATTAATTAAAATGGAAAGGAAGGGATGGGCTTGGCCCGTCACCTTTCCTTGAAAAATGGCTGCACTGTTCTTCTTCAAGAACAAGTCGCCGGCGCTACTGCCGGCGACAGGGTGGCCCCTCCGGCCACCAACTCCACCGAAAACCATGCCAAACGAAACCTCAACTCCCCAGCGTCTAAACCCCACGAAAACAGCAGTTAAATATGAATAAAACAGTGGTCAATTTTCACATGGAATAATAAGCTATTTAGTGTGCATTTTTGTGATTAATTAGCTAGAGCATGCAAGCAATTAAATTGAGGCAAGGGCAATGTAATTAGCATATAAACTAAGCATGTGAGTCAAGTTTAAGCAAGTAAGTCATGCATTATATATAAAAACGAAAATTAAAGAGAGTTTAGAGGGAGAGGGAGCTTACCGTCCAGGAGAGCATTGGTCCAAGAAGGATGCGCAAGAAAGTGGAGAGTGAGAGTGAATTTGGTGCCCTTTTCTTGTTGATAATTGCTTGCTATTTATAGAGGGAAGTGGAGTCGGTTTGGGAGGCAAAGGCTTGGCTGCAAATGG
This sequence comes from Viola odorata, assembly GCA_963691705.1. Lineage (NCBI taxonomy): Eukaryota > Viridiplantae > Streptophyta > Magnoliopsida > Malpighiales > Violaceae > Viola > Viola odorata. The sequence continues at coordinate 46,293,272 of OY829546.1, read as the reverse complement.
CCGGGAAAGGTGGAAAGGTGGAAAGGTGAACAGTGGCGGAGTAGAGGCCAAGTTTTGGGTTTTGTGTGGCCAAGGGTCACTGATGGGAGGTTTTGTAATGATCAATTGTAGTCTGCGAGCTAGCTGGGAAGAAAAGGGAGGCAATTTGGATATTTCATGCATTAATTGTCATTAATGCATGAAATTGGACCCGAACGGGATATTTTCGTACGAGCGAAATCGTACGAAAGTGAAAATAAATCCGAGCCGAGGAACCCACGACGTGTAGAAAAATAAGACAAGAAAACTAGTGTACAGTAAATAAACGAGGAGTTTGAGTTAACGCATTTATTTTCTCTTTCGGAAACGTCAAAGCGTTCGCGCGCAAAATAAATGTCCTTACGACAAAAATTGAACGAAACTGAACGCGGTGGCGTGAAAGAGAAAATTAGTGCGTAATTTTCAAATAAAGAAATAACGCGTTCGACCCTCGGTCCCGGGAAACTTACTCGGGATCGAAAGAAGTTCGCAAAAAGATAGTTAAAAGTACGAAAAAAATAAAAAGACACGAAATGACACGAAATATTAAACAAACTAGCCTAGGACCAAGAATCGATAGAAATTTGATCTAGACGAGCTATTAAACATGATAAGCGTAAAATTATGTAAATGTGACAAAAAGAGTGGTCAAAAATCGGGTAGCAACACCTTCTTAGTAATCCTAAGGTTCACTTATAAGATTTTAACTAGTTGGTTGATGAAAATAGGGAGAGACCTTTCCTAGGCTTAAGGATCAGTTCATTCACCCCCATAACCTAATTCTTTTTTTCTCTAATTGAGCCCAGCTCGTTCACTAATAGTTCCGGTTGACCACAAGGTAGTTGCTTACAGATTCCTTCTAACAATGTAGATCCAAAGTTATTAGGAAAATCTGTAATTATTCAAGTTTAAAACTTAAGTTGATTACTTTTAAATCAAAACAAAAATAAGTTGATAAGAAATCATAAGAGAAGAAATATGAAATCCATAATTGATTAAATTTGTTTAGACCTCATAATACTAGAATCATGAACCTTAGAGTCTTTACCAGGAACGATTTACTTAGCTAGAGAAAGATATAATAAAATGAAATATGAAATTCAATTGCATAAAAAAATCTCCTCGTTTCAAGGAAGAAGAAGAGGAGAGCAAAACAATGGAGTTTTCAAGTCTGGTTGCAGAGAGAACGGAAAGTAAGAGAGAAGATGCCTTCCCAATTCGAATCCCTCTTTAAATATACTAGCAAAAATCCAATTGTTCTAATCTCTATCCTTGTTTTCCGAAAATTTAAGATAAAATAGAAAACGAGTTCTTCTCATCCCTTAGGATGTTTTACAGGTTTGAAACACCTTCTGGAAGTCTTGTTTTAAGTGTAGGAGTGTTGGCGCGCTCTGCCTTGGTTTGCTACCCAAACCCATTTCATTACTTCTTGGTCCAGCTGAAATCGTCCTAGGCCTAGTGAAGAGCCACCTTGTTGATGCTGATGTGCTTTGTCCTAGGCCTAGAGAAGAGGCTTGTTCATTATGATATAGCTCTTTTCACCACTGTCTTTTTTTGCTCTATTTTCTTAATGTTGTTGTTCCTTTCTTTCTTATTTGGTTATTCTATCTGGTTTCTGCAAAAAGGAATAGAGTACTCCCAAATTAGTAGTATCATCATTTAAAAAAAGGTAAAATAGAGGATGAAAATGTACAAAATAAAAATTTAATCAATGTCATTTCTCCCCACCATTTATTGATGGTTTAATGACATTTTTTATCCACATGCTGCAAAAAATTTGTTTAATCTGATCGTTGTGGTCTAAAAATAACTAATTTAATCCCTACAGTACGAAAATTTTATTAATTTGATCTCTGAACAGATTGCTATCGGCTGAGAGTGATGATGTGTCAGTAAAAGCTGACGTGTCATGTGGATTTTTTAAAAAATTTCCCAAAAACTTTTAAAAAAAAAATTGGAACTTAAAACAAAGGGAAAATAAAGAAAAAAAATTAAAATTTAATTTAAATCTGAATATATTAAAAAATAAAAAATATAATAAAAAGCACCCAAAAAAATTAACTTAAAAAAGAGAAAATTTCTAAGAATTTTTAAAAAATAATACAAATTAAACTAAAAAATCTAAAAAATTAAAAAATTAAAAGCACGATTTTGAAAAATATTAAAAACGTTCTTGAAGGAGACCAAAGAAATCAGGTTTACAAACTAGTGGGACTTCTTAAAATTTGAGGAAAGGGCTGGCCATTTCTTTTTGTACCACGTACAGGAAGACAGAGAAAAGAAGAACCATTTGGTACGTGTTGCTTTTTCTTTTCTTTTCTTTTCATTTTTCATGAAGTAGGTCCAACATGAACTCTATCTTTTGTACCATATGTGAAGAAAATACTACTAACTTATAGTTTTAATTTTTTTAATATATTCTAATTTAATTAAAAAAAACTTGATTTTCTCCCCTTTTTTTAAAGTTCAATTTAAAAATAAAAAATTATAAAAACATCCACGTGGCATCTAGTCAATATTTATTGACATATCATCACCGTCAATCAGAACTTTCATCACAAATTAGTCATTCTTTTACTGCAAGAACTAGATTAAACAAAATTGTATAGCATAGAGACAAAAAATGTCTTTAAACCATTTACTAACCATGGATATTGTTATTTTGGGGTTAGAAAGAATTAAGGCTGATAAAATACAATCCTTAATTTCTTTTTATTCTTGCCACGTGAAACGAAATTGCAAAGACTACACTAAATTTTACCGGGCTTACTAATAACTTGGGCTAAACCGCTTGTAGAACATAAGCTGAAGCTCAGCCCATTAATAGCTAGATTGGGCTGAGCTTGGGTTGAGCTGGGCTGAAAAGAAAAAACCCAAGTCCGACCCTTCAAAAAAGTCAGGACCCAGCTATTGGATCGTCGGGCCATTGATGAGGTCATGTACACGCATCCTAAGGTCACAAATTCCCGGTACGCGAGGTCCGTATATTGTCTAGGGTACTTCCGAAGAAAAAATTGGCACTCGGAGAAATTATGAAAAGAAGTTTAACTTATAATTTGGGTGCTTTTGAATTATTTGATGCAAAAAGACATGATGGTCAGATGGTGGACATCAATATTCAAACAAGTAATCGATTCAAATAAGTTTTATACCAGCTAAATGTATCAACTACATAATATCAAAAGAATCTACACCAACCTTTTCCATAAAATAAAATTTTCAAAAATCCAAACAAAATTTCCAATAGAAAAGCATTTACAGAATATCCAAAAAAGAGAAATCATATCCACAACAAACAGGCAAAAGGAAAAAGGAATAACGAGTTGCACGACACAGTGCCATCTGTTAATTCAGGTCACTGTCATTGTTTTGGTTTGAACTTTGAAACAGAAGCACGCACGCAGCGAGTTGCATGACACAGTGCCAAAATCACAGCGTTTTTTCGCTCAGCAGCAGCCTACACGGAAGAACCCAATAGTGAAACTCGCAATGACGTTAAATGAGTAATATAATTCCAAACAAAGTTGATTACAGTAGTAAATCTCTACCACAATTTTGGGTCGGCATATACGAAAATCATCATGCTTTTAAGAAATTCAAGAACTTAATTTTAGCTAAAACCTCGTGGGAAACAAACAAAAGAAATAAGAAACCAGAAAGAACTCCAACCTGTAACCTTGACTTAAAGAAAGTTCCTCGATTTCAATGACAGCCCACTTAAATTAGAAACAACAAGAGTACACCTAAGTAAAAGAACTCAATTTGATCAGAAAATCATAGTAATAAGAAGAGAAACCCATAATCGAACTAGATCCACTTGCCTGGATATGGATTTCAAGAGGCACATGCCTCACACTTGGCTTGAAATTAAAGAGTCCAGTTTCATGAACACCCAACCAATCGCCCAAATCACTGAGAATTAAAACAAATAATTAGGAAGAATTACTCTTGAAAAGTAAGCACGATAATAAATAAAAATATTATTAGGCAAGTCGGAATCTTACTGGAGAAAAGGGATGACGACGGAGGATCTGAAACGGCGTCGGCCAAGTGGGAGTGGAGATCTCAAGGAGGAAGGAAACCCGAATTGATAAACGCAGAGATGGAGAGATGATTGGGGCGAGGGAGTGAGAGAGAGTGGGGAAGATGGAGAAGAGATCGCGGTAAAAATGAGGTTATACCCGAACGGGTATACGCCGAGTATCATACCCGATCATACCCGAATTTATCAATCCGGGTATTACCCGTACCCGAACCATACTCAGTCAAAGCGGGTATTACCTGATCAAACGGGTATGGTTACGGGCGGATATCCGGGTACGGGTACCCATTGCCATCCCTATTCTAGACTATCGCTGGCTCTATTTTATTTAATATTTTATATTTTATTATGATAACATAAATCGAACTCATAAGATAACTTATAAAAGATAATATATATTAATCAATTCCGCTACGGATGTGTTGAATTGCCTTTTCTTTTGCTCCCAACATTTTTTCTTGCAAAACTTAAATGATTAGTGACTTCCCCGCAACTAATATTTCCACACCCACCAATATATCATTGTTTATTATTATAAATAAAAGAGGAAAGGCAAGAACAAAGCCCTCAAGCTTTTGTTTGCTAATTTCTCCACCTACACAATATGATTATCAAATTCAACAAACATTTCCTCTTTTATGCTCTTCTAGCATGCTACATATTTTTGCTCACCATAACCTCTGGGTTTGGCGCCCGTAACGGTAAGTTCCATTTCTTTTTCTTTATGAGCTAATTTTAAGTAACTTGATTTTGACGATGATATCAAAGTTTTAAGATGCAACATTCTCTATTTCATCTTGTCATCGTTGTGTTGTTATATGTCGCGTAACTTTCGTTGTTAAAATTGTTGTCTGCAAAGTTTTAAGTGTTTGGTTAAAATATTTAATAAACTGTTCTAAACTATATAAAATGACAAAAATAAAATAAAATAAAAATTATCATTTATTATTTTAGTATATTTGTTGCATGGTATTATTTTCTTTATGTAACAATATCCATTGATAATACATAAAAATAATACATTATGTTTTAGATAAAGAAATATTAAAAGCCATGAACAAAAGATTTTTTTGGTTCAACGTATAAAATAATTTTTTTTTGCAAAAATAACAAGAGGATAATAAAGGGTGAAAATAATACAAGGTGTCACAAAGCTGTTTTTCAAGAAAAAAAATGTTTTTTTATATAACGAAGAAAAAAAAGAAGTTATGAGGGTCGGTTAACCATGCCTTGTATAATCGTATTACTTGGAATTTTTGTTGTTGTGTAGTTTGACCATTTTATTTTTTTATTTTTATTTGTCCGTTTGTTATTAATTTTTAATATTTTTCATAAATTATAAAATATAAGTCAATCAATTTAAAACATGTTAATTTTGAATTGGTTAATTTAAAAGTGGAGTAAGTAAGGAAGTGTATTTATAACTGAAATTAATGATTACCTTAATCTGTGTAATTATGATTAAGTGGAGTAAATTTATTTTTCACTAATATATTAGGGTTGTGTTCAATAAACCAGAAAATTAACCCGAAACAGAATTACAAAAAATTCCCGCTGTTATCAACTTTCTCCCAAGTTATTCAATCTCCCCAAAAGTGTTGAGAAAGGTAAAAAAAAATATACAAACGCTTGATGTCCTGGAAAAAAACAATTGTATGTTACAAGGTGATCAAAGACGAAAAACACGTACGATGAACATTTTCACAAACACAAATCAGTTGCCATGCACAAGGAGTCAGAGATCAGCTGACCTAATCAAGGTTTCTGACTGAATCAAGCAGCTGCAGCCATTGATTGAGATCTGTAGCAAACTCTCTTTGCCGCCCGAACAATATCCTTAACCTACTCAACCATGAACCACAAACAGAATACAGTGGTCATCCATATAATATAGAGGATTTTTAACTGATTGAGCATACAATTTATCAGATCCACAGAGAAAGGGGAAAAAGGAAGAGAACAAAGGTTTATTAGACAACTCGATTAATTAACCCAACAAGAGAAGTTCATCTGAGCCAGAAAAAAAGTACCTGTGGGACAGCCATCCTCTCAAGATTCGCTGCATAAGGCATGGGGACATCAGCTCCAGAGATCCTTTCTACTGGGGCATCAAGATAACCGAAGCTCTCTTCGACCACGGATGCACTGTTTCGGTAGAATAAATGCATTGTCTCAATAAATTTGGTATCAGAATAATTGAACAAAAAGAACCACATATGCTGGTGGAAAGAAGAAAACCAGATTTCAGCACCAACACCATGCTGAGGAAATCCTTCTTCAACTGCTACTAGTCTGTTAGTTTTCCTGACTGAAGCATTGATAGTTGCTCTATCCAGGGCCTAATTGAGCGCAAATTTATCACCTGAATGTGACAAAATTCATCATTATTTTTTCCCGAAACAATATTGAAATGAATTAACTCATTGTGCTACAATTCTAGTAGTGCCGGGTTACCTCAGCACTGATTCCTTCCTTTGCAAGTTCCTCAGCAGCCTGTGCAACATATAATCAGATTACTTCTTGGAGCAAGAAGTCAATTCTACACATTACTTAAGGCACTCAGTACAATATTATCAGCAAATTTCAAATAAGAACAGTAGTTAAGCCTGCATCCAACTTCAACTCGTCAATCTACAGACACGAAAAATGGCACATCATGCCTCACAAACAAAACTATGAGTAATCATTTTCCTTTCACCAACCAAATCCAATATCTCATGGAGTACCATCCAGTGCCTCCCCAGAGATGACATAAAATATCCCACAAAATGTGAAAATTAGAGTCCACAATAAAATATTATGTAGGCCTGCGCAGCTAAATCAATTTCCCATAGCTATATATCATGAGATGTGAAAAGCATATGTATTAACGTTTTAAATATTTGAAGCACAGAAAACAAACCTTCAGTGCGTAGCCCACCATTTTTGCAAAGGCTGTAATAGTGATATCCTTTCCTTCCCTCTCAATCTGTCAGAAGTAAATAATTGTAAGATAAGATGAATATATTACGATGTGATAAGGATACCATAAGCATAAAGTTTTATGCATTGGGCAGTTTGAGGGGAGAAAGGACATTCTTAAAAAGATACAAACGAGACTATAATAGGCACCAAAGTTGATGGACAAACATATACATTTTTGAACTTTTTGAAGCACATTTCTGGAATAAATAAATAAAAAACCAGTCACCAACCTATCAAAACATTCAGAAAAATAATCTGTCAGGCTTCTGGAAAAAATACCTTAGCTTTCCCTATTGGAAGGCAGAAACTGGAATCAAGTACTTCTTCGGAAACAGGGAATGACTCACCATATCTGGAGCACAAAATGTTAATCAAGGCTCAGACAATAAGCATGTCATGAAGAAACTAAACCACCATACTTATTATTCACTGTACCACATACAGTAGCTCATTTTCAAGGAAAACAACAGGGTCAGGGTCTCTTATGGCAGCTTTCAACAGTCCACGAGCATCTTCAGATGAGTAAGGGGTCAATACTTTCAACCCAGGGCATGAGGCATACCATGCAGGCATGCAGCAAAACACTGTAGAAAAATATAGGATATGATTCAGAACAAATTAGACTTTTGGGCTAAAATTAAATATATTATCATCTCTGTCGGTTGAGCAAGAAGAGGATGCTTGAATGAACTGTCACCCTAGCAGACAGATCGCAAGGAGTACAAACCCTAGCTGACAACATAGCTTATCAATATCAAATTAAACAACAGGATGTAGAAAATCCAAACACAGCACAAAGAAACATACTTGAGAGTGTTGGGCACCAACACCAGCAGCTGCACCATTAGGTCCTCTGAAAACTATGGGTACAGGTATCTGACCGGCTGACATATAGTTTGTTTTCGCAGCAGAATTAATGATATGGTCAATCGCCTAAAAATACAAGCCAGAACATGGATCAATTGAAGAACAATTTATCAAAAGCTAATGGAATATCTCAAAAAATAATGATTGGACATTAAAGCACTAACACACATTTGTGCAGCTATACAACATATTAACCTCCCATCCATCAAATACACAACCACAAAATTCAGAAAACAACATTGCTCAAATTATTGTAAACAATATCAAATATGGAACCTACTAACATGCATGGAGAATTTAAGAGTCATAAAATACAAATGAAAGCACAAATACACATTTATACGGTTTAGTGTAGCTATACTAAGTATTGACCTTCCCATCCACTAAATAGGCACTCCCACTAACTAAGGGAACAAAGAGAGGCTACCACCAAAGCAGAAAACTACATTCTTCAGGTTATTGGGAAACAAATCCAATATGGTATTGGTACCAACTGACCTGCATAGAAAAGTTAAAGGTCATAAACTCCACAACAGGTTTGAGGCCATAGTAAGCTGCACCCACTCCGATTCCAGTAAAACCAGCCTGTTAACAGATAGCAAAGACAAATGGTGTTCAGAAACAACCATCATGGAAGTATCAAAAGAAAACAACACTAGCTTTATTTTTCTCTTAAGGGGAAAATAACAAGAAGAAATGGAAAATAACCTCCGTGATTGGAGTATCAAGAACCCTCTCAGGGCCATACTTCTCCAAAAGTCCTTTGGTTATCTATAAATGGAAGTTTACAGATGCTTGTCAGATCAAAAAAGAAAAAAAGAGAAGATATAGGCCTTCACATGAAGAAAAAATGGAAAATAAAACTAGTTTGAATAGATGATTGGACCTTGTATGCGCCCTGATATTCCCCAACCTGCAGTCAACCAAAAAAAGAAAAAGAACACTTGTGAACAGAAAAGACAAAAGCATGAAGCTAGAACATAAATCTGCTCTAATTATTTTCACCTCTTCACCCATCAAAAAGACTTTGGGATCAGCAGACATTTCCTCATCAAGTGCTGAGTTTAGAGCGTCTCTAACTGTCATCTGCGAATGATAAAGGTTTCAGTCTTTCAAGAAAATGACAAGCACCTTAAAGCAGCAAACATGGAAGATCCACAAAGGTTTAAGTTTCCACCACCAAAGCAAATCATAAAAATTGTATGGTTGTCCAAAATTACATAAATTTATTGGGATATGAAATTCAATAATGGTTTGGCAAGGAAAAGAATTGATAAGGTTCCAAGGTGGTAACACAACATCTGACAAAATGATTTAACTCTGTGGCTTGAAAATTGAATGCAGGCAGTCACTCCAGAGAAGATTGTAGCCTTTTATACAGTTCTTATCAATGAGAAAAGGCTGGTGAAAGACTAGTGAGGATGGTCCTCAGCATTGAACAAGAAATCATGTGGCAAACAAATGCAAGGCACGGAGCTATGATCACGGAGGCTCAGGTATAATTGCCAATTGAAATTTGTTTATGATACGTATTTCAACATTAGAGAACCAAAAGTTTGAGCTACAGGGGTAGCTCAGAGTCCTAGGATTACAAGTCACACGAACTAAAAATCTGACATGACCACTCCAACTTAAGAAACAATAGCTATACAGACAGATTTTCAGCTAACTGTAATTTACTAGTAGCGAACGAAACCTATGTACAATTAGCTAAACAACAAATAACTGAAATGAAATGAAAGAAGCTGGTTTTACTTGTTTAGTTGCAGATGAATAAGCTCTCCACGCTGCAGGCCGAATCATCTGCAGATTCTGACCCAAAGCCTGCACAGGAAAGACAAAAGAAGCTCCAATTAATTTAATCAGTTTACATAAACGCCAAATTAGCAGTATAATACCAGTTTAAAATTCCATCCATTTGTACCCAAAAAAGAAAAAAAAGAAGGAGCTTTAGCCCTCAAACTTCAATTTCTCAATGCATTTGACTCCTTTCAGCTTTGAAACACGAGATTGCTGGATTCCCCTGATTCCCATCCTGTGGCTTGGCAAGTAACTCTTCAACACTCTGTTCTCTTCCATCAGCTTCTTGATTTGGCCACGAAGATGCTTTATCACTTCCTTGTTCTCTCCATTTCTCCTCACCAGTTCACTCTTCTGCTCCAAACTACCCTCAAAATGTTTCAAAAACTCCAACCTCAATTCTTCCCTCATCTTCTCCTTCTCTACCCTACCAATACCAAAATCAAGAACCCCATTCTTGATTTCATCAAATTCAATAGAATTCGTGACGTTTTCCAGGCCTATAATCTCCCTACCATCATCATCTATGCTAATTTTAGTGAGATGGGGTTGTTTGGATTAGTTTAGTGAAGAAGACGAGGATGATCTCAAAAGGGAATTAGCAAAAACGGATTCTGATCTCAAAGTTTCATACTTTTCAGCTAAAGAACTTGCACCGATTTTATAAGCTCTGGTCTTCTTTTGTAGAACATCTCTGCTCTCTTAGCAAATGAATCGCCATCATCTTGTATAAGATTTACAATCGCTTTAGTCTTGTCATCCAAATCTACAAATGTTCAAGATAGAAAGACAACAACATAAAATCAAGCTTAATTTCTTCATCCTTACAAATTGTACACAAAAGCAGAGCAAGTGCTCTGTTTTTCTTGTATACACCAGGGAAAGAAATGAAAAGACCTGACATAGTAGCTTGCAGCCACTGAGATTGATTGGGGCGATTATGGCTATCTGACCACCATGAAAATGCAGATGGATCTTCTTCTTTCTCCTTCTCCATGATTGATGAAGCAACTTTGGTTTGATGGAGTGGTGTCATCAGAAGCAAAAATAATGGAGGATTAAGATTCGACAATGACTGTTAAACCTTCAAGAATACCAACCACATTTCTTTGAATTCGAACTGACTTAATGCTGTTGCTACTGGTTTATTTGCTGATCACGCCCCAATTATATAGCTCTTTGAATCAAATCTCAGCTGATTCTGGAGATTTGCGGAGGTCTTAGGTTGTTTGGAGCTTTCAAATTGTGGATTGGGTCATTTGATGTACAAGCCATAACGGATAGCTTATTTGATTACACCAACATTCTCTTTTTTTCTTAACTATATATATATTTTTTAATAACTTATTGGAATTTTTTTTTTTGAAAGGAACTTATTGGAATTTTTAATAACTAGTTAGCCCACATTTTAATAACACACATACAGCAAAATCTTAAGGCAAGGAAACTTTATCTCACCTAAACACAAGCTAAGAAAAGGAGGGCAAACGACCCTAAAAAATGATTGATAATGGTACATTGAACTGAAATTCAATGTAAAATGACATGAGATAAAACCAACACAGAATTAGGAATAAAAAAAAGTGATGCATGGAGGGGGAAAAGACCTTCAAGGAAGCAAGCTCCTTCAAGCCCATTTCAACTGAAAGCATGCTTTCGATATTTCCTTCCCCGTTAAGATCACTCAAGTCGTGAGCAAATTTGCTTCTCTTCTCAATGTCATCATCACCTAGCCAAAGTCATAATGATTATAGAATTAAAAAGGTTTGTTTGAAGTCGATTTAAAATCTCCTTAAGTTTTATAAATTTGTAATTTTGTCTATTCACCTTAAACATTGCAAATGAATCCTCTTCCACAAATTGTTGACTTTTGTGTTATAATCAAGTCAATCATTTTTTAAAATGAAAAAAATAGAAACAAATCCATCCTTTAATCATGTGCAAAAGAAACCATATTTTTCAAAGCAATTTTACAAGACTTTAGTAGTGAAAGGATTGACACGCAATTCTATTAAAGTTGAGGGATTAAAAAAGATGCAGAAGTTTAAGGACTGATAAGAGAACAACTAAAATACAAGGAAAAATTGAGTGACGTATGCAAGAGGTAACCACAAATATTGCACTGTGTTAAGACAAAAAATGGAAAAAACAACTGAAGAGTACTAACCTTTCTCCCAACATTCCTCCTTGGCCTTTTGTCCAGCAGAAAGAACAATCTCAAATGGAAGAGGTGCCAAGGATGACCAGTACTCATGCTTTGATACAGCTACATCCGCACATATACCTACCAATGCGAAAAGAATGTGAAATAGAGGATCAGATATGACGAAGTACATGTCATCTCTTCTCAAAAAAAAATCCAGAGAGTTCTAGACAATAACGTCAATGTTGATAAAAAGGCTCTCAATACTTCAAAGAAGTCAGCATGGAGCAGAATATAGATGGAATCAACCTCGACAGTTCACATGTAAAAATGTTATAGAAAGTAGCTACTCTAATTTCATCATATAAAACCTATATACAAATGAAGGTGAAGGGTATGCTTATTAGGCAGGCACTGTATCGCAGTTCATGAACAAAAAAAGAAAGCTGTAAAGGGAGAAAGGCTATTCCAGTATCTACCGAAAACATCTTACTTACAAGCTTACCATATCTTGCAGCTAAACCCCAGTAGCGAGCAAGCCAACACCTCTTAAGGACAACTTCTTCCTGAACAACAAAAAGTTAGGTCCTAAATGACCATTGATAAACCACTTGCAACAAAAAAAAGATAACAGACCATTTCTCGCTAGTCAATATCATCCTTTGTGTCATTAAGCGGAGTGCTTTTACTTCAGATTCAGCACCATGAAGTTGTTGCATAACAGCTGCAGCCTCATCTTTTGCATTCTGGCATAATCAAGAAACTTAAGCATACAGCAACTAGCAGAAGCAGCAATATATAGTTCTTCTATAGTCAAACAGCACCAAAATGAAATGGGCTATTGTATTCAAGAACCACATGATGACCTACATACCTCCACTTCAGACCGAATGGATGCAATCTCCTTATCCACTCCGCTGTTTTGTTTTGCATCCTTGAGGGCAGCCTGCGAAGTGAATCACAATGAAAGTAAGCATAGCTAGAACTCTTCAAAAAAAAAAACCACTGTGGCTCTTTGTAAGATCAAAACAAAATCCTTCCAATGTATGTGAAAGTGTTAGTTTGTCCAACTTAGGTAAAATGAGAAATATACATGTCAATTGATAAACCTAGCATAAGTTGCAGACATCCCGAACAAAGAGAAATTATCACCATTACCTCTCTTTGACGTAATGCAGCTTCCTTTCTGCAAATGGCAAGCAGAAGATGTCACCAGAACAGAACCACACACAAATAGAGAATTGCCAAGGTTGTTACTGTAATAGTTTACCTGCTCAACAATTTAGCTTCCAAAGACACTCCTTCCCCAAGAGCAGCAACCTAAAGAACCACAGAAAGCATCAAGGTGCATATCTTAGTGGTTGAGTGGTGGAGATGAAGAGAAAAGGAAGTAACCATAAACCTTTCAAATTCATAACTGTGCCATCAACTGTACAAGGAAACAAAATAATAATAGGAAGGAAGTTGCCAGTTCATCTCCAATTTAATATAAGCGAGAAAGAGGACATATATCTTCAGTTGCAAGTTTGGAAAATCTTAACCAAAACTACCAAAACAGCCATCCAATTAGCAGAAATACTACCACTTTGTCTAGCAATAATAAGAAATAAGGTGATCACCTGTTTTTCGAGCTCCCTGACTCTGGCCTTTGCTTCCTCACATCTCTCATCCTCAAGCCTGAGCTGTATAACAAATTTGAACTTTGATCATTCAGTAAGCGGCGTAGACTTCCATTTCAGTTTAAAAACAAAAGGACCAAAATATTGAACCTTCTCAAGTATGTTTTCATTCTCCTCTTGTAGCATTTCAAGCTGCAAAGATGTAATCAACTTCAAAATTAACTCTTCATTCTTGTAAAACAAAAAATGCAGTTCATTCATTGCATGCACGAATAACATACTTCATCACGAAGTGTAGAAGCCTCACGCTGATCCCCTGCGTCCTTTAAGTTATAATTTGCCAACTCTGATAAGAACCTGCCAAATATAGAAAAAAAATAAGATAAAATTATTCAGCTAATAAATTCATCTAAAACTCAGTCAAGCTAGCTTACTCACTCAAGCAAACACGTCACATTATCAATTTACCTTTTACCATCCTTATGCCCATTTCTAGGAGGATCTATTGGCGAAACCGCAGTCCTCAATGATCCTTTAGGCGTCGGAATTGGTGGTGCAGCTGCTTCTGCTGCTGCTGCACCTGCTCGAAGCGACATTGATGGCCTTCCAGCCCGCCGCCGTACTTTCATCCCCAAAGTTCCGACCTAACTAAATTTCAAAATAAAACAAAACAGAAAATGAATCCCATCCTACATTTCCATTTAAACACATCAAAACAACAATTCACACTATGTAGAAGTAAAAGCACAGGGAAATTACAGCTGGTGATGGAGATCTAGTGGTGGTTCTAGCAGCAGCATTACTATTTCTCGAACGAGAGAATGGCGGAGGAGGTGCGGCATAGCGGAACCCTAGATCGTCGTCGTCGTCGCCATTATCGTCATCGTCATCGTCGTCGCCGGCGGCGGCGGTTTGAGAAGCCATGACTTGTGCGAGGCGCTGAGCAGCAGCTTTGGCGGCGAAGTTCTGGTTGCGCTTGATGGAGGAGATTCCAGTGGCGGAGGAGGAGCGCGCATGGCCCAGACGCGCAGGGAGCAATGCAGCCGGAGAGGACGGGTTGGAAGAAGCAGAATCGGTGTTCCATTGACGCGCGTAGACCGCAGTTTCAGTTCTTTGGCGGTCCATAAATAGTAATCAACGCAGAGAGTGGGAAAAGAAGAGAAAATGGTTGCTAATTTAGACGGCTAGATCTTCGCGCAGAAAGAAATGTTACTAGCGAGTAGCGAGTACTGGTCAGTGCCAGTGGTGTAGCGTAACCGCTGCTGAAGGGTACTGTACGTTGGAGTTCGACTTTATTTGGCACCTCTACTTTTTTTTGTGTTTAAAAGGTACTCGTACTCAAATTTTTGTTTATATTTGGTACCTACGGCCGTTTCCGTCCACCCTTTGCCGTTATGTAGCTGGCGTGGCGAGCCACGTCATCAATTTGATGACATGGCATGCCACGTCATCATTAGTTTAATAATTTTTTCTTTTCTTTTTCCTTTTTTTCCTTTTCTTTTCTTTTTCTTCCTTTTTCTTTTCTTCTTTCTTTCTTCTTCTTCCACGGCAAAGCTGAATGATTCTCCCAATTCACCTCACCCTTTCCTCTGAAAATTAATTCAAACTCTCTCTGCCAAATCCAAATTTAAACCTCTACCAATTAAATCCAAATCCATTCTCTTGCCGATTAAATTGAAGAGCCAATCTTCTGCCAAATCAGTTCAATCCTTGCCAAATCCAGTTAAATCCAATCTCTCTCTGTCGAATTAATTCAATCACCTGCAAAGTTAATTCACCCCATCTCTCTGCCAAACCCGATCCCCACTGTCAACACCGAATTCCTCCCATCACTGCCACCATCAAACAGCCACGTCACCGCCGGTCACCACCAAACAACCACCATCATCACCATCATCAACAAATCGCTGCCGAATCGCCACTGCTGGCATAACCTCCCCACTGCTGCCAAATCCGTCTCCGATCAGAATCCATAAAATCAGCCAAAATCCCTGCCCAAACCACCCGTTCCTGTCAGCCGCTCCACGCAGAGCTTCTGCATCTAGCGCTGGTGCCACTGCCGGCGGCCATCCCTGCAACAAACAATCAACCACGACAGCCACCAACTCCGGCCAAAACAACCATAAAAGAGAACAACAACCCGGTCAAGGCACAAGCAATCGATTAATTTCATACATAAACAGAAATTAATCCATGCACATTAAATCAACCACAGTCATCAATTAATTCATACATAATCATCAATCAATCCATACCTAAACAGAAAAGAGGATGAGGAAATTACTTGTTGATTTGTGACCGGCCGTCAGTGGAGGGTTGGGCAGATCGGCGGCAGTGGGTGGTCAGCGATGGTGCTGCGGCGATGTGGTGGTGATCGAGTGAGATGATGACGATGAGATGGTCTTGGGTATTTGGCAGAGAGTAGGAGAGATTGAGATTGAGAGGATGTGTTCGTGTCTGCGTATTTGAAAGAAAGAAAGAAGAAAAGAAAAAAGAAGAAAAAGAAAAGAAAAGAAAAAAAAATTAAACTAATGATGGCGTGGCGTGCCATGTCATCAAATTGATGACGTGGCTCGCCACGCCAGCTACATAACGGCAAAGGGTGGACGGAAACGACCGCAGGTACCAAATGTGAACAAAGATTTGAGTACGAGTACCTTTTAAACACAAAAAAAAGGTAGAGGTGCTAAATAAAGTCGAACCCCAACGTACAGGTACCCGAAATTTCAATTACCCATTTGGGATTAATCAGGATTTAGAAAAGCATAGGGCGGCTTTTTTATCTTTGTTTAAATCCAAAAAAGGCACCCGTAGATGAATTGATTGACTCATTTGACACCTCTACTCAAAAAACGGTTTAAAAGGCACCTATACTTCTTACGTATGACACATTTGACACCTCCGACGAACGGCGTCACTATTCCTCCGTTATCCGCCCACGTGGCATGCCACGCCATGATGACATGGCATGCCACGTGGCAAATCCGACCCAAATCACATTAGAACGGTCTGAAAAACGGGTCTCTTATTTGGGTCGTGAACGACGCGTCGTTCAAACAACGAATGACACGCCGTTCGTAGCCAATTCCAATCCTAAATCCCTTGTAAAAACCAATTCCAACCCGCCTGCTGTAAAAACCAAAATCAATTCCCTCCCCTCCAAATCAAAAGCCATCTCCCATCTCTGCTCAAATTAAATTAGAAATCCATCTCTACCAAATTCTTTTTTTCATTTTTCATTTCTTATTCCTTAATTTTAATTTTAAAAATTCAGAAAATAGTTTAATTAATTTTAAAATTTTAAAATTTTCAAAAAATAGTATAATTAATCTAAAAATTTTCAAAAATAATGTAATTAATCTAAATATTTAGAAAAAATAATATAACTAATGAGTGGCCCAAACACGTTGTAATTCTCTCTCTTTTCGTTGAATTAATTAACTAATTAAACTAAACGATTGAAACCAGATTCGTATCGCACAAAACATCTGCCATGTTGGTTGGTGGTGAGAAATGATTTCAAGAACAAAGAGATTCAAACTTTTGCCAAATTTCAAATAATCCCACTGCAATTTAACCCAAAACCTCACTACAAAAATCAATTCCAATCCTAGATCCCTCTGCAATTTCCAATCAATCCTTCTGCAATTAACTCCAATCCCAAATTAAAGCCGAATTCATCTTTTCACCTCTATCAAACACCAAATTCTCACCTTTGTCAACTAAATTTCCAATTTCAACTAAATTAATCCAGCCTGCCAAAATTAAACTACCCAACTCCACTCTCCCAATCGCCCTCGCTAATCACCCCCTCTTAATCTCCAATCTCCGCCACAGCCCCCAGACCACCCAACGCCGACAACCGCCTCACCTCCTCCTCAAACCCGAAACAAACACCCCTCGCCACCGCCACAATCACCCTCGCTCACCACCACTGTCAACCACCTCACCTGAATCCACCCAACGCCGACCACGAAACCCAGCCACCAATCACCACAGTACCAACCACCGTACCAACGCCGACCACGAAACCCAGCCACCAAATCGGCCGGCTGCCACCACCTTACCCGAATCCACCCATCAATAGGGGTGGGCATTCTGGTATTTCGAAAATACCCGAATTAAAAATTTCGGATATCGGGATTCCGAATTTGGGAAAAAAAATTCCGAACCCGAATATGCTTTTACCCTTCCCGAACCCGAAATTTCCGAAGAAACACAAAATTAGCCAAACGACCCAAACCAATCGAAAAAACAATGGAAATTCCAGAAATTTCTCAAGGATGAAGATGGAACCAGAAATCAAAAAAATCAAAAAAACAAAACAACATCAGGGGTGATGAAGCCTCGATAGTGGATGAACAAATCCTCGATCTGGAAATCGACCTCCTCGCCTTCACCTTGGCTGCGGAAACCTTCAGATCTGAATCACTGATGGAAGATTGGTGGATGAACCTGCAGCAAATTCAAATGCATCCAAGTTAATTAATTTCTAGTAAAAAAATCACAACAAAACAACTCCAAGAATTGACGGAATTGATCTAAATACGAACAACAACACCCACCTCCACCTCCAACTCGTAAAATAAGTTGAAAAAAATCCCATCCGCATCCCCAAAGCTGCTGAATTGATCCACATGCATGTTCGAATCTGGATCGACAGGAAGTTTGATGAGACCCAGTTAGACATGGTAGTAAATTTGAGCAACAATAAAAGATTGATTGAGATTGGGTGGTTTTGGTTGGGAGGAGACTGGAGAGTGAGAGAAGAGAGAGAGAGCGAGAGGCGGATGTGTGTGGTGATGATGCTGGAAAAAGAGAGGCTTTGCCCAAAGAAAGAAAGGAAAGAAAGAAAAGAGGTGTTGGGCTTCGGCCCAACCCAAGGAAAGAAAGAAAAGAGAGGGAGAGATTTCGAGAAATTCGGGTATCCGAATTTCCCCAAGCCCGTTCCTAACCGAACCCGAAATTATTTCGGGTATTACATACCCGAACCCGAATTTTTCGATACCCGAAATACCCGAACCGAATTTCGAAAATTTCGGGTCGGAAAATTCTGAATTCGGGAGTCTCATCCTAAAAAAGGTTACCGGTTCTAGAAAAGAGGTGTTTAAAATCATGTTGAAAACAAGTAATTTGGCCCTCAGAGGGGGTATCGTCGCTTTAGCTTTTAAGTCGATTTGATTGATTTTATCCTAATTATTGTTGAGTTGTTAAAAAGAAAATAAGCATTTTATCCTCTAAAAGATAAAAGGGTCGGTTTCATACCTATTCCGGTCAAGTTCAAGATTAGTCAGATTACATGCAAGATTGATTAGGTGAAATTACTAACGTTTTATTATTAATCTTCACCAAAGCGACGATCTAGTGAACAATGATGGATCACTATCATCATCGGGCCGATGCACGTGATTAAATCCTATTTACTAAGTGGTTCTAAGCATGCATAAATTACCAAAGTACCGATTTGAGTGAATGCGAAAAACACGTTGAAAAGAGAAAAACCGGAAAGTGGGGTCGAAGCCGCGCACACAACACGTTCGTTAAGATAGCGTAAATTAAAAAACATTCGTGGGGTCGATGCCGCACACGAAACACATTCAACAAAATAAAGCGTAAATTCGTGGGGACGAAGCCGCACACGAAACAAGCGTAAAATAAAGCACATTCATTGGTATAAGCATCATGCAAATAGATTAATTCGAATTCTGACAATCACGCATTAAAATACGTTTATCCAAAATAAAGAAGGGAAAGAGGAAAACATACCTGGAGAGCTTTACCTGCAGATCAAAGATTAGTGGCAACAATTAATAATAAAATAGATAAATACTGCAAATAAATATTACAAATTAATTACAAATTCCCAAATAAATAAATACAACAATTAAATTCTCCATTCGAGCTTCGCAATTTGGAATGACGCATCGAACTCCTCGTCGAGCTCCATCAAACTCGTTGGGCATCATCACGACGAACGTGCAAATAAAACATACGAACAAAATAGACAAATAAACGCGTATAGTAAGGGACTCATAAATAAATTTCACATAATCAAATATTAATAGAATCACCTTACCCATTAAAGTTGGCGGAGCATCCGATCGGGATAATAATTGTGAATTCGGTACCTGCAAAAATGAAGAAAAAGTTAGTACCGATTTTAATTAAACGGGCTTGCGCGGTAACCCATTTCTTTTATTTATTCGTCATGGGCCGCAACCCATTTTTCCTTATTTTCTTTCTTTGGGCCGCAGCCCAATCTCCTTCTTTCTTTTATTTTATTTAATCATCCTTTTCTTCATTTTAGGGCTGCAAACGCAGCCCTCTTCTCCTTCTCCTTCTCCTTCCCATTTCTTTTCTTTTAATCATTTGGGCCAAAGAGTGAGGGATGGTGGCCGGCGGTTCGGTTGGGTGCGGCAGTGGCTAGCGGCGTGGCTGGCTGGATGTGGTTGCTGGCGGTCGACGGAGCAGGCGGTTGTGTGGCGGGGGAGCTGGAGGCTGCAACGGCGATGTGGGGAAGGAGTTCGGTGGCGCGGCTGGGTGTCAGATGCGGCTGGGTGGCTGACGGGCAGCAGCAACGACGATCGGGATGGTGGCCGGAGGTGAGTGATCGGGTTTAGTTCGGGTTGGACTTGATTTGGTTTGGTTTTGCAGGTTTGTTTTGGTTGTGGTGAGGGATTTTTGGTTTGATTCGGTTTTGGGAGTGTGGGTGATGGCGGTTTGGAGAGTTGAGAGGGAGAGGAGATGCGGTGGCTGTGCAGCGGTGTTCGTGGCTGTGCGGATTTTTGGGTGCTGGGTTGGGCGGTTGGGTGATGGCCGGCGGTTCGGTTGAAAGGGGCTGTTATGGTGGTTTGGGTTGTGGCGCGGCTGGTTGGGTGATGGTCGGCGGTTCGATTGAAAGGGGCTGTTATGGTGGTTTGGGTTTTTATTGCTTGGGGAAGTTCGGTAATGGGTTCGGGGATTAAAGGGGTTTATGGGTGCTGTTTCGAGAGTGTTTAGGGGCTGATTTCGGGGCTGCTTGGTTGTGTAGCAGCGGCGCACGGTGGTGGCGTTGGGCTAATCGCAGGAAGATTGGTAATTTGGCAGAATTGGATTTAAAGGGAGGGATTTGTGATTGAACTTGGTTTTGGGCAGAGGATGATTTTGGTGGATTTGTTGGTTGCCTCCCTTTTGACGGAAATTTAGTGGTCTTGTTTATAATCGGATCCAATTGAAATTGGATCCTTTTGAAAGAAAAGAAAAAAATGCCGAAGGTGTGATGATGGTGTCGGGTATTAATCATGAAAGATAAAAGATAAAAGAGGAAGGAGCTGAAATTACGGGAGTGAATCGTTGGGGAAAGCAGAGGGAAAGGGAAGCAGGGTGGAGCTGGGTTATTCGAACCCAAAGCTCGAGAGATGTAAATAATCGAACAAAACACGCAAAAAATAAATAAACAAAAATAATAATAAATAGATAAATAAATAATAAAGATAAATAATGATACTAAATAACTAATTACAATAGTGATAAAATTGACGACGAGATAGATATATAAATAAATAGAACGGACATGTTGCGATAGTGAAACTAAATGGGGTCAAAATTCGGGTATCAACAGTTGCCCCCTCTTTACTGTCTTATCAAAAAATAAAGTGTAACTGAAATTTTTGATGAGCAGTAAAGACGGTTGCCCCAGTACCACGAATGTTCAAAATGCAGAATATCATTTGAAAGGTAGAAATCTTATAAACGGAAAAAGAAAATGGTTCCACTTGGACACTGATTCAGATATTAAAATTGCAGAAATGTGAGCTTACTGCTACTCTGACGTTGATGCAGAAATTTAAATTGCTTAAATTGTAAGAAAATGAATTCAACTCCACTCGGATGTTGATGAACAACGGTTCTACTCAGATGCTGACAACTCAACTCGGACGTTGGTAAATTCAGCTCCACTCGGACGCTGATGATTCCATTCGAATACTGCGATACAGAAACATCGGCTCTACTCAGATACATATATTATGAAAGGACATAAATCTGAAAGCAGAAAAAGAAACGGCTCCATACGGATACCATGTTGCTGAAAAGTAAGTTACAGAAATGTAAACTTAGCTTTATTTGATGTTGATGGCTCCATTTGGACATCTTGCAAAAATGTAAATACAGCTCCATTCGGACGCTGATGGCTCCAATCGGATGCCTCACAGGATATGAGGATGTAGCTGCTCAGGAAAATAAGGTATGGGGACGAAGCCACTCCTGATATGGTACTGTGGGGACAAAACCGCTCACAAGAACAAGGTATGAATTCACTTGGACGCTGACGTCCTTAGGATGCAGGATACTTTGCAGAAATATAAATTTTGCTCCACTTGGACGCTTGAACTCTGCTCGGACACTGGTGCCCACCGGGATACTTTGCAGAAAAGGAAATTCAGCTCCACTCAGACGCTGACGCGAGAATTTTAAATTGCTGAAAAGGAAATTAAACTCCACTCGGACACTGATGCCCTTCGGGATGCTTTGTAGAAAAGGAGATTGAACTCCACTCGGACACTAATGCCCTTCGGGATACTTTGCAGAAAAGGAAATTCAGCTCCACTCGGATGCTGATGGCTCCACTCGGATGCCTTGCAGAAAAATATAAATTGCGGCTACACTCGGACGTCTCCACTCGAATTCCGCGATGCATAAATGTAAATTCAGCTCTACTCAGACGCTGATGGCTCCACTCGGATGCCTTACAAATTCAGTTCCACTCGGACACTGATGACTCCACTCGGATACCTTGCAAAAAAATATAAATTGCGGCTACACTCGGACGTCTCCACTCGAATTCCGCGATGCATAAATATAAATTCAGCTCTACTCAGACGCTGATGGCTCCACTCGGATGCCTTGCGAATTCAGTTCCACTCGGACACTAATGACTCCACTCGGATGTCTTGAAAAATATAAATTCAGCTCCACTCGGACGCTGATCACTAATGGCTCTACTCAGATGCCGACAACTCCACTCGGACGTTGATAAATTCAGCTCCACTCGGACGCTGATGGTTCCACTCGGATACCTTACAGAAATGTAAAATGCGACTTCACTCGGACGTCTCCCCTCGAATGTCGCGATGCAGAAAAAATGTAAATTCAGCTCTACTCAGACGCTGATCAATAATGGCTCTACTCAGATGCCGACAACTCCACTCGGACGTTGATAAATTCAGCTCCACTCGGACGCTGATAATCATGACTGATTCTGCAAAATAATCGTTAAATGGTTTTTGCAAGGTGGGGTTTGAACCGCCACACGATTTCTTGAAATGTGGGGTTTGAGCCGCCACACGATTTTCGCAAGGTGGGGCTTGAACCGCCAGACGATTTTTGCAAGGTGGGGCTTGAACCGCCACGCAATCTTTGAAATGTGGGCTTTGAACCGCCACATGATTTTTGACAGGTGGAGTTTTTTGAACCTCCACACGATTTTTGAAAGGTGGGGTTTGAATCGCCACATGATTTTTTTTTTGAAGGTGGGGTTTGAACCGCCACACGATTTTTAGAATGTGGGGTTTGAACCGCCACACGATTTTTTTGATTTTTTTGAAAGGTGGGATTTGAACCGCCACTTGATTTGATTTTTTGAAAGGTGGGGTTTGAACCGCCACATGATTTTTGAAATGTGGGGTTTGAACCGCCACACGATTTTTTTTTGACTTTTTTGAAATGTGGGGGTTTGAACCGCCACATGATTTTTGAAATGTGGGGTTTGAAACGCCACTCAATTTTTTAGAAGGTGGGGCTTGAACCACCACATGGTCTTTGAAAGGTGGGGTTTAAACCACCACACGATTTTTTGCAAGGTGGGGTTTGAACCTCCATATGATTTTTTGAAAGGTGGGGTTTGAACCGCCACACGAGATTGAAGAGTGGGGGTTTGAACCGCCGCACAAGGTTGAAAAGTGGGGGTTTTGAACCGCCGCACAATTTTTTTATAGAGTGGGGTTTGAACCGCCATACAAGATTGAAGAGTGGGAGTTTGAACCGCCGCACAGTTTTTGAAATGTGGTGGTTTTGAACCGCCACACGATTTTTTGAGAGGTGGGGTTTGAACCGCCACACAATTTTTGAAATGTGGGGTTTCTGAACCTCCACATGATTTTTTTGAAAGGTGGGGTTTGAGCCGCCACACGATTTTTGCAAGGTGGGGCTTGAACCGCCACGCAATCTTTGAAATGTGGGGTTTGAACCGCCACATGATTTTTTTGAGAGGTGGGGTTTGAACCGCCACACGATTTTTATAAGGTGGGGCTTGAACCGCCACACGATTTTTATAAGGTGGGGCTTGAACCGCCACACGATCTTTGCAAGGTGGGGCTTGAACCGCCACGCAATCTTTGAAATGTGGGGTTTGAACCGCCACATGATTTTTTTTTGAGAGGTGGGGTTTGAACCGCCACACGATTTTTGTAAGGTGGGGCTTGAACCGCCACGCAATCTTTGAAATGTGAGGTTTGAACCGCCACACGATTTTTTGTAAGGTGGGGTTTGAACCGCCACACGATTTTTGTAAGGTGGGGTTTCTGCCTCCACATGATTTTTTTGAAATGTGGGGTTTGAACCGCCACACGATTTTTTTTGAAAGGTGGGGTTTCTGAACCTCCACATGATTTTTGAAAGGTGGGGTTTCTGAACCTCCACACGATTTTTTTTGAATGGTGGGGTTTGAACCGCCACACGATTTTTGAAAGGTGGACACGATTTTTTTTTTAATGGTGGGGTTTGAACCGCCACACTATTTTGCAAGGTGGGGTTTGAACCGCCACACGATTTTTTGAGAGGTGGGGTTTTTGAACCGCCACACGATTTTTGAAAGGTGGGGTTTCTGAACCTCCACACGTTTTTTTTTTTTTGAATGGTGGAGTGGTAACGTGCTCCATTCAGACATTTATTGGATGGATTTGTTGGTGGAAATTGATCATAATGTGAGATTCCACCGAAACATATCTGTATCCTGCAGATAAGGAGGAAACAAACACGAAGCAGCAGTGGATGGAAAAAATATAGAACAAATGATAAATAGAAACAATCAAATCATGTATGTTGTATATGAAAGTATTCCCACACTACCCAAAGGTTTGCCCCCAGTATTTTATAAAAGCAACTTCCCTATCAAGAGAAAGTTCAACAAGTTTATGCATTTCTGGAGAACATGTCATCCATTTTCTATCATATAAACATGCTTGATACAAGTCTAGAAAAGCATCCGCATCTTGCCCTGGAGATAACGACCTCAAAGACAAGACTTTCCCACAACATGTAGATGTAAGCAATCCTCACTAGATATTGGTGTTTGCGCTCACACTCAGGAATGAGGCTATGTGTTTACACTCATAGAAATGCAGAAACATAGCACACAGTCAGATTTGCAATGTCAATCCGAGTGAATAAACTTCAGATAAAGATGCACATGCATGGGCATTCTAATAATCGAAAGGACTTTGCAAGAGAACAGAAATATGTAGTGGATAGAAAGAAAGAAGAAGAAAGAAAGAATTTGTTTAGAAAGAAAGTGCCCTTTTTTTTTAGTAGAAGAAGGAAGGATTTAATGAGCGATACTCAACCGAGGTCGCTATCCGGAGGTAAGGTGCATATTGAGAATAGTTCGTGAGAGTTTTGTGAAACCCTGTAGCTTTTCCTTTTGAAATGGGAGTCTTCTTCTCCACAAATTGTTGTTTGAATACAACTTGAGACCCCTTCTTCCAAATACACAACTGGATTTTTGAGTTTTTCTTTTTTGGGTCCGAGATGGGCCGGACCAGTTGCTACTGCTGTGCACCATTACTGCTTTACTATTGCTCTGGTTGCTGTACGAACAAGTAGCCTTCCCCTCCTTTGGAAGATTGACTTGGAGCCATTTTTGTACTTGCTTCTGCTTTTCGCTAATTGTGCTTTTTGAACACCTCTTTTTTTTTTTTTTTTTTTTTTTTTTTTTTTTTGCAAGCGAAAGCAAGTACAAGTTTCGTATTATTTTGATGGGTTTCAAGTCTTGGTTTAAGGCAGAGGCATTCAAGTCCTGGCTTCCTCGAATTTCTTCTGACGTTGACCATCAACGATCCTCGGAGCTTTCGCATCCCCTCTTTCGCAGACTAAGTGCGATGTGAACCTTACCTTCGGTTAACCACCTCAGTTGAGCACTGCCCATTAGCTAGGGATTTCAAGCGGAGGCAAGAGATTTTACAGGCAGCTTAGAAAAGAAATGAATTGAATAAAGAGCAAAGATAAGTGTTTGAAGACAAAAGAATAAGAAGACCAAACAAATTTGGAAGCAAAGAGCAAAGTCCAATGTCATCTTACTGCTATCCCATGTCTGATGGTGCATATACCCTGGATATTATGCAGACCTAACTAGCACTTAGTTTAGCATTTGCACTCATGAAAGAAGTATGGCGTAAAGGCCCAAAATACTCACAGGGATGCGTTTGTGACTGCTTACATCTAAAGCATGTTGTAGATATAAGAGCTAGCAGGCGAGATCATGTATGTCATATAATTTCAAACAGATGCACAAGTTATCCATGATGCAATAAAATGATGAACACGCTCAATTTATGGAAGTTTTTTTTGAAAATTTGAGGGTAGTGTGGATTTTATTTAGCAAAAAAATTGATTTCACAAAAATCTCAACAGTTTTAGCAATTCTATAGACAGAATGTGAGGACGTGGTCACTCGTAAATTTTTTGAACAATTAGAAGAGTTGCCCCCAATATGGGAATGAATGCATACTGTTTGTACAAAATTTAAAGAGGCAGAGAGGTAGATGAACTTCTCTGAACATATGCAACAGAGCAGAAATGACGGTCATTTCAAAGTTGGTAGGAGGAGGATTCCTCTGTCTCACTGAGAATCATACAAGTAACCATGGTATGATTCAAGTTCCTGCAAAAATAGAGAGAAAATAATGGGTAGAACCGAAGGGCGATTCAGGAAAGACAATGTAATCAATAGGTTTTAAACTCTCCCTTTTTAGTGAGGCTTTATCCCAATATGTCTGGTGTGATTCAGATTCTATCATAGGTCCTTCCATTCGGACATCGAAGCTTCACGACGTTTTTGCAGGAATCGGACATGGATACGTTTGGACGTTGATGCCCACTAGGATGACGATAGGGAATTGTAGATCGAGATCTGGGCGGGGACACTGCAAAATTTGAATGTTGATGAAGAGATGAGATCCGAATGGGGATACCGCAAAATTCGGATGCTGATGTAGATTACATAGCGGGGAAGAAACATTCTTAAATCTTGGAATCATCAGACTATCGACGATACGAGCATGGATCCATATACTGCCAAAAAGAGACCTCCCAGATGGCCAGAAGTGTACATGGGTCAGGTCGGGCCGATCATGGCCCATAATGGCCAGTTGGCGGGTTGGATTTTCAGAAACTAAAATGAGGGATCGGGCCTTCCAACTGGGCCAACCTATTAACCAAACCCATTCGAAATCTCCCTCTCTTTTCTTCTCTTCTTTCTCTCCCATTTCTTTCCCCATTTTGTTCTTTCTCCTTAAACGAAACCGAGCTCTCTCTCCTTCTCTAAAACACAATTTCTTTTTGAAGACCAACCAAATCCTCATACAATCTTACCAAAATCCAAACAATCCCTCCACATATATACCGAAACAAAACTTGGCTATCAACACATAATGGAGAGGTCGGCGAAAATGCTTCTACTTGTCATGATATTGTCTTTGGCTTGGCTGATTGCTGTGGTGCTGATGTGGTTTATTCAAGGCAAGTGCGTATGTATTTGAGCTTCATATGTTCCGTACTTTGCGTGGTTATTTTCTATCCCCTCTTAATAATCATATCATGAACACTTACATTTATGCTTATCTATTCCCTCTCTGAATTTATATACACTTATAGTTTGTAATAATTTTTTATTTGGATTGAGAAAAAAAAAAAATGTTGTGCTATTACTTTTATGAAGTAATTTTGGGTAGTGTAGCGGTCGGTGTTGGGAGGGGAAACGGAGGAGAAGTCTCGTATGGAAGAGGTAAGGTGATGAGAGTTGAGAGGTAGAGGACGGCGGAAAGGAAAAAATGATGCTTATATACTTAGGGTTAGGCTAATTTGACGGGCCAGGTCGGGTCGGTTATGTACCCGTTAACCGTGGGTTATTCTAATTTTGTACACCCCTACATGGCCTAACTCTTCCCTCGCCCAAAATGGACCAATATGCTCACATTGCTAGATGTTAGCGTGGTCACTCTGGCCAATGCCCAAAATTGTCAAAAATCATAGCCTCTGGTGAAATTGCTGAAGATACGAGAGAAGCTTTCATTCATTCCCAAGGCATGGAGGGATGTTCATCCAAGAGCTGGCAGGAGGATTCCTCTACACTCACTGTGTAGCGTTGGGCTAAAACCAAGGTAAAATGGATGCAAAGAGCTCATTGTTGCGAGCTATCATTCTGTATGTTTGCCCCCCTGCAAAAATAATATGCCCAACTATGGATGAAATGCCCCTCAATGTAGAAACACGACTACACTAAATTGAAAAGTCATATAAAGAAAGGGACTACCCGGGGTATGCGAAGCAGAATCAGCAAGGGTAAAAATGACGATTATTCAAGAGTCGGTAGGAGGACTCCTTCGTCCTACTGAGTAGTGATGGAATTCTTCTGGTCGTCATTTTGTTGCCCCTATTTCTTTGCCGAAATGCTCGCCTATCGTTATGCTATCAAATTTGATTAAATCAAACTGATTTAGGAGCCTCAATACTCCCCCCTACATAAAATAATTAGTGCACATGGAGCATAGTAAAGATTCAAAAATTATTACTTCTAAAATAAATTTTGCCAAATATTTCTCCCCCTTTATCAACAACAAAAAGGGTAAAAATAATTATACCCAAGCTAATTCATTTTCAAAAGAAAAATATTCAAGCTAAATCATTCATTACAATAGTCAAAATAATATATCCAATCAAAAAGAGTATATTTAATCAAACAAAAATATATCCAAACACATCCAGCAAAACCATGGAGGGTAAATAAAGGAGCCAACACATCAAATAAAAATTACTTCATAAAGTAATTGTGCAACAATTATCCAACAAAAATGTCAAACACAAATATGCATAACCAATACAGAATATTTATTCATAAAACATATTACACTTCTCATTACATTACATAAAACATAATTAGTACAAACATGGATAATGCGCAAAATACAAACATCATATAAATCCAAATTCCTTCATAAAGGAATAGTATAATACTTATTCAATCTAAACAAAACATTACAAAGCATAAGAGTAGATAAGTTCCAAAAATAAAAACTATAGTAGAGAATACTAATGCTGCTCGGATATGATCAAAGAGAACATTGAGGTGAAGGGCAGTGACACGGAGGGCACTGACACTTGGGACACATGAACAAGTCGACATTTCTTGGACAATTTTTGAACATGAGAAGGGGAAAAACGAAGAGAGAAATCATCAAAGCCAATATTGACAACATCATCCTCATCTCAAACGATAGCATCTTGAAAGTTAAAAGAATTTGAAGGCAAGGCTTTCGGTTTGGAAATTTCAGATTTAGCTAGAGGTGTAGTGATTCCAATGTGAATTAAGGGAGTATTTATACGCAAATTATAGCACCAAAAAGTCTATAATTCACAGCTCAAAGATATGCAAAATGTCTACTCTTACGGCCGTTGCATGCGTACGAGGATATTGGATAATTTGATAGGATTTGGTGAGGATTTGAATAGATTTCGAAAAGAAAAAAAAAACTTCTAAAAACACTCCTATCATTTGACTCAATTTCTCATATTTCAAAAAATATCACATCCACCACATGTCCTTAATAATCAATCACATGAACAAATGAATCAAGTAAATAATCACAATAGCATGGACATTAAGGATAGAGTTTTAGGAATACCGGATGGAGAATCATTCAAAATGGATAACAAATGCCACTTTCCTGTCTTAGCTCCACGAAATGATCCTTTGCAAGAGGCTTAGTGAAAATGTCTCGATAAAGAGTAATGTCTACATCTTTACCGTCTTCGTCTTTGTCAAGATTTGTGGTAGGACTAAGGGGAATAAGACTCTCCTTGATATTATCACATCCATATTTGGTGAGGAGATCCTTGATATACTTTGCTTGGTTGATAAAGATACCATCTTGAGATTGTCGGATTTGACGTCCAAGGGAGAATGTCAATTCTCCCATCATGCTCATCTCAAATTCACTATGCATACATTTTTCAAAGTCCTTGCACAAAGAATCATTAGTAGCACCAAAGATAATATCATCAACATAAATTTGCACAATTAACATATGTTCACCATCATGTTTAGTGAAGAGTGTAGAATCAATTTTTCCCATTTTGAAACCATTTTTTTTTTTAACAAAAATTGACTTGAACGATCATGCCAAGCTCTAGGAGCTTGTTTAAGACCATACAAAGCCTTTTCCAATTTAAAAACAGGGTTAGGAAATTTATGATCTTCAAAATCGGGGTTTTCACATCCATTTGATATAAACTCATATTCTAGCGAGGCATTATGCAGGTAACCACGGCCTGCCTCAAACTCTAACTCGGGTTCCTGCAAAATAAATAAGAAATGGTTAGAATGAAGGGTGATTCAAAGAAAAAATGATCAATATAATTGATAAGTTATGGAATCTCCCTTTTCTAGCAAGGCGTTATGCAGATAACCGCGGAATGATTCAAATTCTGACTCGGGTTCAAGACGATATTGGAATCAAATCCTAATTATCTCCTTCTCAATCACCCATGGATAATCACCTATCAAGATACAAAATACAATCCATTAGTAGCATCAAATTCATGCATGTGCTAAAGGATTAATGATATTGATACGGTAGGCGAAACATCCATTGGGTATGGTGTCGGGATGCTGGAGTGTTAGGGTGATATGAGCAAAGCGAAGTAGTTGGACACGCCTTAATTTCATCTTTTCTGACAGTTTGTGTCTTGGGGCAAGACAAATTACGACTAATCGAAAATGAGAGATTTTGGACCCCGAGGATCTAATTTGTCTCCTTCAAGCCTGGTTATAAACAAAAATGTAAATAAGTATAATAAAAACTATACAGTAATAAAAAATATATGAATTTCGTTTTAATAGGTAATAGTGTCAAAAATAATTACAACTCATCACTAAGTACAACAAAAAATATAATGAACTAGATATGTAATTAAATGCTCCTTGATGAGTGGACATGTCAGAGGAGCAATTCCACCAAACTCTCTTCGTGCCCTCCTTCTGCAAGGATGACAAAAAATGGATCCTAATCAGTAGCATCTGAATGGAGAATGTATATAAAGGTGAGTAAAATCATAGGAAAAAAAGGAATCATGGTATCACAAGAAAGAAAATAGAATCATAGCATCGCAAAGGAAAAAAAATGAAACCTTGTATCGCAACAAGAATTATCATGGTATGATGGTAAAAAAAAATGGAGAATCATGGCAATAATGAGGCATTTTGGAAATATACATACGATCATGATGCATATGTCGGGTAATTTCAACTATTTCTAACTGGCTGAAAGGCTCCCGGACGATACCATAAAAGTGGTCCCTCAGTAAATGGATATGTGATTGCTTACTGGGACCTAAGTCCATCAGGGCGCTCATCCATTTAGGGGTTCTAGTCCGAGTTTAGGGTTCATGAAAGCTTACTGGGACCTAAGTCCATCAGGGCTTCACTAATACCAACCTAATCCTATTTGGGAAGGGCCCGGCGGAAGGGCATTATGCGTGATGCGGGTGAGAAGACAACAATTGATATCAAAGCGAATAAACAAATAAAATAACAACAATAAACACCTCAAGCAAATAATTCCGGCTTCGACCCTAACATCCCCAGTAGAGTCGCCAAACTGTCGCACCGTCGCGAGCGAAATTCGGGACGCAATGAAAAACACATACAATGAAGTCGCCACCCTATTTCTAAGGTTTAGGGAAACCTATAAAAATCCAAAAAAGGAAGAAAATAAAATAAAAACTAAGGCACAAATAAAAAGGGTCTAAACCCGAGAACGATGGTTCGGGGTCGTATTATGGACTCGGGAAGGTGTTAGGCACCCAAGTCTCATCCTAAAAAAGGTTACCGGTTCTAGAAAAGAGGTGTTTAAAATCATGTTGAAAACAAGTAATTTGGCCCTCAGAGGGGGTATCGTCGCTTTAGCTTTTAAGTCGATTTGATTGATTTTATCCTAATTATTGTTGAGTTGTTAAAAAGAAAATAAGCATTTTATCCTCTAAAAGATAAAAGGGTCGGTTTCATACCTATTCCGGTCAAGTTCAAGATTAGTCAGATTACATGCAAGATTGATTAGGTGAAATTACTAACGTTTTATTATTAATCTTCACCAAAGCGACGATCTAGTGAACAATGATGGATCACTATCATCATCGGGCCGATGCACGTGATTAAATCCTATTTACTAAGTGGTTCTAAGCATGCATAAATTACCAAAGTACCGATTTGAGTGAATGCGAAAAACACGTTGAAAAGAGAAAAACCGGAAAGTGGGGTCGAAGCCGCGCACACAACACGTTCGTTAAGATAGCGTAAATTAAAAAACATTCGTGGGGTCGATGCCGCACACGAAACACATTCAACAAAATAAAGCGTAAATTTGTGGGGACGAAGCCGCACACGAAACAAGCGTAAAATAAAGCACATTCATTGGTATAAGCATCATGCAAATAGATTAATTCGAATTCTGACAATCACGCATTAAAATACGTTTATCCAAAATAAAGAAGGGAAAGAGGAAAACATACCTGGAGAGCTTTACCTGCAGATCAAAGATTAGTGGCAACAATTAATAATAAAATAGATAAATACTGCAAATAAATATTACAAATTAATTACAAATTCCCAAATAAATAAATACAACAATTAAATTCTCCATTCGAGCTTCGCAATTTGGAATGACGCATCGAACTCCTCGTCGAGCTCCATCAAACTCGTTGGGCATCATCACGACGAACGTGCAAATAAAACATACGAACAAAATAGACAAATAAACGCGTATAGTAAGGGACTCATAAATAAATTTCACATAATCAAATATTAATAGAATCACCTTACCCATTAAAGTTGGCGGAGCATCCGATCGGGATAATAATTGTGAATTCGGTACCTGCAAAAATGAAGAAAAAGTTAGTACCGATTTTAATTAAACGGGCTTGCGCGGTAACCCATTTCTTTTATTTATTCGTCATGGGCCGCAACCCATTTTTCCTTATTTTCTTTCTTTGGGCCGCAGCCCAATCTCCTTCTTTCTTTTATTTTATTTAATCATCATTTTCTTCATTTTAGGGCTGCAAACGCAGCCCTTTTCTCCTTCTCCTTCTCCTTCCCATTTCTTTTCTTTTAATCATTTGGGCCAAAGAGTGAGGGATGGTGGCCGGCGGTTCGGTTGGGTGCGGCAGTGGCTAGCGGCGTGGCTGGCTGGATGTGGTTGCTGGCGGTCGACGGAGCAGGCGGTTGTGTGGCGGGGGAGCTGGAGGCTGCAACGGCGATGTGGGGAAGGAGTTCGGTGGCGCGGCTGGGTGTCAGATGCGGCTGGGTGGCTGACGGGCAGCAGCAACGACGATCGGGATGGTGGCCGGAGGTGAGTGATCGGGTTTAGTTCGGGTTGGACTTGATTTGGTTTGGTTTTGCAGGTTTGTTTTGGTTGTGGTGAGGGATTTTTGGTTTGATTCGGTTTTGGGAGTGTGGGTGATGGCGGTTTGGAGAGTTGAGAGGGAGAGGAGATGCGGTGGCTGTGCAGCGGTGTTCGTGGCTGTGCGGATTTTTGGGTGCTGGGTTGGGCGGTTGGGTGATGGCCGGCGGTTCGGTTGAAAGGGGCTGTTATGGTGGTTTGGGTTGTGGCGCGGCTGGTTGGGTGATGGTCGGCGGTTCGATTGAAAGGGGCTGTTATGGTGGTTTGGGTTTTTATTGCTTGGGGAAGTTCGGTAATGGGTTCGGGGATTAAAGGGGTTTATGGGTGCTGTTTCGAGAGTGTTTAGGGGCTGATTTCGGGGCTGCTTGGTTGTGTAGCAGCGGCGCACGGTGGTGGCGTTGGGCTAATCGCAGGAAGATTGGTAATTTGGCAGAATTGGATTTAAAGGGAGGGATTTGTGATTGAACTTGGTTTTGGGCAGAGGATGATTTTGGTGGATTTGTTGGTTGCCTCCCTTTTGACGGAAATTTAGTGGTCTTGTTTATAATCGGATCCAATTGAAATTGGATCCTTTTGAAAGAAAAGAAAAAAATGCCGAAGGTGTGATGATGGTGTCGGGTATTAATCATGAAAGATAAAAGATAAAAGAGGAAGGAGCTGAAATTACGGGAGTGAATCGTTGGGGAAAGCAGAGGGAAAGGGAAGCAGGGTGGAGCTGGGTTATTCGAACCCAAAGCTCGAGAGATGTAAATAATCGAACAAAACACGCAAAAAATAAATAAACAAAAATAATAATAAATAGATAAATAAATAATAAAGATAAATAATGATACTAAATAACTAATTACAATAGTGATAAAATTGACGACGAGATAGATATATAAATAAATAGAACGGACATGTTGCGATAGTGAAACTAAATGGGGTCAAAATTCGGGTATCAACATCACCAAACATAAACCGAACATTACTAGTACTAGGAAGGGAAAATGATATCTGGGGTACCTGTATGTTGGGGTTCGACTTTATTTGGCACTTCTACCTTTTTTTGTGTTTAAAAGGTACTCGTACTCAAATCTTTGTTCACATTTAGTACCTGCGGCCGTTTCCGTCACCACTTTACCGTTATTTAGCCTACGTGGCATGGCATGTCATCAAATGGCATGGCACGTCATCATTAGGCTAATATTTTATTTTATTTTTCCTTTTCTTTTTCCTTTTCCTCTTTCCCTTATTCCTTTATTCTTATTTCTTTCCACGAACCCACTCCCTTTTTCTTTCCTTTCTTCTTACTTCTCTGCACAACATCAAACACAAATCAAATCTCTTTTTTTTTTCTTTCCTATTCTCCTTTGATCAATCGAGCTCTCACTGCCTTCACTCATCCTTTCTTTCTTTCTTTTTGTTTCCCTTGCAATCACAACACACAACACACAAACAAACAATGGAT
Source organism: Viola odorata (assembly GCA_963691705.1). Classification (NCBI taxonomy): domain Eukaryota; kingdom Viridiplantae; phylum Streptophyta; class Magnoliopsida; order Malpighiales; family Violaceae; genus Viola; species Viola odorata. The sequence goes on along the minus strand of OY829546.1, from coordinate 46,258,663 downwards.
ATTTGGGTCAGAAATATTAACCTAATGATGACGTGGCATGCGACATGTCATGCCACGTAGGCTGGATAACGGTAAAGTGGTGACGGAAACGGCGGCAGGTACCAAATATGAACAAAGATTTGAGTACGAGTACCTTTTAAACACAAAAAAAGGTAGAGGTGCCAAATAAAGTCGAACCCCAATGTACAGGTACCCCAGATATCATTTACCCTACTAGGAACATTAATCAATTAAACGATTATGGTACACAAACTCTTAAATGATGGTGGCTCTTAATTAACAGAAATTGATAAAATTACACCTTTTTTGTTAGAATATATTTATGTAAATATTATATCTCCACAATTTATAAATTATCTCGGTATAAATTGAGGAAATATGATATGATATGTTTTACCGTATCCCTCTCATTATTAGTCATTTATATCGTATATTATTTCTATATTTCTTCCATTATAAGCTTATGATACGGTTCAAGGATCGCACCAAATCCTAGGGTTCGTTAATGGCAAAAGAGAGCACGGATTAATATTTCCTATTTTCATGTGCTTTAATTAGTATGTAGAGCTTTGGCTTAATTAGGAGTTTATTTTGTTTAGGATTTATTTTATTTAGGAATTAATTATTTAGGTAACTATCTATTATTAGTAGTTCTATTTCTAGTAAGACTTGTATTGTAAAACGCTTATATAAAGGCTTGCTTTGTTATTAATAAAATTAGATCAGATTTTCCATACAAACACCTTACCAAATTCCCGCTCCCCAATTCTACCATCTTATTATCTCGATCTCCGGTGCAATCCGTTAATTGTGTAACTTAGTTGCTTAACTGGGTACTCGACTAGGGCGTGACCTTCGTGGTGCTTGAGGGATTCGAGTGCAGGTGCGTTGGGAGCGTGTGCGTGACTTGTGTGGCGCTTGAGGGATTCTAGCGTAGTTCTGCAAGGAGCGTGGTGTAGACAAAGCGTGGCAGCTGAGTGATTCGGTTGTGGAAGGTGCGTGAGCTATGCGTACGTGTTCATTGAGTGGCAACCGTGTGACTCGGTTGTGGGAGGTGCTCAAGGGGCATACTAGCGATTCGAGGGATTCGTTTCGTTGAAGCTTGTGTGACTCAAGCTTCGAAATCGTGTGATTCAATTTCTTTGGGGATTGGACGGACTCAATCTCGGTAAGGAGGATTCGTTGGTGTAACGCTTGCGAATTGGACCTTAGGCGCCAGTCAAGTACTTGGTATTTATCGAGTGTTTAATAGGCAAGTGTGACTCTTATCTATTAACCTCACTTCGGGAGTTCTAGCCACTAGTAGTATGGGATACTAGTCGGATCAAAGGAGTATTGTGAAGGGGATTTGTTTTAATTCCGCGCACCAAATCGAGAGAAGAACAAGATCGTCACTTATGCGCGTCTTGGCCTAGCCAGGATCGTATCAGTTGGTAGCGGAGCTCACCAACCGAGTCTCTCTTAATGGAATGATATTGTCCGATTGATTGATGGTTTATTATGGATGTTTTATCTTCTCTTTTATTATTAATTGAGATAATAATTATGCTACTTTAAGCCCTTTTGCTTCCTTTCTCTATAAACAGCCTTTGGAACATCAATCTGAAGAAAAGGAGCAGAAAGCTTGAAGATTAGAGCTTAAATCAATCATTTGGTGATGGAGTTTCGTTTTCAGCTTTGCTGTCTTGAATCTGGTCCATTCGTCCCTAGGCCACTTCACTATTTTGCCGAAATCAGCTCTCCTCTAGGCCTCGATAAGAAGCAACCTTTCGGAATTCCAGCTGGACTTGCACTCGCCATAAATTCGCGTGCCGCGTTTGTTTATTCCCTAGTGCATTTCTTGTCTTCTTGGGACTCATTCTTATCAGACACAAGACTTCTTGGGCCACTCCTTGTTATTCTCTTGAGCTTACAAACACCTTTGGAAGAATGAATCAACATTCTTCTTGTTTTTGGGAGAATATTCTCACTAGTGTACAAGCACTTTGAAGACAAGATTTTGGGAGCTTGTGAGCTAGTGTTGACTGACTTGGGAGAGGAGCGTGCAGGCAGAGGGAAGGACGATTTAAGGTAGCAATTTCGGACTGAAAAGAGAAGAAGAACGTAGGAGGACAGTAGGAGGAACGTGAGGAGAAAATCAGCATTTCTCCCATTTTCCAGATTTTCCAGCTTTTTGTATTTTCGGATTTCCATTTCTTGAATCATTTTCCATTATGTTTTGTAACTAAGAACCTCCATTCCTGGTAGGGATCTTGTGGTTGATAATTCCAGTAGGTTGTGAGACTCTTTGATCTTCAATAAAAACGTTTTTCATATTTCTCTCCTTCTTGTTTTAACTCCAATTTATTCATGTTTAAGTTTGAGTTTGGCCAACTTGGATTTTGATTTGAATGATTACAGTCAGTTCTCTTGTGATTAAATCACTCTTAGAGAACAGTTGTAGACAAATCAGCAGGGCATGAGGGGTATTTGCTTGGTCTAAGCTGATAGAAGGAATTGAATTAGGCGGTCATCCCATCCCGAGGCCTTGAGAAGGGCCGACCTAGGTGACAGCTGGGTCAAGTGCCAGACTAGACCAGACTCGTGGATGATGAAAGTATTCCCTTGTCTAGAAGAGGGACCTCACTGTCTTTAATCAATCTCTCAAGTGCTTCCATAAGTATTCTGATTCCTTTGTAGAAGGCTCTGCATAGCCAAGGCAAAGTGGCGGGTTAGAATCTTAGGATGAACTTAGGAAGATTAGGGTGTTTAAAATGAAGTGATTCTTTTAAATACTTTTGTAGCAGGTTGGGAATCTAGTGTGAGCTGGTTCCGCAACTTCTTCTATGAAACCGTTTTGAAAATACTTTTGTCAATGATCAACTAGCTTGGAATTGTCACCACATAAGGATCTCTACTAGGGATTTTCTTTCTCTTTTGTATTTCTTTATTTCTCTACTGTTTTCTTTTATGCAATCTCATTTTCGTTCTTTTTGTTTCTCAACCCATCATACTCTCACCTCTTTGCTGATTATTGTCATTTGCAGGAGCAATAAAGATTGGACCGATTTGTCCCTGTGTTCGAACCTCTTGCCGCTATCTACATTCATTTGTAGTTTAGTGACCAGTTGTAATATTTTTATTTATGCAGGGCCCGCGACAACCCTCGTCATAAATTGGCGCCGTTGCCGGGGACAATGGTGTACTGATTTTCATTTTTCTTGTTTGTGACAATTTTCAGTTTTCTTTTTTTATGAGCAATTTCAATTATTTTTCTCAATCAGCCCCTATTCCTCAAAGTTTTGGTGTAGGAGATGTGTCCAGCCATGAAGGATGTTTTGGTCCGCCACAGTGGGGATATGAGCCAAATTATAATCCATACATATCTACTCCTTATCCCACTTGGTGGAACCAACAAAGTTCTGATTATGGAGTGCAATCAGTTCCTAATTATCAATATTTCCAGCCTCCGCAACCTAGCCAAGTACCCAATGTTTCTCAAATTTTAATGAAAATCTTAGTTCCATTTATGCAGGAAACAGAGGAGAATTTAGCAAGGTTAGCGAAGCAAATGAGAGAACTTGCACTTGAGAAGGAAAGAGAGAGATACATACCTTCAAACTTCCAACCAAACGTGGAATCTGATGCCAGCACTGCCTCTTTTGTGAGCAACAAAAATCTGCCCGAGCAGGTCGCTTCATCTCAAGGCCTTGAGATGAACGACCCAGAACCAGAAACAAGCCCAGAAAATTCAGCAGAAGTTGCCACTCAGTCAAAGCAGTCCAATCAGACCCAAACTCATTCCAGCATGTCACTGGAGCAGGAGACGAAGTTTGTGGACACTTGTTGTAGCATCGAGCTAGAGGAGGATGCGAGGAGGATTGAGGAAGAAATCAAAGTGGTTGAGAATCCACAAACGGTTATTTCTTTGGTAGGAGACCATGCACGAAATGAGATTATTCTCATCAAACTTCGTGCATTCAAAGCATTATGTAGGATTGGTTGACAAAGTGACGCTCAATGTCTAGTCCAAGACTATAAAGAGGGACGCTGCATGGGAGGCAACCCATGTTCATTTCGTTGTTGTTTTTTTTTATTTTCGTTTTTATTTCTAGTTAATCTTTTTTATTTCTGCATAATAATGGATTTTTGGAATTTTTTCCAGTGCTGGCCTTCCAGCTCTCCTCTAGGCCTCGAGACGAGCTGACCGAAGCCTCCAGCTCTTCCCCTACCATGATCATTGCCCCGGGTTTTATCATTTCTTTCCCTCTCTTTTTCTTTTTTCTGTTCTGTTCTGTTCTGTTTGTTTGCTTGTTTGTTGTGTGGTTTTTCTTTCACATTGAGGACAATGTGTCCTTTAAGTGTGGGGGAGAGACACTTTCGTGTTTGTTTGTGTTTTTTTGTGTTTTTGTGCATGTTTGTTTTTCTGTTTTTATGCATGTTTTTCTGTTTGTTTTTGGCGCATGTTTAGTTCAATTATTTTTGCATGCGCTTCTGCTTGTTTTCATTTATGCATGAGTCGTTTTTCTTTTCTTGTTGTGTTTCACCCTTTTTTGTATAGAATTGAAATCCCAAAACTGAACTCATGTAAATACTTGACTTATTAACTCCATCTTGCAATGCTAAATACTTCTGGCTTTACAACTTGTGCATTTATTTACATGGTTGTATGATGGGTATTGCTGTCCTAGGAAATATTTTGCTAGGATTGTACTGTCTTCTCATCTCAAGACCTTGGGATGAAGCTCCCGTCCATAATATTGCTGCAAGTTTTTAATTTTTGTTTTTGCATGGCTAACTTTTTAAATTCTTTGCATGACTGCATGTTTGTGTTTTCTGGGATTGTGGAAAGGTGCAAGAACCTGGAAAAGAAGGAAAGGAAAATAGAAGGAGGAGGAGAAGAAGAAAAATAAAAAATAAAAAAAATAAAAAAATAATAATAAGGGGGTATAAGAGGCCGAAGGCCTAGGGGAGAAGAAGAAGAGAAAATAAATAGGAGGTATAAGAGGCCGAAGGCCTAAAACAAAAAGGGGGTATAAGAGGCCGAAGGCCTAAAAGAAAGAAAATGTGCAAAAGGGAAAGAGGAAAGATTGGTGGTGTTCTTTAATTTTGTTGCTTGTATTTTTATAATTGTTGCATGACTGCTTGTGTATTTTTGTGTGTGTGGCAGCTGCGTTTGGATTGTGTCTTGGGCAGAGAAGACAGTAGTTCTAGGGCATTATTTCCTGGTTGAACAGCATGCTATCTTACCACTTTTTGAATATTTGCACATTTGTGATGTTTGGTGTGTTTGAGCATTGCTTGAAAGAGTTGGTTTTTGAAGTGTTCATATGAGTTCAGCCTAGGGGTTGATTTTCTGTACAGAGGGTGTTTTCTGTGTTTTTAGTTCATGCTTGAGGGCAAGCATGGTTTAAGTGTGGGGGTATATGATTGATGGTTTATTATGGATGTTTTATCTTCTCTTTTATTATTAATTGAGATAATAATTATGCTACTTTAAGCCCTTTTGCTTCCTTTCTCTATAAACAGCCTTTGGAACATCAATCTGAAGAAAAGGAGCAGAAAGCTTGAAGATTAGAGCTTAAATCAATCATTTGGTGATGGAGTTTCGTTTTCAGCTTTGCTGTCTTGAATCTGGTCCATTCGTCCCTAGGCCACTTCACTATTTTGCCGAAATCAGCTCTCCTCTAGGCCTCGACAAGAAGCAACCTTTCGGAATTCCAGCTGGACTTGCACTCGCCATAAATTCGCGTGCCGCGTTTGTTTATTCCCTAGTGCATTTCTTGTCTTCTTGGGACTCATTCTTATCAGACACAAGACTTCTTGGGCCACTCCTTGTTATTCTCTTGAGCTTACAAACACCTTTGGAAGAATGAATCAACATTCTTCTTGTTTTTGGGAGAATATTCTCACTAGTGTACAAGCACTTTGAAGACAAGATTTTGGGAGCTTGTGAGCTAGTGTTGACTGACTTGGGAGAGGAGCGTGCAGGCAGAGGGAAGGACGATTTAAGGTAGCAATTTCGGACTGAAAAGAGAAGAAGAACGTAGGAGGACAGTAGGAGGAACGTGAGGAGAAAATCAGCATTTCTCCCATTTTCCAGATTTTCCAGCTTTTTGTATTTTCGGATTTCCATTTCTTGAATCATTTTCCATTATGTTTTGTAACTAAGAACCTCCATTCCTGGTAGGGATCTTGTGGTTGATAATTCCAGTAGGTTGTGAGACTCTTTGATCTTCAATAAAAACGTTTTTCATATTTCTCTCCTTCTTGTTTTAACTCCAATTTATTCATGTTTAAGTTTGAGTTTGGCCAACTTGGATTTTGATTTGAATGATTACAGTCAGTTCTCTTGTGATTAAATCACTCTTAGAGAACAGTTGTAGACAAATCAGCAGGGCATGAGGGGTATTTGCTTGGTCTAAGCTGATAGAAGGAATTGAATTAGGCGGTCATCCCATCCCGAGGCCTTGAGAAGGGCCGACCTAGGTGACAGCTGGGTCAAGTGCCAGACTAGACCAGACTCGTGGATGATGAAAGTATTCCCTTGTCTAGAAGAGGGACCTCACTGTCTTTAATCAATCTCTCAAGTGCTTCCATAAGTATTCTGATTCCTTTGTAGAAGGCTCTGCATAGCCAAGGCAAAGTGGCGGGTTAGAATCTTAGGATGAACTTAGGAAGATTAGGGTGTTTAAAATGAAGTGATTCTTTTAAATACTTTTGTAGCAGGTTGGGAATCTAGTGTGAGCTGGTTCCGCAACTTCTTCTATGAAACCGTTTTGAAAATACTTTTGTCAATGATCAACTAGCTTGGAATTGTCACCACATAAGGATCTCTACTAGGGATTTTCTTTCTCTTTTGTATTTCTTTATTTCTCTACTGTTTTCTTTTATGCAATCTCATTTTCGTTCTTTTTTTTTCTCAACCCATCATACTCTCACCTCTTTGCTGATTATTGTCATTTGCAGGAGCAATAAAGATTGGACCGATTTGTCCCTGTGTTCGAACCTCTTGCCGCTATCTACATTCATTTGTAGTTTAGTGACCAGTTGTAATATTTTTATTTATGCAGGGCCCGCGACAACCCTCGTCACCGCTTTGGGCCTGAGCCCGCACGGTTTTCACAAAAGGCCTCATTCCATTAAGAGGATCAACTCCTCTTATATTTAGTCTTTCTCTCCCTTTTCTTTCCGATGTGGGACTTTGTTCGCACACCCCAATAATCTCCCCCTCGAACTAAGTACCACAGAGCCAACCACATTGGGCTCACCAATCTCCCATTCGAACCGCTCGACCTGGAGAACCACCGTACTTTTCAAGTTCGGCCAGGAGATTCACAGCGTGCCACCCACATCAAGGCCCAATACTCAGGCCCAGCCGAACCTTCGGCTCCGCTACCATTTGTTAGGAATTACCTGAGTAGGAGACTGAAAGATAACCTAGATTGAGAAAGATAAACGACAATAGACAAGACAAAAGGATTAACGTGGTATCGGTCTAGCCGCACTCTACAAACCGCACAAATATTATTAGTCTTAATATTCGTTCGTTTTACAATTACAAGAGAGTCTATTTATAGGGAAAGGGCCGACCTCCATTCCCTATGTTAGCGATGTAGTATATCAGACTCCACATACCCAACAATCTCCCACTTGGAGACTGATCACAGGTCTACTCTCACTCATGTAACTCTAGTAAAACCCAAATAGCATTAAGCACCTCTATATGCGCTGAGCCTTCTTCAACAGTCAGTTCTGAAGGCCAGTTGAAGTTATGCAAAACTTCAACTTCTCTTTAGTAACCACCTTGGTCAGCATATCTGCTGGATTCCTTGAACCAAGGATTTTCTTCAAGGACAAAGTACCATCACTAATCAACGCCCTGATAAAGTGATATCTCAACTGGATGTGTTTTGTCCTAGCATGAAACACAGGATTCTTCGCAAGATGAATGGCACTCTGACTGTCGCTGTACAGAGCGCTGTCTTCCTGTTTCTTGCCCAACTCCTCAAGAAAATTCTTCAACCAAATCATTTCCTTGCTGGCTTCTGAAATAGCCATGTACTCTGCTTCCGTGGTTGAAAGAGCAACACTCTTTTGAAGTCGAGACATCCAACTAATTGCTGTGCCACCCAAAGTGAAAGTATATCCCGTAGTACTCTTTCTTGTATCCTCACAACCACCCAAATCTGCATCAGTGAATCCTTCCAAGATTACATCTTTCCTACGGAAACATAATGCAGCCTTAGAGGTACCTTTCAAGTAGCGTAGCAGCCACTTAACCGCCTCCCAATGCTCTCTCCCAGGATTAGACATGAATCTGCTAACAACTCCCACTGCATGAGCAATGTCTGGTCTCGTGCATACCATAGCATACATCAAACTACCAACTGCAGATACATACGGAACATTAGCCATTCCTACCTTGTCTTCATCCGTTTGAGGTGACTGCTTCTTTGTGAGATTGAAGTGGGCTCCCAAAGGTGTACTTCTGATCTTCGCATCTTGGAGGTTAAACTTATTTAACACCTTCCCAATGTACTTCTCTTGCGACAATTTCAGAGTACCTTCACTTCTATCTCTAATGATGCTCATACCAAGTATCTGCTTTGAGGGACCCAAATCTTTCATCTCAAAATCTAGAGACATTTGTCTCTTCAACTTGTTGATTTCCCTCATGTCAGATCCTGCGACTAACATGTCATCAACATACAACAGTAGTATAACATAAGATGAATCAAATTGCTTAACATAGCAACAATGATCCATAGTACACCTCGTGTACTCACTCCTCATCATAAAGCTGTCAAACTTCAAGTACCACTGTCTTGGTGCTTGCTTCAAACCATACAAGCTCTTTTTCAGCTTGCAAACCATGTCCTCTTTCCCAGCTGCCGGGAACCCCTCTGGCTGTGTCATATAAATGTCCTCCTCAAGATCACCATGTAAGAACGCGGTCTTCACATCTAGCTGCTCTAGATGTAATTCCTCTGCAGCCACGATACCCAAAACAAGTCTGATAGTAGTCATCTTGACAACCGGAGAAAAAATCTCATTGTAGTCAATGCCCTTTTTCTGCTGAAAACCTTTCACCACTAACCTTGCCTTGTATCTCTTGCTGTCATCAAGTTCTTCTTTAATCTTGAACACCCATTTATTCTGCAAAGCCTTCTTTCCTGCTGGTAACTTAGTCAACGACCAAGTCTCATTCTTCTCAAGTGAACTCATCTCCTCGTTCATGGCTAGCTCCCACTGAACTGACTCATCCATCTGCATTGCCTCTGAATAACTCTCAGGTTCACCATCCTCAGTCAAAAGCAAGTAATAAGCTGAAGGAGAGTATCTTTGTGGCGGTCGCGAAACTCTATTTGATCTTCTTACTGCAACATCTGGGGCAACTGGGACAACCTCCTCAACATCTCTGTTTACCAAACTCCCACTGTCCCCTGCAAGAACATCCTCTGTAATGTCTTCCAACACAATCTGCTCTTTTACTGCTTGTTTCTTTGTCGTTTCAGAATCTGCTGTAAGCTTATCCTTATATACTGCATTCTCATTGAAGGTGACATCCTTGCTTCTAATGACTTTCTTGTTCAGCTCATCCCAGAAACGGTACCCCATCTCATCTGAGCCATAGCCAATAAAAGTAACCTTCTTTGCTTTAGGATCAAGTTTATTTCTGTCAGAATCTTTAACCCGCACATAAGAAACACAACCAAAAACTCTCAGGTGTGAGAGATTTACCTCTTTTTCTTGCCACTCTTCCTCTGGAATTTTGAACCCCAAAGGAACTAAGGGTCCTCTGTTAATGAGATATGCTGCTGTACTAACTGCATCTGCCCAAAACATCTTTGGCAATCCTGCATGTATCCTCATACTCTTGGCTCTCTCATTCAAAGTCCTATTCATTCGCTCTGCAATTCCATTCTGCTGCGGTGTCTCAGGAATAGTCTTTATCATTCTGATTCTGTGTTCTACACAATAGGCTTTGAACTCATCACTGCTGTATTCACCCCCATTATCTGATTTCAGGCTCTTAATCTTCAACCCTGTCTGGTTTTCAACTTCTGCCTTCCACTTCTTAAAGGTTTCAAACACGTCAGATTTATTTTTCAGAAAATAAACCCATACCTTTCTAGTGGAATCATCAATGAAAGTGACATAGTAGCGAGATCCTCCCACGGAGGCAACTGTAGTCGGTCCGTACACATCTGTATGAACTAGCTCTAACTTTCTAAACTTAGGTGCATTCCCTGATTTTGCAAGAGTAACTCGTTTCTGCTTCCCAAACACACATGGTTCACAGAATCCAACTTCCACATTCTTCAGTTTCGGAATCTTGCCTTTAGAAACCAGCAACTGCATACCCTTCTGACTCATATGCCCAAGCCTTTGGTGCCAAAGAGTCGATGGACCAACATCATCAGTAACTGCATTAACCTCATCACATGATTGCTCCATAGTATAAAGAGTTCCAACCTTATCTCCACGAGTAACAACCAAATTCCCCTTCACAACCTTCCATTGTCTGTTTCCAAAGATAACACGATACCCTTCCTCATCCAACTGACCCACAGAGAGCAGCATCCTCTTGAGTCCAGGAACGTATCTAACATCTTTTAACAACCAGATTGTTCCAAAAGAGGTTTTGACTTTGATGTCTCCCATACCTGTAATATCCAAAGTCTCGTCATCAGCAAGACGAACTTTGCCAAAATTTCCAGACCTGAAATTCAACATTGAATCCTTGCTTGGAGTGGCATGGAATGATGCACCAGAATCCATGACCCAAGATTCAATAGAACACTCAACACAACAAATCAGCGCATCATCACTAACTTCTTCCACTGTGTTAACTGAGTTATCATCATTCTTCTTTGGTTTAGGAACTGCAGGAGCCGTACACTGATTCCTGAAGTGACCAGTCTTTTGACAATTCCAGCACACAATATCCTTGTGATTCTTGGACTGCCCTCTCTTCCTGGACTTCGATCTGTTACGCCCTTGATTCTGCCCCTTCCCAACTTGTCTGCCTCTACCATCTATACTCAACAAAGAGCCGGATGATTCCCCAGAATTCCTCCTACGAATATCTTCTCCAAGAATTGAGTCGCGAATTCCTGTGAACGTTAGCTTAGTAGTCTCAGACGAACTACTAACTGCTGTGACAAACCCTGACCAGCTGTCAGGTAACGAGGACAACAACAACAAGGCCTGTACTTCATCATCGAATTTAATCTCAACGGAAACTAATCTCGACAGTATAGAATTAAATTCATTCACATGATCAGCAACAGAACCACCTTCTTTCATCCTCGTATTGACTAATAGACGAATCAAATATACCTTATTAGCTGCAGAGGGCTTCTCGTACAGATTTGATAACGCCTTAATCAGTCCGTGTGTAGTCTTCTCACCAACGATGTTGTAGGCAACGTTCTTCGCCAGTGTCAACCGTATCACACCTAGAGCCTGCCTATCCAACAAGTCCCAATCTTGTTGTTTCATCGCCTCTGGCTTTTTCTCCTCTAACGGTTCGTGCAGCTTCTTCTGATACAGCAAGTCCTCGACTTGCATCTTCCAAAATCCAAAGTCTGTCCCATCAAACTTGTCGATCTTTATCTTCCCATCGCCTGCCATCGCTCCTACTCACTATCGTTCTCCTTCCATGTTTTAATATATTATTTAACATGGTATTAGAGATTGAGTTCTTCACATTTTCTACATTTTTCTAAAAATATAAATAAGGTTTAAGAATCGAAACATTAGTGTACTCTCTCTCGTCTCAACTAAAAGAAGAAAATCAGACTTATTCTTGAATGTAGTGTTATAATTTACAATATAATTATAAGGGGAAATAGCATAAAACACCCCTGTACTATTCGCGAAAACCAGAAACCTCCCCTGACCTTCAAAACGTCTAATACGCCTCCCCTGTACTAAAAGTCAACGACAAAAGCTCGGTCTCCGTTAGTCAAACTAACAGACCGTTAGTGTTGACCGTTGACTTTAATTAAAAAATTCAAAAAAAATGTAAAATTTTCAAAAAAAATCACAAAAAACATCTAATTTTTTTTTTAAAATGTAAAAATTCACAAAGAACATCTAAACTTTTAAAAAAAATATAAAAATTCATAAAAAATGTAAAAATTCACAAAAAAAACATCAAATTTTAAAACAAAATATAAAAAATCATAAAAATGTAAAAATTCCAAAATTTTAAAAAATATATAAAAATTCATAAAAAACGTAAAAATTCACAAAAAAATCTAAAACTTTATAAAAATATAAAAATTCGCAAAAAAACATCAAATTTTTAAAAAATATAAAAAATCTAAAAATTCATAAAAAATGTAAAAATTCCAAAAAAAATCTTAAATTTTAAAAAATATATAAAAATTCATAAAAAATGTAAAAATTCACAAAAAGAATCTAAATTTTTTAGAAAAATAAAAAAATTCATAAAAAAATGTAAAAACTCACATAAAAAACATCAAAAAAATTTCAAAAAAGTCTAAAAAATCATAAAAAATGTAAAAAAAATCTAAAAAATCATAAAAAATCTAAACATTAAAAAAGAAATCTTAAAAATGTAAAATTCACAATAAACATCTATTTTTTTAAAAACAATTCACAAAAAATTAATAACCCTAAAAATCCAGTAAAAATGTAAAAATTCTAAAAAATGTAAGAATTCCAAAAAAATTCTAAAATTCCAAAAAAATCTAAAAATTTACAAAAAAAAAATAAAAATCCAAAAATATCGTAAAAATGCAAAAAAAACTAAAAAAATCATAAAAATGTAATTTCATTTGAAAAAATAATTAACAGAAAAATCCGTAAAAAATGTAACAAATCCAAAAAAAATGTAAAAATTCCAAAAAAAAATTAATTAATATAAAAATCCAGAAAAAAATGTAAATTTTTTTAAAAAATAAACAATTCCTTAGGTTAATTAATTTTTTTAAAAAAACATTACATTTTTTACGTTTTTTTTAATATTTTCAGTTTTTTTGTGAATTTTTACATTTTTTGTGAATTTTTACATTTTTTTATGAATTTTTACATTTTTTCTGGATGTTTTATATTTTTCTGGATTTTTATATTTTGTTATGGATTTTTTCATTTTTTAAAAAAAGTTTACATTTTTTTTTTGAATTTTTACATTTTTTTAGATTTTTAGATTTTTTTTGGAATTCTTACATTTTTTCTGAATTGTTAGGTTTATTAATTTTTTTGTGAATTTTTACATTTTTTATGAATTTTAAATATTTTTTGTGAATTTTTACATTTTTTATGAATTTTTTGATTTTTTTTCAAATTTTTATATTTTTTATTAGTTTTTACATTTTTTAAAAAAAAATTAGATATTTTTTTGTGTATTTTTACATTTTTTGTGAATTTTTTAATGAAAGTCAACGGTCAACACGAACGGTCTGTTAGTTTGACTAACAGAGACCTAACTTTTGTCGTTGACCCTTAGTACAGGGGAGGCGTATTAGACGTTTTGAAGGTTAGGGGAGGTTTTTGATTTTCGCGAATAGTACAGGGTGCTTTATGCTATTTCCCCTAATTATAATCGTAAATTGTGTTGGATCCCGCCACTTATATTAATAAGTACTCCCTCTGTGTTTTTATATTAGACGCGCATAGGCCAATTTTCAAACCTCCGAAATAATTGACGCTTGTAGTTTTCCCTCCGTTCTTTTACTTTTTTACCCCTTCGAAATAACTGCCAAATTAAATCAATTCCTGAGCCAAACTTAGTTCCAGTCCTCAAAATATTATCCTTCTTCCTCTTCTCCCTTTCCTCTCTCGCCTTCCTCTTCTCCTCTTTGTTCCTCCTAATCTCCTCCTTCAACTCATTCTTCCTCTCCCTATACGCATTCTTGATCTCCTTCTGCCTATACCTCTCCTCAAACGTAGACCCCTTCCTGCTCAAGAACTTGGTCGACGCCCTCTTCGTCCTCACCTGCTTCCAGTTCCGACCCGACACCCTACCGGCGATGACTCTGTCGTATGTGGGCTTTCCGAAGGTCGGCTTGTCTGTATCCTCCGCCGAGTCCACGGCTGAGCGCTTCGCGACAGGATGTGAGTTTTGTTGTTTGAGTAATTTTTCCAGAAATTGATTGAGAGAGGATGTGGGTTTTTGTTGATTGAGAAAGAGATGATGTGGGTTTTGTTGTTTGAGTAATTTTTCCAGAAATTGATTGAGAGAGGATGTGGGTTTTTGTTGATTGAGAAAGAGATGATGTGGGTTTTGTTGTTTGAGTAATTTTTCCAGAAATTGATTTAGAGATGATGTGGGATTTTGTTGATTGAGAAAGAGAGGATGTGGGTTTTCTTGTTTGAGTAATTTTTCTAGAAATTGATTGAGAGAGGATGTGGGATTTTGTTGATTGAGAAAGAGAGGATGTGAGTTTTCTTGTTTGATAATTTTTTTCCTGAAATTTAATTGCAATTTTTTTCCAGAAATTGAATTGCAATTTTGATGTGGTTTTTTGTTGATTGAGAAAGAGAGGATGAACAAGGGGGCAGCGGTGAGAGAGAGATGAACAAGGCAGAGGCAGAGATTAAAGTAGTATTACTTTGGACAAAAATCTGCCACGCACAGTACCAAATTCAGTCACCTTAATCTAAGAGAAATGTGGGCCCGCGTCTAATATAAGAAAACGGAGGGAATACTAACCTATGATATATAATTTGGAGAGGATACATTTTTTATTTAAACCATAGATTTGTAGAGCACACAAAAATTCATATCTTGTAAATGACATCATTAATTCATTATCATCAACAAAAACAGAATCATCAACAAAACCTAAAACATACTCCCTCCGTCTTTTATTAACTGTCGCTTTTCTACGTTTTTTTACTATTTGAAGTACTTGTCATTTTATCTTTTCCGAAGCATATATTTTGTGCAAATGATAATTTTTTTTTTTTTAATCAACCCAATTTGATGATGGTGTGGTAATTTGAGTGAAAATTAGAGGTAAAAATGAAACAATATGAAATAAAATAAGATCAAAGATCATTGTCTTACGTTTTTTTACTATCCTAAAAAGTTTGTTAATAAAAGACGGAGGGAGTAGCAAACATTAATTTTTTTTAAAATTCCATCCATTTGTACCCAAAAAAGAAAAAAAGAAGAAGGAGCTTTAGCCCTCAAACTTCAATTTCTCAATGCATTTGACTCCTTTCAGCTTTGAAACACGAGATTGCTGGATTCCCCTGATTCCCATCCTGTGGCTTGGCAAGTAACTCTTTGTTCTCTTCCATCAGCTTCTTGATTTGGCCACGAAGATGCTTTATCACTTCCTTGTTCTCTCTATTTCTCCTCACCAGTTCACTCTTCTACTCCAAACTACCCTCAAAATGTTTCAAAAACTCCAACCTCAATTCTTCCCTCATCTTCTCCTTCTCTACCCTACCAATACCAAAATCAAGAACCCCATTCTTGATTTCATCAAATTCAATAGAATTCGTGACGTTTTCCAGGCCTATAATCTCCCTACCATCATCATCTATGCTAATTTTAGTGAGATGGGGTTGTTTGGATTGGTTTAGTGAAGAAGACGAGGACGATCTCAAAAGGGAATTAGCAAAAACGGATTCTGATCTCAAAGTTTCATACTTTTCAGCTAAAGAACGGTAGGAAGTGTACAAGTCTTGCACCGATTTTATAAGCTCTGGTCTTCTTTTGTAGAACATCTCTGCTCTCTTAGCAAATGAATCGCCATCATCTTGTATAAGATTTACAATCGCTTTAGTCTTGTCATCCAAATCTACAAATGTTCAAGATAGAAAGACAACAACATAAAATCAAGCTTAATTTCTTCATCCTTACAAATTGTACACAAAAGCAGAGCAAGTGCTCTGTTTTTCTTGTATAAACCAGGGAAAGAAATGAAAAGACCTGAAATAGTAGCTTGCAGCCACTGAGATTGATTGGGGCGATTATGGCTATCTGACCACCATGAAAATGCAGATGGATCTTCATCTTTCTCCTTCTCCATGATTGATGAAGCAACTTTGGTTTGATGGAGTGGTGTCATCAGAAACAAAAATAATGGAGGATTAAGATTCGACAATGACTGTTAAACCTTCAAGAATACCAACCACATTTCTTTGAATTCGAACTGACTTAATGCTGTTGCTACTGGTTTATTTGCTGATCACGCCCCAATTATATAGATCTTTGAATCAAATCTCAGCTGATTCTGGAGATTTGCGGGGGTCTTAGGTTGTTTGGAGCTTTCAAATTGTGGATTGGGTCATTTGATGTACAAGCCATAACGGATAGCTTATTTGATTACACCAACATTCTCTTTTTTTCTTAACTATATATATATTTTTTAATAACTTATTGGAATTTTTAATAACTAGTTAGCCCACATTTTTCGTTTACTCTAGTAATATCTCATTTTGTTTTATTTTTTTTCCAATCAAGATAATTTAGTATCAGGTCATTATATGGGTATCCATTACTTACCTAATAAATTTTATATTTTAATTGTCAAGTTGATTCAAAATAAAAAACAACTTTCTTTCTTCTTGCTTATTAAAAAAAAAACTTTCTTTCTTCTTCTTTTTATATCTAAGCACAACTTTCTTTTAATATTTTTTATCTTGAGTTATTTAATCGAAATATCCATTTTAATTTCTACAAGTAATACTTCCAAAATCAACTTGTGCTGGTATATAATTTGTGGTAATGATTTGTGATTATATTTTATACTCGCTTTGGGGTTAAATAAATGACGTTTACTGTTCATGCACGCATCTCAAGGAGGCTGGATGACTCACTATTTGACCCTAAAAGATTCCGTACTTTTTTTTTCCAACGTACGTTAATCCTTTACGTATGTTGAAAAAAACTACGAATTTTTTTGGGTCAAATAGTGAGTCATCCGACCTCTTTGAGATGCATGCATGAACAGTAAACGTCATTTATTTAACCCCGGAGGGAGTAATATATTTGAAAATACCGTGTATACATATATATATATATATATTTAAAAGTATGAATGAAAATCTGAAACTTTTGAACTCATTATTATATTTTTAATAAACTGGTTATTTTAGTCTAACACTTAAATAATTTCACTATAAAATAATTAAGATATAATATAGACGGCAAAATACTTTCTAATAAAATAAATAAAATAATAATAAACAATAATTATCGGCAAAACACCTTCTGATATGAAATTGCATTCAACTTGGATTCTGCAATGTTGTCAATTTTCTCACCTTGGATTCTGATATGTTGTCAAATTCTCCAATTTCATCTTCATCTTCCGTTCCATTTAAAGTTAGTGGCCAGGAGACGGAAAATTTTGCTTCGGTTGTGAATATAAAAATTATTTTTTTAATTCAATCAAGTTTATCATGGGTAATAGACTAATAGTTTATTAACTTTAATTAATCATGCCTATCAAAAAAAAAACTTTAATTAGTCCATATGAGTTAGTATTAGAATCTTAAAACTAATAGATCGAGCAACTCAATCGGGCGGGTTCAGCAAATGGGTCGAATTTTTATTATTAAAAAATATAAAAAATTGATGTGACATGTTAAATTCCTGTCAGTCCGAGCAACTTGGTTCCTGTCCCAAGATTAAATTGTCTTCTTTTTGGTAATGATGGGCCGAATTCTTTTCGCATGGGTTGAGAGGGCTTAGAAAAACGGGTCAAGTTTTTGATATTAAAAAAAATTGATGTCATGCCACGTCAACAAAATCTGACATGACAGATCGAGCAACTTGGTTCCTACCCTAGTATAAAATTGTCTTGATTTCGTGGATATAATGTCCTAATTAAGCCGAAAATGAATAAATGAGTCAAATTAATATGATCATTCAGGTGCAGAGTTCGTACAAAAATCCATATATATGTGATAAATAGTTAGTATCTTTAATTTAAAAAATGGTTGAAGTGGGTGATTGACGTTTATTTTCATGTATTTTGACCATCTAAAATCACCTTAGTTATGGTAAAAACAATCTCTCTCACGTTAATTTGTGGTCTTTTGAAGGAAGTCTTGGCCAAGAGAAGAATTGGAGGAAACGGGTGCCTTGAGCGAGAAAGTGGCAATCTTGGCCGCAGGCTTGACCAAGATTGCAGAGTTAGAGGTGTGCTCATCATGGCCTCACGGAAGGCGGGTTCGGATCAGGAAGCCAGCTGGCTGTTACATCCTTTGAATGATTCTCGGATGTAATCTTTTAAGAACAAAACAATCTGTTTAGATATTTATCTTATTTTATTTCCTTTTGAATTCAAACAATTGGGATTTTATCCCTATCTTTTAGGCATTTGAAGTTTGGAATTTGGAAAGGAACGTGATTGGTGGGGACTCTAACCTTGTTAAAGATTAGGGAAGGCTGTCAATTACAGGATCTTCCTTCTTCCAACTTCTGTTCTTGTAAACACTTTGCTGCGAATTCTTATTGAAGATCGCATTTAATTCTATTTCATGTTCTTGAATTATTTCTTTATTTGATTATTATGTCTAGTAGCTAAACACCTAATTCTTGGTAAGGGTTGAGTGAGCATACTTATGAATCGTGAGACCGATCGTTCTTATTATCCTCTCGTTCATAATCAATTCAAGTTTTGTTTTAACAAACCGGTTCCCGTCTAGGCTAAGACTTGATCGATCTTAGGCAAGACGACGAATTTGTAGCCAGTCACAAAGGGGACGAGCGAAACCGGAGTGACGAAGTAGGCAGCTAACCTCGCGGGGGTTAGTGGACTTGAATCGATATAGGCCTAACTAGATTGACAATCTAGGGCTCCGAGTTGGGAGTAGCTTGGCCTAGACTCTGTCTTTCCCTACGCCATTGAGAAAATGCATGTGCCTTAAGCCAGCAGCCAATTGGATAAACCCTTTAACCAGCAAGGTGTCCACTGGCCAGGATCACTAAGAAAGGGGGTACCCTCTAAGTGATTTGATTAGGAGGAAAGTAGGATTGGAAAGGGGTTCCTCCCAATCTATAGCAGAGTTATGAGAGAGAAGGATAGAATCTAAAGGTCGATGATCGAATAAACAAGGAGTGTGCTCACGAATTCGCCCTTACCAGGAGTTTACCTCACATCAGTTCACAACCAATCTCCATCAGCAATCTTAGCTAAGATTCACTTCTGCTTAAGATTGCTTCCTTTTATTTTATTATTGCTTGTTCTCTTTTATGCTTTGCTATTTCAATTACATAAACCAAAATACCCTCAACTCCAGTGACGAGGAAGTCGAGTCAAGACTACAAAACCCCAGCAAGATCTCTATGGACGAACCTCTTATCATGATCTACGAGTCCCTTGAGGACGAGTGATAAGTTGTATTCTCACCCCATTTCTATATCTTTTTACAACTAAATTTGATGCCCTTGACACGCAATCAAATTTTGGCGTCGTTGTCGGGGATCTTTTGACGATGTTTCTTGCAGTTTTAATTTTATTTTTATCCTTTGCAGTTGATGACCAGGTCCTCAAAGGAAGATTTACTACCTTTGAATCTAGAACTTACGAAGGCTGAAGCACAAAACAGAAAGAAAGCCAAGAGAAGGATTAACGGTGAATTTTCGGGGACACAAACAGAATCTGGTCCCAGCAACAATCTAGGCCAAGATCCAGGCCCAACTGAAAACCCAATACCAATCATGGAGGAAAACCAACAAGAACAGACGATGAGGGAACAAAATAAAGGGGCAGAACGAGTGACCTACTCCTGTATTAATCTACCCCCTATGGCTAATGATTGGTCTATCAAGACAAACATCATAGCCAACCTAACCAAGTTTCATGGCCACTCAAACGAGAATCCGTATAACCATTTAAGGAACCTTCACCTCCAGTGTGATACCCTAAAACCATTGGGAGTATCAATTGAGAGGGCTAAACTAAAATTATTTCCATGGTCCCTTGAAGACTCAGCTAAGAATTGGTTCTATAGCTTACCCCATAACACTATCACAACATGGGGAGATATATCCGCTGCCTTCCTAAATAAGTATTGGAACACGATTAATGTAGGGGTAGCTAGAAAGAATTTAGTATCCATTTAGCAGAGGGGAGGGGAGAGCTTGAATGAGTATCATCAGAGGTTTAGAGACCTTCAAGACATTTGCCCTACCCATGGAGTAGCTGACCGTCTCTTAATCCAATATTTTTATGATGGAATGTGTGTGAAGGATAATGAGAGAGTAGATGCAGCCGCTGGAGGAGCACTTCAAGACCTTACACCAACAAGAGCAAAATTACTTCTCCAAATGATGGCTGACAATAGCCAAAACAACGCCTCATCCGAGAGAAATTCTACACCTTCCTCTTTGAATGCTATAAATGTTGAAAATAAGCTTTATAAGATTACTAACATTTTGATGAATCTTTCTACAGGTACCACATCTCAGGTACAAACTACAGTAGCAGCAACTAATCCTATGCCCTCGATTTGCGAGATTTGCCAACAATTAGATCATCCCACCCATAACTGTTACATGGTGGAACAACCGGGAGATCCAACCCCAGTCTCAGTCAATGCGGCATATGGTTACAATCAAGGACAACCTAGATTCCCTCATAAAAGTAACCAATACTCTTGGAGACAACATCCCAATCTAAGGTAGAGGCAAGATACGCCTCAGCCTAGCCAACCAAATCAGCAACAACAACAATACCAACAACAGCCACAACAATCTCCCATAAATTTCCAACACTTCGTACCCAGACCACATGGAGCAAATCAGACCAATGTCCCACTGTTACCTCCTGCACCTCAACCGCTTAAGATTACTGGAGTTCCTATAGAAGAGACGTTGCAAAAATTCATGCTTGTAACCCAATCTAGTCTTGTTGAGATGCAGAAACAGAACGTTGAAATGCAAAAGCAAATCAGCCAATTTACCCAACAAACGCAGCTACCTGATCCAGGAGGCAAACTACCTTCCACCACTGAAAATAATCCAAGGCACAATGTAAGTGATATTAATCTTAGGAGTGGAAGCGTCCTACCTGAAAGGAAGGGAGCAAAGTCGGACCAGGAGATACATAATCAACTATTTGAGGATGAAGACGTCGATGTGGACGAAGAAATCCAAGCAGAAGCTCAGCCGGAACCAATCTTGGGTAAGACTGAGGCTAAAACTGACATTCCGGCCGAAGCAGAAAAAGACCAGCCGATCTTAGCCAAGCCAGTGGCTAAGACTGATGAGCAGAGTTCCAAACCTCTGGAAACAGTGGAGATTCCACCACCCTATCCTCCCAAGTCTTCCAAACAGAAGAAGTTAGACGAGGCTAAGGAATTCATGAACATTTCTGGCAAAGTGACAGTTAATATTCCTATGCTAGATTTAATTTCTAAAGTACCTTCTTATGCAAGATTTTTGAAAGAACTTTGTACTAACAAAAGGAAACTTGCAGGTATTGAGAGAGTGAATCTTACGCAGAATGTTTCTTCAGTACTTCAGAGTAAACTACCGAAGAAATGTGGAGACCAAGGAACCTTCACCATCCCTTGTAAAATTGGGAACAAAACAGTGGAAAAGGCTCTTTGCGATCTAGGAGCTGGAATCAACGTAATGTCCTTGAAAGAATATGAGACATTGCAAATGGGACCCATGAAGGAGACGCAGGTGGTGATTCAATTGGCTGACCGAACCGTAATCCATCCTAAGGGTTTGGTAGAGGACGTTCTCGTCCAAGTCAATAATTTTATATACCCTGTGGATTTTTATATTGTTGAGATGGATTCTGACTTACCTTCTTATACCACAGATGTGCTCTTAGGTAGACCCTTCCTTAGGTCTGCTAGAGCAAAGATAGACGTTTATGAAGGTAGTATTATTTTGGAATTCTTTGGGAGCACGATTAAGTTCTACATGAAGGAGGGATTAAAATATCAAAATGAGACGCATAGTGTTAATTTTATTGATATTTTATACCCTATTGAAGAAGAGACTGCAGATTTGAGTGCTACTGACCCATTTGATTGTCTTAAGAAGAAGTATCTCAGCTAAGACACTGGACGAATTGGAAGACCGAGTGAGAAACCGAGAAGATCTTAGGGAGATCTTAACAGATCTTCACGAGACTGAACCATTGAAGGAATCATTGAATTGCCCATTGTTTAGCATGTCTGATTCTAAGGTTTTACCATCTATTGTGTAGGCACCCAAGCTTGATCTTAAGGAGTTGCCAGAACACCTTAAGTATGCCTATCTAGGCCAAGACAATACTCTGCCGTTAATAATCTCAGCTAAGCTTTCCAGCGAAGAAGAGGCAAGATTGACAAACATTTTGAAGGAACTTAAAGAGGCTATTGGATGGACCCTGGTAGACATCAAGGGCATATCCTCAACCATTTGTACCCACAAAATTCATGTGGAAGAGGATAAGAAAATAGTTAGACAACCCCAAAGGAGGTTAAACCCTCCGATGATGGAAGTTGTCAAGAAAGAAATTATTAAATTGCTTGATGCTGGAATTATTTACCCAATCTCTGATAGTTCATGGGTTTCCCCTATGCAGGTTGTACCTAAGAAGACAGGAATTACCGTAACCGAAGGAGACGATGGAGTAAAAAGGACCACAAGAATTCAGAATGGATGGAGGGTCTGCATAGACTACCGCAGACTTAACCAAGTCACAAGGAAAGACCACTTTCCATTACCATTCATTGACCAAATGGTGGAAAGACTAACTGGGAAGTCCCATTACTGTTTATTGGATGGTTATTCGGGATTTCATCAAATCCCAGTGGCGCTAGAAGACCAAGAGACATTCACATGTCCCTTCGGAACCTTTGCATATAGGAGGATGTCATTCGGATTGTGCAATGCACCGACCACCTTTCAAAGGTGTATGGTTAGTATTTTTTCAGACTATGTGGAAAAAGGTATTGAAGTGTTCATAGATGACTTCACCGTCTATGGTGATGATTTTGATCAATGCTTATCTAGTCTGAAAAATATTTTGAATAGATGTGTGACCACTAATCTAGTCCTTAACTATGAAAAATGTCATTTCATGGTGGAACAAGGTATTGTCCTAGGCCATGTAGTTTCTAAGAAAGGCATAGAAGTTGACCAGGCTAAGATTGATGTTATTAAAAGCTTGCCTTACCCCTCATGCGTGCGTGAGGTTAGAAGTTTTCTTGGCCACGCAGGATTTTACCGCAGGTTTATTAAAGATTTTTCAAAGATAGTGGAGCCGATGTGTAAGCTTTTACAAAAAGAAGTGGACTTCAATTTTGACGAAGCTTGCCAAGCGGCATTTGACAAGATTAAGGAGAAACTCACATCAGCCCCAATTATCCAAGCACCAGATTGGAGCCTTCCATTCGAGTTGATGTGTGATGCTAGTAACTCAGCCGTTGGTGCGGTTCTAGGGCAGAAAAATGGTAGAGATCCACACGTGATCTACTACGCCTCTAAGATGCTTGACGATGCACAAAAGAACTATACCACAACCGAAAAGGAATTATTTGCGATAATCTTTGAGTTGGATAAATTCAGTTCGTATTTGTTGGGAACAAAAGTCATAGTCTTTTCTTACCATGCAGCCTTGAGGTACCTCTTGACAAAAGCAGAATCTAAGCCAAGAGTGATCTGGTGGGTTTTACTTTTGCAGGAACATAATTTGGAGATTAAGGACAAAGCAGGAAAGAAAAACTTAGTCGCGGATCACTTGAGCAGGTGCTTTGTGAAGGCCAATTCAGAACCAATCAGAGACGATTTTCCAAATGAACACCTATTTGATGTCCAGGCGATGAGGCCATGGCTTGATGATCTCGTCAATTTCTTAGCCACGAGTAAGCATCATGGAGACTTAACGGCTCAAGAAAAGGTAAAGATTAAGCATGACAACAAGTATTTCGTTTGGGATGACCCCTATCTATGGAAAATTGGATCTGATCAATTGATTAGGAGATGTATTCCTGAAAGTGAGATTCCATTTGTCCTAAGATTTTGTCATTCTTATGCATGTGGTGGACATTTTGGAGCCAAGAGGACAACCTTAAAAGTTCTTGAGTCAGGATTTTATTGGCCCACTCTATTTTATGATAGCTATAGGTTTTGTAAGACATGTCCTAAATGCCAAAAGATAGGAAACATAAGTTCTAAAAATCAAATGCCCATAAATGTTATATTAAATTGTGAGATTTTTGATTTATGGGGTATTGATTTTATGGGGCCTTTTCCTATGTTAGACGGAAAACAATACATATTGCTTGCAGTGGATTACGTGTCTAAGTGGATAGAAGCTAAAGCAACTAGGACCAATGATGCTAAAACTGTTGTTTCATTCTTGAAAACTAACATTTTGAGCAGATTCGGTGTGCCTAGGGGGATCATTAGCGACCGTGGGACACATTTTTGCAATAGTATTATTGTTTCACTTTTCAGAAAATATGGTGTTACCCATAAAGTTTCCACTGTTTACCATCCTCAGTCAAATGGCCAAGCAGAGGTATCAAACAAGGAAGTCAAGTCGATCTTGGCTAAGACAGTTGGCTTAGATCGGCGAGATTGGAGCTAAAGGCTGGATGATGCGTTATGGGCATATAGGACTGCCTATAAATCTCCCATAGGAATGACTCCGTGCAAATTGGTGTACGGGAAAGCATGCCACCTGCCAATAGGTATGCAACATAGAGCTTATTGGGCAATTCGGAAATGCAATCTAAGGTACAACTAGGCAGGTGAGGAAAGGAAACTTCAAATCCACGAGATGGAAGAATTGAGGAGTCAAGCATATGACAACCAGCTCTTAGCTAAGATCAGGATGAAGACATACCATGACAGCAAGATTGTTGAGAAGAATCTCCAACTTGGGGGAAAAGTCCTTCTATACAACTCCAGATTTAAGCTCTTTCCTGGTAAGCTTAAAACTAAATGGGAAGGTCCATATGCTATCACTAATATCTATCCTCATGGTGCAGTGGATATTAGGAATGAAAATACAGGAATAGTAGTCAAGGTCAATGGACATCGGCTTAAAACATTCCTAGAAGGATTTCCAACATTTAAGGAAAATCAGGCGATTGAAACCCTACCTGAGATTCATTGAAAGAAAAGTAAAGTCATGCCTAGGACTATAACTAGGGCGCTACATGGGAGGCAACCCATACTTTTTGTTTTTAATTTTAGTAAATAAATTGTATGTTCAAAAGTAGTCCAGTGTCACTTACTGATTTTTCTCTATCAGGAATTTTCAGGATCTTTTGGAATTTTTTAGAGTGGTCGCGAGGAATTAAGTGTGGTGAGGAGGCTTGGCTAAGTATTTTTTATCAAGGCTGCATTTTATTCAGCCAAGAATTGTGTGACACGCGGAGAAAAAGGGAAAGAAAAGCAGATTACGTGTTTGATGGAGGAGAAAAAAGTAGCACCAACGGTTATATTTTGAAATATTAATTATGATTTGAAAAAAATTGATTTTTCAAATTTTAATTAGTAGAGATTTTTGAAGAGTTAGACTCCTTACCTCCCACTTACACCAAAATCCCTCAAATCTCTAAAATCTCGCCCTCACCCGATTATCTCTCAAACCATCCTCAGCTAATCACTCCACTCTCCTACTTTCACTCCACGATCAATCGGCTTTAAACATGGGAAAATCCAAGAGATCCGCAAAGAAATCAGCTACACCGAAATCTATCCCGATTAGGCAAGAATCTCCCATGCCTTCGCAATCTCCCTCTCTCAAATCCAGAGAAGGATCTGCCAAAAAATCTCAACGAAGTACTCAATATAGCAAGGACAATCATGTCCATGGATGCAGCCCCCTCTGGTTCCCCAAAGCAAGATCTTTCCACTCCTCCTCCAGTTCCTACCACTGAATCTCTTCAGGGCTCCCTCCCGGCCAAGAGGAAGATTGATCTCCCCAAAGAGCCAATAACCCAATCTAGGGTTAGCAAACCAGGCGATTCAGAGGTAGAGGTGATTTCGGAGACTGAATCCGATGAGAAACCCTCTGCTAGAGCCAAGCAGGTGGCTCGCAAGAAGGTTGGGAAGAAGGGAGCTGATTCCGAACCACAATGTGAAGTAGGTTCGACGAAAGAGAAGAGAGTAGGGAAAAGAAAGTTAGAAGCGGGCAGTGAATCAACCCCAGCCAAGAGGACGCGTTCTGCGGCTGCGAAAGGAAAGAAGAAGGTTGAGGAAACTGGTCCCGAGGACGTTTCAGACGATGATGCAGCTGCAGTCTTGGCCAAGCCTGCGGCTAAGACTGTCAAGGTACTCCTACCTCCCTTGAGATTGAATGAAAAACATGCATGTGAGATTAATCAATTTGCTGTTCTCAATTTTTCATTCCTTGATGCCTTGGGTGTGGGTAATAGGATTAGGTAGTATATTATCAATCTTGGTTGAGATTGTTTTATGTACCTTGACATGCCTATCTATGCTGAATTGTGCTTGGAATTTCATATTTTTTTCTGGTTGGATCAGGACAAATTGTATGCCAATGGTAGAGTCAATCCTGATCTTGGCGCGTCTGATGTTGTGAATTTCAGATTGCTTGATATTTGGTCGCACTTTTCTGTGAATGATTTGAATGTTGTGCTTGGGTTTGTTAAGGAAGATGCACTTAATTCTGAGGAATATTTGAGTACCTTGACTGATTATCCCCCTGATTGGGATAAGACAGCTGCCTACAGGGAGCTAATTGGTGACCCAAATGGGAAATTTGATAAAAATGCCAAGACCTATCAGATTTGAGATCCTACCTTGAGGATTCTCCAAAGGATCTTATCTATTAACCTTTCTGGCAAAACTACTGTTTCAGGCAACATCTCTAAATTAGAAGTCTTTCTGCTTTGGCGTATGTGATTGCATTGCATTTCATCATGTTTTATTGTCCATTTACTTGTAGTTTTGGACAGTAAATCTACTGATGTATCCCTTAATTTCCCATATCTTATCAGGTCTGGTTTGGAGGCAGTACTTGAGGAATTTGGGCAGTAGAGAGTTGGAGCTGACTACTCGAGTCTAGGCCTGGGTCTTGGCCTAGACATATTCGCATCTGACGCAGTGCGCTTACCAGAATCGTCTTGGCCTAGACTCCGGCCAAGACTCCTTTGCGATCAGACTGCAGCTTGGAGCGATTGAAGTATTTTTGGAGTTGGACTCTCACAGCTGGCACGTAGCAGCTGTCCAGCAATTTTAGAGGGATAGGAAGACTATCTTATGAAGAATCCCGAAGGGGATCTCCCTCTTTATTTAATTACGATTTAGTTTCCATATTTAGAACAATTTATTGTAATAATCTTTTAGGAGATTAATTAGGAGATTATTTAGGAGATTGAGTTGGAGAAGGACAGAGGAGTTTTAGCTTTCTTATAGCTGATCTCGTCCTCCCCTTTTCCTCTCTCTCTCTCTACGCTCTCTTCTTCTTCCCCAATTCGACACTTTTATTGCTCCGGATTCAATTTTTTGAATCTCGGATTTAATTTATTTATGCAATCAAGTATTCTTATTATTCATTCATGAGTATGAGTAGCTAAACACTTGTTCTTGGTAAGGGTTGATGAGCTTAAGTTCTTAATGCAATCGTGAGACACAATCCGTTCTTCACAATCTCTTTCTTTGTATTTATTTATTCTTGAACTTAATCCATCGCTTACTCACTAGAGCCAAGGTTTGATCATCCTTGTTCTCTAGGAGAGAAGAGTTGTAACCAGTCTAGAAGGAGAGGGAGTACCCGCCGGCTAGACGGAGTAGGTGACTAGTCTCGAGCAGACTAGAAGAATAGGTAAAATAGGTAGAGACCAGATTGACAACCTAGGAACTTAGCCTAGGTACTGTCTTCCCCTGTGCCATTGAAGAGGTGAGCAACCATTCAAGACAGCAGTCAAACGGATAAACCCTTTAACCAGCAAGGTGTCCCTTGGCTAGGATTATCAGGAGAGGGAGTACCCGCCAGGTAGTTTGAAGAGGAGGGAAGATAGGAGGGAAAAGGAGTTCCTCCCCTCTATAGCAGTACTATGAAGAAGAGATGAACATACTTCAGTCAATGATCGATGCATAAGAACACAAGCTCACCCATCGCCCTTACCTGGAATTCCGTATCACAAGACTTTTTCCCAATCTAGCCCGCAGTCTTGGCCTAGACTCTGCCCAAGACTGTTTTGAATTATTTTATTTCTTTCTGTTTTTTTGTCTTTATTTTCAGATTCAACCAACCAAATTCAGTGACGAGGAAGTCAACCAAGAACTACAATTCCCTAGAAGTCTCTGTGGACCGACCCTCTTACCATCATCTACAAATCCTTGTAGACAGTGATAAGTTGTATTTCTACCCCCAATTCCATAACTATTTCACTACTATATTTGACGTGTTCGACGCGCGGTCAAATTTTGGCGCCGTTGCCGGGGACTTCTAACGGTTTTGTAGTTTTTGTTTTTGTTTTTGTGTTTTTATTTTTTTAATTTTGCAGTCTGGACCACGATCTTGGCCAAGACTCCGGCCAAGCAGGAAATTATGTTCCATAATTCTGTCCCTCATAATTTGAATACATTTAATGTTGAACATAAATTATCTGAATTATCTAACATGGTTCATGACCTCTTTGCAAGGTACAACCAAGGACAGCAAAACTTCCACCCCTTTGTCCAACAAGATCCGCCACAACATTACCAACAACAACAATACCCCATAAACTTCCAGCATTTTGTGCCAATACCCCCTCCAAATCAGGTACCCATGCCACAACTTTCACCTGTACCTCAACCTATGATGCCCACTGGTGTTCCTATAGAAGAGACTCTCCTAAAGTTCGTGATGGTGAGCCAGACCAACCTAATGGAGATGCTGAAACAGCAGGCCAGCCTGGTGGATATGCAGAGACAGATCAATCAATTGACACTCCAAAAATTCATGACGGAGACCCAGTCCAGCCTTGTAGAGATGCAGAAACAGATCACTCTGATAGCACAAAAGCAGGTAGACGATGAGGAAGAAATTGAGGCAGAATCTGTCTTGGCCAAGACTCCGGCCAAGACTGTGGCCAAACCTGTGGCCAAACCTGATGAAAGGTTCAAAGAACTAGAGGAAGTGATAGAGATTCCCCCACCTTTCCCTCCTATCTTTGTGGACGTCATTAGGCATGCTGCTAATGAGGATTCTGAATTAAATGGAACTAACTCTTTTGATCATGCTCCTAGCAGAGAAATCCCATGTGAAAAGTTGAAGGAAGGAGAATTCGTGGACACTGTTTCTAATCCTATTTTTGAGACAGATTTTGATATTTTTAACAGCCACGAATTTCCCAAAGTTAATCCTAACCCTCTCCCTTCAAGTGTGCAGGCACAAAAAATTGAACTTGAAAACAGTCTTGGCCTCGAGCTTGGCCAAGCCTTAGGCCAAGATTCATCTCTGCCAGCTAGCCCCCCCAAAACCATGGAGTGGTGGACTGATAATCTTCTTAAGCTGCTTGCTACTGTTCACAGTAGCCAAAACTCACCGTTTCTGATGCAGGGACAACAGAACTATGAGCTGGGACGACCTCCCGACCCATTCAAATTTATACCTTTAGGGGCTGTCCAAGGAATGCCACCCAAAGATCCTGACAAGTTTAGCGCATGGAGGGGATTTGGAAAAGTTTCTTGATAAGAAATCCATGGCAATGTCGAGCCTAAGACAATAAATAAGGGCGCTGCATGGGAGGCAACCCATGTTTTTATTTCCGTTTTTCTTTTGATTTTTCATGAATAAATTCAAAGGTCTTTCCTTGATCCGTTTATCCTTCTTTTCTCTTATTTCCAGGGCTACTGCAGCGCTAGGAAGACATTCAAATCAGAGGAAAAATTCAGCTTCGGCGGTTGTCTAGGCCAAGCTCTTGGCCAAGACATTTTTCCAGAACCTTACGAGGACCTTCCAGCCACTTCCTCTGCCCCTCAAGGAATCAGACCAGAACCTCCTCCTCCAGCAGAATGATCTGCTTTTGCCCCCAGGTCGTTTCTTTCCTTTCTTTTCCATTTATGTCTTTTATTTTGTCTCTCCACACAATGAGGACATTGTGTCTTTTAAGTGTGGGGAGGGATTCTGTGAGTCCATTCTTTGAGTATTAGTGAATATATGTGTTGTGATTGTGTATATTTGTGATTAAATATTTGTGAATAATTTTTTTTTTAGTTTGTCTTGGCCAAGCCTTTGACCAAGACAATCTAGGTTGAGTCTGCTGTTTTGCATGATTTTCTGCTCTTTTCTTTTTATGTTTGTTTGAGTCTGTCTTGATGAGTGTACACCGCCCCCAGTTTTTAACTTAGGCTGTTTAGTCAACCACTGAAATTGCATGTAGACACTTGTTTAGGCGAAACAATGCTTTAGTAACAGGGAAGCGAATGAGCGTAACTTGATCAATGCCTAAGGGGCATATCATCTAATGTCACCCAAACAAACACTATCCACATGGTCTAAAGGACGTCTAGCTTAAATACTTAACGAACATTAGGGTGTCGAGGCTTGCAACGTCTGATTTGAGTGTGTTGTTCTATCTGTTTTAGTGTGAGACATAAAAAGGTGCTGGAATGTCATAGCAGAATATAGCAAAGGTGGAAGTTCTGGGTGCCCAAAAAGAACAAGCTCTGTCTATATGCATATGCCTGTAAAAATACATAGGGCATAGAGAAAAAAATGATGATGCATATGTCTGTAAAAATACAAAGGACATAGGGAAAAAAAGAGAGAATAAATCTGCTGAAAATGATTTAAATGGCACTAGTCTTTAGGCACGTTTGGATAGAATAACACTTGGTGGGACTCAAATCTGTGGCAAGTTTAGACCCCTATACATTATTAATCCAAATCTAGCAGGATGTCTTGATACCATTTGGATGAGGTTTGTTTAGGGTATTGATTTGTCCTTGTTAGTCTAGCATTGGGTCGCTTAGGGAAGTGTCTTGGTAATTTCAGTGAAGGGGTGAACAGCCAAAAGGAGAACTCTGGGGTTATGGTGTCTGTTCTGTTTTTGTTGTGCTTTTGTTTTGTTTGTGAGTCTTTGAGTCTGTATGCTTGGGGGCAAGCATAGTTTAAGTGTGGGGAGTTTGATTGCATTGCATTTCATCATGTTTTATTGTCCATTTACTTGTAGTTTTGGACAGTAAATCTACTGATGTATCCCTTAATTTCCCATATCTTATCAGGTCTGGTTTGGAGGCAGTACTTGAGGAATTTGGGCAGTAGAGAGTTGGAGCTGACTACTCGAGTCTAGGCCTGGGTCTTGGCCTAGACATATTCGCATCTGACGCAGTGCGCTTACCAGAATCGTCTTGGCCTAGACTCCGGCCAAGACTCCTTTGCGATCAGACTGCAGCTTGGAGCGATTGAAGTATTTTTGGAGTTGGACTCTCACAGCTGGCACGTAGCAGCTGTCCAGCAATTTTAGAGGGATAGGAAGACTATCTTATGAAGAATCCCGAAGGGGATCTCCCTCTTTATTTAATTACGATTTAGTTTCCATATTTAGAACAATTTATTGTAATAATCTTTTAGGAGATTAATTAGGAGATTATTTAGGAGATTGAGTTGGAGAAGGACAGAGGAGTTTTAGCTTTCTTATAGCTGATCTCGTCCTCCCCTTTTCCTCTCTCTCTCTACGCTCTCTTCTTCTTCCCCAATTCGACACTTTTATTGCTCCGGATTCAATTTTTTGAATCTCGGATTTAATTTATTTATGCAATCAAGTATTCTTATTATTCATTCATGAGGATGAGTAGCTAAACACTTGTTCTTGGTAAGGGTTGATGAGCTTAAGTTCTTAATGCAATCGTGAGACACAATCCGTTCTTCACAATCTCTTTCTTTGTATTTATTTATTCTTGAACTTAATCCATCGCTTACTCACTAGAGCCAAGGTTTGATCATCCTTGTTCTCTAGGAGAGAAGAGTTGTAACCAGTCTAGAAGGAGAGGGAGTACCCGCCGGCTAGACGGAGTAGGTGACTAGTCTCGAGCAGACTAGAAGAATAGGTAAAATAGGTAGAGACCAGATTGACAACCTAGGAACTTAGCCTAGGTACTGTCTTCCCCTGTGCCATTGAAGAGGTGAGCAACCATTCAAGACAGCAGTCAAACAGATAAACCCTTTAACCAGCAAGGTGTCCCTTGGCTAGGATTATCAGGAGAGGGAGTACCCGCCAGGTAGTTTGAAGAGGAGGGAAGATAGGAGGGAAAAGGAGTTCCTCCCCTCTATAGCAGTACTATGAAGAAGAGATGAACATACTTCAGTCAATGATCGATGCATAAGAACACAAGCTCACCCATCGCCCTTACCTGGAATTCCGTATCACAAGACTTTTTCCCAATCTAGCCCGCAGTCTTGGCCTAGACTCTGCCCAAGACTGTTTTGAATTATTTTATTTCTTTCTGTTTTTTTGTCTTTATTTTCAGATTCAACCAACCAAATTCAGTGACGAGGAAGTCAACCAAGAACTACAATTCCCTAGAAGTCTCTGTGGACCGACCCTCTTACCATCATCTACAAATCCTTGTAGACAGTGATAAGTTGTATTTCTACCCCCAATTCCATAACTATTTCACTACTATATTTGACGTGTTCGACGCGCGGTCAGTATGCTTCATAATAAGAGGGTTAATTTGGGCTATTGGACAGTTAGGCAGATTAAGGCATGCGATAGTATTCCCAAGCTGATCTTAGGCACTCTCATTTCTTTTATCACTGCTTCTGCTAGGGGTGTCGATTTATCTACTTTGAATATGCATTAGTCTTTTGCTGTTAAGGTCATGGACCTTAAAGCTTTTGACCAGATGGGTCATTTCCACGAGGAAAAGGGCTTTCTTTGTTTCAATTCAGGCTATACACAGGTAGCAGACCACCTCTACGACAAAAGGGTCAATGAGAATTTCAAGCTAAGGCCAATCCAGCTTGACGATGCAGACAAAGAGCCCAATCTTGGGCAAGATGAGAAAAAGCCAAAGACAACCCAATGTGACCTTGATTCAGACCACCCTCTGCTTCCAGAATGGGCTGACCAACTCCTGAAATTTGTCAATGAGCAGCTCCTATTCTTCACTACCAACCAGAAGTTGTTCTATAAATTTCAAGATTCTGCTCAAAAGCAGATGCAGCAGATTATAGATCAGCAGCAGTCTCTGTTCATGAGCATTGAAAGAAACCAGCAGGAGTGGCTCGATAAGTTTTTGGAGCAGTAGGAGATCAAGTTCCAACAGATCCAGACCCACCTTGATGTTACCTTCAAATTTGTCCGAGCCATGGATAAAGTTGTTGCGCACATTCGGGACAAGGTGGATGATCATTTCAGTAGTAGCAATGATGACTCCTCTGATGAAGAAGATGATGCAGCATCATCTGTGCAAGACCCAAAGCAGCCACCTCCACCTCCCACAACACAGTAAATGCCCCCAGGTCGTGTTTTCCTTTCTTTCCTTTTCCATTTTTTGTGTCTTTTTGTTTTAATTTTTTTATCTCATTTACACATTGAGGACAATGTGTTCTCTAAGTGTGGTGAGGGTGTTTTTAGGTTGTTTGTCTGTATATACATGTTTTTGATGTGTTTTTGTGTGATTTTCTTTGATCGCATGAAATTTTTTGTTGTGAATCTAGGCTAAGATAGTTGGCCTAGATTGTCTAGCAGAGTCTGATGCATGATTTTTTTCTTGTCTTAATGTCTATTTTTTTTAGAAATGTGTGTTTTGTGTTCTATTTGAGTGCCGGCAAAAATCTGAACTATACCTAAGGCCTTTCTCTTAAATGTCTTAACCTTGGCCTTTAGCATCCTTCACCTTGTGACCCCATAACTTATGAGCAAGGCATGTTCAACGCCTAAAACATCCTTATTGTACATGATCATAGGGTCTAGCATTGTGTAACATACTTGACACATAGGTAAACTTCCACCAAATATACTTAATATCCCCTTAAGGAAAACTGTTAAGTGGATAATGGAGTTTGATGCCTTGTAATTATGCTGAATTGCTCTAATGTAGAGACCTACTTCTATGCCCAGTAAATTGCTGCTCTATTTCATGTTCTTAAAAAAAAAAAGATGAATAAAATGTCTTGATATTTCTGCCTCACTAAGTAGGAATACTCAAGCAACTTCAGCTAGAGCAATGGAAAAAAAATGTGTGTATATGTCTTGATATTTCTGCCTCTAAGTATTAATAATTAAGAAACTTTTAGCAATACTTGCATAGAAAAATTAAAACTTCAGGCAAGGTAATTGAATGATGATGTTAAGCAGTTGAATTAGGGGGAGAAAATCCAAGCCGGTGGATGTCTTGTCTTGTTGAGTCTGTTGTGGAATGCAAAGATGTTATGGTCATGTAGAATTCGGATGTTTGGGGTGTTGAATAGACCGTGTTCATAAGGGTTGGGATCCATTGAGAAGTATGCTGACTGTCATAGATATGAAGGTATAAAGGGACTGGTTAAGGGTAGTCTGTCCAGAAATTTACTACTGTTTGTTTTGTTTGTCTTGAGTCTTTCTTTTTCTTTTCTTAGTTAAGAGTCCAATATGCTTGGGGGCAAGCATTGTTCAAGTGTGGTGAGGTTTGATTGATGTTTATTTTCATGTGTTTTTACCATCTAAAACCACCTTGGTTATGGTATAAACAATCT
This sequence comes from Viola odorata, assembly GCA_963691705.1. Taxonomy (NCBI): domain Eukaryota; kingdom Viridiplantae; phylum Streptophyta; class Magnoliopsida; order Malpighiales; family Violaceae; genus Viola; species Viola odorata. Next base: position 46,224,089 of record OY829546.1, on the reverse strand, counting down.
CTCTCACGTCAATTTGTGGTCTTTTGAAGGAAGTCTTGGCCAAGAGAAGAATTGGAGGAAACGGGTGCCTTGAGCGAGAAAGTGGCAATCTTGGCCGCAGGCTTTGCCAAGATTGCAGAGTTAGAGGCGTGCTCATCATGGCCTCACGGAAGGCGGGTTCGGATCAGGAAGCCAGTTGGCTGTTACATCCTTTGAATGATTCTCGGATGTTATCTTTTAAGAACAAAACAATCTGTTTAGATATTTATCTTATTTTATTTCCTTTTGAATTCAAACAATTGGGATTTTATCCCTATCTTTTAGGCATTTGAAGTTTGGAATTTGGAAAGGAACGTGATTAGTGGGGACTCTAACCTTGTTAAAGGTTAGGGAAGGCTGTCAATTACAGGATCTTCCTTCTTCCAACTTCTGTTCTTGTAAACACTTTGCTGCGAATTCTTATTGAAGATCGCATTTAATTCTATTTCATGTTCTTGAATTATTTCTTTATTTGATCATTATGTCTAGTAGCTAAACACCTAATTCTTGGTAAGGGTTGAGTGAGCATACTTGTGAATCGTGAGACCGATCGTTCTTATTATCCTCTCGTTCATAATCAATTCAAGTTTTGTTTTAACAAACCGGTTCCCGTCTAGGCTAAGACTTGATCGATCTTAGGCAAGACGACGAATTTGTAGCCAGTCACAAAGGGGACGAGCGAAACCGGAGTGACGAAGTAGGCAGCTAACCTCGTGGGGGTTAGTGGACTTGAATCGATATAGGCCTAACTAGATTGACAATCTAGGGCTCCGAGTTGGGAGTAGCTTGGCCTAGACTCTGTCTTTCCCTACGCCATTGAGAAAATGCATGTGCCTTAAGCCAGCAGCCAATTGGATAAACCCTTTAACCAGCAAGGTGTCCACTGGCCAGGATCACTAAGAAAGGGGGTACCCTCTAAGTGATTTGATTAGGAGGAAAGTAGGATTGGAAAGGGGTTCCTCCCAATCTATAGCAGAGTTATGAGAGAGAAGGATAGAATATAAAGGTCGATGATCGAATAAACAAGGAGTGTGCTCACGAATTCGCCCTTACCAGGAGTTTACCTCACATCAGTTCACAACCAATCTCCATCAGCAATCTTAGCTAAGGTTCATTTCTGCTTAAGATTGCTTCCTTTTATTTTATTATTGCTTGTTCTCTTTTATGCTTTGCTATTTCAATTGCAGAAACCAAAATACCCTCAACTCCAGTGACGAGGAAGTCGAGTCAAGACTACAAAACCCCAGCAAGATCTCTGTGGACGAACCTCTTATCATGATCTACGAGTCCCTTGAGGACGAGTGATAAGTTGTATTCTTACCCCATTTCTATATCTTTTTACAACTAAATTTGATGCCCTCGACACGCAATTAGTGGGATGTTGACCTTATAGATCAGGCAACTTGGTTCCTATCATAAGGTTAAATTGTCTTGATTCTGTGAGTATATAGTCTCAATTAAGCCGAAAATGAATAAAGGGGTCAAGTTACTATGATAATTCTGGTGCAAGGTTCATACAACACCCACATATATGTGATGAATTGTTATTATTTTCAATTAAACAAAATGGAAGACTAAAGATACACACTGACAATTCAAATGTAGTTTTGTTACTTTTCTTGTAACAAAAATAATTTAATTGAAGAATCGTTAGTTTTTTTGTTACGATGATGGAGAACATTGATAACTGATATTTGAAGAGATGATATGGACTTTTATATAGGGAATAAAAAAATTACACCTAAAAAATAAACAAATAATTAAGATGAGTTCGAGATGAATACTGATGTTCATTCGAACCCTTGGCCGGTCACACGCTCTCGTTTGGGTGTGACAAAAAGACTGGCAACCACAATATTTCTCTAAGCAGAGTAAAAATTTATGGTTGAAAAAGGGTTCAAATTGATTTGCAAAGGATTAGAGAGATTCCTCATCATAAAGCTGTCAAATTTAAAGTACCACTATCTTGGTGCTTGCTTCAAACCGTACAAGCTCTTTTTCAGGTTGCAAACCAGGTCCTCTTTCCTAGCTACCGGGAATCCCTCTGATTGTACCATGTAGATGTTCTCCTCAAGATCACCATGTAAGAACGCGGTCTTCACATCTAACTGCTCTAGATGTAATTCCTCTACAGCCACAATACCCAAAACAAGTCTGATAGTAGTCATCTTGACAACCGGAGAAAAAATCTAATTGTAGTCTATTTATACTTTTTTTTACTGTATTTAATAGTTTATTTATATTATTTAAATTCAATTGTGTTAAATAAATTGTTTAAACAAAATATAATTGTATTTAATAATATTTCTTTATTTTATTTTATTTATGACCCATGAAATTTGCATTAAACACTTGAATATCAATTTTTTTAAATAAATAATAAATACTTGTAAATTTATGTGTAATTAGTTTCTCGGTATCCTCTTAACTAAAAAATACTCTCTCTGGTGCAAATTAAATGTCTTTCTCGCATCCCAATATTCAGTAGGTTTAACACTAAAAATACAAGTAAAAACTACAGTAAAAGCAAATCTTAAAATGACGTTTAATTCACACCGGAGGGAGTAAATAAATATTTGTATGATTAAAAAATAAGATATCGAAGTGCCTAAGACTACCAATATTTTAAAATATCTCAGACTCAGCGGTAACAAGTGACAACAAAGGTAGTCAAAACAACCCGACTCAATTGGGCCAAAGCCCAAAATAACTCCAACCCAGCGGAAGCAGGCTTTTTCACCCAATTTGATTTTTAACTACCAAAGTCGGCGCCTTTTCTATTTGTTTGTGCTCTTCGAGTTAGGGGTGAGCGTTCGGATTTTGGATCGAATTCCAACGAGTTCGGATCATATAAGTTCAGATTCGGATCAGAATTTTTTGAAATTTTGTTAGCAAATCCGATTCCAATCCGACAAGTTCGGATTCGGGTTCGAATCGGTCAGATTTTTTGAATGGACCGACTCATTACAAATATGCAGAAAAATTGAAATAATCAAATTAATTAAGGTTTACGGATATAATAAAGTGCAGGTGAAAACCTATGTAATTATTTATTCTACTAATTTTCATACAATTCACTATAAATGATAAATCAAGTTTCATGTTTAAAATTGTCTGATTCAACTTACCTTTATTATTATTATTTTTTGGATTCACTTTTGGTTTCTAAAGTAATTATATATTATGTAATAATTAATTTCAACCCTCTAAACTCTAAACCAGTGTTTTAAAAACCGGACCGACCTGACGGTCGGACCGGTAAACCGGTGACCCAAGAAGGATTTCGGGTCGGTTCATCTTTTGGACCGGACCTGCAATCGAACCGGAAAAAACCGGTCGAACCGGTCAGTTTTTACCAAACCGGCCAACGGGTCGATCCGATATCGACCCGGTTGGGTCGATATCAAACCAAAATGACGTGGTTTTTTTTTTTTTTTTATTATTTATTATTAAATTTTTTTAAAATTTTTTTTTTCAATATGGAAATTTTGATGGTCCGACCCATTTCAAGCATGGGCCGGCCTATTATAGACACCGGTTCAGTCCGTTTCAATCATCTAAGTTCGAATAGGTCGCTGAGTGAACGGTTCACACTGTACCAACGGGTCAATCCGGTCGAACCTCAGTCGAACCCCGATTGAATCCGATTCAACGGATCAACTAGGTCGGAATTTAAAACTATGCTCTAGACTCTAAAGTAATTATATATTATGTAAGAATTAATTTTAATTCTCAATCCAATATGAGGTAGTGTGGTAATGAATATAAGGAAACAAATAAAAATAAAGAATGGACCATCAGAAGCCCAATCCATATAAGCCCACAGAAGCATATCCAGCTTTAAAATTGCATATAATAGGGTTTACCGCGTTAAATTTCCCTTCATTACTCTCTTGCCGCCGTCGCACATCTTCTCATCTAAAGAAATCGTGGTAACTCTCCTCTCTTATTCTCTGTAGCGCCGATCCAAAGAAGGACTGAAACCTGCGTCTCTCCTTACTCTCTTGCTGCCGTCGCACATCTTATCATCCGAAGAAATCGTGGTAACTCTCCTCTCTTATTCTCTGTAGCGCCGATCCAAAGAAGGACTGAAACCTGCGTCTCTCCTTACTCTATTGCTGCCGTCGCACATCTTCTCATCCGAAGAAATCGTGGTAACTCTCCTCTCTTATTCTCTGTAGCGCCGATCCGAGCTCACCCCTAGACAAGAGTAAGACAATTTAGAACAAAATCCTAGAAATTGAAAGAAATCCCTGATAGATTCTCAATGGATTTCAATCACAGGGGAGATCTGAAAATGAATTCCATCATAGGTTAATCAGATTAGGGTTTGTTTTAAGATAGAGACAGTTTATCGATGTTTTTTTTTTTATGACCTGCGGAAACCTAATTTTAATTTCTTGAAATTTCTTGTTGCTGTTGCTGCTGTTTGTTTAAAACCCCTTTGTCTGGGATCTTAGAAGTCTCGTCACTTGCCTGGAGAAACTTATTAGTGATTACGCATCTTTTTTTTTTTCGTTTCATTGGTGATTCTTTTCCTTTTTCTCCTTGTTTTGGTGCTCTATTTTACTGATCTTAATCCTGTTTAGTATACTGATAAATGTTTGTTTCTATTTCGTTGCTTTTCTTCCCTTTTGGGGGAAACATACGTTGGTTATTTTCTTCTTGTTGTGTTCAAGTTAGTATTCCTGCAACTTAGATCTTGCGTTTTTGAGACAAATTTTATGCTTCTCAAGGTTCACCCTGCTTTTATTTCACATGATTTATCTTGTAATAGCTTTTATTCATAACTGCAGAAAAGTGACTACTAGAACCTGCTTGCAAAAACACAGCTCATGGCATCCAAAACTGGTGGCATACTTCATGATCAGAATTTAGATATTCGTTTTAATGGTAATCCATCTTTGCCATCTGATTGATGTTTGGAAGATTACATACTCCTTCTATAGACATATATTTGGCTACATTGTTGTGATCCTACTCGAAAAAAATGTTCTGCAGAAGCTTCTGCTCGCTGGAAGACTCATGTCTCAAAAGCACCAAGTAAAAGAGGAGCTGCCCTTGCTGGAAGGACTCCACTTGGTGATCTATCAAATTCACTGAAGCCTTCTATGAATCGCGCCACAAGGAAGCAGTCATCTACCCTTTTCTCCCCTTTGATCGAGAAAGAGGTCGTCACTTCTGGTATTGCACTTGATGCAACCAAGAAGAAGAACACTTCTAAAGCCTCCTTGAAACAGCAGCCTGCGAGTAGGAAGGCGCTTTCTGACATTTCAAATTCAGGGAAACCACAAGTTAATGTGGCATCAAAGAGGAATGACAAAAAATGTTCTGCAGAAGCTTCTGTTGGCTGGAAGACTAATGTCTCAAAATCACCAAGTAAAAGAGGAACTGCCCTTGCTGGAAGGACCCCACTTGGTGATCTATCAAATTCACTGAAGCCTTCTATGAATGGCGCCACAAGGAAGCAGTCATCTACCCTTTTCTCCCCTTTGATCGAGAAAGAGGCCGTTACTTCTGGTATTGCACTTGATGCAACCAAGAAGAAGAACACTTCTAAAGCCTCCTTGAAACAGCAGCCTGCGAGTAGGAAGGCGCTTTCTGACATTTCAAATTCAGGGAAACCACAAGTTAATGTGGCATCAAAGAGGAATGACAAAAAATGTTATGCAGAAGCTTCTGTTGGCTGGAAGACTAATGTCTCAAAAGCACCAAGCAAAAGAGGAGCTGCCCTTGCTGGAAGGACTCCACTTGGTGATCTATCAAATTCACTGAAGCCTTCTATGAATCGCGCCACAAGGAAGCAGTCATCTACCCTTTTCTCCCCTTTGATCGAGAAAGAGGCCGTCACTTCTGGTATTGCACTTGATGCAACCAAAAAGAAGAACACTTCTAAAGCCTCCTTGAAACAGCAACCTGCGGGTAGGAAGGCGCTTTCTGACATTTCAAATTGCGAGTTTTCCGATTTCAATATGCTTATATTCACTTGTTTTTTTCCTTTTCTGTTTTTTTTCTCAACCATTCAGTGACTCTACAGTCACCTTCTGCATCATTTAGATTTGAGGTCAGTTTATCCAGCTTTTCTCTTTTTTTCATCTCTTAACTAAGGATTGTTTCAATTTGATTTTCTTATGTTCTTTTCACTCCCATCTTTGTTTCTGCTGCAGATTGATCTGGATGATGAATTCTCCACCCCGGAAGTGCACAATCATCAAGAATGCATCAATGCCCGGTTAAGAGTTATGGAGATGGACAGGAATCATTTTCTGCGAATGGTTCTTGGCCCTGACCACGGTAACCAAAAATGTGAGTGTGCCTCTCTCAATACCAAAGTGTTTTGCGAGTTTTCCAATTTCAATATGCTTATATTCACTTGTTTTTTTTCCTTTTCTGGTTTTTTTCTCAACCATTCAGTGAATCTACAGTCACCTTCAGCATCATTTAGAAAAGAGGTCAGTTTATCCAGCTTTTCTCTTTTTTGCATCTCTTAACTAAGGATTGTTTCAATTTGATTTTCTTATGTTCTTTTCACTCCCATCTTTGTTTCTGCTGCAGATTGATCTGGATGATGAATTCCACATCCCGGAACTGCTGCCTGAGTGTTCTGATTGGTATAAGCCTTTAGCATCTCCTCCAGATTCTCCTTTTCCAGAGCCAGAGCCAGATTCTCCTTTTCCGTGGTGGCGGCAATTTGAAGACGTTGAGTTTGTGCTGAAGCAAGAAAATGACTGCTTTGACACCGATTCTTCTATTTGATTTTGTATGTTCTTGAGATGAAACTGAGAACCACTACTGTCATATCTCATGACATGAGTGCTGTCTCCTCATTTTGTTTCTGAAAATGGTCTCCTCCTCTCACCAGTTGGTAACAAGTTTTGGATACCAATTTTTGAAATAGACAAAAACGTAGAGAATGAGACTAATCCAAGACGTTGTTTTCCATATTTTGTAACTTTGGTTTCCTGCCTAATCTAACACAGTATCTAGATGGGATGGTAATTTCAGGCAACAAAAGAAATCGCCAAAGAATTTTAAGTTGAGGATCTCTCATTGGAAGAGTAAACCAATCTTAGCATCCTCTCATTACTAATATAGAAAATTAAACAAGCAATGATAATTGTCATCCAACTATTCATGAAATCCATAACCATTATAACTAACCAACGTAGGGTTTTGCTTCAAAGGCAAATGAAACAGCAAAGGAGGGCATTTTCAGCACAAGTATCAAGCTCCCCGCACCTAGGAAAAGACCGAAAAGAGCAGCAGTGGATTGTCCAATGTATCTGATCTTCAAAAGTCCAGGCACCTGCATTTTCCCCAAGTAAAATTACTAAACTCAAACATATATTTTAAAAGAAACTGGGTTATTTTGGCACGTAGTGTTGCACATGTGAAATTTATTTAGATTTGAAAATGTTAAAATATTATATTTATATACAAAAAAGTATTTCACACAATATTTTTGGTATAATATAAAAGTTTTAATAATGTCTCAAAAAATGGGATTAACATAAATTTTTACTATGGTGTTTAAACTATATTGTAAGCAGTATATTAGTATTGTTATTATTGATGTTTTAATACAGGTGTTGACAAAAAAATATTTTATTAATTCTGAAATAATTTAATTTTTAGTTCTTAAAATTAAAACAATTTTAACTCAATTAAGTAATTTACTTTTATAAATTGAAATTTAAATATTTAAAATAATATTTTATATTATTTTTATTCTAGTTCTCTAAATATTGTAAATAATTATGTATTTATTTAAAAACAACCATTAATGAATTTTTCTTTAAAAAATCAAACTCAATAAAAAAAATAAGTTTAACATTTAATAAAAAATTATGATTTAATTAAATGTACAAACTATTTTTATTCATGTTTATGTATGATAAAAAATCACATAATTAGCTAAGGAAAAATAAGTCCTTATCATTACAAATTTTACGAAATCAAACATAAGTAATTTAATATTTGTGTATATATATATTTTTAAGAATAATACATTATAAAAAGGTTTTCATAATTTTTTTTTATTTTTTATTAAAAAATAGTTTATTGAGGCAAGATAATTTCTTATTTATTTTACATATTTTTATAGTTTTTTTAATTTTTAACTAAAATAATTATCATTTTCACTTTATTTTTTTATTTTTTCTTTCATATTTCATTCTTTCTAGTTCTTATTTTAATAATGACAATGCATGAAATAGAAAATAACAACAACAATAATAATTAAAAAAATAGTCTAAAAATAATTGTGATTATAATTTAATAAAAGGGATAACTTTGTTAATATACTTGTCCTTTATTTTTTTCTTCTTTTCATAATAATATCATATTTTGTTATTTTTTGAAAGAAAAAAATATATTTTCTTAAATTTTTGGATTAGAATAATAATAGTAGTAATAGTTAAGTCATGAAAATTTTAATATTATTATAAATAAATAAACTATTCCAATTTTAATTTTTTTTTATTAGATTAAGATGATAATAACGTTAGAATATTTATATATCTCATATAATCCATAACTTTTAGCTTTTTCCCCTATAACTTATGGCTTAGAACATGATTTTTATTTAATTTTCTTATTTATATCAACTTCATCAACATTTCGTCACTCGCATTAAAAATCCACGAGTGAGATCTTCAATGTACTTTTATAGCAGCCTATTACGTTACACAAATTTACCCTCATCCATTTGTTGTTAATTGAAAAAATAATTTAAATTTAAGGTTTTAAGGACTTTAAGTTTACGATAAATATTCATTTAATTATTTTAGGTATAATGATAACTTATAAATTAGTAACTAACTATTAATCAAATTTTTTTTTTTTTTTTAATATATGACTCATGCATATTGAGTTGCACGCTTTTTTCTAGAGAGGTGGGGTTCAGAGTTGTGTCATCTAATTTTAATTATCAATTTAAAGATTCAAAAGTTACTCATTATAACAATATCCCATTTCAAAGTTAATTTAACTTTAACTTTCTAACGACTTTAAGTTTACAATAAATATTTATTTAATATATTTTATGTACCTATCGTATGTTATTTTGATGATGTAGATCATGTATTCGACGCATAATACTATAATGATAACTAAAAATATAACCAATGTTTTAAAAAATATATCTTATCACTTTACCTAGCACAGATTTTAAGGTAAACAACATATTTTTTTATAGTTTAAAAATTCTTTCACTTTGAACACTATAGTTTTAAGACTTAGATTAGAAATCCTATAATATCCTAAAATATTTTAATATAAACATTATAAGTGGGTAAAAATATATAAAAAATGGTAAAAAGTTGAAAAAAATTATAAATATTGGAGAAAAATGTATAACCATAAATATTTGATGATTAGATTATAAAATATTATTTTTTAGTATCTTTTTTAAATATCTAACCTCATCATTTTATATTATTAAAACTCATTAATCAACAGTTGTCACTGAATTAATTTTAGGAAAAGTTATAAATTCTCTTTTTATTTTTCACTTTTATGATTTTCTTAACATTAAAACTAATTGTTTTGAAAAAATAAACCATGTACTGCCTTGAAATTATAGTTAACTAATAATAATAAAATAAATACTATTAACCCATGTAAAAAATATTTTATGTACAATATAAAATATTTCTTTTATAAAAATAAAATTAATGTAAATCATTTTGATAATATATGGTTAATATTGTCAATACTTATAAATAAACTTCTCAATTATTCTCATAAAAAAAATTCTTCTTTTTACCATATAATTTATGTTAGAAAAAATATAAATATTACAATTTATTTTTCACTTTTATTTAGTTTATGTTTCTTCAACTCTCTTAAAATCAATCGCTTTACTAAATTTAATAATAAAATAAAATAAAAAATATTAACTTGAATAAAGAATATTATTCTTAAAATAATAATATAATAATTAAAATAATTTACATTAAAAAAATATATTAATATACATATGTTATATTTAACAAATAATTTAAATTTAAAAATAGATTCACTTATATTTTACTCATTGTGACTATTTTTCAATTCCATACTTTTAAAGATATTTCTCACATTGTAACTCCACGAGTACATTACATAGATTTATTTCTTACAATCTCTTGAATATTAAAATTTTTCTTCCTAAGAAATTATTCTTATGAACTTTTACTTTTATATATTTTTAAAATTTATCATTGTTTGTGATATTGACATGGGTGAAAAAAACAATGATAAATTTTAAAAATATATAAAATTAAAAGTTCATAAGAATAATTTCATGGAAGATAGTTTCGGTATTTAACATAATTTAGTTCTTAAAAAAATTATCTTTCTCTTTTGTATTTTAGAATTTAAATTATTAAAATTACCTAAATAATTTTTTTGTTAATTATAATTTAATATTATGATGCGAATATTTTATTATAAAAAATCACCTTCTTTTATTTTTCATACTATCAAAAAATTATTTAATATAAATTTAAATTCTAAATAATTTATTTAATATACATTAATTATTCATAAGTTTAATATTAATTCACTTTAAAATATATATATAGTTTATATAAATATAATTTATTTCTTCTAACTTTCTTAACTCACAATACTAAATCTATTTTTCTATGATAAATTATTTACTAATTCAAGTTCTTACCAAAAGTTATGAATATTATAATTCTTTATTAATTAAATAAATTGTCATTTAATAATAGAAATAAAATTTCATTACGTAATTGAAAAATTAATTTAAAAATTTGTTCACTTTCTAATTTACGTACTGGCTAGGTTTGCATGATATCCATGGGTATAGACATATTTAGACATAGGAAAGCAACAAAAAGATTAAATCTTCGCATCAAATCGATCTCTCATTTTTTTAATTCTATTTCTTTCATCTTGACCCCCGACACCTCTCTTTTCCCCTTCATTCTAACCACTTGAATTTTTTTGATCTTTCTCTTGGTAGGTGAGCAGCGTTGTTGGGAGCACCAGAGGGCTAGACTAGACAAAAGAAGCAGCAAAAAGCAAAGTGTGGGGATCCCACCAATTCAAGACCCTGAATGCTGGCACAAATTCAAGACCTCAAAGCCAAACACAAAAATCAAGGGCAGAGCAAAATGAAAAATTCACTTCCCAACCGCAGCAAAACACAAGTGTGGGGAAGTGAAATCAGAACATCCAGCCCCCGAAGATCAAGGTCTCAACCCTCAAATCCAGGTTTCTTTCGTTCTCTCTCTCGAAAAAACAAAGAAAAGAAAAGAAAAAATAGAAATATAAATAAAAGAGAGAGAGAGAAACCAAATTTTATGGAAAAGAGGAAATCAACAGCAGCCTTCATTCAAGGTCCCGAGCCTCGGTCCCGAATGACCAAGCAAGGATTCCCCTCGAAGAAGAAGAAACTAGTCTAGCTTTCGCCCTCAGCAAGGATTCCCCTCGAAGAAGAAGAAACTAGTTTAGCTTTCGCCCTCAGCAACATTGTCTCACCATCTCGATTCTTTCCTGCCAAGGGAGCGTTCCAGGTTTGAGTTGGTTTCACCACCTCCTCATTTCACTTCCTTACTCTCCTCCTGATGCGATCACGGACCCTTCCGAATCCAATGTTGACACTCGAGACCTAGTACCTCAAGGCCCGATCACCCGAAGCAAAGCACGAAGGTTATCCCTATGGTTTGAAGGAAAAATGAGTGAGGAAGAACCCCTCGAAGCCAAGGAAAAAGTTGTCCATGTGTGTGTTCATCAAGCCGAGGCTAGCCAACAAATGTTCCGTCAAGAAGGAACAAGTGTATTTTTGGAAATGAATTGAAGTGAGCTTTTGGATAAGCAAATGGAGTCCTAATTGAGAGATCTTGGTCTTGTTGGAAACTTCAGGATGTTAGCTTTCATTTAAGATAAATTTCAGCTAAATCGGATAAGTTGATCGAAAGTTATACTCATCAACATTTTGGGTCGCAGGGTGTAGCGGCATACCGCCAGGCTGAAGGCTCGCGAGGCGCTATACTGCTAGCTTCGCTTGGCAAGTTGGAAATTAATTAATTTTAGGGCGGTATACCGCCAGAGCGAGTGAGTGTGGGGCGGTATACCACCAGACATCAGAAGAAGAACGAATTTTGGGCTTTTCCAAGCCCAAAATGCATGCCTATATATGTATTTCCTTGTATCATTTTCCCTTTTTTCTTAGCTTTAGACTTTGTATGATATTTGAGAGTTGAGAATACTCTTTTTCTTGTATCAACTAAGCCTTGGGCTCTTCCACTTGAATTTCCTTGAGAGAATTCGACGAGTTAGAGATTACTCCTCTCGATTTTTCTCCGGGAAAAATCGTTGGTTCTTTTGGGTAAATTAATTGGATGAAAGTTGTGCTTCAATAATTATTTATTTCGCTAAAATCATGGATGACAAGTTACATGGATTGATCGATGGTTCATCGCGTGCTCAATTCCTTTTCTCACATCTTTCCATTAATTTTCGGGTAATTATCCTTAATTCCTACTCTTTTATTATCAAATTCTCCGCTAAACCTACAAATTCGTTTTTTTTCTTTTCTTGTGCTTGTGTTGTCACTAGATAGTTCGATTCGGCTAGATCCTCCGATAGCTCCATTGTAATCCGGCCTACTAACCCTAGGCAGGATCGCATCAAGTGGTAGCAGAGCTTTTGGCCGCCTATCGAATTGTTCTAGTTTGTTCAAAGTGTTAGAACCTATCTTTCTTGATATCTTGAGTTTCGTCCGTCACTTTCGGAAAATATTTCGAGTGGGTTATTGATTGTTGGTTGTGATCAATTTGGTAAATCGAAATATAGAAAAAGTGAAGAGAATCAAATGGGTGTAATTGAGGTGTTCTTCATTTTGTTCTTGGTGTTCTTGGCAAATAGAACTTTTTGATCTAAATTTCTTGGGCAATACTTGTTAGCCAAGTTTGTACCAATTAATTAATTAAAATTCTCCCCACTTGGCCGGCCAACACACCTTTAGGGTAAAAATCACCCATCACTTGCATTAAATGCTATAGGACACCTCACCCTATATTTGACAATTTGACCCAAAAAGAAACCAATTGATCCTAACCAAAATCCCATTCTAACCAAATAAACCCACTTTTCCTTTCCTAGCCCAGCACGTCCTCTCCTTTTCCTTAGACAACAGTCCTATTCATTTTCTTTAAGTCCTAAACTCATCCTAAAACTCAAGCCCTAAACCATAAAATACTAAACTTAAGTCTTAAACCTTCTTGAGTCTTAAACTTAAGTTTCTTAAGTCCTAAACCTCCAAGTCCTTTTTCATACATTTCTAAATACTTCCTTGAGTCTTTTCTTTCTTTAATTCATAATTTTCCATTCTCCTTTCCTTTCCTACGGAAATTCCAAATTTCCCCCCCAAAATTGGAAATTTTGAATTTCCTTGTAAATTTCTGAAAATCCTCCTTTCCTTTTTCTTGAGTCCTTGTAAATCTTTTTGAGTATTGTTGTGTTCTTCTTCCTTTTTGTTTCCATCACTTGAGCAATGACAATTGAACTCTTGAATTGAAGCACAAGTTTGTTTGTAGCAAGGAAATTGTGTGGAGAGCAAGCTTGGAGTGTGGAGATTCCTTGAGTGATTGAGAGGCCAAATTTTTCGAGTGATCAAACACGAGTGTTTAAACATGTGAGGGAGTGAAATATTTTCTAACTCTTGTTTAAGTGTGCAGGTACCGGAAAAATGTGAAGTTGAGTGTTTGTGAGCACAACTTTTTCAAGAGATAAACACCTAAACACGAGAGTTTAAACACATGAGGGAGAGTTTATTTACTAACGTATATATATATCTTGTTTCTTCTATTTTGTAGGTATAAAAAAAAAAAAAAAAGGAAGAAATAAGAGGTTGAATTCCAACATGTCCGGAAGAAGTAGACCTAGTTCTAGTGGTAGCCGAAGTGCCGAAGCCCTTGACCGAGTTTTGGCAGCCTTGGGGGAATTGAAGGCTACCATGGTTCGAACGGAGGACCGTCTCACTTTGTTAGAAGAGACTGTCAAGTCTCGTGGTCGAGAGGATGAAAAACCTTCCGAAATTGCCACTCTTAAGACACCATCAAAGAACCTTCCGCCGAAGGCGCACCAAACGCCTCTCACTGAACGAGTTCCTGTTGAAACTGAGTCGGAGGGACACCGAAGTGAAGAAGAGAGGGTTGGGTTGCTGAAAAATACTCCAAAGAAGGAAGATATCCGAAAGCCATTTGTATCCCCTCCGGGGTTAGCCGTTTCGGAAGAACAAATGAGAGAGATAAGGAAGAAATATGAGCAAGGCAGCCGAGGGCCCGAAGACTTTCATGCTTCTAGTAGCCGACCTAAAATTCCTCATTTCCATGCCCTTACCACACCCCACCACACTCGGGAGTACTACGAGGACCCTTATGGGGAAGTGAATGCCGAGTTTGATGAGGTGACAAGACGAACGAGGGGAAGGCGACAAAGGAGTCAAGGGTCACGGTTTGTTGAACACGAAGAGAGGCCATAAGAGCCTAGGGTTGATGACAAGTTGAGCGGGATTAAGGTGCAAATTCCTACCTTTAGGGGCTCCACCGATCCTTCGGAGTACCTTAAGTGGGAAGAGAAAATTCAACGAATCTTCAATTGTCATCGGTATTCGGAGGAGAAGAAAATTAAGTTAGCAGCAATGGAATTTGAAGATTATGCCGTTAGTTGGTGGGAGAAGGTGTGTAAAGAGAGAGGAGAAATGTATGCTATTCAAGATTGGGAAGAGATGAAAAGGGTGATGAGAGTAAGGTTTGTCCCCGCACATCACAAGAGAGACTTGCAAAACAAGTTGCAAGGTCTCAAGCAAGGTTCTAAGTCCGTGGGAGAATACTTCAATGAGCTAGAGGAACTCCTAATCAAGACCAACACCGAGGAGGGCGAAGAAATTACTATGGCACGGTTACTCAATGGCCTTAATGATCGACTTAGGTACAAGCTTGAGTTGAAGGAGCTCGATCACCTACAATCTATGCTTCACTATGCCCTAAAAGTGGAGGCATATGAAGCCACCAAGAAGAAGTCCTACCTAAGCAAGACACAAACCTTTTCCTCAACCCCAAAGACACCTTGGAAGTCTTATTCCAAAGAACCCTTTAAACCAAAAGACTCCAAAGCCGAGACACCCCCTCCGAAACCCTACACACCCTACACCAAAAGTAACCTCTCAAAACCCCCACCAAAAACAAACCCTAACCCACCTACTAACCCTACCCAACCAAGAAAATTCTCATCTAATGTTCAATGCTTCCGGTGCCAAGGAAGGGGTCACATTGCGTCCGAATGTCCAAATCGAAGGGTAGTGGTGATCCGAGAGGGCCACTATGAAACAGGGAGTGAAGTGGAAGCAAGTGAGGATGAGAAGGAAGATAGGGAGGAGGAGACCGAGAGTAGTGAAGAAGAGGTAGTCCCGGCAACCACAATGACTCTAGTTGTGAGAAGGAGCATGAATGCACATGCGAAGGAGGAGGTTGCTAACAAAGATCAACGGGAGAATCTCTTCCATTCTCGGTGTGAAATCAATGGTAAGGTCGCATCTCTTATTGTTGATAATGGAAGTGTGGTGGATGTAGCAAGTTATTTGTTAGTTTTCAAGCTCGGGTTGCCCACAACACCCCATCCCAATCCTTATTCCTTACATTGGTTTAGTGATGATGGAGAAGTAAAGGTAAAGGAACAAGTCCTTGTTGCTTTCAAGGTAGGTAGTTATGAGGATGAGAGATTGTGTGATGTAGTCCCTATGGATGCTAGCCATCTCATCCTTGGTCGGCCATGGCAATTTGATCGTTGGGTAGTGCATGATGGCCGAACCAATAAAATTTACCTAACGCACCGTGGGAAGAAGTTTAGCATTCCTCCACTTCCACCCGCTCAAGTTCTTGAGGATCGATTGCATATGGATAAGGCAAGTGCCGAGTTCCAAATTATGAAGAAAATGAGAGAAAAGAGTGGAGAGAAGAAAGTAAGGTGTGTGAATGAGGAAAATAGCGTGCATGAAAAAAGTGAGCATGCACAAAAAGGAGAGAAAAATGTGAGTCATGAGATGAAAACACCAGAGCGGAAAGGAAAGAAAACAAAGGGAGAGTCGAATACACGCCATGAAAAAAATAAGCATGGTAGAGAGAGTGAGCCTAAATACTTGAGTGTAATGGCGAGGGGTAAGGATGTGAGGCGAGCTTTATTTTCTAATAAAGTGTGTCTTGTACTTCGATACAAGGCACGTTGCTTGGAAGTCGACACTAACCCTCCTTCTTCTCTACCAAGTCCCATTGTTTCTCTTTTGCAGGAATATGACGATGTCTTTCCAACCGAAATGCCAAGTGGCCTTCCTCCAATCCGTGGGATCGAACATAAGATTGACTTGATACCCGGAGCTGCCTTACCAAATAGGTCGGCTTACCGATGTAATCCCGAGGAGACGAAGGAGCTTCAAAGGTAAGTAGAAGATTTGTTGCGCAAAGGATACATCCGAGAGAGTATGTCACCTTGCGCTGTGCCCGTGTTGCTCGTACCTAAGAAAGATTGAACGTGGAGGATGTGTGTTGATTGTAGAGCCATCAACAAGATTACCGTGAGGTATCGACACCCCATTCCCCGCCTCGATGATATGCTTGATGAGTTGAGCGGGAGCCAAATCTACTCCAAAATTGATCTCATGAGTGGATATCACCAAATCCGGATGTATGAGGGGAATGAGTGGAAGACCGCCTTCAAAACCAAGCACGGTTTGTATGAATGGTTGGTAATGCCATTCGGTCTATCCAATGCTCCTAGTACATTCATGAGATTGATGAATTATGTCTTGCGTGAATTCATTGGAAAGTATGTTGTTGTATATTTTGATGATATCTTGGTGTATAGTTCATCTCTTGAGGAACATGTGTTCCATTTGTGTACCATATTTGACACGTTGCGCACACACCGATTATATGCTAAGTTTGTCAAATGTGAATTTTGCTTGGCAAAAGTGCACTTCCTTGGTTTTGTTGTGAGTGTAGGTGGCGTCCAAGTTGATGAGGATAAGGTGAAAGCCATACGGGAGTGGCCAATTCCCAACAATGTCGGTGAGATAAGGTCCTTTCATGGCCTAGCAAGCTTTTACCGACGATTCGTGCCAAACTTCTCAACAATCGCCGCACCCCTCAACGAATTGACCAAGAAAAACGTTCCATTTGAGTGGGGAGAGCGACAAGCCAAGGCTTTTAAGGAACTTAAGGAGAGACTTACGAAATCACCTATCTTGGCCTTGCCGGACTTCACTAAGGTTTTTGAGTTAGAATGCGATGCTAGCGGGGTTGGCATTGGAGCAGTCCTAGCCCAAGAGGGTCGTCCCATCGCCTATTTTAGTGAGAAACTCAACGGGGCTCAACTCAATTACTCCACCTACGACAAGGAGCTTTATGCTTTGGTGAGAGCATTAATGGTGTGGGAGCATTATTTATTAGCCAACCAATTCGTCATCCACACCGACTATCTAAGTCTCAAATTTCTTCAAGGCCAAGCTAAGTCAAACAAGAGACATGTAAAATGGATGGAATTCATTGAGGCATTTCCCTACACGATTAAGTACAAGCGAGGTAAAGAGAATGTGGTAGCCGATGCCCTTTCTCGAAGGTATGCTCTCTTGAGTTCCCTTGATGTTCAAATATTTGGATTTTCTCATTTGATTGAATTGTATGCGAATGATGAGGATTTCCGTGATATATACATGGCTTGTGCACGCGGATCTCACATGCATTTCTTTAGGCACGATAATTTTTTGTTCAAATATGATAGATTGTGTGTGCCTCGTTCTAATGTTAGAGAATTGCTTGTGTTGGAAGCCCATGGAGGGGCTTTGAGTGGCCATTTTGGCATTACTAAAACGTTGCATGCCTTGAAATCTCATTTCTATTGGCCACGAATGAAGGTAGATGTGACTAACATTGTGAACCGATGTATTGTGTGCAAAACTGCTAAGTCCACATCTAAACATCATGCAGTGCATATGCCTTTACCTGTTGCCCAACATCCTTGGATCGATTTGTCCATGGACTTTGTGTTAGGCTTGCCTAGGTCTAAGAATAGCCATGATTCTATCTTTGTTGTGGTGGATCGTTTCTCCAAAATGGCACATTTTATACTAATAACAATCCACCTAAAGGCAAGGGTACTTTCGTCCACTGTACGATGGGAAAGAACACAGCTACTGTTCCACACCTCCACGGTAGAGGACAAGGCCGTTAACTTCCCTAGAGGCTAACGGTATAAGCACAAACGGGACCCACAGGCTCCACTCTCGGACCTAACGGGCAGATCGAGAAGCTATCTCCCTCCTAAGGGAAACCACGCGTCAGGAGGAACGCTCTAGCCGTTATCCTACCGTGGTGATCCCCCCACATGCTTACGCCTAAGGTAGCGTACCATGATAAGGGCGAACCACGGACCCTAATGCTATCGATAGCTCCATACTCGTTTACACGAGCGGGAACACCCAATCTTCTATAAATACCTCCCCCATAAAGGAGGCAGGTAAAAGGGGATCCAGACTGGCCCAAGCTCTGTCTATTTCACCACTGATACTTAGGTGAACAGATTGGGTTATGTTTTGTAAAGGAAGAAGGGACTAAATGGAGTTGTAATTACATGTTTTGTAAAGGAAGAAGCAGCTCAATGGATGTTGCTACCCGATTTTTGACACGAGTAATTTAAATCATCACTATTTATCATGACCTTTCCACGTTTTTACTAATTATTATTATTCGTGTCATTTTATATTATTTCGCTTTATTCGTATTTTTATTATTTTTTTTCGTTCGAGTTTTTATCGATTTTAAACGAGATTTTTCGGACCGTTGGTTCGAACAAAAATAAATACTTTTTCCCGTGCACACACAACGACTCATCTCCTCCGTTTTCAAAATAAAGCCAACACACTCATCCTTTTTTTTCAAAGACACCAACGGACACCTTCTTCATTTTCTTTCAAAAAATACAACGGATCAATTGGATCCATTATAAGCACACCATGCCATTTCAATCGGGGAGGGGGGGCAGCCATCAAAAATCCAAAATTCAAACAATCATCCCCTGTCAAATTAATTCAAACCATCCCTGCCAAATCCAAAATCCTACACAAACCCAAATTAAACCAAATTAAATCCAAACCCCCTGCCAATTAGCCAAATCCAGGAGAGGCAGCCATCACAAATCCAAATTCCATCCTCTGCCAAATCCAAACTCCACTCCCCCCTTAAAAATCCAAATCCTTCTGCCCAAACCAAATTAAATCCAATTCCCATGCCATACAATTAAATTAAATTCAGCCCCAAAATCAGCCACAAAAACCACCCAAAATCAGTAACAGACCAGCCCCAAATCAGCCCCAAAATCAGCCCCAAAATCAGTCCCAAAATCAGCCCCGAAACAACCACCAAATCAGCCCCAAAACAGCCACCTCTGCCACCCTAAATCAGCCCCAAATCTGACCAAGAACCACCACCAAATCAGACCCAAAACAGACACCAATCAGCCCCAAAAACCAGCACGAAATCAGATCCAAACAGACCCTAAAAACAGACCCAAACCCCTGCACAAAGCCAACCTAAAAACACCGCCTGAAACCTTCACCAAATCAACACCGAACAACCCAAAAACCATTCAAAAACAGACCCAAATCAACCCAAATCAGTCCCCCAAAATAGTCCTAAAATCCACTCGAAACCGAACCCAAATCTGGCATCAAACCTGCGGCTCCTCCACCACAACCAAATCCAGCTTGCTCACTGCCATTGCTCACTCTTTGGCCAAGAAATAAAGAGCAAAAGAAAAAAAGAAAGAAGGGAGAAGAGAGGAGATGGTTGCGTGCAGCCCTAAAAAAAATGAAAAGAGGAGAAGAAATGGGTTAAAAATGAGGGAGAAGGAATAAGAGGGGTTGGGCTTCGGCCCAACCAAGGAAAGAAAATATAAATGGGCTGCGGCCCAACCAGAAAAAATAGAAAAATGGGCTGCGGCCCATGAAGAGAAAAATAAACGAAATGGGCTGCGGCCCAAGCCCTTTTAATTAAATCGGTACTAACTTTTTCTTCGTATTTTTGTAGGTATCGAATTTACAATTACCGTCCTGAGCGGATATTTCACCATCGTCGATATCGGTGACAAATTCCTAAACCTGAGCTTTAGAGCTCACTTTTCCTTATTAGAATTAATGATTTAATTTATTGCCTATTCGTATGCATGTTATTTAGAATCGTTAGAATTCTAATTAATTTGTTTACATGATGATTATGCGAAAGAATGTTTTAATTCTATGCTCGTTCGTGTGCAGCTTTGACTCCACGAATAGATTTTTATTTATGCTTATAAATGTGGATATATTTATGTACATCAACATTATATTTTATTATGCATTCGTAATGACTTTCGACTGACTTGATCGTCGGAGTGTATACGCCGGGGAAACCCCCCGGCGTCCTTTTCAGGTACATGTGGAAGGAACAAGAAGGCATCGAACGCTTCGCCGACTTCGATATTGGTGACTATTTTCCAAACTCGAGCTTTAGAGCTCACTTCTTATTTATTTTAATTGCTAAATTATTTATTATTGCTTGTACTACTAACCTCGGTTTTGTAGGTTAGAATTAATTGATGTTCGCCTTCAAGTACACTTCTCTCACCCTTTTATTTATTCGATGCTTTTTGTACATATTTGTATGTATGATTATTTAAAATTGTTAGTATTAAAATCAATTTGATTGCATGAGAATTAATTTTTATTAATAACTCCCTTTAATAATTTCACTCAAATCGACCCTTGCTTGAACGAATTAGGCTTAGTAATTACTCAACATTTATTTTATTAAATGCATGAACATCACGCTCTAATTCAATTGCATGATTATTAATTACTAAAATTCCTAAAATCCTAAAATCTTCAATAAATCCCCCACAAATCAAAATGAATAAAATCAATCAAAGAAAATTAAACAAAGTAGTAATCAAAACATAGGATATAAATCTTTCCAATAACTTAAGCTCACTCAAAAATTTTAAGATAGTAAATCACCGAAGAGAATATTCATTTGAAAGCGAAAAGATAGTAAATGGGCCTTAAGCCCAACTCGTAGAAAATACCTCCATATTAATCCCTCTTAAAAATTCCTTAAAATGAGATTTTGAATCTTTAATGTTGTGTGATCATTTAGATTTAGAAATCCCTTATTATTTATTTTACGCTCATGGGTGTTATTTAATTTATTTTAAATCTTGATGAATGTGTTAATGTGCGCGGCTTCGACCCCACTTCCCAGTTTTTCTCTTTTCAACGTGTTTTCGCATTCACTCGAAAATGGTACTTTGCTAGTCTATGCATGCTTAGAATCACTTAGTAAATAAGGTTAATCACGTGCATCGGCCCGATGATGATAGTGATCCATCATTGTTCACTAGATCGTCGCTTTGGTGAAGATTAATAATAAAACGTTAGTAATTTCACCTAATCAATCTTGCATGTAATCTGACTAATCTTGAACTTGATTAAATATAACCGGAATAGGTATGAAACCGACCCTTTTATCTTTTAGAGGATAAAATGCTTATTTTCTTTTTAACAACTCAACCATAATTAGGATAAAATCAATCAAATCGACTTAAAAGCTAAAGCGACGATACCCCCTCTGAGGGCCAAATTACTTGTTTTCAACATGATTTTAAACACCTCTTTTCTAGAACCGGTAACCTTTTTTAGGATGAGACTTGGGTGCCTAACACCTTCCCAAGTCCATAATACGACCCCGAACCATCGTTCTCGGGTTTAGACCCATTTTATTTGTGTCTTAGTTTTTGTTTTATTTTCTTTCCTTTTTTTCAGACTTTTAGGTTTCCCTAAACCTTAGAAAAATAGGGTGGCGACTTCATTGTTATGTGAATTTCTTTGCGTCCCGAATCTCGCTCGCGACGGCGCGACAGTTTGGCGACTTCACTGGGGACTTTAGGGTCGAAGCCGGAATTATTTGCTTGAGGTGTTTATTGTTGTTATTTGTTTACTTGCTTTGATATCAATTGTTGTATTCTCACACGCATTTCACGCATAATGCCCTACAGCCGGGCCTTTCCCAAATAGAATTAGGTGGTTAGTAGTGAAGTCCTGGGGCCGACGCCTCAGTAAGCTTTCATGAACACTAAACTCGGACTTGAACCCCTAAATGGATTGAGCGCCCCGATTCCTTTTATGATTCGGTAAACGCTCTCGTATCCATTTACTGAGGGACCACTTCTATGGTATCGTCCGGGAGCCTTTCAGCCAGTTAGAAGTAGTTGAAGTTACCCCAGCATATGCATCATGATCGCATGTATATGTTCCAATTTGCTTCACCATTGCCATGATATATCCCATGTATATGTTCCAATTTGCTTCACCATTGCCATGATATATCCCATGTATATGTTCCAATTTGCTTCTTTGTTGCCATGATATCGCATGTATATTTTCCAACTTGCTTCGTTATTTCCATTATTCTCCTTTATGCGATTTTAATTTACATCCCTTTAAGGTATTAAATTCCGTCCTTATTATTGCTTTTATTAAACTCACCCTTTACTTCTTCTGTTTTCCTATATTAACACGCGTATCATGCATCATTCATGCGAAATTTAGGATTTAAATTTCTGCAATGCATACATGATCAAAACCTAGGATTTTAGAAAATGATGCGATATCATTCTTCCCTTCATAGAGATGGAGTTTAAGCTGCCTCTATAAGGACTAGATTTGAATAAAACCTTCTTCCAAGGCACTCAGTTGCCTAATTTGGAAACATCATATAGCAAACACTTGGCTAATTTTCAAAGATAATCAATCTATCATGAATTTAGGATAGTTGGACCTTAAGTCAGATGCACACATGCATACATTTTTGCTTATGCCCATACTTACATCTATCTGTTTTCTTTATTTTCAGGAAGGTTAAAGATAGAACTATTCCCCCGAAAGCTCTTCAAACACGGAAAAGGACAAAACTGGTCATGAGGATAGCAGAGCTAGAGGAGCAACTCCGAACTGCTACAAAATGAGTACTATAAACCGAAAAAGAATGGAACAAGATGACACTTGATTATCCGCCCGACTTTTGTCCCTCTTCCATTCACACAACGGGGCCTACTTTTCTATCTATTATTTCGAGTCCCTCTATGCCCTAATCTGTAATTGGCGCAATTGGACAAGGAACTCCGGATTACACTCTAGAGTATTGTTCCACCTTTAAGGCACATGTTCATCACTTGATCAAATGTGGATGGACCTCCTTCGAAAGATTAACCAAAAGACCATATGACCCCCCAAAGAACCAAAAAAAATCCCAATCAAAATCACCAAAACTATCATCGGAACCAAGAAACGTTCCCACCTTTCCTATCATCCCCACTACAAATGCTGCAACAACCTACAAAATCATATAGCCCACCAAAGAACACAAAAAAACCAAAATAACAAAAACTATCGTCGAAGCTAAGAGCCGTTACCACCTCTTCCAGAAATCTACGAGCCAACTCCAATCCGACCTTTCCAAGCTTATCTCCCGAAGGGGTTTAATCCTAATGTTACATGTGCATACCATGTGGGAACTCAGAGTCACACTCTAAAGAATTGTTCCATCTTTCAAGGCACAAGTTCGTCACTTGATCAAGTGCGGGTGGATCCTCTTCGAAGGATTAACCAAAGGACTTAACACAACAATCAACCCTCTTCCGAATCATTCCTTAGGTGATATCGTTTTAGTCAAGGAGATTGATGATCCCTTTCCTTTAAGCGTTGGGGGTTACCACGAGAAAAGCTTTTCTTTGCGCTAGTCAAAAGAAGATATCTGCGACATTCAGAGGGCAATTTGAGAAGATTGTTTATTTTGCCTGGGGGTAAGTAAGCATAGAATCCAAGATTGTGTGATCTTCTTACAGAAGGTGGAATAGTTGGCATCCAGGTTGGATTTTGGATTTTGGAAAGAAACGTAAGGGGCGGGGACTCTAGCTTTGTTGAAAGCTAGGGAAGGCTGTCAATTATGGGATCTTCCATCTTTCATCTTCCTTCCTCCACCATTGCTAAAATTGGGGGGCATGACCCAAAACGGGAGGTGTTATATCTCCAGAGAAGTTGAGAAACAAAGCAAGCCAAGGGAGAGTCCACTGGTTCTTTATTACAAAAGAGGAATAAACCCGTGTCTGAAAATAGTATAACAGAATCCCCAAAGATCATCAACTAGAGATCTACTTGGGTCAATACAATTTTGACATTCCGAAGCTCATTGAAAAGGTCTAGAAAGCCAACAGGTAAATTAGACCACCACCATACTTCCTAAAAGTCTCTCTCAAAAGAGATTATCGCCACAAAGGAGGATGATGTTGAGGCTCTATACAAGTCAGCCCATTTAGTAAGTCCCTCGTCAGGAGAAGTTTAAAGAGATAACTTGGGGGCAAGAACATCAGAAAATAGTCGAGATTGGACTCTGTGAGAAGTTGATTTCATTCCTCAATGAGTAAATGGATATGTTCGCATGATCGTGGTGATCACTTATAAGGATTGACACGACGTGCTTCCTTTTCTTTTGCACGCTTATCATATTGCTATTCGTCCTTCAATGGGGGGCAACTCTTTATTCCCTAGTTTGCAACATGAAGTAGTGATTCCACTCGAGGTGGAAATTCCTTCTCTCGGAGTCTTGGCTGAATCAGGAAGAATCTGATTGGGCAAAAGAGAAGTATGAACCGTTGAATCTCATCTTGGAGATATAATTGACAACCATGAGGATGGCTAATAATAAAGTGTGACCTCGCGAGTTCAGAACTAGGGATTTAGTAGTGAAAAAGGTCTTTCCTCATCAGAAGGACGACCTCGAAAAATAGGCTCCCAAGTATGAAGGTCCTTATGTGATCAAGCACACATTCTCGGAAAATGGCTTTAATGCTTATCAACATGAATGGGGATGATCTTTCAAAAAAATCGTGTGGCGGTTCAAACCCCACATTTTAAGAAAAATCTCGTGGCGGTTCAGACCTCACCTTTCAAAAATCGTGTGGCGATTCAAAACCCACCTTTCAAAAAATTGTGTGGTGGTTCAAACCCCACATTTCAAAAAAAATTGCGTGGCGGTTCAAACCCTACCTTTCAAAAAATGTGGCGGTTCAAACCCCACCTTTCAAAAAATCATGTGGCGGTTCAGACCCCACCTTTCAAAAAATCGTGTGGCGGTTCAAACCCCACCTTTCAAAAAATCATGTGGCGGTTCAAACCCCACCTTTCGAAAAATCATGTGGCGGTTTAAACCCCACCTTACAAAAAATCGTGTGGTGGTTCAATCCCCATCTTTCAAAAAATCGTGTGGCGGTTCAAACCCCACATTTCAAATATCATGTGGCGGTTCAAACCCCACATTTTAAGAAAAATCAGGTGGCGGTTCAAACCCCACCTTTCAAAAAATCATGTGGCGGTTTAAACCCCACCTTACAAAAAATCGTGTGGTGGTTCAATCCCCATCTTTCAAAAAATCGTGTGGCGGTTCAAACCCCACATTTCAAAAATCATGTGGCGGTTCAAACCCCACATTTTAAGAAAAATCGTGTGGCGGTTCAAACCCCACCTTTCAAAAAATCATGTGGCGGTTTAAACCCCACCTTACAAAAAATCGTGTGGCGGTTCAATCCCCATCTTTCAAAAAATCGTGTGGCGGTTCAAACCCCACCTTTCAAAAAAACCATGTGGTGGTTCAAACCCCACCTTTCAAAAATCATATGGTGGTTCAGACCTCACCTTACAAAAATCGTGTGGCGGTTCAAACCCCATCTTTCAAAAAATCATATGGCGGTTCAAACCCCACCTTTCAAAAAATCATGTGGCGGTTCAAACCCCACTTTTCAAAGAATCATGTGGCGGTTAAAACCCCACCTTGTAAAAATCATGTGGTGGTTCAAACTCCACCTTTCAAAAAATCGTATGGCGGTTCAAACCCCACTCTTCAAAAATTGTGCGGCGGTTCAAACCCCTACTCTTCAATCTCGTGGCGGTTCAGACCTCACCTTTCAAAAATCATGTGGCGATTCAAAACCCACCTTTCAAAAAATCGTGTGGTGGTTCAAACCCCACATTTCAAAAAAATCGCGTGGCGGTTCAAACCCTACCTTTCAAAAATGTGGCGGTTTAAACCCCACCTTTCAAAAAATCATGTGGCGGTTCAGACCCCACCTTTCAAAAAATCATGTGGCGGTTCAGACCCCACCTTTCAAAAAATCGTATGGCGGTTCAAACCCCACTCTTCAAAAATTGTGCGGCGGTTCAAACCCCACTCTTCAATCTTGTGGCGGTTCAGACCCCACCTTTCAAAAATCGTGTGGCGATTCAAAACCCACCTTTCAAAAATCGTGTGGTGGTTCAAACCTCACCTTTCAAAAATCATGCGGTGGTTCAAACCCCCTCTCTTCAATATGTAAATGTTGATGCTGGCAAGAGGAATTTAACCTTTGTTTTGCAGAATCAGTCATGATTATCAACATCCAAGTGGAGTCATCAGTGTCCGAGTGGAACTGAAATTTTTAGGCATCCGAGTGGAGCCACCAGCGTCTGAGTAGGGCTGGATTTACATTTATGCATCGCGGAATTCGAGGGGAGACGTCCGAGTGAATCCGCATTTTACTTTCTGTAAGACATCCGAGTGGAGTCGTCAGTGTCCGAGTGGAACTGAGTTTTAGGTATCCGAGTGGAGTCCTCAGTGTACCGAGTGGAACTGAGTTTTAGGAATCCGAATGGAGTCATCAGTGTACCGAGTGGAACTGAATTTTTAGGCATCCGAGTGGAGCCATCAGCGTCTGAGTAGAGCTTAATTGTCCAACGTCCGAGTGGAGTTGTCGGTATCTGAGTAGAGCCGTTATTTTAAGACGTCCGAGTGGAGTCATCAGTGTCCGAGTGGAACTGAAGTTTGCAAGGCATCCGAGTGGAGCCACCAGCGTCTGAGTAGAGCTGGATTTATGTTTATGCATCGCGGTATTCGAGGGGAGACGTCCGAGTGAAGCCGCATTTTACATTCCTGCAAGGCATCCGAGTGGAGCCATCAGCGTCCGATTGGAGCTGAATTTATTTTCGTGCAATTTAAATTCCCGCGCCAACATCCAAATTGAGGTACGTTTACATTTACGCAATTTATATTTCTGCAAGACGTCCGAGTGGAGGTAAGATCACATTTTCGCTATTTACATTTCTGCATCATGGTATCCAAATGGAGCCATTTTCTTTTATGTCCTCACATATCATTTTGCATCTAAAACATTCGTGGCACTGGGGCAACCGTCTTTACTGCTCATCAAAAATTTCAGTTACACTTTATTTTTGATAAGACAGTAAAGAGGGGGCAACTGTTGCTACCCGATTTTTGACACGAGTAATTTAAATCATCACTATTTATCATGACCTTTCCACGTTTTTACTAATTATTATTATTCGTGTCATTTTATATTATTTCGCTTTATTCGTATTTTTATTATTTTTTTTCGTTCGAATTTTTATCGATTTTAAACGAGATTTTTCGGACCGTTGGTTCGAACAAAAATAAATACTTTTTCCCGTGCACACACAACGACTCATCTCCTCCGTTTTCAAAATAAAGCCAACACACTCATCCTTTTTTTTCAAAGACACCAACGGACACCTTCTCCATTTTCTTTCAAAAAATACAACGGATCAATTGGTTCCATTATAAGCACACCATGCCATTTCAATCGGGGAGGGGGGGCAGCCATCAAAAATCCAAAATTCAAACAATCATCCCCTGTCAAATTAATTCAAACCATCCCTGCCAAATCCAAAATCCTACACAAACCCAAATTAAACCAAATTAAATCCAAACCCCCTGCCAATTAGCCAAATCCAGGAGAGGCAGCCATCACAAATCCAAATTCCATCCTCTGCCAAATCCAAACTCCACTCCCCCCTTAAAAATCCAAATCCTTCTGCCCAAACCAAATTAAATCCAATTCCCATGCCATACAATTAAATTAAATTCAGCCCCAAAATCAGCCACAAAAACCACCCAAAATCAGTAACAGACCAGCCCCAAATCAGCCCCAAAATCAGCCCCAAAATCAGTCCCAAAATCAGCCCCGAAACAACCACCAAATCAGCCCCAAAACAGCCACCTCTGCCACCCTAAATCAGCCCCAAATCTGACCAAGAACCACCACCAAATCAGACCCAAAACAGACACCAATCAGCCCCAAAAACCAGCACGAAATCAGATCCAAACAGACCCTAAAAACAGACCCAAACCCCTGCACAAAGCCAACCTAAAACCACCGCCTGAAACCTTCACCAAATCAACACCGAACAACCCAAAAACCATTCAAAAACAGACCCAAATCAACCCAAATCAGTCCCCCAAAATAGTCCTAAAATCCACCCGAAACCGAACCCAAATCTGGCATCAAACCTGCGGCTCCTCCACCACAACCAAATCCAGCTTGCTCACTGCCATTGCTCACTCTTTGGCCAAGAAATAAAGAGCAAAAGAAAAAAAGAAAGAAGGGAGAAGAGAGGAGATGGCTGCGTGCAGCCCTAAAAAAAAATGAAAAGAGGAGAAGAAATGGGTTAAAAATGAGGGAGAAGGAATAAGAGGGGTTGGGCTTCGGCCCAACCAAGGAAAGAAAATATAAATGGGCTGCGGCCCAACCAGAAAAAATAGAAAAATGGGCTGCGGCCCATGAAGAGAAAAATAAACGAAATGGGCTGCGGCCCAAGCCCTTTTAATTAAATCGGTACTAACTTTTTCTTCGTATTTTTGTAGGTATCGAATTTACAATTACCGTCCTGAGCGGATATTTCACCATCGTCGATATCGGTGACAAATTCCTAAACCTGAGCTTTAGAGCTCACTTTTCCTTATTAGAATTAATGATTTAATTTATTGCCTATTCGTATGCATGTTATTTAGAATCGTTAGAATTCTAATTAATTTGTTTACATGATGATTATGCGAAAGAATGTTTTAATTCTATGCTCGTTCGTGTGCAGCTTTGACTCCACGAATAGATTTTTATTTATGCTTATAAATGTGGATATATTTATGTACATCAACATTATATTTTATTATGCATTCGTAATGACTTTCGACTGACTTGATCGTCGGAGTGTATACGCCGGGGAAACCCCCCGGCGTCCTTTTCAGGTACATGTGGAAGGAACAAGAAGGCATCGAACGCTTCGCCGACTTCGATATTGGTGACTATTTTCCAAACTCGAGCTTTAGAGCTCACTTCTTATTTATTTTAATTGCTAAATTATTTATTATTGCTTGTACTACTAACCTCGGTTTTGTAGGTTAGAATTAATTGATGTTCGCCTTCAAGTACACTTCTCTCACCCTTTTATTTATTCGATGCTTTTTGTACATATTTGTATGTATGATTATTTAAAATTGTTAGTATTAAAATCAATTTGATTGCATGAGAATTAATTTTTATTAATAACTCCCTTTAATAATTTCACTCAAATCGACCCTTGCTTGAACGAATTAGGCTTAGTAATTACTCAACATTTATTTTATTAAATGCATGAACATCACGCTCTAATTCAATTGCATGATTATTAATTACTAAAATTCCTAAAATCCTAAAATCTTCAATAAATCCCCCACAAATCAAAATGAATAAAATCAATCAAAGAAAATTAAACAAAGTAGTAATCAAAACATAGGATATAAATCTTTCCAATAACTTAAGCTCACTCAAAAATTTTAAGATAGTAAATCACCGAAGAGAATATTCATTTGAAAGCGAAAAGATAGTAAATGGGCCTTAAGCCCAACTCGTAGAAAATACCTCCATATTAATCCCTCTTAAAAATTCCTTAAAATGAGATTTTGAATCTTTAATGTTGTGTGATCATTTAGATTTAGAAATCCCTTATTATTTATTTTACGCTCATGGGTGTTATTTAATTTATTTTAAATCTTGATGAATGTGTTAATGTGCGCGGCTTCGACCCCACTTCCCAGTTTTTCTCTTTTCAACGTGTTTTCGCATTCACTCGAAAATGGTACTTTGCTAGTCTATGCATGCTTAGAATCACTTAGTAAATAAGGTTAATCACGTGCATCGGCCCGATGATGATAGTGATCCATCATTGTTCACTAGATCGTCGCTTTGGTGAAGATTAATAATAAAACGTTAGTAATTTCACCTAATCAATCTTGCATGTAATCTGACTAATCTTGAACTTGATTAAATATAACCGGAATAGGTATGAAACCGACCCTTTTATCTTTTAGAGGATAAAATGCTTATTTTCTTTTTAACAACTCAACCATAATTAGGATAAAATCAATCAAATCGACTTAAAAGCTAAAGCGACGATACCCCCTCTGAGGGCCAAATTACTTGTTTTCAACATGATTTTAAACACCTCTTTTCTAGAACCGGTAACCTTTTTTAGGATGAGACTTGGGTGCCTAACACCTTCCCAAGTCCATAATACGACCCCGAACCATCGTTCTCGGGTTTAGACCCATTTTATTTGTGCCTTAGTTTTTGTTTTATTTTCTTTCCTTTTTTTCAGACTTTTAGGTTTCCCTAAACCTTAGAAAAATAGGGTGGCGACTTCATTGTTATGTGAATTTCTTTGCGTCCCGAATCTCGCTCGCGACGGCGCGACAATGGAGCTGTAATTACATATGATAAAATATTAGTGGATTGAACATATGCAATACTCTGTTTCCTCTGTTTCCATCAATTTTGCACATCCTTTAAGTAATTTTGCTTAGTGTGACATTGAAAGTGAACTGAAACTGAATCAACAAGAAACTGAACCAACAAGTAACTGAATCCATTGAGAGTGAATAATTAAACAGAAACTCAATTCTTTTAAATATTACAACAATAACTCAAACTGTTCTAAACAACAACAAGCTAATCATTCTTGGGGATGGCCGGGATTTTATTCTCATATTTGTCCAAAGCAGCTTTAGCAGACCTCGCAATGGAGATGGTGGATTCTAAACTTTCATTATTTACTTCGAGGAGAGCAATTGTGTTTTCCATATGCACGAGGCAGTTCCCAACTGTGTCAACAATGATAATCCCATCTTGTTCATGATATCGTTCATGTGCTCCATGTTTGATCTACCTTAGTCTTGCTGCATGAGTTACAAGCCTATTGATGTCCTAGTTTATCTGCTCAATCTTGGACATTGCCTGCTCTATCTCCTGCTCTATATGACCACCAACAACCCCCGTACCTGCAAGAAAACTTTCAACCTCCCTTGCATCCATGGAAGAAAATACGTTAGTGAGAAATTAATGCATAGAAAAAGAAGGAGGAAGCGAGAGATGAAGTAGCAGAGGTGTAATAGTAGCAGATGTGGAGAAGTTATGAATTATCTGAAGAAACAGAGGATACAATATTGGTTTAATAGAGGCAGATGTGGAGGAGTTATGACTTCTCTCAACTGTTCTCTACAACATTTAATTTGGTAATGAAAGGACATAACTGCTCCTTAAAACGCTCCAACTCTGAATAGATGCTAAAGGAATCCCAAAGGATTTTCAATAACTGTAAGGAGATACAAAATCAAAGTGAAACGGGTAGAATTGATTTTGTTCATTGAATTGGGAAAGCAAAAAAATTGTTGAATATGCATGAAATAGGCTGAGAATCTTGCAACCTACCTTACCCGGTTAAATAGGCATGGAATCCTGCAGGTTTATGTGTTCTCTTTAAAGCACAACTTTATTTTCAACACAACTCCCTATCTCCTCTACATCCTTGCCCCACACACCCAACCACAACGTAGGAAATTATTTTTTACTAGGTTAGGGACTCAACACCACATTCTCTATAAGAATGGGGCCATCTGCACACTATCACTATACCATAACTGATAACCATTGACATCACTCAAGCGGCATCTCCGCCATCGCAGCCTGGCGACAAGGCCAGAACACTGTATATACCAAAGGGGATATGGCACTTTTCCTACCGCCCTTAGCCTGGCGGCCGACCCTGGGATGGTCGACATCAACGGGGGGGGGGGGGGCTCTCACTCGACATCTGCGCGGCGTCATCCCATCCCAGGTCACGCATGATGTCACTTCATATGACGTCACCTCGTATGACGTCACTCCCTAGCACCCAAGTGACATCTACCAGAGATAAAGCCTACCCCCTGTCGGTAAGGTTCTTCCTTTACCTATAAATACCCCATCATTCCAGACAAGAAGGTAAGCCTAAGACAGCGTGCTGAACCCCTACCATTTTCTCCACTCATACTAACTTAAGCATTAAAGTGTTTACGCCGGAGACCCCCTCCGACGCATTGCAGGTAACGAAGACACCGGAATAGTGTTCCCGAGCCGTCCCCTATTGGCCGATCCTACTCAACAAACTTCGGACTCTTATCAAATGGTGCTTTCATTGAGAGCCTTGGTTAATTAAGTGAGCTTCCTTGATAACCAAGCTCTGTTCTTTCTGAGAGTCGAAGGATCATGGCCTCAGATTCGGAATCTACACCCCCTCATTCTCGCAGTACCCACCCGCGCAGGGAACTATTTCCTACGTCTTCATCTAGTATCTTCACTATATCGCATGGAACTTCCTCTACACAGACGAATCTTTTCTTTGGACTGACAGGAAGCACGTCATTTCCTCACACAGGCGCCCCATTTTTTCAAACGGGCGCCCTGTTTTCTCAGATGGTCAGAACTAGTCATCCCACTCACCCTCCCACAGGTTCCGGAATGGACGGTGCTAATTATCCTTTGGAAAGTTCAATCTTAGCCCTCCGTGCCCAGCTGGATTACTTGACTGAGTTAGCCGCAGGCTTTACTTCTAGTACCCTTGGATCGGGTGTGCCTTCGCAGTTTGTTTTCACCCCATCTATCGTCACTGAACGACCGGTATCGCCGCGACGACAAACGAGTAATCCTCTAACTTTACCTACGATAAGTACGCCATGAAACTTTGTACAACTTACGGAGGGATAGGTGGAGCCCTACATACCACGAGCGTCGCGAGTCCCCGTCTCCCAAGTGGAACGACAGCAAGGTGACTATAGGGAGCGTTGGGACGGTAGGAGAGAGGGGGCCGACAGAGAGGTATCCATAGAGCAGAGCGAAAGATCGAGCAGTCGAAGACATCGAACCAGTTCACCCAGGAGTCACAGCCGATCCCCTAGGCAGCAACATACCTTGGAGCCTCGAGGGCACAGACGACACTTGGAAATTTCTTCGCCTCGTCATGATCGCGAGATTCTAGATGACACTTCAGGTCATTCATTCAGCCACCGTATAAGACGCCACAGGGTCAGCCGACACGTTAAGCTCCCCACGGAGTCGTACGACGACACTAAAGATCCCATCTCTCACCTCAATAAGGTAAAAGATTTCGTGCAATTCCAGACACACAACGACGCGGCATTGTGCCAAATATTCGTTATGACGTTGTCAGGGGTGGCCCGCCTCTAGTTTGAAGGACTCCCCGCCCCGTCGATTGATAACTTCTTGCAATTAGAGGCTATGTTTAAGAGTCGCTTCAACACAGCTATCCCCATCCGGAAGTCTGCCGCAACCTTGTTTGATATACGCCGGAAACCAGAAGAATCCTTAAAAGGCTATCTCGGTCGTTTCGATATGGAGATGTCGCTAACACCAGGTATCTCTATTGATTTTGCCATAGAAGCCTTGAAGTAAAACTGTGACTATGGAAAGTTGAGGGACACGTTAATGGTGGACCCCCCGGCAACCTTAGATGCGTTAAGGCTGAAGGCTCACAATTACGCAAGAATGGAAGAGGAGGAATATAGAGATAGAATACGAAACATGCCTCAAAGTGCGCCCCTCGTCCCCGTCACTCAGGCCGGTATGACCCACGACACCCGACCGGGCGACGAATACGGCCAGGGGAAAGATTACATCCCCAAGGTGTCAAATTGACAGAAAGGTAACTTTTCTAGAGGAAGAACCGGTGGCTCGAACGCTCCGCGACAAGCGGACCCACCTAAGGGTCGAATCTACGACCCCCGACCTTCCTTCCTTTATACTCATACGGGCAGAGATCTTAGCAATTATTCAGCAGCGGAACCTGCCAATCCGCTATCCAGCCCCTGTAAAACCGGGAGTGATCATGGGAGGAGGAGAAAACACTTTCTGTAAATTCCATAAGGCTAGAGGGCACTCTACAGACGTATGTAGAGAATTGAAGCTGGCGATAGAGCGTTTATTAGAAGAGGGTTACCTCAGAGAATTCACCACCAGAGTAAGAGAAGAAGCTAGAGGCAACCCCCCACGCGGGGTATCAGGCGACCAACAACTGCCTCCTCCCCCTGGAAGCAGCGGGAGCTCTGATGGAAGGGGTAAAGAAGCGTTAACAATTCATGACGAGGACATCCCCATTATCAACATCATTGCCGGTGGCACATCATATCTCGACGAGCTCACCTAAGCGACACCCGCCGCAGGAGAGAAGTGATAATGAGAAAGCCAGCCCGCAAAAAAGGAAGCGATAGATGTGCTGGATAGGATGGTGCTATCCTTCTCAGAAGAAGATGAGAAGGGTGTCGTGTTCCCTCACAATGATGCGTTGGTAGTCACACCCATCATCGGAAACCACGGGGTTCGAAGAACCCTCATCGACAATGGCAGCGCGGTAAATCTATTTTCACTAGAAGCCTATAACCTCATGAAGTGCCCCGTCGGTGAGTTAGCACCCTGCAAGAAGGCAATCATTGGAGTGGACGGTATTCCTATACCTGTAATTGGAGTCACACTGTTGCCCGTATACTTTAGAGAGGACACGTCCAAGCGATCAGAAGAGTTATTGTTCTTGGTCGTGGATCTCATTCTACAGTATAATGCCATTCTAGGGCAGCCATTTCTCAATCGCTTTGGGGCAACGATATCTCAAAAACACCTCAGGATAAAATATCCCTCTTGGGAAGGAGTGGTGTCGATCAAGGGGGACCAAAAGCTAGCCGCCGAGTGCTACTTACTCATGACTCAGAAAAGCTGTGATCAGGACGTGTGTGTGGCGGCAGATCCTTACGAGCAAAGAGATGAAAGACGCACCCAACCGCTAGACACGATGGTGTCCGTCCCCGTCAACGGCAATAGTGAGGAAAGTTTTTTGGTCAGTGAAAAGTTAACCTCGGAGGAGAGTGCACAACTGGCGCGACTGCTGAACAAGTGTAAAGAGGAGTTCGCCTGGAAACCAGCGGATATGCCTGGTGTGTCCAGGGAGGTAGTAGAACATCGACTTAATGTCGATCCGCGTTCCACGCTAGTTCAATAGAAGTGGTGTGCGTTCTCCGCAGAGAAGACAATGGCTATTGACAAGGAGGTAACGAAACTCCTTAACGCGGGATTCATTCGAGAGGTTCAATACCCCACCTGGCTGGCCAATCCCGTCCTAGTTCCGAAGCCCAACGGAGACTGGCGCATGTGCATTGATTTCACTGACTTAAACGACGCCTGCCCCAAGGACTGTTATCCGCTTCCCAAGATTGATCAGTTAGTCGATCAAACTGCTGGATACGCATATTTGAGTTCTTTGGACGCCAACTCCGGTTACCGTCAGATCTCCATGGCCAAAGAAGACGAAGAGAAAATGGCATTCATAACCCCAAAGGCTACCTATTGTTACACAGCGATACCGTTTGGCTTGAAGAATGCTGGGGCAACTTTCCAGCGAATGGCGAACAAAGTGTTCGAGAGGCAAATCGGAAAAAATGTAGAAGCCTATGTAGATGACTTATTGGTCAAGAGCCGAAGCTTCAGTGACCATTTGGTAGACCTACAAGAGGTGTTTGACACATTAAGGAAATATAAAATGAAACTGAACCCTCGCAAATGGGCATTTGCATTTCAGACAGGAAATTTTTTGGAGGCGATCATACCGAGGCAGACAACCTAGCCAAAACGGCAGCCAATTAGGAGGCGATCATACCAGAGGATGTATATTACGAGGAAAAGTCAGTGCCGTCCTTTATGGAGGAGTAGTTTTCGCTGTGTGTGGAAGAAATTGAAAAGGATTGGAGGATCCCTGTGATAAAATTCTTAAAGCACGACGAGCTGCCGAGCGATAATGCAGAAAGGAAAAAAGTATTGAAACAAGCGGCAAGATGCACCTACTATGATGGGGAACTAATCCGGAGATGCTTCTCCCACCCAATGGTAAAATGCGTAACGGAACAAGAAGGCCTCCACACCCTGCGAGAGATTCATGAAGGGATCTGTGGTATGCACGTATCGGGCTGCACCATGGCCGCACAAGTGTTTCGGTCAGGATTTTACTGGCCCACCATCCACAGGGATTGCAACAACTTCATGCGAACATGTCACAAATGCCAAGAATTTGCTAAAATTCCCCGGCGACCTACCACAGAAATCTCTCAAATCGTGGCCCCGTGCCCTTTCGCTAAATGGGGAATTGACATTTTGTGCCCTTTTCCTAAAGCGATATCCCAATTAAAGTTCGTAATTGTGGCTGTGGACTACTTCACAAAATGGGCAGAAGCAGAGGCGGTAGCCAACATTACAACAGAGAAAGTATGACACTTCTTTAAGCACCAAGTTATCATGCGCTTCGGGGTACCTTGTGTGTTGGTCAGTGACAACGGGACACAATTTACCAGCCACTTCTTCAAGGAACAGTATGAGGAATTCCAGATCGAACAAAGGTTTTCCTCTGTGGCGCATCTCCAGACTAATGGCCAGGCAGAGGTGACCAACCGAAGCATCTTGAGTGGCATTAAGAAAAATCTGGAGGGCTCAAAAAAGAAATGGCCAGATGAGCTACCCTATGTAATGTGGACTTACCGCATGACTGTTAAAACTAGCACATGGGAAACACCCTTCGCGATGGCCTTCGGCACCGAGGCTGTCACGCCTGTGGAAATCGGCACCCTAAGCCTAAGGGTCGAATACTTCAAGGAAGAGCTAAACGAAGAAAGGTTACGAGCTAACCTTGACGCGTTATCTGAGCTACATGAGGAAGCCCTCCTGAAAATGATGCACTACAAAAGGAAAATGACGCGGTATCACAATAGACATGTTAAGGAGTGGCTGCTCAAAGAGGGAGACTTGGTGCTCAGGGACAAGCGAGCTGCGGGCCAACGGATGTGGAAACTTAGCTCAAATTGGGAGGGCCCATACCGCGTCACCCATGTCATCGGGAAGGGGGCATATCATTCTAGAATTTGACATGACGTAGCGCATGCTCTAACAACTATTTGGGAGATATCTCTTGTGTTCTTTTTTGGTTGTCTGTGGTGTGCAGATAACAGAAGAAAGGGTGTTGGGAGTGAAAAGTCCTAACCTTGTGGCAGACCGGGCTAACACAAACAGGCCACTAAGAAGAGGCACGCCCCGACGACCCTGGAAATATATGGTGCTGGAAGTGAAAATTCTATCCTTGTGAGGCCGGCCTTGATTAGGCGGCTCACTAAGATGAGACACGCTCCAGCACTGTCGGGAGTGAAAAGTCCTATCCTGGGATACCCGTGCTTACATAGACGGTATACCGAGACGAGGCATGCCCCGACTCCCCTGGGAGTGCAAATCCTACCCTTGTACCCGTGCTCACATAGGCGGTTGACCACTAAGATGAGCCACGACCCCAGGGAAGATAAAAACTCCAACCTGAAAGTGAAAATCCTACCCTTACGATGGTGGCGCTAACATAGGCACATCGTTAAGACGAGGCACGTTTCGAGGTGCGAGGTGACAACGCCGAGAAGTGAAAAGTCCTATCCTCGTGATGGTCGGCCTTGATCAGGCGGCTCACTGAGATGAGGCACTTCCCGACCAATTGAGGAGATATGAGGAGTCGCGATACCCCAGCGAGTAACCGGAAGGAACAAACCCAGTGAAGATGGCTGGATGAGTATGTGACACGAGCGACATCTCGGTGGGATCGCGCCAAGTGAGCTTGGAGAGTATGCGGCAACACCCCGAGGTAATTAAGACCTTTTGTCGTATGTCGCTACTAACACAAACAATAAGTAATGATGCCATGGAAAGGCAAAGTATCCCGATCGAATGACGGTCATCTTGTTACCCTAAACGCAGTTCGAGATGACTTAGAACGTCAGTTCTGTTTAACTGCACGGGTCCTCACGAAGAGGAGAAAAGTGCGACATCGCTTTGAACATTACATGTTATGACCCCGCGATGAAGGCTCGAATGCGCGTGCGACATCGCTCTATCAATAATGGTTTTACAAGCCTATGAATAAACAACAACAAATTAAGAAAGACCATCGGTAAAAGAAAGTTACAGCTAAAATATATACGCTGTTCATACAATGGCGGAGGCTTGTGCAAGCAAAAAGCCTTGAAACACAAAAGGGCAAAAATGGAGGACACCTGACGTATGAAAAGAAAAACAAGAAAACCTATGGCCCTGGCAGGCTGCCGTCCTCCTCGCTCCTCTGTGGCCTCTTTGCCCTGTGGTAGCCATCCTCCGTAATGCCTCCTGACTTGTCTTTGAAAAGCTTAATGATAGCAGCGGCATCAAACTTATCTCGGCCATAGCACTCAATAAAACAGTCAGCCATGATGCCCGCGGTCTATTCCGAGAACCACGTACATCTGTCTACTGTCTCCTTCTCAAGCGCGGCACTTCGACCTCGTTCTGCTTGCATGTTGGCATCCTTGGTGGCTTCGCGCCCTCTAGCCTCCTCTAACTCTCCTTTCATAGCCGCCAAGCTGGCCTCCATATTCTGCCGCTTTTCTGCAT
Source organism: Viola odorata (assembly GCA_963691705.1). Classification (NCBI taxonomy): domain Eukaryota; kingdom Viridiplantae; phylum Streptophyta; class Magnoliopsida; order Malpighiales; family Violaceae; genus Viola; species Viola odorata. The sequence goes on along the minus strand of OY829546.1, from coordinate 46,185,323 downwards.
ATTTCCTCATCTCTTCGCGATTCCTCCCAAGCTCCTCTTGGTTCCTGTTAATCTCCTCTAAAAGCTGACGATTAGTGTCGCGCCACTCCTCGGAGGAAGAGCTGAGAGAGCTCACTTGCTTCGTCACGTCCTTTGACCAATAGTGGAAGTCCTGAAGAGCAGAGAATAGCTGAGTACGTATCCGCTGCAGTTGGTCCCCGTGGGCATGAGAAAGGAAAGCTCGCTCCTCCTCCTCAAGTGAAAACATATGCGACGCCAAGTAAGCAAATGTCGCCAAAGAGATGTCACCCTCCTGGCAGATGGGTGCCGAAACCAACAAAAATAAATCATACAATTCACCATGCACAATTAATTAAAACTGTAGCAAGTGGTAAAAGGATCGAACCACAGGGATTTCTGGACAATAATAATTTCTGTTAAAAGACCAAAATTGTAACAGTGGTAAAAACCAATGAGTGGGATTGTGTGCAATTAATTTAATAAATGTAGAAAATAATAACAGTAAACAAGTGATGATTGGATTAACTCAGATGATAACAGATTCCCGGTAAAGACTCTTTTCGGGTCACGATTCATAAATGTCAAACATTGATGCAAGTGTTTTCAAAACCAAATTTAATAGAAAAGATATAGAGACCAGCTGATAACAATCAAGACAGCTCTAACGGTTCTGCTACATTTGTGGCACCCGTCGGGACGGAATCCCCTAAGGCTCAGTGGATATCGCTCTATCACCCAAGGATCAGCGAAGGATTCCTAGGATGGTCGACATCAGCGGGGGGGACTCACGCGACTTTATACGCACGGCGTCATCCCGTCCTAGGACCTACAGGGTTATCGCTCCCGGCAGTCCCATCAGATATCGCCCATGACGTCATCCTCTGGTATCGCTCGTGACGTCATCATCGAACATCGCCCAGATCAATATCGCCAGGTATCACTGTCCAGGTCTATAAATACCCCCACCTTTTTAAAATAGAGGGGAGATCGAGATCACGGTGAAAAACCTTTGCCACTTTTATAACCCGAACTGACTTAAGCATCGGAGTGTCTACGCCGGAGCTCCCCCTCCGGCGCTTTACAGGTACATCCGACGTCGACCGCAGCCGTTCCGATCAGACTCGACACCGAATCTTATCAAATGGTGCTTTTGTTGAGAGTCTTGGTATATTAAGTGAGCGTCCTTAATAGCCAAGCTCCGTTTAGTCGGAAGATTGGAACGGTCATGACCATTGAATCGGAGCCGATCCGATCATCATCCTCTAATATCCCTTTCCCAATCCGCAGACAATTGTTTCCTTTTGCTACTGCTGATCTCTCTATGACGTCGCAACCAATTATTTCGGGATCTCTGGATCTCTCGGCTGGAATTGCTGGAGGACCGGTCTCCTCGCAAATGGGCTTTTTGTCATCTCAGATAACAGGATCTGATTTTTCCACTCCTCTTTCAGGGGGATCTGCACTCAACCGTGAACATCCTTTTGCAATGGAAATAGCAGCCCTTCGTTCTCGGCTGGAATATTTGACTGAAATGGCTGCAAGAGTCACGCCTGATGATTCTGGATCTAGTTTCCCTCCTCGCGTCATGTTCACACCTTCTATTGTCGCTGATCGACCTTTATCACCGCTGTTTCCAGAAAACCCCCAGATGCCTTTATCTATGGGAAATCCTCCGATTAGTGCTGGGCAGCTCACTCAAGGAAGAGTAGAGGCTTATGTACCACAGATGCCGCAAGGTCTCCTCTTACAAGGGGACAGGCCACTTGAAGGGGTTAGGAATAGGTGGGACAGACGGAGGGAAGGAGCCAACAGAAGCTTGTCTCCCGAATACAGTGAAAGATTCAGTAGTCAAAGGTATCAAAGTCGTTCGCTTAGGAGTCGTAGTCGATCTCCTAGACGACATCTCACCCAGAACCACGAAATAGGGGGCGTCAGGTTGAAATATCTCCTCCGCGTTAGGCGCGTGAAATTCTTGATGATACATCGGGCCATCCATTTAGCCGTCGTATAAGGCGTCACAGGGTCAGTCGACGTGTGAAGCTTCCCACTGATACTTATGATGGCACTAAGGATCCTATCTCGCATATTAATAAAGTGAAAGATTTTGTTTAGTTTCAAACCCACAGTGATGCAGCGTTATGTCAAATATTTGTTATGCCACTATCGGGCGTTGCGCGCCTCTGGTTTGAAGGTCTCTCTGCTGGATCCATTAATAATTTCTCGCAGCTAGAATCCAAATTTCGGAGCAGATTTAGCACGGCAATTCCAATCAGGAAATCTGCCGCCGCGTTATTTGACATACAACGAATGCCACAAGAAACCTTGAAAGATTTCCTCAGCCGTTTTGATTTGGAAATGTCCTTAACGCCGGGCGTTACTATTGATTTTGCTATTGAAGCTCTGAAAATGAACTGCCGTTACGGAAAGCTGAAAGATGCGCTTATGGTGGACCCTCCAGTGACTTTAGATGCATTGAGACTTAAAGCTCATAATTATGTGAAAATGAAAGAAGAAGAAATCAGAGATAGGACGCATAATGTGCCACATGGGACAACTCAAAGTATCGCTACTTCCACAAGGCCCATATCTGACGACCATTTTATTGATGATTACGCCAGGCGGAAAGACCATATCCCCAAGGCTTCCAACAGACAAAAGGGTCCTTTTTTGAAGGGAAAAACCGGTGATTCCCCTACTCGATGTCACGGAGATTCTTATAAAAACCGTGCGTATGACCCAGATTTTCCTTCTCTTAACGTGCCTAGGGCAGAGATTTTAGCGATAGAGGAACAACGAAACCTCCCTATCCGCTACCCCACGCCTACGAAACCAGGAGTGTTTCTCGGGAGAAGGGAAAATGCTTATTGTAAATTCCATAAAGCCAGGGGCCATTCCACAAAAGCTTGTAGAGAATTAAAATTTGCGATAGAACGATTGGTGGAAAAGGGATATTTGGGAGAATTTGCTACCCAGATAAGAGAAGATGCCAGGAATAATCCTATGAAAAGGACGACAGATGAACGACCCATTCCTCCCCGCGTTCAGCAAAAGAACGACGTCCCTGGAGGAAAAGACAGGGAAACTCTTACGGTAGATGACGAGTTCATCCCTATGATTAACATTATCGCAGGGGGAACCCCTTATATAGACGAATCAGAGCAATCGGCAGCCGCGAAGGGAGAGAAACGCACCCGTGAGGGTACAATAAAAAAGGGAAGTGCGATAGGTATTTTAGACCAAATGATATTATCTTTTTTCGAAGAAGATGAGAAAGGTGTCGTCTATCCGCACAATGATGCGTTGGTGGTTACGCCTGTTATCGCTAGCCATGGAATTAGAAGGACTCTTATTGATAACGGGAGTGCGGTGAATCTCTTTTTGCTGGAAGCTTACAATCTCATGAAACACCCTAATAATGAGCTGACACCTAGCAAACGGCCTATAGTCGGCGTTTATGGAGTTCCGATCCCTGTCACGGGGGTGATTAATTTGCCTATATACTTCCGAGAAGACACATACAAATGATCAGAGAACTTGTTGTTCCTTATCGTGGATCTGAATTTGCCTTACAATGTCGTACTCGGACGACCCTTCCTCAACCGCTTTGGAGCGGTAATATCTCAGAAACATCTAAAGATGAAATACCCCTCCTGGGATGGGGTAGTATCCATTAAGGGTAATCAAAAGCTAGCAGCGGAATGCTACTCGCTCATGACTCAGAGAAGCTGCGATAGGTACGTATGTATAGCGGCAGACCCATATGAGCAGGGTGACGAGAAGCGCACTCAACCCTTAGACAAAATGGTTCCCGTTCCAGCAATTGGTATAGAGGAGGCAAACTTTCTGATCAGTGAAAAGCTCAGCCCAGCGGAAAATCTTCAACTGGCCCGGTTATTGAACAAATGTCAAGGAAATTTCGCGTGGAAACCCACAGACATGCCAGGTATATCGCGCGAAATAGCCGAACATCGACTCAATGTGGACCCAGATGCCAGGCCGGTACAGCAAAAGTGGCGCGTATTCTCCAATGAAAAGGCGTTAACCGTTGATAAAGAGGTAACAAAGCTCCTCGACGCAGGGTTTATCCGCGAAGTTCAATATCCCACCTGGCTGGCGAACCCTGTCCTTGTTCCTAAACCCAATGGGGATTGGCGCATGTGCATCGACTTTACTGATTTAAATGATGCCTGCCCTAAGGATTGTTACCCGCTTCCTCGCATAGATCAGTTAGTTGATCAGACTGCTGGTTATGCTTATTTGAGCTCACTGGACGCCAACTCGGGATATCATCAGATTCCCATGGCCTGGGAAGATGAAGAAAAGACTGCGTTCCTCACTCAAAAGGCCACATACTGTTATACAGCGATGCCGTTCGGATTGAAAAATGCCGGGGCAACATTCCAACGAATGGCCAATAAGATATTTGAAGAACAAATAGGGAGGAACGTGGAAGCGTATGTCGACGATATATTGGTGAAGAGCGCGAGTTTTCAGGATCACCTACGAGACTTAAAAGAAGTCTTTGACGTAATGAAAAGGTATCGCATGAAGCTGAATCCCCAAAAATGCATGTTCGCATTTCAAACGGGAAAATTCTTAGGCTACGTGATCAGTCAAAAAGGTATTCTGCCTAATCCTTTGAAGGTCAAAGCTATACAGGACATGATATCTCCAAGAACCATTAAAGAGGTGCAAAGACTTACAGGGCACGTTATTGCCCTTGGGCAATTCATTTCCAAGCAAGGAGAGAAGTGTCTCCCTTTTTTCAAAGTCATACGAAGGAAAGCCTCATTCGGGTGGACCCCAGAATGTGAGGAGGCATTTATCGGCTTGAAAAATTACCTATCGTCTGACTTATTATTGACGAGACCTGAAGCAGACGATACCTTATATTTGTATCTTGGCGCTGCAGATGAAGTGGTCAGTGTCGTCCTCGTCCGTGACGACAACCGCTCTCATCGCCTGGTTTATTTTGTGAGCCACGTTTTGAAAGATGCGGAATTGCGATACGCCCGAATCGAAAAGATAGCGTTCGCTCTCATACAGGCCACTCGCAAAATGGATCGATATTTCCAGTCTTATTCTGTTATCGTGCTTACGGACCAGCCTCTCAAAAGAATATTTCGAAAGCCTGAATCTTCTGGAAGAATGTTGATCTGGGCACTTGAATTAGAACAATATGGATTGAGGTATCAGTCTCGTCCGTCCGTAAAGGCTCAAATCCTGGCTGATTTCATAGCGGAATGTACCTTTGTAGAAGATCCTTTGGACGGCGTACCTGAGGCGGAATGGGGCGACATGGATCTCCCATTTCTAGAAACGTACACGGATCTCTGGATCGTCTATGTGGATGGAGCCAAGAACCAAGAACTGGCTGGAGCTGGTATCTTTATTAACGGACCGCACGATATGCAAATACGCTACGCCATACGAATCTTACAGCTGTTATCTAATAACGCGGCAGAGTATGAGGCGTTGCTGGCTGGACTCAGGATAGGAAAGGGGCTTTCTTCTAAAGGAAGGCACGATACCGGAAGAACAGGAGACCTGCGTCTAAAAATCTGTGGTGATTCTAAATTGATAATCGACCAGGTCTTAGGGCACTCTCAGGCTCGAGAACCTATCATGGTACAATATCTCGCCAAAGTAAAGCGAGAATTATTGGAAATAAAGAAAGAGGGCATGCAAGTCAGCTTCGAGCACGTTCCTTGGGAGGAAAACGCTGAGGCTGACAATCTAGTAAAATTGGCTGCAAACTCGGAAGCATCCATACCCAAAGGCGTATATTATCGTGAGCTATCGGTACCATCCTTCATGGAAGAGCAAGCATCTTTATGTGTGGAGGAACGTGAAAGTGACTGGCGAATTCCCGTAATCAAATACTTGAAACACGAGGAACTGCCTGAGGATACCGCTGAAAAGAAGAAGGTACTGAAATAGGCAGCTCGCTGTACATACTATGACGGGGATTTGATCCGAAGATGTTTTTCTCACCCTGCCGCCAAATGTATAACCGAGTAAGAGGGTCTTCACACCTTGCGTGAAATCCATGAAGGGGTATGTGGCATGCACGTGTCAGGCGACACTTTAGCGGCACAAGTCTTCCGGTCCGGATTCTATTGGCCCACCATCCGAAAAGATTGCCACAATTATGTGCAAGCTTGCCCTAAGTGCCAAGAATTTGCTAAAATTCCTCGGCGACCCGCTGCTGAAATATCTGAAATTATCGCTCCTTGTCCTTTCGCTAAATGGGGGATCGATATCCTGGGTCCATTTCCAAAGGCAAGGTCTCAACTGAAGTTTGTAATAGTGGCGGTAGACTATTTCACTAAGTAGGCGGAAGCTGAAGCGGTCGCTACGATCACGGCCGAAAAAACTTGGCGTTTCTTCAAGCACCAAGTTATCATGAGGTTTGGCGTACCCCGCGTCCTTGTCAGCGATAATGGAACACAGTTCACCAGCCAATTCTTCAAAAACCAATGCTCAGAATTTGGAATCGAGCAACGATTTTCCTCCGTGGCTCATCCGCAAACTAATGGGCAAGCGGAAGTGACCAATCGGAGCATCCTCAGTGGCATTAAGAAAAACCTAGAAGGGTCTAAAAAGAAATGGGCTGATGAGCTACCATATGTGATGTGGGCGTACCGCATGACCGCTAAAGTTAGCACCGGAGAAACACCCTTGGCGCTGGCCTTCAGGACCGAAGCTGTTACACCGGTGGAGATTGGAACCATGAGCCTACGGGTGGCTCACTTTAGAGAAGAATTGAATGAGGAAAGGTTACGACCTAACCTGGATGCGTTACCAGAAGTCCGAGAAGAAATCCTTCTGAAAACGCAGCACTATAAACAAAAGATGGCGCGATACCATAACAGGTGCGTTAAAGAACGGTTACTAAAAGCTGGTGACCTGGTGCTCAAAGACAAGCGAGCGGCAGGACAACGCATGGGAAAACTCAGTCCGAACTGGGAAGGACCATATCGCGTTACCCACGTTGTCGGGAAAGGAGCTTATCATCTGGAGACTCTCGATGGTACACCCTTATCCAACTCTTGGAATATCGCTCGCTTGAAATTATATTACGCTAGAATTTAATTTTATCTGCACCTTTGATTTATGCCAACCCTAACCATGACTAACGCTCGATGAGAGAGCTTTCGTGGGTGTTTGTGGTTGCTATTGTGCAGATAAAAAAGGGGGTATCTTGGGGAAGTGAAAAGTCTTATCCTTGTGATGGTCGGTCTTGATCAGATGGCCCACTAAGTGAGGGCACTACCCAACATACCTTGAATTAGCGTCGGATTGAAAGATCCTGGATTCCCCCGGGGGTGAAAAGTCCTATCCTTGTGATGATCGATCTTGATCAGACGGCTCATTAAGTGAGGGCACCACCCGGTATCTTTGGGAGTGAAAAGTCCTTTCCTTGTACAGACCGTTCTCGTGGAGACGGCCCATCAAGAAGAGGCACGCCCCAAAGAAATAGAAACTCCGTCTAGAAACAAGACTCCTATCTTAACGGCCGGGCTGTTTCAGCTAGGCCATTAAGTAAGGACACGGTTCTAGACACGAGGGCAACACCCAAAAGTGAAAATTCCCTAGCCTTGTGATAGCCGTCCCGATCCGACAACTCACTAAGACGAGGCACTTTAAAGGCCGATCGTGGAAATAGGGAAACGCGGAGAATCGTGAAATCCCAGCTAGTAACCAGAAGTGTAATCCCTGGTGAAGTATAGAGCCGATAGCGAAAACGATTCCCCGCGGGTTCCAAGGTAACGCCCTATGATGGCAGCGGAAAAGCTCCTACGGGTAATTACTATCCCTTACAACGTGTTGTTGTTACTGATGATTTACAATTGAGAATGCGCAGAATACTTTCGAGCAGCGGAAGGAGCGGGGATCTCATGAGCAGAGATACCGCCAGGCTTATCGGGAAAGCTAACCCAAGACCAAATCCCGTAATTTTGGTGGGAACGCTAAAGATCTGTTCAGGAAAGTAAGCGCATCAAAGAGATATGGCAAAGATAACGCCTAAAGAGTTGCAAACAGACAACTGGACAAAAGAAAAGTTAGCAATTAAAGTTGCCCGAACGCATCGAAGTGTTTAAATGGGGCTACAAGTTTTGGTGGTCAAAATAATGACAAAAATTTAGTGACGCTTGATCACTAAGAAAAAAGCGGCAAAGCCTCGAAGCATGTCACTCCTCGGGGTCCCTCCGCTTCCAACCTGCCGCTTTAGCTTGACGAAAGCCCTCCTCGTTGAGATGGCCAGACCTTCGTGTGAAAGCGGCAGTGACCTCATCGGGTTTGTATGCATCAACCCCATGGGCTTCCTCAAAGCAAGCAACTAAAATAGAAGCAGTCTGCTCGGCATGCCACAGGCTCATATCGGCTGACTCTTCCTTCAGGGCGGCGTTCTCCTTGGCCAGAAACGATTTCTCATTCTCCCAGGATAACTTCTCTTTCTCTAAGGCAGGGACTTTGGCCTTCTCCGCTGTTAAGGCTGCAGACTGTTCTTGCCTCTGTTCCTGATGAGCCAGCAACAAGTTTGTGCGCTCCTCCAACAACTTTTTCTTTTCGTTCCGCTCCTGCTCTAATTTCTCTAAAGAGGCGGAAAGATGAGCAGCCTGACGCTGCGTTCCCTCCGCCCAATAATGGAACTGCATCATATTTGTGAAAAGAGTGGAGCGTAAGGAGTTTACCCTGTCAACTTCGAGCCTGGAAAGGAAGTTTTCCCGATCTGTGGCAGACGCCAATACTTGTGAAGCCAATAAAGCCGTAACTTCATCCGAGCCATCGCCCCCCAGTGCCGCCAGAGCTGTGTTCCGGAGGTCGAATAGTCCAACTTGATGGGTAACAGTAACGGGCCCACTTATCGGGCTGAGATCTGCCAAACAGTTAAAAGTGGCACCTCCTTCGCCGTAACGAGCCGTATGAGGGACACTCGAAGGAACAAAGACCAGAGGAACAGGAGGCCGAGCCTGTGAGGATGAACCCCCTGGAACGAAGTAAACGCCCTGAGGTTGATAGCCAGAAAGGTCTTGAAAGACCTCCTGATACCCCATATTGGAGGAATACGTATGAACAGGACCACCAAAAGAATTGGGTGACACCTCAAAGGTATCGCCAGTGCCCAGGTTCTCCAAAAATCCCGAAGGATTCCCTCCTTGAGGAGCGGCGGTAGAGTCAAACCCGTCCGCAGGCCTGTTCTCCATACCGGTGGTAGAAGAAGAGGGGTTTTCGCCCTCATTTTCCAGCCGCTGCCTCTTCTTGGAACCGGTCAGCGCGTGGTCCAATTTCATATTGCTTAAAGGAGGGGCAGAGGTAGCAACAGCGACAGTGTCCTGCCAAAACGCGATATAGAAAAGAAAAAGAAAGAAATAAGACGATGACAGAAATGGAAATATAGCATATCATGACAAAAAAACACCCTTACCGTAGCAGTGATGGGAGCAGGTGCTTCTGAAGAGCCTGCCGCGTCTGGAGAAGGTGTAAGAGCGGCAACGCTTCTTGTTTTTCTCTTCTTTTTTCCTTTGGCAATGGCCTTAGGAGCTTTAGAAGAAGAAGAAGGCTGGACAGAAGGAGCAGCGATGGTCACGAGGGGGACGCCCGAAGGAATGTCCGTATTCCCCTCACCAGCCGAAGAAGAGGACACCTGAGCAAGACTTGCGAAAGTAGCCGGAAGCTCGGTGGGATTATCAGTTGCTTCCGTAGAAGTAGCTCTCTCCTTTTCCTCTCTCTCGAGAGCCCTTTTCAAGCGTCTCCTTACGCTCTCAGGTTTATAATGGGGATCCGTCGCTGTGAAAGCACAAAATAACGTCAGCATTAGTACCAGCGATAACAAAGAAAGGAGTAACGCGACACTCACATTTAACACAAGAACGAATATCCATTCGACATGCCACTTGACGAATGTGAACGCTGATCTCCAGTTTGAGTAATTCATTTAACCAGCCTTGTTCACGCGGCGGAAGGGTCCCTGGTCGGCTCCAGACGTTGTCATCCACGTGTTGGTTAAACCCAGATCGCCACCAGGAACCAAGATCTTCAGGAATTTCCATCACAAAAAACTCCTTTTTCCAGGCATCAACGGAAGACTCGATGTGGAGGAGTTTCCAAGTAAAAGATTTAAGGGAGTCATCATCAAAACGGGGCGATATCGTTATCACTCCCCGGTATTTCATCAACTTAAAAAGAGATTTAAGCAGCAAAAGGGAAGGAGAAGTAATCCCTTTGTATTTACAAAGTTCCAGAAAAGCATAAACAAAGCAATAGGCATTTGGGGAAAGTTGGGCCGGAGTCAGATCACCGGCAACAAGCAACTCTTTGACAAAAGAGTCAATGGGAAGACGGAAACTGTAACGGAACATTTGTACATACATAACCCTACAATTGCCCGTCAAAACGATGTTCAAACGTAATGACTCAGGGGCAACAGTGGCCTTATAATCATCAGGGATATCAACATTATGGGCGGCCAAATGCTCATGAAGAACTGCCTCAGATGTGATAACACTGGCCGTAATATCCATCCTTTTCTCATCGGCAGATTTCGACTCAGGGCGGCGAGTCTTAGCCATGACAGAATTAAAGAACTAAAAGACGAAGAAGACGATGGAGGAGAAAGGAAACACCTTCAGAGAAAAGCGCTTCGAAGAACCCTGAATAGTGGGGAGAAAATAAGGCGGCTAAAAGAAAATATGAGAAAGCGTGATGATAAAAAGGGAAAGAATAAATATTGGGTTTTATAACCCTAGTGATCAAACGAAACGACGGATGCTACAGTCGTTGCGTGGAAACGGCATAAGGAACAGACTCAAGCAATGAGTATAATCCTAGAAAAGCGCTACAACGCCTCGATTTAGGTAAAGTTCTCAAGCACGCTAGCCCGTAGCACCAGAAGAAACGGACACGTGTGCCTGCACACTCGCGACTTTTCTAAGGAAAGGATAGCAAGCATTAAATGCTCTGGAAAGCAGGTACCATCTCTGGAAAAAATAATAAAAGCGACACCGCGAGAAAGGAAATATCGCAAGATGGCGTTAAATGAAGCGTTGGGTTAACGCGAAAGGGCGGAATGAAAATCAAAAAGCAAAAAAATACAAATGTTGTCGCACAACAAGGCGTTATTACAAAACAAAGAAACAAATAAACAGAAAATCTTCTAAGTGAAGCAGACTCGATTAATCATGGGCCTTGGCAAGCATCGCAGTCGCCATTCCTCCTCTCTTCTCCAGAAAAAGGAAGACCTCCCTCACTTTCGCCCAAATTCTTCAATTTTTTGGAAGCATAATCAGCCAGAATGGACGAGTCAACAGTCCCCTGGCAATAGAGACTCATAAATTCAGCGATGCAAATATCCATGGTCTTGTTCTTCCACCAAGCTATCTTTGAAGGAACTTTGGCCAAGTCCGCATCACGAGAGGCTATCTCTTCACGAAGAAAGATGTTCTTTCTGTCGGCCACCACCAATTCCGCCTCCAGAAGGTCTGCCTTAGCCTTCCCTTTTGATTTTTCCCGAGCAAGCTTAGCACGACAGTCGTCCAACTCCGCCCGGGTTCGCTCCTGAAGCTGCGATAGTTCCATTACTCTTCCTAAGGCGGTATCTAGTTCACCCTTTAAGTCAAGAGAAGGATGAATCTTGTCGCGCTGATCATCAAAAAAGCAATTCAACTCGCGGAAACAGGCCAACATGTCAGTCATAAGACGTGAATGTTGTACGTCGGGCGGACGCCGCAAGAACTCTTCTTTGTCCTTCGAAGAAGTGAACATTTGCCCCACTATCGGGCCCACTAGCTCTTCTCGCGATAACGGGTCCGATATCCCTAAAGCACGGAGACCATCGGTACCAAGGGAAGACAAGTCCAACTGATATGCTGTGGGGCCCTGAAGGCCTTGAGAGGAAAGATTGGCGATATAAGGAGGACGGCAATTTTTTACGAAATCACCAATGCCCGAAATCGAAGAAAGATACAAAGGCTCAGGCTTCCGTGGGGGAAGGTTAGGAGGAGCAATCGGATTCGGAACCGGTAAAGTCACATCTGGGATAGAGAAGCGAATCGGAGAGGTAGGACTGCCTGACATCGAGGGAGAGCCCAGCGCTGCCGAAACCTCGACAATTTTGGGAGGAAGGGCAGAGGGCACCTTGGTAACTTCCGCCACGGGCAAGGGATCCGCAGCGCGCGAGGTGTTAACCTCCTCAGAAGGAACCACATTGACTTTCTCCACGGAAGGAATTGGAGGGTCAGACTCCTCTTGGCGGACTCTCTTTACGAGGCGCTCAGTCTTAGCGGAAATTTCATCGCTATCGTCCTCGGTTGACTCCGCGGCAGGTTCATTTCTTCTTGACCTAAGTTTCATCCGTTGGGCAACAGTGGCGTGACGCAGCTCGGGACCAGTATCCATGCTTCCGCTATCACTGCCGACCTCTTCAATTACAGGATTATTCGGGGTCACTCCCTTACCGCGAGGCGGCAACCAGTTCTCAAGGAAACGGGAAGGTCGAGCGGAAGCGCTGCGTGTCACGACAGTTTTGTTTCTCCTTCCTCGCGGTGGAATAGGCGGACGACTAGAGCCTTCCGGTGGAGGAGAAGGAGGTAATGTCTGGAGTGGCGCCACGTTCAGAGGAGCCTCGCTTTCCCTGGAAGAGCGACCTTCTGTGTTACCTGCCGGCAAAATATTTTAGTATGACAAGAGAATTGAAGCGATAAGGTGATAAAAGTAAAACTCACCTACGACACACTCTGACAAAGGTCTGAACCGAGTGAAATCTCGAATGCGGAAAGACCCTTCTATCTCTATTAGGGTGTTAACATTAGACACATCCATACTGGACAACACATCTGGTTTTCGCCAAGCGGCACTAGTGATCTCTTTGTTGAAACCACCGCGCCAATACTGAGAGGGTAAGCGAAGGGTGAAGAAACCGTTTTTCCAGTTGTGCACGTTCTCTTCGAAACCTTGAAAGTTCCGCCAGAAGAACCGAACGAGGTCCTCATCCCATCTGGGGGTAATATCTACCAAGCAGTTTCGACACCTTAAGGTGAAAAATAGGAGGAACAGATCGAGCGATGGAGCAAAAATATACTTTATCTCACACGAACAAAGAAAGGCGTAAAGACCACTCCAAGAAGATGGAGTTATTTGAACAGGGTTGAGATCATAATGATTGAGAAGCTTCATCAGAGAGGTATGAAGCGGGAGACGAAATCCGTAGGTAAACATCTTAAAATAAACCAACCGGAACGTCCCCCACATGGCGTCAGTAAGCCGAGTATCCTTCAAAGAAATAAAGGGGCGGTACCCCGTAGGAAAAGTGATACTGTGCTCCTCTAACTCAGCCCTTAGAACCTCATTACAATCAAAAACACTACGAGTCTTCCTAACTTCGGGATCTACGGGATTCTCGATAATTGGAGACATAATGGAGTGGAAAAATAAAGCTATGGCAATAGAGGAACAAAATACCTGGAGCAGAGAACCAGTGAATCAGCCGTCGACACCGGCGAGCAATTGCAGTAAAATCCCTCGGGAAGAAAGAAGCATAGAAGAAAGGAAATACGCAGGATTTCAAAATATTGGCAGAAAGTACTAAAAGAGGAGAGCCAATTCCTTATAAAGGAAAAACCTAAAAAAGAAGGGGAACAGCCTGTAAAAACAAAACACGTGCAAAGTGGAAAAGGACGCGTGGACAGTCATCAATGTCTTTTGGAAAAAGACAGTTACTGACTGAAAACTGAAAGGCAGTTGCGTCCAGCAAAAGGCCTACTCCCGCGATAATCCTAGAAATATAAAGGAAGAAAAGCGGTAGAAGAACGAAAGGAAATAAAAATTTTATTATTTGAAAGCCATACGACATCTACAGAAAAAGGCATGCTATGCCCAACTATTCACCGTCAGACCAGGAGATGCCGTAGCAATAGACCACGTCATCATCATCCTCGCCCAATAGCGTTGGGTCCTCGCCAGCGAAAGGGAAAGGTTGCTCGACCTTCTCCCCCACATGAGCAGATGACTGATCTGACTTCTCCCTGACAGGTGGCGACACCGCTCTAACAACTGAATAGGCAGAAGGAGCCTCTTGCGGTGGCTCGCTGGGAGAAAAAGATGTTTCTTTTCCCTTCGAAGAAAAAGAAGCAAGCGCATCGAAAAATGTTTTAGATGCCTTTGCGGCCTCTTTCTTCCGCCTCTTGCGGCACCGACGACGGATGGGCGACCTCCAGGGAGGTGACGGAGGAGGATTGTCCGAATCAGGAGAGGTCGGAGGAGTTGGCGGAGAATCTCGTGCAAACGTATCTAGGAAATGAGAATCAGCCATGAGGTTGCAAGAATACTGGTCAAAAGAAAAAACAACAAAGCAATGAGTGATAATGAAGAAAAGAAGATCCCCCTTAAATAGCCAGGAAAATGGGGAAAAAAGGATCTTCGATCTTCCAACCCGACTCTTGAAGGAAGACACGTGTATAGCCTGAAGTGCAAATGTGGTTTATACAGTCACGCCTGTTGAGATTTTCCCTTGCTTAAGGAAAACCGCAAATCCGCCCAATCAGTTGCCAGGACAACAGCGGCGTAAAATTAATGCAGAGCAACCAGTCAGAAAACAGCCCAATGGCTGAATCATTTTCAGTAGGGCTAAGAATATCTTCAAGGAAAAAAGACAGAGGGCGCAATAAAAGGGAAGAAGAACAGTCACAAAATGGCATAATAAAAACAGTTTATTTATTATGGCCTGGTGGCCGGAAAGTACATATATAAGACAAGAGGGAAAGAGAAAAAAGCCACAGAGAGCCACCGCTATCAGGCGTCAGAGCTAGCGTCTTCAGGCACTTTGGGAAGGTCTCTCAGAGAATCCATGACCAGGACTAGATCATGGGAAGTGGCTCTCATCCCCTTCAGACAACACCCCAGCATATCTTTGCGTTGCTGCAGCATAGCGATCACCACTTGAATCCGAACGATAGAGGCAACTAGCTTTGATACACTCTCCAAAGGACTAAAATCCTCCAGAGAGGTGGCCCCCAGCCTAGAATGAAGTGGGGTCAGCATCCCTTGCAACTCTAGGATGTCCTCAGAAGTCTTGACCAGCATGTTCTCCAGGAACCCGACGTCACCATCATTAAGGTTCTTGAGAGAATGGCCCTTGGAGAGGAGGAAATTCTTAGTCAGATGATCCATGATGCAAATTGGCAGAGATGAGGAGAACGTGGGTGGAGAAAACTCCCTGATTTATAGGCTCCAAGAGGGAGACTTTGGAAAAAAGGAAAATGAGGTCCTCAAAAGACGAGCCGACCCGATAACCGCAAGGACTGATAAGCCTCAAGCGGAAGAAAAGAGCGATGATCGTATGATATCTGCGATACAGATATTGGAAGGAGTGCGAGGCAGAGTCTGCGAAATCGCCGAAAAGCACGATATCACAGGTATCCATGACGTAAAAGCCATATGGTTAAGGCGGTACTCCTAATAAAGTTTAATTGAAGGGTTGATTAAACACAGGGAGAGACCTTTCCCGATCTAGAAGAGAATTTCTTCTACTCCTATAAATCGGATTCTACCCTTTTCTAATTAGCTCTTACACTAATTAGTTACCTACAGATTCCTATCAACGATGTAGAATCCAACGTTTCTAAGAAAAGATGTAATCATTCATATTTAAAATCAACTTAGCTCACAGAACTTCAAGCTTTGTACCTATTTTCAGCTCCTTTTTAATATTTAGGCTTTGTAGCCTACTCTCTGCAAAAAGGATTAAAAAGTGCACACAATCAGTGTAATCGGCATCCAAAACAGCAAGAAAAGATGGTGATAAATTCAGCATATTAGCACTCAATCAAATCCCCCACACTAACCCAATGCTCGCCCTCGAGCATTTCACCCCTAATCAGAACAGATAGTTTCCCACATGGCATACAGGAAAAGCACACTCAGCACAAAATCACATCATTCGATATAACGTCCTACCTAGATAGCATCCGCATCAAACCCAAGGAATAACGAAACCAAGGGAGAAACTTTCCCATACCTAGCATAGTCGCAAGCAATCCTCACACAGATAAAAGTATTTGCACTCAAACTCAGCAAGGATAATGGCAAGGTGTTTACACTCAACAATGCTAATAACGATGCACAAAATCAGATTTGTAATAGCGACCCGAGTACGGAGAATACACGCGCAAGCAATCATACAATCATAAAAACTTTGCCATGGTAAAGCAAGTAATCATGTAAGAGAAGAGGGTTCAAAAGAGAGAAGGAATGATAGAAGACTTCTTAGCTGGAATAAGCGAGGTGGCGAGAGTATCTCCTGTTTGGCAGCAGCAAAGCAAGGCAAAGAGCGTCGGATTTGATAGTGGGGATATTCTTCTTTGTAGTTCATTTATTCTTCTGAATTTCTTCACTCTCTGCTCCGTTCTGAATTTTTGCTCCTCTTTTGCTCGAATATTTATTCATTCTTTTTTTTTTCTTTTCTGTTTTTCTTTTTTTCTTTTTTTCTTTTTTTTTTCTTTGAGCAAAAGAGGAGCAGCAAAGTCTCTGCTGAATGATCAGTCTCTGCCTTCATTTCTATTTTTCTCGTTGATTGCATTGAACATCTTCTTTTAGTTGTTCATTATTCTGAAATTCTGCTTCTTTTGTTCCGCTGTGGCTTTCCAAACTGCCTCGCATCTAGATCTTGCATCATAATACCCCCACTCTAATGTTATTGCTTCTCTTTGCCCCACCTTGCTCACTGCCAGAGAACTCTCGCCTGCTAAGAATAGAAAGAAAAGTCTCGAACAGTTAGAAGGGTGATGAAAAGAAGGTGATATGAGTGGCAGGGGCAAGATAAAAGCAAGAAAAAAGATAAGAAGAAAAATGCAAAGTTTTTAATCATTTCATCGCTTTCCCACGTCTAATGGTGCCTATACCCAGGGGTCTCATGCAAATCCAACCAGCACAACAGTCATGCATCCACTCAGAATAAAATTCACGGCATGATAGTTCAAAGAGCTCACACGGGTAAACAAATGACTACAAGCGACTACAACCAGGCATGTATATAGGAGCTAACAAGTAGTGTGATTGTGCGCGTGAATATGTGCAGTAAGATGAGTATTTCCTGTTCAAAGTGCCTAAACCATTATCCAATTAGAGGCGTTTTCAAAAACAAGGGCTGTGTGGTTTTAAACATTCCAATCAATCTACATACCAATCAATCCACATACCAATCAATCCAGCGAAAATATACACAATCAGAAAAGCTCATGACAGCCAACGCAAACATATCCAAAACAGTCATGTCAAAACAGCCAACGCAAACATCTCATAACAATAATAATCAGCTCTAAAATACCTCTCCCTCCCCAGTCGACACTTTGTCCTCAAAGTGTGAGAGGAAAAAGACTCGAAGGAAAAAAATAATGTACAGGAATAGAAAGGGAAAGAAAGAACCTGGGGGGTGATCATGGCTGCGGTGGGGGTGGTGCTCGTGCATAAAGTGCCTCTATCAGCTTCTGATTGAGATCATTGGTGTGTTTTTGTTCCTCCAGGAGTTCATTGAGCTTCTTTTCTTGCTTGTCGAACAACTCCTTGTAGAGGCTGGATTGCTCGTCTATCTTCCTCTGCTGCTCCTCCATCTTCCTCATTAGCCTGGACAAAGTAATCTGGTCTCCCTCGTGGCTGGAACGGTCTGCTTCAGCTTCTGCTGCTGGACTTGGAGGATGATCCTCTGTCTGGGCATTTTCAGTGGCAGCAGCCTCTTCCTCTTCTACAAATCTAAACTCGATGCCTCTATTGTTTTGTCCAAAGATATGGTTGGCACACGGCGTAAAACCTATATTACTGCAAACAATACCATTTCTTAAGTGAAAGTATCCCATGGAATCCAAAGTGTGTAAATCAAGTAACTTTAAGTCACAAGACTTGAACAAATTGGTTTGCATAGCATCAAAACCTTGTTTTACAGCAATAACAGTAACTAAAGAACCCATAGGCATGAATTTCCTAGCATTTCCAAATTGCTGGCTAACCCAAAAACCTAAGTTCAGTTTGCGCTTATTCATCATGCACCACAAGATGAATAGCTCCTGTTTACTGACTATCCCAGAAACACCTCTCTTTCCAGAGAAGGTATAAGCCAGACATCTATGTAAGACTCTCAAGGGTAGGTCAGCTATGGCATGAGCCTTAGCATGACGATCATGAAAAACAGCCCTAGGTTTTCTAGTTAATTACCTATAGGCCTCATCTTTGTTAAAGATGGAAGAGTCAGGATAATCAGACAGACAATTTACATACCAAGCTGAATTTAAATCACTATCTTTCACAAAACCAAGCAAGACATTGAATTCATTGATAGAAAGGTGAGAGTACTGGTTCATTAACCGAAAATTAACTTCCTTAGCACCACGCAAAGCATTTTTACTCTTAGATTTCAACCAATATGATGAGTTAAATTCTAAAATCAGTTCTAAATAGCATGGATGCTGCATGTAAAATAAAGACTCCCAACCAATATTCTCAATCAACTCAGCCACAGCATCAGTAATTTTCAATTTAGCCAACAAATCAAAATCTAGAACAACACATTTAGATACACGACAATTATACTTAACAAGCAATTATTAAGCAATTCAGAATCATCGAAATTCAACCAGCCGTGGAGGTTTTCCAAGGCTGGTTTTACCTCATATGATCGTATACTGCTCCTCGATTTGTCCTTTCCCCTGATATGACCTTACTGCTCCAAAGGAATGTCGTCCTCGGAGTCCTCGGAATCCGATAGTGGTGCTGGTTTTCGAGGCCGTTGGGCTCGCTGCTTAACTCGCTTTGATTTTGGCCTTGGGGGGCGGCTGTCCTTTCTTTTTTCTCCCACCTTCTCCTTCATTTTCATGTGTCTCAAGTGACACAAGGGTACCTCGTCAGAATCTCCATCCGATTCCTCTACTGGATCCACCGGAATGTCCTTGAAAGTGGGGTCAGATGTGGTTTCCTCACTGCCTGAGGTGGCTGATAGTGAACCCGATTCACTCAAGTCGAGTTCGGGTGGGTATTGGGTTTCGTGGGTAGGTATCGGGTTGGAAAGGCTGGCCTATGGGTGGTGACAGCGGCGGCTGGGCAGTCGCCGGTACTGGTTGAACTGGTCGCGACGGCGGCTGAGTCTTGGTATGCAACGACGGCGGCGGAGTAGATGGTTTTCGCTAATTCCTCGTCGGATTTGCCAGAGGGAAGGGCGGCTGCGCTCGATTGGGCATATCGCGTCGGCTGTGGCTGCTGGTGGGCGGTGATAGCGGCGGCTGTGGCTCCTCCGCGTCGTCCTCCAGCATTATCGGCGATGAGGGGCTGGTTGCCGCTGCTGGCTTCCGGTTGGGGTTGGGTCTTGTTCCGTTGCTAGCAGCTCGAGTGAGAACCATGGTAGTGGCTGGTCGGATATGGTGTTTAGGCTTTGAGGATGGCAGCGGCTAGGGTTTAGCGTTGTAGAAGAAGATGATTAAAATTGATTTTTGTTATTTTTGTGGTTTGGGGTAAGGAGAGTGCACGGCTAAGGCTTGGTGGAAAATGGGCTTAAGTGACAAGCCCATAAAGCTATTTTGGGTTAGAATTACTTTAAACCTCCGTAGATTTAAAATTCCCAACCCAGCCTTCAGATTAATACGTTCAGCCTTCATTCTCCTGCAAAAACACACAAAATTAAATTCATCAGCTCCACTGGTTATTTCATTAACAGGGAAGAAGAAGAAAATAATATAATAATATAATAATATAAAATAAAATTAATTAATTAATTAAAAATTTTAAATTTTAAAAAAGACATGGGTTGTCTCCCATGAAGCGTCCTGGTTTATAGTCTAAGACTAGACATGATTTTTGATCAAATCGCTGGTGGTGGTTGAAGTTGGAACCTGTCCACTGTGCATGGTTGAAATCCTTCATAAAAGGGTTTCAACCTCTATCCATTAACCTTGAAGATCACCTCTGTCTTCGTATCTTGAATGTCAACTGCACCATGAGGAAATTTTTTAGAAATAACATATGGTCCAGTCCACCTAGACTTTAGTTTTCCCGAAAAAATCCTAAGTCTAGAATTAAACAAAAGGACCTTCTGTCCAACAAAGAATTGTTTATGTTTAATTAAACGATCATGGTATTTCTTGGTTTTTTCCTTGACAATTTTGGAATTTTCATAGGCGTCATGCCTCAATTCCTCAAACTCATGTATTTGAAGCTTTCTCTCTAAACCAGCTGTCTTCATGTTGAGATTGCATTGGCGAATGGCCCAGTATGACTTGTGCTCGATCTCCACAGGGAGATGACATGATTTTCCATAAACGAGCTTGTAGGGAGTGGTTCTGATTGGAGTCTTGTAGGCTGTTCGGTAAGCCCATAATGCGTCGTCAAGCCTTTGACTCCAATCTTTCCTCTCGGGATTCACTGTCTTCGTGAGGATTGACTTAATCTCTCTGTTCGAAACCTCTGCTTGTCCATTGGTTTGAGGGTGGTAAGCTGTTGACGTCCTGTGGTAGATAGCATATTTTGTAAATAGAGACATAAGTATTCTATTACAAAAATGAGTACCTCTATTGCTAATGATCACTTTCGGCACTCCAAACCTGTTCAACACATGAGATTTCAGAAATGAGACTACTGTCTTAGCGTCATCAGCCACAGTGGCTTTAGCTTCGACCCACTTAGAAAGATAATCTACAACAAGCAGAATATATTGGTTTCCCCCAGACCTGGGGAAAGGACCCATAAAGTCAATTCCCCAGACTTCGAAAACCTCACATGCTAAAATAGGATACTGTGGCATCTGATTTTTAGCGGAGATATTACCAGTTCTTTGGCAGTTAGAACAACTCCTACAAAATATGTGGCAATCTTTGAATAAGGAAGGCCAATAAAATCCACATTCTAGTATCTTTATGGCTGTTCGTTTAGGTCCAAAGTGACCTCCACAAGCATGAGAATGACAAAATACTAAGATTTCTTCCACCTCATGTTCAGGCACACAACGTCTGATCATCTGATCCTTAACAATATTCCACATGTAAGGATCATCCCATACGTAATGCAAAGAATCTCATTTTATTTTTTCTTTTTGTCTAGAAGACAACTCACCTTCAAACTTACCTGACGCTAAGAAGTTAGCGATATCAGCGTACCATGGTGTACTCTCTTGGATTTTAAAAAGTCCCTCATCAGGGAATTCATCCCTCACAGCTAGGGGGTCCGGATTCACAAAATCCTACTCAAGTGATCCGCCACTGAGTTCTCTTTACCACTCTTATCTCGTATTTCGATGTCGAATTCTTGTAGAAGGAGAATCCACCTGATCAGCCTTGGTTTCGCCTCCTTCTTCACCAATAATGGTGCGATCCTACCTAGGGTTAGTAGGCCGGATAACATATGGAGCTTATGGAGGATCTAGCCAAGCGAATCATCTAGCACACACTTGACCACAAAGAGGAAAAAGGCACAAAATATGTATATTTAGTGGAGAAATCACACATAAGAGCGATGGGAAGATGAGAGTTACCGGGAATTAGAAGAAGGATGGAAGGGATGGAGATGAGCACACACGAGTAGCGAAGATCACACGAATGAATTGCTTGATCAAGATATAATCCGAGGGCCAAGTTGGGACTCGTTTCTATGGATGATCAACCAAGGAAAACATGTGTTTCATTCACTAAAGTTGTTACAACCATTACAAACATGGATTTCCCGAGAAAGAATCGGAAGGAGTAATCTCAACTTAAACGATTTTTACTCAAGAAAAGAAATGGAGAGTTCAAGGCTTAGGTGATAAGAGGAAGGAGTAATCTCACTCTACAAATATCACTCAAAGTCCAAAAACTAACTAAGAAAATGAAACAAACAACTATTTATACAAGTGGGCAAAAATAGGCTTGGAAGCCCAAAATTCGGCACCAGATCAGTAGTTAACGTGATTCACGTTAAGGGCTAAACGTGAATCACGTTAGCCAAAAATTGCTTACCGTGATCACGGTTAGTCCTTACCGTGATCACGGTAAGGATGCTCCAAAACTCGAATCACTCCAGTAGGTAGCGTGAATCACGGTAAGGTCTAACCGTGATCACGCTAGCCAAGATGTTCCTGGCGTGAATCACGGTAAGGCATAACCGTGATCACGCTAAGGAGTCTTCTGCATTTTCAGCTCCGCGCGCCAAAATGTCGAGTAGCCTAACTTTTGATCCACCCGTCCGATTGACTTGAAACTTGTCCCAAATGAAAGATAACATCTTGAAGTTTCCATCAAGATTATGATCTCTCAAATCGGGCATCATTTGCTTATCCATATTCTGGTGGAGACTAGGCGACACAATTCTAACTTGCATAGATGGAGCGTTTGTTGTCAAGGCCTTGGGATGAGTGTGTGTGGCCTGGTGACTAGCTAGGGCTAGACGCGCCTCTACTTCATGGCTTGCTCGGACTCCTTGGGAATTCCGTGCGTCTAGGCCTAGGATTGTGAGGATTTGGCGCTTGAACCTCGATCATGGGCATGGTTTTTGATCATTTGTAAGGCTCGGCTGCCCTTGGCCGATCCTTTGGCCAAAATGTCGGATTCTTGGACCCGTGATCGCATCAAATAAAGGACGCAGAGTTGCATGGTCAGAATAAATAATAACCTTAGTTCCAAGTAAATATGACCGAAATTTATCTAAGGCAAAAATAACCGCAAACAGCTCTTTCTCGGTGGTTGTGTAATTTTTCTCCGCCTCATCTAGCATCCTTGAAGCGTAATAAATGACATGAGGTTCCTTCCCCTCCTTTTGGCCCAAAACATCACCTACACAATTGTTAGAAGCATCACACATTATTTCAAAAGGTAAATCCCAATTGGGAGATTGAATTACAGGCGTCGTGGTTAGTTTCCTTTTAAGCTCATCAAACGCCTTCTTGCAATCATCTCCAAACTGAAATTCCACATCCTTTTGTAATAATTTACATAAAGGGGCAGCAACCTTTGAAAAGTCCTTGATAAATCTTCTATAGAACCCTGCATGGCCAAGAAAAGAGCGCACTTCGCGCACACATGTTGGGTAAGGCAGTGACTCTATGACATCTATTTTAGCTTTATCGACCTCAATTCCTTTTTCGGAAATAATGTGTCCTAGAACTAATCCATAATCAACCATGAAATGACATTTCTCATAATTTAGCACAAGATTAGTTTCCAAACAGCGTTTAAGAACTTTCTCTAGATTTTCTAAACATTCATCAAATGAATTACCATAAACGGTAAAATTATCCATAAAAACTTCAATTCCTTTTTCGATGAAATCAGAAAATATGCTCATCATACATCTTTGGAAAGTTCCAGGTGCATTGCAAAGTCCAAAAGGCATGCGTTTATATGTGAAAGTCCCAAACGGGCAGGTAAAAGTAGTTTTGTCTTGGTCCTCAACCGCGACGGGTATTTGGTGAAAACCAGAATACCCATCGAGACAACAGTAGTGAGACTTACCTGAGAGTCTCTCTAGCATCTGGTCGATGAAGGGAAGAGGGAAATGATCCTTCCTCGTCGCTATGTTGAGCCTTCGATAATCGATGCACACTCTCCATCCGTTTTGCACTCTAGTTGGTACCATTTGTCCTTCGCTGTTCTCAACCACCGTGATCCCGATTTTCTTGGGTACAACCTGCACAGGACTCACCCAAGTACTATTAGATATGGGGTAAATAACACCCGCATCAAGGAGTTTCAAAATCTCCTTCTTTACCACCTCCATAATAGGGTGATTTAGCCTCCTTTGAGGTTGTCTCACTGTCTTACAATCCTCCTCAAGGTGGATTTTGTGCGTGCATATGGAAGGTGAGATTCCCTTTATATCAGCTATGGTCCAACCTATAGCTTCCTTGTGATCTTTCAGTACTCACAAAAGTCTTTCTTCTTCTAGCTTAGTCAACTTGCTGGAAATAATCACTGGCAGACTCTTCCCCAGGCCTAGGAACGAGTACTTTAAGTGATCTGCCAAGGATTTCAGCTCCAAATCAGGGGCCTGTAAAATTGAAGAGAGGAGCTTATTGTGAGTTACTGGAAGTTCAATATCCTTGGGAATAATACCAGAATTGACGTAATTGGAAGTATCAAGTGCAAAGACAGTGTCTTTGATTTCTTCATTTATTTCGAATTTTGCTTCCATTTCTTCAAGTCTTGGCTGATCAATACTTCTGCTAAGAACGAATTCTAAGGGGTCAGTGGTATTAATATCATAAATGTCCTCAACATCTGGGTCAATAACATCCACAAAATTAACACAATGTATGTCATCAGGAAATCGCATAGCGTCATAGATATTGAAGGTAATGGTTTCACCATAAAACTCTATAGTTAAGCATCCACTAAACACATCAATCTTCGCCCTAGCCGTTCTCAAGAAGGGTCTTCCTAACAAAATTTCAGTTGACTTGGTTGTATGATCATTTTCCATATCCACAACATAAAAATCAGCAGGGAAAATAAAATCATTCACTTGAACTAAAACATCTTTTATAACTCCAACAGGATATATAATTGACCTATCAGCTAATTGAATAACAAGCCTAGTGTCTACTAATTCCCCGATGTTAAGAGATTTAAAAAGGTTAAGTGATATGACATTTATCCCCGCACCTAGATAACACAGCACCTTTTCAACAGTCTAATCTCCAATTTTGCACGGTATGACGAAGCTTCCTCCATCCTTGCATTTGTTGGGTAATTTCTTCTGAAAGACAGCAGACACGTTCTCATTCAAGTTGACCCTTTCTATACCTGAAAGCTTATGTTTGTTAGTGCATAAATCTTTAAGAAACTTAGCATATTTGGGTACTTGGGCAATCATATCAAGCAAAGGAATATTTATGGCTACTTTTTGAAATATATCTAGAATAGCCTTTTCTTCCTTCGCCTTCTTGGACTTTTCAGCCCTTTCGGGAAAAGGAAGAGGGATTACCTGATTTTCCTTTCTTGACAACGTCTCTGGAGTTGGTTTTTCAGGAATTACCTTCATTTCTGGTTCAAATTCTGATGGAGGTGGAACTGCCTCTAGTCGACTCTTCCCCAGGCCTGTGGACGAGTCCGCTATGTCTGGAATTTTTGTTCCACTCCTTAATGTCATGGAACTGACATTATGCTTCGGATTATCTACCGTGGTGGATGGTAAACGTCCTCCCTGCTCCTGTTTTCCGAGTTTCATCTCTGCCATTTCTTTCTGCATGGCTTGGTTCGATTGTACGAGACTCGAGATGCTAGCTTGAGTAGCTTGCATAAACTGCTTAAGCATATCCTCCATTGGGACTCCAGTGAGCATAAGGGGTTGTTGTGGGGCTAGAAGTTGGGGTACATTTGGTCTAGGGATGAAGTTTTGTAGGTTGACAGGTGGTGTTTGGCTTGGTTGGGATTGATATTGATTAGGTTGATGAACTACGACATTAGAGTTCGTGTTCTCCTTCCACCCTGGTTTATTTGGGTACTGATTGTTTTGGTATTGATTTTGGTTGTACATTGGTTTATGTGGTGGGTATCTTCCATATTGCTGCTGAAACTGCAATACCGAATTAACCTCTTCGGGTGTTCCACTGTTCAAGATGCATTCATCTGTATGGTGTCCTTGTTGCCCGCACATACCATATATCATGGTTGGTTGTACCTGCTGTACCTGTGATTGTCCTACACAAAACTTATCCAGACGATCAGAAAGTTCATACATTTTAGTTTCAAGTGCAGAAACATTACCTGTAGGATTTTCTCTTTTGCTTGACTCATTTAGCTCGCTATTTTCAGCCAAGATCTGAAGCAATTGATTCGCCTTCGTGAGGGTGCAATCTTGTAACGCTCCTCCAGTAGCTCCATCCACAACCATCTTGTCTCTAACATATAAACCATCGTAGAAGTATTGCACTTGGTACCAATCAGAAACTCTATGGTTTGGGCAGATTTCTAATAGGTTCCTGAAACGTTGATAATACTCCCCAAAACTCTCAGTAGGGGACTGTTTGATGGACACTATATTCTTTCTGGCATTTCCAGCCTTACTAGAGGACCAAAATTTATTGAGAAAGGTGCTCAACATCTGTTGCCATGTGTTAATGGAGTTGTGCGGTAAGCTTAGGAACCAATTCCTAGCTTTATCCTCTAGGGTCCATGGAAAAGCTCGGAGTTTGGCTCGGTTGATGTCAACTCGAGGGGGTTTGTGAGTGTCACATTCCCAATGGAGATATTGCAGGTGCTTGAATGGGTTTTCGTTAGGCAAACCGTAGAACTTCTTAAGATTGTGGATCATGTTTGGTTTTAGGTTCCAGTCATGCTCTACGACGGATATTGGACACAAAAGTGTGTGTCCGGTGGTGGTCCCTCACTGTTTCGCTGACTAAAGGTCTGCTCTAGAGGAGGAGGAGGTGGCTGGTTATTTTCGTGGTGGTCCATTTCTCGTTCAAAAAGAGGGTTTTCTCTTACTGCTGCAGATGAACTTTCCCATAGGCCTGTGGAAAAGTCTACTGACTGCGAAAAACTATTTTCTGAAACAGTTTCTTCAGATTCTGTCCTCTGCCTTTCTGCTCGCTGCTTCCTGTACTGAGCTTCTATTTTTGTCAACTCTGGGTTGTATGGAAGTAATGGCAGTCGGGAGGACCTGGTCATAAAATAAGAAAATTAAAATTAGTACCGAAGAAATCCCCGGCAACGGCGCCAAAATTTGATGGGGGTCGAAACCAACAAAAATAAATCATACAATTCACCATGCACAATTAATTAAAACTGTACCAAGTGGTAAAAGGATCGAACCACAGGGATTTCTGGACAATAATAATTTCTGTTAAAAGACCAAAATTGTAACAGTGGTAAAACCCAATGAGTGTGATTTTGTGTGCAATTAATTTAATAAATGTAGAAAATAATAACAGTAAATAAGTGATGATTGGATTAACTCAGATGATAACAGATTCCCGGTAAAGACTTTTTTCGGGTTACGATTCATAAATGTCGATCATTGATGCAAGTGTTTTCA
The DNA here is from genome assembly GCA_963691705.1 of Viola odorata. Taxonomy (NCBI): domain Eukaryota; kingdom Viridiplantae; phylum Streptophyta; class Magnoliopsida; order Malpighiales; family Violaceae; genus Viola; species Viola odorata. The sequence goes on along the minus strand of OY829546.1, from coordinate 46,158,338 downwards.
AAACCAAATTTAATAGAAAAGATATAGAGACCAGCGGTACTCTGAGTCTCCTGCTCTCCTCCTACTCAAGATTCCTAAGGCGGTACTCCTACTAGGATCCCTAACCGTTCAATAACTTTAAGGCGATACTCCTAATAAAGTTTAATTGAAGGGTTGATTAAACACAGGGAGAGACCTTTCCCGATCTAGAAGAGAATTTCTTCTACTCCTATAAATCGGATTCTACCCTTTTCTAATTAGCTCTTACACTAATTAGTTACCTACAGATTCCTATCAACGATGTAGAATCCAACGTTTCTAAGAAAAGATGTAATCATTCATATTTAAAATCAACTTAGCTACTCTTAACCAAAACATGAACAAATTGACATTTAAATAAAAAGAATAGAAATACAAACTTGGATTTTATGAAGCTTAATTTGATCTCACAACATATGAATCATAACCCTAGAGTCTTTACCAAGAATAGATAACTTAGCTAGAACAAGACATAATTAATTCAAACAATTATTGTGCATGAATTAATTAAATCAAGGAATAAAGAAGAAAAGAATAATATTTCCAATCTTACAACCAGTAGCCGTCCGTTTTTCCCAAGGAAGAAGAGATACTGTTTCTGTTCTGAGATAGGTCCTTTTAAATAAAATCCTAGTCTAACTAAAAATCCTAGAAGATAGGATTTTAACTAATTAATAAAATAATTATTTAAAGTTTGGTTTCAACTAATTACAAAGCTTCTTTTGCAATCCAGTGACACGCCTTCCTTATCATTATGGGCCCAAGCCCATTGGCTTTTAATTTCTTTAGCTGCTGGAATGAATTCTTGACTTGGCACAATTGATCAGCACAAAATAGAAAGGAGCTACTGTCTTCTTTCCATGTCTTTCACAGAACTTCAAGCTTTGTACCTATTTTCAGCTCCTTTTTAATATTTAGGCTTTGTAGAAAGGATTGAAAAGTGCACACAATCAGTGTAATTGGCATCCAAAACTGCAAGAAAAGATGGTGATAAATTCAGCATATTAGCACTCAATCAGCGACGCCAAGTAAGCAGATGTCGCCAAAGAGTTGTCACCCCCCTAGCGCTGGGAACCCGCGTTGACGAATAATGCTTAAGTCGACTTGGTGGGTGGCGGTCCCGCCAGAAATCACGGTGCTCAGGTCAGCCACCAAACAAGGAGTCTCGATGGACCCAAGGGAAGGAAAGATTGTCGGAGCGGCCGCAGGGACAAAAAGGACGCTGGGAGGAGACGGAGGGGAGCGAGAGGATGTTCCTGCGTCAAGACCAAAACCCTCGGCCTGGAAAGAAGGAAAGTCGCTCTCCGAGAGGTCGACTATGAAGCCCAGTGGATGGCTAGTAGGAGGAGGTGACACGACAAAAGAAGAAGAAAATTGAGGAAATGGCGCGGAAGCAGCCCTATTCCTCGACAGCTCAAAGGCTTGACCGCCTAGCAAGGGACTAGTACCAATGACACCTTCCTGCCTTTCCTGATCAGTGGCGAGACCATCCCATGAAGCGGCATCCCCGCCGAGGCGCGGCCCCTTAGGACCAAGAATACGCGTCAGGTCTATACCATCGCAGGAAGGAGCAGTAGAAGAAACAGCAGCGGTATCCTACGGAGAAAAATAAAGAGAATAAGGGGACAAATAAATGGAATATTAAATTTACAAAAATCTGCAAGAACAACCTCGGAAATCGGAATAGAATGGCGAGTAGGAGCGATGATGCGGATACAGATAGTCTTCCTCCTCCTCTTGGCAACTGGAGGTTGAGAAGATGACGCTTGAGTAGGATCCACGCTTGTGGAAGAAATTGGCTCAGTGGCCGAAGCGGCAGTAACCTCCGCGGCACTCAGGTTTCCACCCGGCTGGAGGATCTGCAGGAACGAGAAAAATGTCAGAGTTAGTACCGACAGGGAATAACGAATGAAACGGAGGGTGCTCACTTTGGATACAGCCTTGGATGTCACCCTGGCACGCCAGCTCGCGAGTATGAACACTAGGAATCCCTGTCAGGTTGAGCAATTTATCCAACCAACCTTGTTCAACTGGTCCCAGGCGCGGCCTTCCACCCCAAGCGCCGTCCCTAATGCTCAAATTAAACCCACTTTGCCACAAAGGCTCAGAAAAAGTGACGATAAAGAACCCCTTCTTGTAGGCGTCAACGGAGGATTCAAGATGTAATAATTTCCAAGTGAAGGGTTGTAGTGAGTCATCGTCATAGCGAGGCGATATCGCTATGAGACCATTACTATGATTATACAGTTGAAACAGGGATCGAAGCAGCAATAGAGAAGGGGATTCAATCCCTACATGTCAGCGTTCAAATCAAATTCAGAAAACAATTCTGCAACCAGAAGGTCCAGAGGGAGTGGAAAGTCATAGTTAAACATTTTTGTATAAAGAATCCTACGGTTGCCAAGTAGCTCGCTGTGGAGATGATTCAAATGTTAATTCGGGTTCCCGCAAATAAAGAGGAAAAAATTGTTATGAGTGAAAGGTGATTCACGAAAAGGATCAATATAATCAGAAAGTTTAGAAATCCCCCTGTCACACATAACGGCTTTAGAGCTCAAGACCTCGATAGTCTCTTCCTCAATCTCTCTCAAATCCTCCTTCTTAATCTCCCCTGGCTTGAATTCTATGTCTAGGGCTTGACGTTCCGGCTTGTCGAGGGCATGACGCTCCTCATAAGATTTGATGTGCTGAAAAGCCTCAAAAGCCTCAATCTCTTGACCCACCAAAGTGTCAGAACAGTTCTGGAGTTGACATGGAAAATTTGGTTGAACAACGATTTCTGCCTCCAATTCTGCATCTAGGGCTCGACGTTCCGGCTTGTCGAGGGCATGACATTCCGACTTGTCGAGGGCATGACGCTCGTCGTGAAAATCTAGCAGATTTGCATCATTCAACATTGTGACTGCACTGGCCATGAACTCCACATTGGCTCCTGACTCTGAAAGAAGACATTCTAGGCCTTCCAAGTTTAGCTCATTCGTGGGCATGAAAATGTCCTCTAACCCATAAGACTCATCATCTTGGTCATGACACTCAGCTGACAACTCCCATAGAATGGCGGTGGGAAAACTCTCCTCTTCACTTGAATAGTCGTCACTATCTAAGTGCCGCAAATGCTGTTCTATGGGGGTGATAGGATGATTTGTGGTGTGATTGGGTAGAAGTGTTGGAGCTAAAAAATTTGGTCTAGGTGCAGGGGCAATGTCTAGGGCAGGATGGGTAGGTTCAGGTGCAGGGGCAACGTCTAGGGCAAGATGGGTAGGTTCAGGTGGTCCAGCGTCAGGGGCAAGATCCATAGGCAGCCATACAAAGTTTCCTTCAATAGCCTCTTGGCATCTCTGCTCTATAAGCTCCTTCAAGGCCTCTTGACCTTGATTCACCATATCAGCTAATTCATCTATTTGTCTCTGTATCTCAAGCTCGTGCAAGGCTAATTGCATCTCCTCAAGTTGTCTCCTCAGGGTAGCTAGTTCTGCCCATTGTTCCTGATTTCCGTAGTTGCTCTGTGGAGGTTGTGGAGGCTGATAATATTGATAGCTAGGTTCATCTTGCCCTGCATAGTTGAAATTTTCTGGATCCCACCATGGGGGGTTAGGAGTAAAATACTAAGGAAAAGAGGGTGAGTAAGAATAAGAATTAAAATAAGACATGGAAGAAAGAAATAATTAAAAGAAGTAAAAATAAAATTAAAAAAAATCTGGAATTTTCTAGGGCACGAATTAACACCAGTCCCCGGCAACGGTGCCAATTTGATAGCATGCTTGTCGAGGGCACGATCAAATAATTACAACTTATCACCTGCAATAAAAAGGATTGAAGATAGTGGCAAGAGGTTCGATCCACAAAGAAAGGTGAAGACATACACTAGACAAGACCAGATATAAAGTAAAACAATAAAAGAAACAATGAGGGGGTTTTGGTTGTTTAATCTAGGTAACCAAGATAGAGATGGTTGCTAACAAGACAATTAATAAAAACAGAAATCAAGGGCACGAAAGCAAAACACAATCAGGGGCAGGACATGCAAACACAATCAAGGGCACGACATGCAAACAGAAGTCAAATAAAGAAATAAAGTCAAAAGAGAAGAAATTAAAGAAATATAATCAGAGGAGCAGATAAGAAAGATTCCTAGCAAAGGTTTTTCTCGGGCTGCGTCGAGGGCATGAAATTCTCTTGACCTCAAGGGCTAGATAATCATCGGCGCAGAAATATTCTATTCTCATGCCATAGACCTGTTATAGGGACCGCGTTTCCGCACCACATCCCCTACTTACCTTCTTAGATAAAAGTCACCCCCCGTTTCCACATATGAGGTGACCTTGACGTTCTGCCATCCTCCCAGGCATGAATGTGGGGAGGCCAAACTCAGAATGCCCATGAAGTGGAGGTAAGACAGATCTAGGGCGTGATAGCTCAGCTTGTCAGACTCGTATCACATACCCTAATCGGTTGTTTACCCCTAGATGAAGACCTCTCGCGCTGTCTCCCCTAGGTGTCTACTATTATCTCAAGGCTTCACGTCAGTTATAACCAAGAGAATGACAGTAATCATCTAGGTCTAGATATTAGTTGGCCAGACTACTAATCTGGCCCTAGACGAATTAACAAGAAACTGATAAACAATAGAATACAACAATAAGAATATATTAAACACAATTAGGCCTCTTAACTACCCATGCAACCCTCAAAATACCTCTACTAAGAAGGGAGAATCTAGCTACTCATACCACAAAATAAGTAAACAAAATAGAAAAAGGAAGATTGCATAAAAGAAGAAGAACAAGAACAAGAAAACTATAAATGTTACCAGCTGGAGCAAAGCTCTGGTTAAGTTCAATGGCTACTGGAAATGGATACCTCAGCCACCACCCAAAAGAGGGAGGAGAGAAAAGGAGGTGACTCCCAAAAGAAGAAAGTGGAAAAATATTTACAAGATGATGTGTGTGTTCTCAAACCCTAAAACTAGAGGCTTATATAGTGTCTAGCCCACAAGAAGACAAATTCCAGCTAAGGGATTACAAAAAGAAAAATTCCAGCTAAGGGGAGAGGGTGACAGCACATGGAGCGTGTTGGAATATTCTAGAATCTTCTAAATATGCAAGGAATCCCGTGAGAATCTTTGGAGATTCTTCTCTTTGGCTTTGCAGAGATATCGCGGGTGAGAGACTGCTCACTGGTCTAGTTAGCTTTCGAGGGCTCGACGACATTCTGATCTTCTAGGCCTTGAAGCTTGAAATCCTCAGAAATACTCTAAAAATGCTTCTTTTCAATCTTTTCCTTCAATTGACGCTGATATGCAATAAAGATTGGAATAAGGGTCAAATAGCGGAATCAAGCCCCCGAAAGGGCTAGAAAAGAAGGTAAAATCATGACCATGAAACGTGCTATCAGGAGACGAACCGACCTAGGGGCAACTTCAGTGGAATATCCATCCAAATGATCAAGGTTGGCATTATAATTTCACAACCGTCGCCGAAGAACGACGGAGGAAGCAATGGTGGAGATAGTATTCTCAATATCTCCCTCCCCAGCAGATTGGGGTTGGGAATAACGACGATTGCGAGCCATGAATAAGGCTAAATTAAGGTTAGAGTAGGAAGTACCTTTTTGGGAAAGAAGGTTGTGGCACCCAGGCGGCGGCGGATCGCAAGGAGAGGAAGAGAAGTTGTGTTCTTTTCTTAAGGAAAGAAGCAGAGCAACAAAAGACGAGAAAGGAGTATGAGAAGGGTTTTATAACCCTAAGGCTCAAGTGAAACCACATATCAAGCGATCATTGCGTGTGACGTGTCAAAAACAAGGGACGCGGGAAACGGGTACAGTCCTAGGTGAGTGAAAAGACGCTTTCAGCCTCACCATTCCCCTAGCGCTTCCCTCTGAGGACACGTGTGCATAGAACATCATGACTCTGAAAAGAAGGCAACAAAAGAATAGCACATTAAATGCTCTTTTGCGCCAACAAAAGAATTCAGAGCATTAAATGCTCTGAAAAGTGGAGTCAGGTCCAACGAAAGAGAAGGCAAGTTACAACGCCGCAACACGCAAAAAGCATAGAACATCATGACTCTGAAAAGAAGGCAACAAAAGAATAGCACATTAAATGCTCTTTTGCGCCAACAAAAGAATTCAGAGCATTAAATGCTCTGAAAAGTGGAGTCAGGTCCAACGAAAGAGAAGGCAAGTTACAACGCCGCTACACGTAAAAAGTATAACACATAGTACAAGCCGACAAGTGATAAGTAAACTCAACAGGAAGACGACACCGCAAAAGAACTTGTGTTATTCGGTCAAGTATACAAGATTTATTAGTTATTACAAAGTAAGGAGGCGATATCAAAGTTCAAATAGAAAAAAATAGTAACAACAGAACAACAAACACTGAAGCGATACCTCAATCAACCGACATCGAATGGGCCTTGCATGGTGTCACCTCATCACTCCTCTTCGGAGGAAAAGAAGCCTTCTTGGCTCTCATCAACTTCTTTCATCTTTGCGGAGGCATACTCGGCAACCTGAGCAGGATCGAAGGCCCTACCACGACACTGATCCGCGAACCCAGTAGTAAAGGCCCGCACGACCTTCTTTTTCCACCAGGTCACCTTTGACGAAGCCCTCGCCAAATCAGCATCGCGGGATGATATCTCTTCATGAAGAAGGGAATTCATTTTCTCAGCAGCCACCAACTCAGCCTCCAAGGCTTCAACCTTGTCTTTTCCTCTAGACCTCTCCCGAGCAAGGTCGGCACGGCACTCGTGCAGTTCAGCTTGGGTACGTTTCTGGAGCCGCGCCAACTCTTCCACTTTGGCCAAGGCACCCAGATCTTGAAACTGCTCACCATGGGCCTTGATAAAGTAATGAAGTTCTTGGAAGACGGCAAGACAGTTGTTCATAACGCGTGCAAGCTGAACATCAGGATGAAGCTGCAGTAACCTATTCTCATCCTCAGGGACGCGGAACATCTCGCATGCCAAGATAGCCGTGGGCTGGTCTCGTGACAAGGGATCTGATACACCCAAGGCACGAAACCCGTTAGTTCCAAACTTTGACAAATCTAGTTGGTGGGAAGGGGCCCGTCGGGGGAAAGATCAGCAACAAAAGAAGGGGCAGAACTATTGAATGAACCACCGGTACCTCGAATAGAAGTAAGGAACAACGGACAAGGAGACTTGGGTGGAAAGCAAAAAGAATCAGTATTACCCTAAACTGGTGCCTCCACGTCAGGGATGCAAGAACCAATGGGCGAATGAGGAGGCTCCACGACTGTAGTGGAATCTGCCACCGACGGCGATACCATCGTAGCTGCGGGAACCCCGTTGGGAGGAGACGACCTCAGAGTCAAGGAAGTGTCGCCTGGCGGTGCGGCATCCTCTCTAGTGGCACCAGGTGAAGTGGCAGCATGAGGAGCGACAGGGATTGTCGCTGGGGCAGGGGTAGGCCGAGCAGCCATCTTCGCCACCCGAGTCTCGCTCTCCTCTCTCAGCCTCTTTCGCTGAGCTGCGGAGGCTGGGCGAAGACTCAGCTCTGTATCCATGCCCTCCATATCCTCGGCCCCGTAAGAAAAATCTTCGTCTCAATTATTGGCGAACTAGAGCTGGACCCCCACTTCCGAGTTGGCAACCAATTTTCCACGAAGCGAGAAGCGTGGGTAGAAGTACCACTCTCCCTCAAAAGAGCCGCGTTCGAAACCCTTTTCTTTATGGGCATACAGTAGTCAGCCTAGGCCCCAGTAGAAGTAGAAGGAGTTGTCGCTAGAGACGGAATAATTTTGGGAGGAGTGTCACCCTTTGGAAGTGGACGAGCGACAATATTCCCTACGAGAAGCTATGTTAGTAAACAAGGGATAAGTAAGATAATGACAAAGCCCAAAAAATCTCCTATGGTACACTCAGACAAAGGCCTATACAAGGCAAAGTTTCAGATCTGGAAGGATGGTAGCATGTTTTTATGCATGATTTTATCCCCATTTTCTTACCCATTTAAAGCATGATTCTGCTAAATTATCCTTATTTTCACTACTATTGCAGATCTAGGCCTAAAATGGGAGTTTATGCAAAAACATGCATTTTTGGTGCATTTTGTGCGAATTCGAGCTTTAAGACCAAAGTCGAGGTCCCGAGTCTAAAGTAGCGTTCAAGGTCCCGAATCGGATTCCCCGTGCGGGGCAACGAAGGGATAAGAGTGGCAATTCCACGTGTCCTCTTGCCAAAGCTTCCACGTGATCTCCCTAACACTGTTCTGACACTCTACACTGATCACCAAATACCTACAACTCTGACCATTTCAGCCCTTGAGCCCAGTCCAGACCTGCCAAAGCTGGGAAAACCAGACAGCTTTATGCTTTTCAGCTTTGTGCTTTAAGGAGCATGGATCCATTTTTATAGGCTTTCAATTAATGCATTTTGTCTATAGTTTAGGCTGAAGATATTTTTGTTCTTGGAGCTTTAGTTTATAAAGGGCATCCAAGAGGTAGCTTAGGACACATCTCGGATCACTTAGCATAATTTTTAGAAAATCATTAGTTTTAGTTTTCTTAGACTTCTCTCTAATTTATCTCTCTAGTTATTGTTAGCTCATCTTCAACCTTATCGTCGGGCTTCAAACGGTTTTTAGTAACAAAGTCTTCTTCCCTTAATCTATTTATTCACTTATTATGCTTTCTTCAATTATTACTTGTTCATCTTCAAGCATGAGTAGCTAAATCTTTAATTCTTAGTAAGGGTAATTCAAAGGTTCCAAGGGCAGATTCGAGGCCTTAATGTGCTTAATATATTCTCGATGCCATATTCAATTGTTTATCGTTTTAATTACATCTTTGCATGAAACAATTTAAGGCTTGATCAACTGATTATTATTTTGTGTGAATGCTGCCATCCTTGTCATGTATATGGAAGGAAAATTACATGGAACAAGTAGGCATCTGTTTAGTCTTGACTGCACTGAAGTGGTCTCGAATAGATAGGGTGGGTAGTTGATTAGAGCTAGGTCACGAGCCTGACAAACTGAGGGACTTTTAGCTCTAGATCTGTCTTTTCTTATCTTCATGGGCGGTTTGAGTATGGTCCTTCCGCATTCGTGCCTGGAGGGATGGCAAACTGTCAAGACTACCTCATATGTGGAAACGGGGGGTAGTTTCTCTTAAGAGAAAAGTAGGGGATATCCGAGGAATCTGGTCCCTATGTCATTTCTATGATGTCTTGAGTAGAATATCCTTGAGCTGATGACGATCGGGCCCCCGAATGCAACCCAAGAATGCCTTTGCTAAGATCCTTCTCCATCTGATTACTTGTGTTTAATTATTACTCTGTTTTATTATTTCTGAACTTATTCACTGATTTGCTTTGTTTTAACCTTCGGGACCCCGAATTGACAACTCAAGGTCCCGAATACCGCTTTTGTAGTTAGAAATTGTTAGCTCCCAATCTCCCTAACTCGTTTAGCCAAGTAAAATCCCCCCCGAGTGTTACTTTACATGCTTTTGTCCTGTGATTTCATTCAAGACCTTGAATCAGTCTCTCTCAATCCTTGTGTTCGACCCTGACTACCACTATTGATACTATCCTCGCTAGGCTTGAATCGTTTCTCCTTATGCGATCGTTGTTCAATTGTGGATTTCGTGCGGAATAATAACTCAACCGAGCGCTGACCCTGCTAGACGCAATTATCTAGCCAACCCAGCTACACAATCAAGGGTCTTGTTCAAACTTCTAACCCTCTAACCCTTGGTGAGGTTAGCAACCTAGATAGGCGAACAATAGGATGAACTTTCGATTTACTTGAGTTGTTCTTCGAGTGTTCGGAGTCAAAGGATTCAAGGTTCTTAGTGAGATCAATTAATGCAAGTGTTTGGCTGAAAAAGATCTTATTTTATTAAGCCAAGCGACTGCCTTTAAATAGGCATAAACAATACAAGTTTAAATAAGACTAGAAAACCTATTTTAACTAGAACTCCTAAGTAACTTCGAAATATAAATTCTATTAGTCTAATAACTGTAAAACTAATTAATAAATACAAATAAAGACTTCTAGAACTTCCTAGAAGCATTCGCATCATCAGGCCAAGGTTTGGGCCGAATTCTCCAAGTTGCGGGCTGCTCGCGTTCACACTGCGCGCCAAAATGTCTCCCCGCCCTAACTGTTGATTGGCTTGTCCAATTGGGCTGAAACTTGTCCCATTCGATAGCTAAGACCCACAAATAGTAGGAGGGTTCTCCTCTTCCTGGTCCGGGCCTGACTGGTATGAAGAATGATCGTTGGCATTGATGGACGCATTTTGAAGTCCTCATCCACGTAGGATTGCTGTCAGCAAAAATGTCTCGACCGATAACAAAAAAAAGGCTCAGGAGTTTGATCTTAATTTTGGACACAATAAAGAAGACATCATGAGATTTCATAATTGATAAAGATCACATGATTCTGACTTCTGATGATCGAGATATGGTCCGACGAAGTTGTCCATCACGTTTGCGCTTAGGACACTTGTGCATGCAAAAGTAGCAACGGGCCTTCTTGGAAGTTGCTCATCCAAATGTCCTCAAACTTGGCAGAGGCTCTCCTAAGATCCCAATCGGTCTTTTATTTATCTTGGAACCCGATTTGAACCTTTCTTCCATGAATTGGCTCGTGTAGATGTGCAACCTTGCACTATGCGCCTCCAAGCCTTGGAGACAACATCCCAATCTAAGGTGGAGACAAGATCCGCCTCAGTCTAGCCACCAAATCAACAACAACAATACCACCAACAGCCACAACAGTCTCCCATAAATTTCCAACACTTTGTACCCAGACCACCTGGATACAAATCAATCAAATGTCCCAATGTTATCTCCTGCACCTCAACCGCTTAAGATTACCGGAGTTCCTATAGAAGACACATTGTAAAACTTCATGCAGGAAACTCAATCTAGCCTTGCTGAAATGTAAAAAGCTACTCAGTCTAGTATTGTTAAGATGCAGAAACAAATAGGCCAGCTCACCCAACAAATCCAGCAACCAGGAACAAGTGGAAAATTACCTTCCACCACCGAGGATAACCCTAGGCACAACATAAGTGCTATTCATCTTAGGAGTGGAAGTGTTCTGCCTGAACGAAAGGGTGCAAAATCAGACCAGGAGGTACGTAATCATTCATTTGGGGATGAGGATGTCGATGTGGACGAAGAAATTCAAGCAGAAGCTCAGCCGGAACCAATCTTGGCTAAGACTGAGACTAAGACTGATATTCCAGTCCAATCACAATAGCCGATCTTAGCTAAACCAGTGGCTAAGACTGATGAGCAGAGTTTAAAACCTCTGGAGATAGTAGATATTCCACCTCCTTATCCTCCCAAGTCTTCTAAACAGAAGAAATTAGACGAAGCTAAAGAATTCATGAGCATTTTTTGGCAAAGCGGCAGTGAATATTCCTATGCTAGATTTAATTTCTAAAGTACCTTCTTACGCAAGATTTTTGAAAGAACTTTGCACTAACAAAAGGAAACTTGCAGGTGTTGAGAGAGTGAATCTTTTGTAGAATGTTTCTTCAGTACTTCAAAGCAAACTACTGGAGAAATGTGGAGATCAAGGAACCTTTACCATCCCTTGTAAGATTAGGAACAAAATGGTGGAAAAAGCCCTTTGCGATTTAGGGGCTGGGATCAACGTGATGTCCTTAAAGGAATACGAAGCATTACAAATGGGACACATGAAAGAGACACAAGTGGTGATTCAACTAGCTAACCGAACCGTGATCCATCCTAAGGGTTTGGTAGAGGACATTCTCGTCCAAGTCAATAACTTTATATACCCTGTGGATTTTTATATTGTTGAAATGGATTCTAATTTACCTTCCTGTACCACTGATGTGCTCTTAGGTAGACCTTTCCTTAGGTCTGCTAGAACAAAGATAGACGTTTATGAAGGTAGTATTATTTTAGAATTCTTTGGTAGCACGATTAAGTTCTACATGAAGGAGGGATTAAATTATCATAATGAGACACATAGTGTTAATTTTATTGATATCTTATACCCTATTGAAGAAGAGACTATAGACTTAAATGCTACTGACCCACTTGATTTTGTCTTAAACAGAAGTGTCTCAGTTAAGACGCTGGAAGAAATGGAAGACCGAGTAGGGAACCGAGAAGATCTTAGGGAGATCTTAACGGATCTTCATGAGACTGAACCAGTGAAGGAAACCATGCCTTGCCCATTGTTTAGCATGTCTAACTCTAAGATCTTACCATCTATTGTGCAGGCACCCGAGCTTGATCTTAAGGAGTTGCCATAACACCTTAAGTATGCCTATCTGGGCAAAGACAAAACTCTCCCAGTAATAATCTTAGCTAAGCTTTCTAGCGAAGAAGAGACAAGATTGACAAGTGTTTTGAAGGAACATAAAGAGGCTATTGGATGGACCTTAGTAGACATCAAGAGCATATCCTCAACCATTTGCACCCACAAAATTCATGTGGAAGAGGATAAGAAAACTATTCGACAACCCCAAAGGAGGCTAAACCCCTCCGATGATGGAAGTTGTCAAGAAAGAAATCATTAAATTACTTTATGCTGGAATTATATACCCAATCTCTGATACTTCATGGGTTTCCCCTGTGTAGTTTGTGCCTCAAAAGACAGGTATTACCGTGACTGAAGGTGAAGATGGAGTAAAGAGAACCATAAGAATTCAGAATGGATGAAGAGTCTGCATAGACTACCGTAGACTTAACCAAGTCACGAGGAAAGATCACTTCCCATTACCATTCATTGACCAAATGGCGGAAAGATTGACTGGGAAGTCCCATTACTGTTTCTTGGATGGTTATTCGGGATTTCATCAAATCCCGGTGGCATTAGAAGACCAAGAGAATACGACATTTACATGCCCCTTCGGAACCTTTGCGTATAGGAGGATGCCATTCGGATTATGCAATGCGCCGGCCACCTTTCAAAGGTGTATGGTTAGTATCTTTTCAAACTATGTAGAAAAAGGTATAGAAGTGTTTATGGATGACTTCATCGTCTATGGTGATAATTTTGATAAATGCTTAACGACACTGAAACATGTTTTGAAAAGATGTGTGACCACTAATCTTGTTCTTAACTATGAAAAATGTCATTTCATGGTTGAACAAGGTATTGTCCTAGGTCATGTAGTTTCTAAGAAAGGCATAGAAGTTTACCAGGCTAAAATTGATGTTATCAAAACCTTACCTTACCCCTCATGCGTACGTGAGGTTAGAAGTTTTCTAGGCCATGCAGGGTTCTATCACAGGTTTATAAAAGGCTTCTATAAGATTATGGAGCCGATGTGCAAACTATTACTAAAAGAAGTGGACTTCAATTTTGACGAATCTTGCTAAGAAGCATTTGACAAGATCAAAGAGAAACTCACATTAGCCCCAATCATCCAAGCACCAGATTGGAACCTGCCATTCGAATTGATGTGTGATGCTAGTAACTCAGTTGTTGGTGTGATTCTAGGGCAGAAAATTGGTAGAGATCCACACGTGATCTACTACTCCTCTAAGATGCTTGACGACGCACAAAAGAACTATACCATAACCGAGAAGGAATTGTTTGCAATAATCTTTGCATTGGACAAATTCAGATCATATTTGTTGGGAACAAAAGTTATAGTCTTTTCAGACCATGCAGCCTTGAGGTATCTTTTGACAAAAGCAGAATCTAAGCCAAGACTGATTCGCTGGGTTTTACTTTTGCAGGAATATAACTTGGAAATCAAGGATAAAATAGGAAAGAAAAACTTAGTCGCCGACCACCTCAGTAGGTGCTTTGTGAAGAGGGATTCAGAACCAATCAGAGAAGATTTTCCAGACGAACATCTATTTGTTGTCCAGGTAATTAAACCATGGTTTGCTGACCAAGTCAATTTCTTAGCCACGGGTAAACACCATGGAGACCTAACGGCTCAAGAAAAGGTTAAGATTAAGCACGATAGCAGGTATTTCGTTTGGGATGATCCTTATCTTTGGAAAATTGGATCTGATCAGTTGATTAGAAGATGCATTCCTGAAACTGAAATCCCATATGTTATTAGATTTTGTCATTCTTATGCATGTGGTGGACATTTTGGAGCTAAGAGGATAGCCTTAAAAGTCCTAGAGTCAGGATTTTATTAGCCTACTCTATTTCATGATAGCTATTTATTTTGTAAGACATGCCCTGAATGCCAAAAGATAGGAAACATAAGCGCTAGAAATCAAATGCCCATGAATGTTATATTAAATTGTGAGATTTTTGATCTATGGGGCATTGATTTCATGGGACCATTTCCTATGTCGGATGGAAAATAATATATATTGCTTGTTGTGGATTACGTGTCTAAATGGATAGAAGCTAAGGTAATTAGGACCAATGATGCTAGAATTGTTGTTTCATTTTTGAAAACTAACATTTTGAACAGATTTGGCGTGCCTAGGGGGGTCATTAGCGACCGAGGCACACATTTTTGCAATAATATTATTGTTTCTCTTTTCAGGAAGTATGGTGTAACCCACAAAGTCTCCACTGCATACCACCCCCAGTCAAATGGCCAAGCGGAGGTATCAAACAGAGAAGTCAAATCGATCCTAGCTAAGACCGTTGGCTTAGATCGGCGAGATTGGAGCCAAAGGTTGGATGATGCGCTATGGGCGTATAGGAATGCTTACAAATCCCCCATAGGAATGACTCCTTACAAATTGGTGTATGGGAAAGCCTGCCACCTGCCAGTAGGTATGCAACATAGAGCTTATTGGGCAATTCGGAAATGCAATCTAAGGTACGACCAAGCAGGTGAGGAAAGGAAACTCCAAATCTACGAAATAGAAGAATTGAGGAATCAAGCATATGATAACCAACTCTTAGCTAAGATCAGGATGAAGACATACCATGACAGCAAGATTGTTGAGAAGAATCTCCAACTTGGGGGAAAAGTCCTTCTTTACAATTCCAGATTCAAGCTCTTCCCAGGTAAGCTTAAAACCAAATGGGAGGGTCCATATGTTATCACTAATATCTACCCTCATGGTGCAGTGGATATTAGGAATGAAAAGACAGGGATTGTATTCAAGGTCAATGGACAGTGACTCAAACCATTCCTAGAAGGATTTCCAACGTTTCAGGAAAATCAGGCGATTGAAGCCCCACCTGAGATTCATTAAAAGAATAGCAAAGTCATGCTTAGGACTATAACTAGGGTGCTACATGGGAGGCAACCCATGCTTTTTATTTTTAGTTCTCTTGAATAAATTTATTGTTCAAATTTTGCCCAGTACCACTGATTGATTTTCTCTTGCTGAAATTTTCAGGGAGTTTGTGGAAATTTTCTGGAGTGATTTTGAGGAATTAAGTGTGGTGAGGAGTATATTTGATCTTAGCCACATTTTATTCAGCCTTGGGCTGATTAACACGCGGAGAAAAAGGAAGAAAAGAGAAGGTAGCGTGCTTAATGGAGGAGAAAAAGAAGGGATAACGGTCATATTTTTGAAATTATTAATTATGATTTGGAAATTAATTTTTTCCAATTTTTAATTAATAGTTATCTTTGAAGAATCAATCTCCTTAGCTCCCACAAACACAAAATCCCTAAAATCTCGCCCTCTCCCTCTTATCTCTCAAATCATCTCCGCTAGAATCCTCCACTTCCCCTATTTTTACTCCACGATTCAATCAACATTTAACATGGGAAAATCCAAGAGATCATCTGCAAAGAAAGTAAAATCCACCCCGATTAGGCAAGAATCTCCTATTCCCTCGCCATCTCCTTCTCTACTAAATACAGAGGAGGATCTACCGCAAAACCTCAATGAGGTCACTCCTTTCGCTGTCCTTGATTTTTCATTTCTTGATGAATTGGGGGTGGGTAACAGAGTTAGGCAGTTTATTTCCAATCTTGGGTGGGATTGCTTTTTCTATCTTGACATGCCCGCTTATGTTGAACTGTGTTTAGAGTTTCATACCTCTTTTTGGTTCGATCATGAGAGATTGTATGCTAATGGTAGAGCTTTTCCTGATCTGAGTGCTACTGATGTTGTGCACTTTCGTTTGCTTGATAAATGGTGTCACTTTTCGATTGATGATTTTAACCTTTTGCTTGGTGTTGTGACTGAGATGGCCTCAAGTCTGATGAGTATGTGAATGCCCTGACTGATTATCCCCCAGATTGGGATAAGGTAGTGGCCTATGGAGAATTGATTGGTGACTATGCTGCTAAGTTAAATAAAAATTCAAAGGCTCACCAGATCCGAGATCCTACTTTGAGGATTCTCCAAAGGATCATTTCAATCAACCTCTCGGCCAAGACCACAGTCTCGTGTAATATTTCAAAACTTGAGACATTTTTGCTTTGGTGCATGCTGCATGAGAAAAGAGTCAATCTTGGCTATTGGATTATTAGGCAGATAAAAGCATGTGATTCTCTTCCTAGAATTATTTTAGGAACTCTGATTTCCCATATGACTGCTACTGCTAGGGGTATAGATTTATCTGCTTTAAATTTATATAAATCCTGTGCCATTAAGATCATGGATCTTAAGGCTTTTGACCAAATGAGCCATTTCCACGAGGAAAAAGGCTATCTCTGTTTTAATACAGGATTTACCCCAGTAGCAGATCACCTCTATGGGAAGAGGATCAATGGGAACATCAAGGTTAAGCCAATTCAGATTGACGGTGCAGCAGAGGAGCCCAATCTTGGGCAAGATGACCAGAGACCTGAGCAGTCCAATAGTCTCGGCATTGATCCTGACCACCCTGGACTTCCAGAATGGGCCAATAGATTCTTGGAACTTGTGCAGATCTAACTCCAAGCTTTCACGATAAATCAGAAGTTGTTTCATGACTTTCAAGACTCCTCTCAAAAACAGATGCAGCAGATTGTGGATTAGCAGCAATCTCTATTTGCGAGCGTTGAATTGGCACAGAAGGAATGGCTGGACAAGTTCATGGAGTAGCAGGACACTAGATTCAAGCATATCCAGGCTCACTTGGATGGATCTTTCACGTACATCAGGGTCATAGATAGAGTTGTTGCGCACATTCGCAACAAAGTAAATGACTACTTCAGCACCACGAGTGACTCCAGTGACGCCTCAGATGAAGAAGATGAACCAGCACCTTCTGTGCAAGACCCAAAGCAACCACCTCCACCTTCCACATCTCAGTAAATACCCCCAGGTCGTGTCTTTCTTTCCTTCTTTTTCAATTTTTTTGTGTCTTTTTTCTCTCATTTACACATTGAGGACAATGTGTTCTCTAAGTGTGGTGAGGGGTGTTTTTAGGATATTTGTCTGTATATACATGTTCTGATGTGTTTTTGTGTGATTTTTTTTTTTTATCGCATGAATTTTTTTGTGAATCTAGGCTAAGTTAGTTGGCCTAGATCGTCTGAAACAGAGTCCGATGCATGATTTTTCTTTGTCAATATGTGTGTTTTTAGGAATGTGTGTTCTCTATTTTGTTTGTGTGTCAGCGAAATATCTGGGCTATGCCTAAGACCTGTTTTCTTGAGTATCTTAGCCTTGACCTTTAGCATCCTTCACCTTGTGACCCCATAGCTTTTGAACACAACATGCTCAGCACCTATAGACATCCTTATTGTACATAATCATAGGGTCTAGCATTGTGTAACTGACTTGACACATAGGCAAACTTCCACCAAAAATACCTAATACCCCCTTAAGGAAAATTGCTAGTGGACAATGGAGTTTAAATGCCTTGTAATTATGCTGAATTGCTCTAATATAAAGAACTACTACTATGCCTGGTAAATTGCAGCTCTAGAAAAAAAGATATGAATAAAATTATCTTGATGTTTCTACCTCACCAAGTGGAAATATTCAAGAAACTTTTAAAAGAGCAATGAAAATATATATATATGCAAATGTCTTGATGTTTCTACCTCACTAAGCATTAACAATCAAGAAACTTTTAGCAATACTGGCATAGTAAAATAAAACTTCAGGCAAGGTAGTTAAATGATGATATTGAGTAGTTGAATTAAGGGGGGAAAATCCAAGTCGGTGGATCTTTTGTTTCGTCGAGTCTGTTGTGGAATGCAAAGATGTTATGGTTATGTGGAATTCAGATGTCTAGGGTACTGATTAGGTTGTGTTCATAAGGGTTGGGATCCATTGAAAAGTATGCTGACTATCATAGGCCAAAGATATTAAAGGAAATTGGCTAAGGGTAGTCTGTCCAGAAATTTTGCCACTGTTTTGAGTCTGTCTGTTTTGAGTCTTTCTTTTTGTCTTAGTTAAGAGTCTAGTATGCTTGGGGGCAAGCATTGCTTAAGTGTGGTGAGGTTTGATTGACGCTTAATTCCATGTATTTCTACCGCTTTAAACTACCTTGTTTGTGGTATAAACAATCTTTTTCACTTCAATTTGGTTTCTTTTGGAGGAATCTTGGGCAAGACTGGTGCTGGAGCGTAAGATTGGCAGTCTTAGCCGCATGTCTTAGCTAAGACTGTAGGGTAGAGGTGTGCTGAACATGGACTCGTGGGAAGGCAGATCAGATCAGGAAGCCAGCTGGCTGTTGCATCCGTTTGAAGAATCTCGAATGTATTTTTATTTGAACAAAAACAATTAGTCATTATCTTGTTATTTATTTTGCTTTTTGAATTCAAACAATAGGGATTTCTATCCCTATCTTTTAGTTAATTTGAAGTGATGAGTTTGGAAAGGAACGTGATTGGTGGGGACTCTAACTTTGTTAAAGGTTAGGGAAGGCTGTCAATTACGGGATCTTCCATCTTCTTTTCGTCTGGTTTTTGTAAACTTTCGCTCTGTGAATTCGTTTTAGAATATCACAGATTTTAATTCTATTTCATGTTCATCAAATATTTCTTTTATTTTCGTAATTATTATGTCTAGTAGCTAAACACCTAATTCTTGGTAAGGGTTGAGTGAGCATACTTGTGATTCGTGAGACTGAATCGTTCTTAATCATCCTCTCGTGTGTATTCAATTCAAGTTCTGTTTTAACAAACCGGTTCCCGTCTAGGCTAAGACTTGATCGATCTTAGGCAAGACGACGAATTTGCAGCCAGTCACTAAGGGGACGAGCGAAACCGAAGTGACGAAGTAGGTAGCTAACCTCGCAGGGGTTAGTGAACTTGAATTGATATAGGCCTAACTAGATTGACAACCTAGGGCTTCGAGTTGGGAGTAGCTTGGCCTAGACTCTGTCTTTCCCTACGCTATTGAGAAAACGCATGTGCCTCAAGCCAGCAGCCAATTGGATAAACCCTTTAGCCAGCAAGGTGTCCACTGGCTAGGATCACTAGGAAATGGGGTACCCTCCAAGTGATTTGAATAGGAGGAAAGTAGGATTGGAAAGGGGTTCCTCCCAATCTATAGCAGAGTTACAAAGGGGAAGGAGAAAATCTAAAGTTAATGATCGATTAAACAAGTAAAGTGCTCACGAATTCGCCCTTGCCAGGAATTTACCTCACGAAAGTTCCAACTAATCTCAGCCAGCAATCTTAGCTAAGATTCACTTCTGCCTAAGATTGTTTCCCTTATTTTATTTTTGCTTGTCCTCTTTTACGCTTTGTTTATCTTAATTGCAGGAACAAAAAACCCTCAACTCCAGTGACGAGGAAGTCGAGTCAAGACTACAATACACCACCAAGATCTCTGTGGATGAACCTCTTATCGCAATCTACGAGTCCCTTGTGGACGAGTGATAAGTTGTATTCCTACCCCATTTTCTATATCTTTTTACAACTAAATTTGATGTCCTCGACACGCAATCATGCATGCCGTTACTGTATTCCCGTTATCTTTTTCTGTTTTCCTGCTAATTAACCCATGAAATGCAAATAACAAGGGGAAGGATATACCGTTAACCTGCTGGAAGTGTTACTGTAGCTGCTTCAGCATCCTTACATGACTGACTTCAGGCGAGGACGCCAAGATGTTGCCATCTTCCTCTAACATACCCGATAACATATACAAAATTCAAACTCCTATCTTTCCCTAGTTAAGGAAACAATGTAGAAGGTTTCTTTACTTATGGATCTTGATTTCTGGATTCCATTGCTACTGCTAATGCCATTATTGCTTCTACTGCTATCCCGGCGACCCATGAAGGTGGTGTAGAGTACAATCATGGTGGACCTTGGTGGTTGTAGAAATCACATTTTGCTTGTGACAAGAAGGCAAAGATAAAATGACGATGATGATCCTTATACGATCAAATAAGAAAATAATTGATGATGGTGAGCATAGCAAAATGGTTCTGTTCCTTGATTACACTCGGTGGTGATTGGCCGCCTCAAGTTGAAGAGATGATGGTAGGTTTCCAATTTCAAAACCCATTTTCCAAAAGTAAAGTGATCCTTGGCGGTGATCTTGATCTTGACGAAGACGCCATAAGGTTGATGATGATACCATAGGTTTGTGAAATACAACATCAATGACCATGACTTCTCTCCCTCTTTCTCTTTCTTTTCCAGCTCTGATCTTTCTTTTGAACATATAATATAGAATGATCATATAAACTCATATCATTAGATCCAAGCAAGACTTAAATCATGTGATAAACCCCTAACCAAAAAAACTAGTAGCGATGATGGAGATTAATAAATATATATATGAAGAGGAGAGCCTTCAGATCCCAAGGGACTCACTTGATGATCTAAATGCTCTCAATGAAAGCACCATTTTGATAAGATTGTACCCGGGGTAGGGAGAATCCTGGAGATCTTCACTTTTGAGGGGGTGGTTCTCCACGTCGCTGCTAGACCTGCAAGGCACCAGAGGGGTCCCCGACGCAAGTACTCCAACGCTCAAGTCAGTATAGTGATAGATGGAAGGATAAATAAGATTTTTAAGGAGTAAGAGAGAGTGGAGAGAGAGAGTAGTGAGAGAGAGTGTAGTGAGAGAGAGTTGCCACCCAAAAGTCCTCTTTCTTCTACCCGAGGGGGTATTTATAGGGCATTTAGTGGGGAATAACACTTATTGCTTACCGGGTGTGGGAATAGACGCCATACCGTATCAGATGAGGCCCCCTCCGCTGACGTCGACCACACCCCGGTAACAGGGGGAACAGGATGCCGGGTAGGTGCTATAGTGGCTGAGGATGACGGTACCCCATGTAAAGACTAAAATGCCATGGGGGGTATATTTCGTGTTATCACTGACCAACAGAGGCAATGTGTGAGACCTTGAGAAGGCCTTTGCTTATTTTATCTCGGACGAAGTGATAGTCAATAGAAATGTGCTTCATCTTGGAGTGGAAGATAGGATTAGCACATAGATATGTTGCACCAATGTTGTCACAATGAATGTGGGGGGTGATGTAGTGGGGACACCCAACTCTTGAAGTAAAGACTACAACCACGCTACCACAGCAGCAATTGTAGCAACTGCTCGATATTCAGCTTCGGTGGAGGAGCGTGCAACAGAGCGTTGTTTTCGAGAAGACCATGAGATAATGTTGTTGCCTAGATAAATGACATATGCTATCGTTGAGGTTTGATCATCATGATTACCCGCCCAATCAACATCTGAATAGGCATGCAAGTCAAGTGGAGAGTGTCGTTTCAAGAAGAGACCATGAAAGATGGTGGATTTCAGGTATCACAACACACGTTTGAGGGAGGTCCAGTGAAGTTCAGTCAGAGCATGCATGAATTGAGATAGTTTGTTGACACTATATGCAATGTTTAGCCTAGATAGCGAAAGATACTGTAGAGCGCCCACAACTTGCCTATAGGCTGTTGCGTCGGCTAGAGATGAGCCATTATGGAGCTTTAGAGGAACATATATCGAAAGAGGAGTGGAGACTTCTTTGGCACCTATCATGTTAGTCTTTGCAAGAATATCATGAATATACTTATGTTGAGAGAGAAAAAGTTCGGTAGGAGTTGGAATAACTTCAACACCCAGAAGGTAATGTAACGCACCAAGATTTTTAATGGAAAACTTTTGTGAAAGGGAGGCAATAGAGGTTGTAAGAAATGAGTTATCATTGCCTGTAAGAATAAGATCATCTACGTAAACTAAAAAATAAATAGTTATGCCATTGTTGGAATAAATAAATAAAGAGGCATCTAAGCGAGAGTTAGCAAAGCCATATTGTGTAAGGAAAGTGATGAGCTCTTTGTACCAGGCTCGTGGAGCCTGCTTGAGACCATAGATGGCTTTGCGAAGGCGACAAATATGAGAGGGTTGAGTTATATCAACGAAGCCTGGTGGTTGAGCCATATAAACCTCTTCAGTAAGGGAGCCATGAAGAAAGACATTGTTTACATCTAGCTGATGTAATGGCCACCCCCGAGAAAGAGCAAGGCAAAGCACAAGGTGAATGGTGGTTGGTTTGATTACCGGGCTAAAGGTTTCTGTGTAATCTATGCCTAGCCTTTGATGAAACCCTTTAGCTACGAGCCGTGCTTTATACCTGTCAATACTACCATCTGGGTGCCTTTTGATCCTGAAAACCCACTTACAACCAACGATATTAGTGTTAATAGAAGGCAATACGAGATCCCAAGTGCCATTGCGAACTAAAATATTGAATTCATAAACCATGGTAGTTCACCATTATGAGTCTTTAAAAGCTTGAGTTACACAAGTAGGTTCAAGAGTTGGTAGAGAAAACTTGTTTTGGCTTGTAAATATTATTTTGTGACCTTGTGACCATGGGATGAGTGTGAGTATGATAGATGATTGGTTAAGTCATAGGTGGAAGAGGTGGTGAGTTGGACATGTCAGATGAGTGAGGAGGTGAGTAATGGGAAGGGGTAGAGGTATTAGGTGACTCATTGGTGGATAGTGATTAGGTAGACTAGAGGTACTGTATGACACAGTGAAGAAAGGAGGATTTTCGACACTAGACTTTGAAGGAGGAATGCTTGGACGTGGTGAATTACTACCGTTGGACAAGTTGAGGGAGTTCTTTTGGAAGGGAAAAACAAACTCATTAAATTGGACATGACAAGAAGTGAAGACTTTATGCAATGTGGGATCGTAGCACAGATAAACACTTTAAGATTGACTGTAACCCAAGAAGATACATGGTCGGGAACGAGGTTCAAGCTTATGGTTGTTGTATGCTTGTAACCATGGGTAGCATAAACAACCAAAAACTCTTAATTTTGTATAATTTGGAATAATACCAAAAAGAGAGTGAAAGGAAGATTTCAATTTCAAAGTTGGTGTAGGAAGACGATTAATTAAATAAACGGTAGTTTTAAATGCATGCGACCAAAATTCAAGAGGTAATGATGCTTGATGTAAAAGCGTAAGCCCATTTCGACAATGTGTCGGTGACGCCGTTCAGCAGACCAATTGTGCTGAGGAGTGTAAAGTGGTGTCGTGAGGTGAGAAATTCCATTTGAGGCAAAAAAAACTTTTAGTTTTTGGAATTCACCACCACCATCTGAGTAAATAGATATTATAGGTAGATTAAAGAATTTTTCCACAATAGCTTTGAATGAGCTAAAAATAGAAAAAAAACGTGTGATTTTTGTTTGAGGGGATAAAGCCACACATATTTTGTAAAATGGTCAACAAAGATAACGTAATAGCGAAAATCATCAAAGGAAAGAATTGGTGCAGGACCTCAAACATCAATGTAAATCATTTTTACTCTGAAGACTAGATTGAGCAAAGGGCAAACGATGACTTTTATTATATAAGCAAGAATTACACGACAAGGACTTAGTTGAATGGGATGTGTTTGGCAAGGAGAAGGACTGTAGAGTATACTGAAGGATGCGAGAGGAAGGTGCCCAAGTCTCTTGTGCCAGTCAATAGTGGTGGACTTGAGGCTAGCCAAGGTTGTAGGTGATGGGGGTTTAATTCGCACAAGGTTAGGTAGTGAGTAAACATCATTTTGGCAAGGACCTCGTACTAGTATTGCCTTCGTAACTAAATCCTTCACAACAGCAAAATTGGGAAATAATTCAATAGAAACCCGATTTGTTTTACAGAACTGAGAAACATAAATTAATTTTTTTTGCATAGTAGGCACACACAAGACATTAGATATTTTAAATGAGGTAGAAGGGGAAGAGATTTCAAAGGAACCAATATGTTATTTGCAAATCTGATCCATCGCCGACAAGCACTTTGTCTAGACCATCATATTTTGAATGCAGCGATAGGTTTTGCAAGTCTAAAGTAACATGGTGAGATGCAGCAGAGTCAACCAACCAATTTTTTTTTATTGGTGTGAGACACAGAAGCACAATTTGCAAATAGGTTAAGAGGTGCAAAATTGCTTTGCACGGTAGCACTCTTTGGCTGTATGGCCAAGTTTATCACAAAATTGGCAAAGAGTTTTAGTAGCAAAGTTGTTGAGGTATGCGAACCAAAGTCCCACATCGAAAAGAAAAGATAAATAAAGACTTTGTGAAAACCGTGCGGGCTTAGGCCCAAAACGGACAGTATCATTCCATTAAGAGAGACTCGGGTGACTTTTATTTCTCCAACAAAAGTTGTAAGAGCCATTCCTTCTTCTCTCTTGATTGTAGGAACTATGATAATGATTGCGATTTTTATTCTGGGAGTTAGGATTGTTGCGATAAGGTCGGTTGGGCTGATCATGGTTAGACTTTGGAAAGGAATTGTTGATGATAGTCTTTCGTGTGAAGTTGGCATTTGCAACATAAAGGTTGTTGCTGGTATTGGAGCGCTTGAGAAAATTTTCATAATCAACTAGCTTTTCATGGAGTTCTTGAAAAAGGATTGGACTTTCTCTTGCGCGAATTGCAGCAACCAATTCCTTAAATTCTGGATCTGGGGGAGCACTGATAAGAGCGAGGTTGTCTGAGATTGTTTTGAGAATCTGCAGATACTCAACCACAGGTTTGCTATCTTGCTGAGTGTAAGTGAGTTTCTCCTTAAGAGACATAATTCGAGATCAGGATTTATTAGCAAACAGTCGCTTGAGTTTCTCCCACGCCTCCTTTGATGTTGTTGCCGAAGTAATAAGCGGTATAATAGGCTTAGAAACGAATGCTATTATAGCATGGAGCAGTAACTTGTCCTGACGTATCCAATGGATAGCAGCAGGATCAGAGATGTTGTCAGAGGGGCATGACACGTTGCCATCTACATAGCCCAAGGTCATACCCAATAAATAGGGAATTGAACTGAGCAAGTCAGGAGGGGGAAGTTTGTTTTAGTTAATTTGAGTGAAAATTGGGCTGCAACATTGATGGAGATGAGATTCCCTAAGCTTGTTAGAAAATTATTTAATGTATTATCTAAATAATAGATTGCAAGTTAATATACATTAATATACACCAAAATACATAATTAATAATGTATTAGATCAAATAATATGCACAAAAAACAAGCAGAAGAATTAACAAGGCTTGAGGGAGTATGGATATTGTCATTAGGGTTGGCAATTTTCGCCCGCGGGTATGGATATCCGCCGGATACCCACAATTGCGGGTGGGTATTACCCGCAGTTTGTGGGTATTTTGCGGGTATGGATTTACCCGCACCCGCAAAGTGCGGGTATGGATACCCGCAATAATACCCACAAAATATATATACATATCATAAAATTTGTAAACCTTAGTAAACCCCTTAGTCAAACACAAACCATAAATTAAAGTTTACATATCCATTAAAGTAATTTTTCAACTATTTTCCAATTCAAAGTATAATACAAACCATAAATTTAAATGACTTCAAAAGGGTGTTTGAAAACATTAAACATGAAAATTTAAATTTTAAGAAATTTGCGGGTATCCGCGGGTAATCCGCGGGTACAATTTGTCTTCTCTTACCTGCTCTGCGCGGGTGCGGGTGCGGGTATGGATTACCCGCAAATTTACGGATGCGGGTATGGATAGTGCCTTACCCGCTCCATACCCGCTCCATTGCCAACCCTAATTGTCATAAGAAAATTTGCCATTGAGAGAAGAAGAAGAAAAAAAGACGAAAGGAACGTAGTTGCCTGTTGAGTCTTGAGAAAAATTAAATGAATAGTTTTTAGACTTTTGAAGAGTGAACCTGTGATTTAATTAATTTCAAGTACTCCCGTGCGGTAAGGTGCGGTGGTGGTGGTGGTTGGCTCCGATGAGGGTGGTGATGATGGCGGTGCAGGTTGTACGGTGCGGCTATGCGAGACTCAAGACTCAACAGTCGCAGTTGCCGCATTTGCCATTGAGAGAAGAAGAAGAAAAAAAGACGAAAGGAACGTAGTTGCCGGTTGAGTCTTGAGTCTCGCATAGCCGCACCGTACAACCTGCACCGCCATCATCACCACTCTCATCGGAGCCAGCAAGGCACCACCACCGCACCTTCCGCGCGGGAGTATATTGTAAAATGATAAAGATTTTTTGGTGAAGAGTGAGTGTGACTGCGTGTGAGGGGAATTGAGGATTGAGGGAAAGAGAGGGTGTGCTGACCGCTGCGGGCCTTGCCTTAATTCTTGCCCTAATTCTAAATGGACCCGGACCATTTTTAGTCGGGCCAGACCCGACGAGTCCTGGTCCCGACCGGTTAGGACCCGAAATAATTCGAACCGGACGAAAAAAATGGAACCAAAATTTTGATGCCGGTCCCAAAAAATACCCGGACCGAGTTTTCGGGACCTTTTCACACCTGTAAGAAGACATGAAAAAGAAAGAAGCCCATGAAGATCATTGTTGTTTGATAGTATTTGAAATTATAATTTGAAGAACATACTCTTACAAGTTATAGATCAGTTTATTAGTCGTGTTCGCTGTGGAAAACGAAAAAACTTTCTTCCTTGATTGATAGTATTTGAATAAAATTCAAAATTTTCTGTTGTATCTTGAAAATATTTTTTACAATCTAGTTTACTAAATAATACGAGCGTTTCAAATTGACTAGGATTATGCATTGGTTTTGAATTGAAGTAGGGATGCAAAATCCAAGATTATGTGTTCATTTGTTGGCCATTCTCTAAAATTGGAAAATCCCCTGAAAACACAGAATTGTTTTAGATAGGGAGAGAGAGAGAGAGAGTAGGAGGAGTGAAGTCAGGTCAGGACAGAAATTGGGTTTTGGTCATCCTCCTCCTCCTCCTATTCTGGTACATACCAGTGATGGAGTGGTTTTGATAGGGGGAGAGAGAAAATAGAGACATGAGATTGAGAAGTTGGGTTTTCGTGGGATTGGAGTCACAATGAGCGGAGGGTCCTTGGGATCAAGGGCCAGTTATGGGTCGTCGCTGTCGCCGCCGAGATCGGCAATTCCACGAAGACCTTCCACCAAAATGTTGGTGCTGAGTTCCAAAGACAAGGAACGCATTCTCCCTGTTCTTTGGTGGTATTTGGTACGCAGGAAGGTTGCAATGATGATCATGGCTGCCCTTGCTCTCCTTGTTCTCATTTGGGGGACATTTACGGTTAGCAAAGGTTCTTTTCCCGGAACATGAGTTTTGTTGCCTTCACTTTTTTTATGCCTTGTATTGAGATTGAAAATGGGTTGCTTCCCTTTGTTAAATTTGAATGTGGGTTTAGTTAGTTGAATAAAGGGCAGTTCTTATCTGGCTAATTTTTGGGTTTGAATTGCTTTTGCATGTGTTGATGAACTTATTGTCGTGGTTTCATGATCAATTCAGGAGAATTTGTAAGCATGTTCTTAGACTTTTGAAGGGGAACCTGTGATTTAATTAATTTCAAGTACCAGCCTGAAGTGATCATGGTGAAGGAAGGCATCTGTTATTTTTTGGTGTTTATGGTTATTTTCATAACTGAGTAGGAGTCATTTCTGAATTTATATCTAGTGCGATGGTCAAAGTTTTTGGCTTGCGACACTGTTACTTATTCCAGGCAAGAGTATGCTTACTTCATTGTAAGGACATGGTACACTGTTCGCAGGAGCATCATTTTAGTGGCCCTTTTGTTTTTGGGTCTTGAAATCTGAATTTTGATAGCAAAGACTGTTCAACTTTTGATAGTATAACAATGGCATGCGGAGGAGTTGTTCCTCGTATGGTAGTTGATCAACTTAGTGATATGAGTGAAATATCATATCAATATTTATGTTGCAAGTTTCCTAATGTCTTCTTGATCTCTAATCCTGGGAATTTTCTCTTTAATTGACTTTACTTTTGATTTGCTTGAGGCAGTGGATAATGCGCATTCTGGTTTGCATTTTGTTTTATCCTGCCGCAGAAGATATTGCTGACAGAATATCCTGGATTACAAATGGGACAGGAAGTGACCCTCCTCTTTTTCTTCCCCTTACTCCTCCTTCTCCCCATACTCCTCCTCCCTGTCAACCTAGAGATTCCCTTAGTCTGTTGCATCACCCATGTCATAGTTTCAAGCTGCCTCCTTCCCCTCCATCTAATGGTAGACGGATAGGACCACGCCGTAAGTTTTGATGGGTTTTTTTCTTTCCTTTTTTTCTTTTACTGGTATGCTTCATGTTTTCATTTGTTTACTTTTAATATCATCTTCAGAGTAGTGAAGATATTAGTTAAAGCTTTGGTGATTCGTTGCTTGTTGGCACATTCACTTATCCATTTTATAAACATCTAAGAATCGATTGGCATATCTAATGCACATCTCATTTCCACTCTGTTGATTTTATTCTCGTTTCTCTCGTGCAGCATGCCCAGTATGCTATGTCTCTGCGGAGCAGGCCAGTGTGAGCATGCCATGCACCCCATCAGAATCACCCGTGCTCCGTGAGTTGACTTATGTTGTTGATGAAAACCCAATTAAAACTGAACCACATGCAGGTTCTGATTTTGCTGGATATCCTAGTTTAAACCAGAGAACTGATTCTTTTGATATACGGGAGTCAATGACAGTACATTGTGGGTAGGCATTTGTTTCTACCTCAATCTAATTCTTGTAAATTTGCAATAGTTGAATGCATTTTCCTCATTGAACCTCATATGTTTCGCCAATCCATTATGACATGCTCTCTTTAACAAAATCTGTCTAATATTGTGCTGGTTGTTCTTTTGTCAGATTCGTCAGAGGAAGTAAACCTGGTCAGCAGACTGGGTTTGATATTGATGAAGCTGACCTTGTCGAGTTGGAGCATCCCCATGAGGTCATTGTTGCATCAGCCATATTTGGTATTGTTGCGCAAGAGACACCCTCCATAGATTCTTGTTTTATGAATGTTGTTTGTCTTTCCTTATCATTTTATTTTTTGCCAGGAAACTATGACATAATTCAACAACCCAAGAACATTAGTGAAGCAGCAAGGAAAAATGTTCCTTTCTATATGTTTATTGATGAAGAGACGGAAGCATTTCTGAAGAATACTAGTGTCTTAGATAGCAGTATGAGGGTCGGATTTTGGAGGCTTATTGTTGTTCGTAACATTCCTTACACTGATGCAAGACGTAATGGAAAGGTCGGTTTGTTTTGCTTTGGTTGACGCACTTACTTCTTTCTATTTAATGTTTCTTAGGTTTCTGTAGATATCAAAACTGGGAGGGTTGTTGCATTGGGCAGTACCTTAAGTGCGTCCACACTATTTTTCTACATTTAGCACTCTTACTCTTCTAACTCCTTTGGAAGATGCTGTTAAATCATCTTTGATTACTTGAACTAATTTGGAACTAGAGGTTTAGATGAGGGTTTGCAGTTGTAAGTGGGTATGGCAAGAATAGATCTAATACTCTGACCTTTTATCACACTGGATCAATGGAGAGCTGCTTAGAATGAATTGGCTAAGGATTAGCAATTGTAGCACTAGCAAATTATACTACTAGAAGTAGTTAATGGTATTCTTAGATTCAAATCCTCGCTAATGTGCTTAAATTGTTTTCGGAAGCTGATGGAAAAGGAAGGCGCACCATTATAAATGCCTGGAATTTCAAGACATACCATGAAAGTGGAGTTTCTTGGTATTCTATGCATTTCTGGTTTTCTTTTATCCTTTGGTCAGTTTTCAAGGCTGTTTCTATGGAAGATGAACATAAAGCAATGTGCTTGCATAGAAGGTCTAGTGAGAAAGCTATAATGCACACAATAAATGGTGATATAAGGCTGGAAATCTTCACATATGAAGAGTTTATGCAATTCATCAAAGGTCTCTGGAAGGTGATTATTTGTATGTAAATTTGGGGGTGTAGCTGTTGTCTTGTAAATTGAACCTCCAATCCAAAAGTGGGTTAGTGGAGTTAAATGTAGTTGTTTCCTTAGGTGAGAATGTTGGAGGTTATGAGGAGGTTCTAAAAGTTCTGCAGGTGATTCAATGCTACGCCAAAATTACTATTATATCTGGTCTTCAACCACCACTGAGTTAGTGGTGTAGCATTGCTTGTGAAAAATACTAAGTAGTAGTTACTTTCTGGCTTAACTCTTCCATGAAGATGCTTTAATGCCATAATGCAACTCATAAAAATGATTTTTGGTCATTAAACCTTCTAATTACTGTGATGAAGACTGTAACTGCGAACTGTGTTCCTGGGTTATTAGAAAGTGGAATTATTTTTAGCCAATTGATGTCTGGTTATTTCAAGTGAGTAAGGAGTGGAAAGCTATCCCTAGCATATTCAAAGAATGTTAGTAGTATTCACTTAGACAGAGTGTAGAGAAGGATAGGTGGCCTTAAAATGCAATTTGCTTCAAATGAAGAAGTGTTGGAACAAAGTAGAAAGTTCAGCCTCAAACAGAAGCAGAACACTGAGTAGTTTAGGAAGACTTGGTTAACTTTTGATTGAGCCTTGTACAGGCTGGAATATTGTTGACTTGTGTTGCTTTCCTATTATTAGTTTAGACTCTTGAGAAGCTTCTTCAAGGGGCTAAAAATACTCGTGAAGGACTGTAGTGTACCTGGTACTCTAGGGTGCGTGCTTTTTCTCTCCAATAATTGAGCGGTGGGTGTTAGGATAATTAATATCATTGGGCCTCACTCACAAGTCATGGTTTTTGGGTGAAGTGGTTCTTTGACATGGTAGCGGAGCATTCCTGACCTAACTGTCAGGAGTTCGAATCCTATCACCCCCCATATTTAATTGAGTAAATCAGCACAAGGTATGCCCCTGATGGGCTTTCACTTGAGGGGTGGTGTTAGGATAATTAATATCATTGGGGCTCACTCACAAGTCATGGTTTTTGGGTGAAGTGGTTCTTTGACAATGGGCACCAAACAAAGGAGTTGTTCACTTCTGGAAAATGCATCTATTTGTTGGATATGTCACAAATCCCATGTTTTTAGTTGCTTTTCTCTGTTAACTCTCTTCTTACCCTTCTTTATTATGTATAACAAAAAGGGGCAGTTATCAATCATTTGTTGTTATTGTTCCTTGGTCGAAGAGCGCAGTGTAATTATGAATTGGTTTCTTAATTAATTATTCTAAAAATGTTATTTGCTCTGTTCGTCTTTTCTGCTGTTAAGTGTAATTATTTCTTTCCTTTCATGTCATGTGCATAAACTGACTGCGCTGGGATGTCTAGTTGTGGTATGAAATGATGTTTACATCCTGTTGTGTTTGTCTTGCAGATTCCGAAGCTTTTATTGCATAGGATCTTACCTAATGTTAGGTATTCTATATGGATTGATGGAAAGCTCCAGCTTGTTGTGGATCCATTTCAAGTTCTTGAGAGGTATAACTCTTATGTAGTAGCTTTGGTTTCACTAAGCAGTTAAGAACAAATCATTGTGCTCTAGGCATCACTTGCAATTTCAAGTCAACTGTTCTTTTTTTTATGAAGGAAAAGAAGAACTGGTAACGGAAAAAAAGGGCATGAATAAAACTATGTAGTGACTTCATGGATCTAATATTGCCAAGCTAGGGTCCTATGATATATCTTAATGGATGTTCTGTGAACAGCATGTTAGTTTGTGTGTTGTATCCTGTGACATTTTTTGTTCATCACTTTTATACAAGGAATGTATTGCGACATTCAAATGATCATTAATGTGGATTACTTCTATTGGACAGTTGGTAGGGTTTACAAAATAATTAATTAATTTAAATTGTGTATCTTTTTCATTAATACATTTATAAATTGGCTTTTTCTCCAAAGACAAGAGAAAGAGCATTATAAGGTAGCTTATTCTTTAGTTGCTTGTAGCAAGTAATTTCACTGTTCTGTTGTTTTTTCATATGCAACTGACCTGCAATACATAGATCTTGGATTAGGAAGTCTTGGGTGTAACTATTTGTCAAGTAGTGCTTCTATGGGCCTGTGAAGTGGAGTCACAGCTTGGCTTCGATGTTTCCCCTACTTGATGAACTAAGCATCACTTGGAATATTATTTGTTCAGATTCTTGTGGCGAGAAAATGCCAACTTTGCAATCTCAAGACACTATAGACGTTTTGATGTGTTTGAAGAGGCTGAAGCCAATAAAGCTGCAGGAAAGTATGATAATGCCTCTATTGATTACCAGATTGACTTTTACAAAAAGGAGGGTTTAACACCATACACTGAGGCTAAGCTTCCAATCACTAGTGGTATGGTGTGCACAGTTATGTGGTTTTTTTATTTATTTGGTCTATTCTTCTTTGAACTGTCTGCTCAATGGCTGAGTATGCGCAGATGTTCCTGAGGGTTGTGTCATCATAAGAGAACACGTCCCTATCACAAACTTATTTACCTGCCTTTGGTTCAATGAAGTCGATCGCTTTACTGCCAGGGATCAGTTAAGCTTTTCCACCGTAAGGGATAAGATAATGGAAAAAGTCAATTGGACAATCAATATGTTCTTGGATTGTGAGAGGCGCAATTTTGTGATTCAGGTACATACTTATGCATTGCTTTTGTATTTGGTATACGATGAAGAACTCAGGCATTTAATCATATAGTACTTCATACTCTGTTTTTTATGACAAAAGTTGAACCCCTGCGACTGTATAATTTGCCACTATGTTTTTTTCTTCTCTTTTTGGATGTTTAAACTCGCGTATCTGATATGTGATGATGATGAACTCAGACCATTAATCATTAGTATTTTATACTCTGGTTTTATAACAAAAGGTCAACCCAAGACTGTATAGTTTGCTATCCAATGGTTTTGTTTGGATGTTTAGGAGAAATAATTGAGCAGTACCTCTTCCTTGCTGTCAGAAATGTCGCTCATTCTGTTACGTGCTGTCTTCCCTATTCTAATAGCAAGGTAATATTAGCCCCTTGCACTTGCTTCCCCAGTTCCGTAAACAGTGAGGAACAAAGTGCATTGCGTTGAGTCCAAAAGGGAAAATGGTGCATCGTGTAGGTTTGTTTCCTGCATGTGAATAGCTCCTCCTATAGGAATGAACATTAAAGAGCAGCCAGGATATCATCGCATTTTCAATAGGAGTGTGTGGAATCAATATATTTATGGGCACCTTTCTTCTCATTACTAATCCTGCTGAAAGTAGCTACGCATTCATCTAATGTTGTGGCATTTGATCGCACGTGTCCTGAGCTCATTTTTTTTCTTTATTTTTCATATGCAGCGTTATCACAAGGATCTATTAGATAGCATGCCTCCTCCGGCTGTTCCTCGCAGTCAACCTCCACCTCCTTTGCATCGTGATACCTCAGCTGTGAGAAACACGGGAAAGAGTCCATCAAAGCGTGGCAGAGATAGGAGATCTGGTTCAAGGCAACACCGGAAAGCTGCTACTGGTAATAGGAGCAAACAAGTCATTCCAAAGGCGATGCAACAGTAGTTGTTCTCTTTTCTTTCCTTTTTAGTCCTACCTTTTTACTAACTATACAAGGTAGATTTTGTTAGAAGCGTTTTGCTGAATTTAATGAAAAGCAAGAATAGTTAACATTGTTCTGGATGTTGTTATTTTTGTGTATACTTTCTTTCTATGCTGTAAATACTTCTTATTTAATAAGTTTATACCAGCTGCATCGAAATTCAATTCATGCCAAGTCTTGGCTTGGTAAGTGATGATCTATCGAATGATGCACACTCTTTGCACGCGCACACGCATTGCTTAAGCTCTTAACCTTTACAGCTGGTAGTGGATACTTCTAAATGATGACCTTCTCTTTATGATATAATAATGTCAATATGAAGCTGGTTGTAATTTGGAGTCTCATTTTATTTTGGTATTAATTTAGATTTTATATTTGTGATTTCGTATTAATTTAAACCCTAATGTAGTAATTCTAACGGTGTCTGCAATAGTCGTTTAGTTAGCTAATATGACAATTTTTATTTTTTATTTTTTATTGCCTTTTTTTATATTTATTTTTTAAAAACTAATTTTGTTGTTGTTAAAATCCAAAAACAAATTAGAAAAATATCCTGATAAAACTTTTTAAAGAATTAAAAAGAACTAAATTAAATTAAAAAAGACGGGGACTGTATTACAATAAATAAATAAATTATTTAAAGGAAGAGTTTTGGTTTCATACAATACAACAGTGAAGAAAAAAAAGAACGGACTGAAAAAGAAAAGAAAAGAAGGAATAAAAAGGGAGAAAAAAGGGGGGAAAAGATCTCGCGTCTCTTGTGGGTTCATCTAAAACCCTTCAGTTGCAGAAAACAGGGTTTTGGTAAACCCCTTGCCACACAGCTCATTTCAGGATCGGGTGTCTGACTCTCAGGTATAGCTTCTTTCTCTTCTTTTTCTGTGTGATGTTATGAAATTGAATCCTCTATTATTCAAATCAAAGAATTGGAAATTAGAGATGGAGGCATTATGGGTACCTCCATCATGTCACCGAGTGTTATTACTGTTCCTGAGTTTACGTTTTACCTATCCAATATTTTTGCTTATCTTCTTCAATTGATGAATTGGGGCAGTTGTTTTCTTCCCAGCCAGAGGTGGCTCTTTCGCCTTTTCCTTTTGCTGTTTTTGTTGGCTGTTCATATTTATTATTAGGAGTTTAAAGAGGAGGGTATATTGAGTTTGTCTTCGTCTTCCTTCGAATTG
Organism: Viola odorata; assembly: GCA_963691705.1. Taxonomy (NCBI): domain Eukaryota; kingdom Viridiplantae; phylum Streptophyta; class Magnoliopsida; order Malpighiales; family Violaceae; genus Viola; species Viola odorata. The sequence continues at coordinate 46,123,555 of OY829546.1, read as the reverse complement.
CAGTCGACCCTCACTCTTCCTTAATCGTTGTTCTCAAAACTCATTCCGTCTCTTCGTCTTCCCCGAGTTTCTGCTTCTCCTACGATTGCTCTTGCTTCTAGGCTAGTTAGATTAGATTCTAGTGTCGTTTTTGGATTGTCCTCCCGCATTTTAGCTAAGTGCTAAACGATTTCATTGTTTAAATGTTACTCAAAAAAGATTGTTCATTTCTTTCTGTTTTTTATTCTTATGTAATGTGAATGGATTTTTGATTTTATTATCCTTGTGTTTGATCAATGTGGATTTTGCTTGTTTAAATGTTACTCGAAAAAGATTGTTCATTTTTTTTCAGATTTGAGAATTATTTTGACTCTTTCCTGTATGCAGCAGCTTTGAAATTTATTCTGTTCTACCTTTATTATTCTTTTTTGAAAAGATACAGAAACTTGTAGCTAGCTTTAGGGTTGTTTGTTTTTGTGTGTTGCAAATGTATGATATCAGGTTACAGTTATAAAAGGTTGTCTTACTCATCGACAAGGGCTGTTTGTATTTATGGTAGAAGTAGCAACTTTGAATGCAGAACTTGAATCCTTACTCCTATTTTTACAGACTTGATATCTCTTCTCAACAAAGCAAATAGAAAGTGGGCTAGCTTATTTTTCCAGGTATGTGTTTAGTTTCTGCATATCATGCTTACTTATCAAGATTCGATTATGTGAATTCAGTTACATACAAAGTAAAGTTGTTTAAGTGCACAATCTTAAACTTATTTGTAAATAGCATTTAAAGATTAAAACTGAAAATTCTAAAATAACTAATAAAACCAGCACTGGTTGTATTTATGATATTGAAAATCTTTACAATCCGTTTTTAGGTTTTTTGTTGGTTGAAACCTTATCCATCAATATGGATAAGAGTTGGATGAATTTGCCGAGAGCTAGTACTGAATGTAGGAGAGGAGTATCCCAATTTCTTGATTTTGCTTTCGACAATACATCATCTCAGAGTGGTATCGAATGTTTTAATAGATGTTTGCAAACATATAAGACCATGAAACAACACCTCATAGGTGATGGTTTTTTGCCAGGATATACTGATTGGGGTTATCATGGGGAGCTCACCTCAAACAATTTTTTAAACGTGATGGAAGTACTTATAGGTCCTCCATCTCCCATTCCAATTATATTTAGCTTAAATCCTTGTTTGTCTTGGTACTCGTAGTATATTGTTTGTTATAGAAGCTGCACTGGTGTGATTAGTGATTACGAAGTGGCAAAGTGGTGCCTACCTTGGTGATTAATCTCTAGTCCCTGTATACATGCGTTCTTTTCTTTCCATGAGGCTCCGTCTTTGTTTTTGAATTTGGCATCCTTTATTCCTTCCTTGTCTCATAGAATCCTTGTTTGCAATTTCAGTGTTCCATATTGTCTGAGGACTTCTTTTAATGGGTGGACCGCTCTTGCAAAATGCTTCACCACCCGTACCTTTGGCTGAGTCATCTAAAAGCCAAGGGTCAGCGGTTACTACATCTGGGTCGGAGTCAAACCCAAAGAAGAGGATCTGCTGTGCTTGCCCAGAGACTAAGAGGCTGAGAGATGAATGTGTTCTAGAGCATGGTGAAGCCGCTTGTGCGAAATGGATTGAGGCTCATCGTCTATGCCTTCGCTCTGAGGGCTTTAATGTCTGAGATTTCAACTTTGTTTTGAAACTTACACATATGGAATTACACTTGGATGATGGAATAAAAACATAAAATAGCAGCTTCTCTTGACTACATTTAAACTATTGCAATTGTTTTGGCCTTAAATTACAAGGATTTGTGCATCGATGCGACACTGATATTGCTATTTTATCATAGCTTTGGCTGTTATCTAAGATGCCTTTAGATATTTCTCTGATAGACATTTTGACAGCAACTTAAAATGAAATAATTCTAAAAGCCAAAAAGAAATTACTGGTGCAAAGAAGATCGTCTAGAATACGTCTCTTATTGCTAGTAGTCTCTTTTCATGGCACATTTGTTCTTAACTCATGAGAGGTTTAAGATGGATCATTAATTACATTAATCATCTGATAGGATCGACAGTTAGTTAGTGCGTGCCCTCTTTTATGAGACAAGTCATGAGTTCGATGTATAGTGGGTTAAAAAATAAAATTTTAAACTTTATAATAATGATAAATAATACTCCCACCGGTCCGAATTAACAGACGCGTACTGTTCATGCACGCATCCCAAGGAAGCCGGATGACTCACTATTTGACCCCAAAAAAATCCGTACTTTTTTTCTAACGTACGTCCGAGAAAAAATTCGGGGCAAAATTGTCTCAAATAGTGAATCACTCAGTCTCCTTAATATGCGTGTAAATAATGAAAGAGTCAGTTAATATGGATCAGAGGGAGTATATTAGTAATTTTTTTACTTTTTTTCTAAATAATATTAGAGCAAAATTAATAAAAAAGACCGAGAAAAAAAGAATAACTATTGGAGGAGAAGGTATATAGTAATAATAGTAAAATTTTCATTTAAAGACACAAGACCATAAGCATGGCATGGCCTATACATAATTAAGTATTAAGGACACTGAGCAAACACACGACAACACTCACTGCCACATACGTCACTTGACACACACAGATTACAAACAACGTCAACAACAGAAATGGAAACACAACCACACTTATATTACTTATTTTCTCCGATAAGTTGATGATAAGTAATGACGCCCAAGCTCGTCACAGTGTCACATACATGAAAGATGAGTATTGCATTATTTATCTTTCATGTGCTTCAATTTTTAATTCAATGACCACAGGTGCAGTCAGTGCATGAGCAGTTAGCACCGCACTTGCACTTCCCATCGTTCTCTGCTGTAGCTGGAACTTCCATCATAACAAAGCTGCAAAAAATTAAAATTAAAATGAGAGATTTGTTAAGCATGGAACATGGGTCTTAGAAACCACAGCTAGCTAGCTCCTAACGAAAACAGCTCCGTATTGGTCCATTAAGAGCGACAGCTGAAGATTCGGTGGGGGAGCTATCTCGAACTATGTACCATTGAATAGCAATGATTAACAAATTAGACATCTAATCTCATCGAGTAATTTTTTCATATTTATCTGACTTAATATTACTACGTGTTCATGGAATAGATAGTATATTTTCGACGGAAAAAAAAAGGTTAATTTGTTTTTAAGGTACCTCTTCTCAGTCTCAACGATGTCAGCAGTGTAACTGCTGCCCTTCTTCCTGCAAATTAACCACAAAGTTGTATTAATATCAACCACAAATCTACAAAAAAATACAATATAGTTTGATATATAACACATCTTGTACATGCAAAGAGCTTTTTTTTATTTTTTATTTTTTATTTTTACGGTTAAGTAGCTTTGTCCAGAGGGCCGGGTACGTAAACTCGAGTCCTGCTGTAACTTTGCATTCATGCTGCACCGCTGAGCTACTCGCAGGGACGAAGCTACGCTTTTCCCCCAATTTCTTTTGAAAAAACAATTTCACTCCCTATATTTTATCGTAAATAACAACTAACCATGGATTCAGATATTCAAATCAATGAATAATAACAAGCTCGATTATTCAAGAAAACATTAAACATGAGATGTACAATAGCAGAAGACTTACACACACTGGCTCTTGTCAGCACAGTCGCAGTTGCCGCATTTGTCAGACATTTTTGATTTCTTAAGCAAATTGGTAATTAACTCAAAGTAATTAATAGAACTCTTGTATGTTTTGATTGCTTATATCTCCAAATCTATGCAATGAGGTCTCCTATTTATAGGAGGAAAAGAAGATGGTAGTGGGCTTTGGCTTGAATGGATGGGATGGGAAAGGGTATGGGCAATGTGGACCGATAAGGGTGAGAAGAGGAGCGAGCACACGCCTCTAGGAACCGTCCGAAGGAATCTTGATAATGGAATTGCTTGGCCATCTTTGCGCCTCTCATGTCTACTTCCTGTCACTTTTTTCTCTTTTAGAAATTAGAAGCAACTGATGATATGAAACTGATCTTTCTTTTGTTCGTGTCTTCTAATTTTCTTCCATCTTTCAGTCTCGATATCTTTTTCCTTCTTTTTCTTCTAAAAAAATGTTCAAATAATCGATAATGATATAAGCTTAGTTAATATTCATTGTGGTCAAGTGGTAAATGATTTGTCCACCTTTAATTAAAGTTTTAAGTTCGAGCCTTAGGAATATAAAATTATATTAAAAAAATCGTCATTTTTTGAGGGCGCGGTATAATTCAAATGAGATTAAACATAATTAAGATGACACCCAGATATAAACTTATTTAATTTTGTAAACTGAGCATTATTTTAATAAGTTTACTTTTCCTTTTTTTGCTATAAACACAAATTGCAAATTAGGAACACGTTTTTTAACTTGAAACTTAAACTTTCTATACTAGAAAATATTATTAAACTACAAACTTATTGATATGATATTAATTAGAAGGAAAGAGGGTACCTTTTTGGAAAATAATATAGTTTTTATTTATTTATTTGTGATAGCCAAGGGAAGTCAAGTTGGAGAAATCAAGTTGGACTAGAAATAGAATGATGTTAGATTAGAGTTGAAAATGAAAGATGAGGAATATGGAAACGTATGGCCACCCTTTGACGAAAAAGACAGTGATTAACTAATATATGATATTTTTTTAATAAAAAATTTGATTATATTATTAATTATTATCACGATATTAGGAATTAAATTCATAATTTATGTAATAGAAATAATATGTAACTTTTAAATCCAGTTATAAAGCACATTAATCAACTTCCTCTAATGATTTTTAAACCATACCTTCAAGGATAGTAAAATAATAATATAATAATATATTTAATAGTGAATTTCTTATAGGAACAAGAATATGAGTAATTGTTTGAGAAGACGATAATCATTGCTCTTGTAGTTAAGGTGGTCGAAAAAAGGTCTTCATTATGATATAATTTCTTTTTTAAAGTTTCATACAATTTTTTAAATCTTAAAAAATCAGAAAAAGAAAGAAAAGAATTTGAGAGTTGGAGTTGGGCAAGGCTAATAACTCGTTTAATTGGGCTGGGTTAGAGCGGAGTTGGGCCTGGGATAAAAAAACGTTTAATAGTAGTAATTTGAGACAAATATAAGGAAAACTCTCTTTTGTTTTCAACTTCTTTTACTTTTCTTACCCAAAAAACTTCCTCTACTTTTTTCTGATCTAGTAGTTGTTGTCTCTAGTTGTGTTTAGTAACTTTTTTCTTTTTACCGCAGTCATCCATGGAAAAATATAAGTGTTCCTCTCAACCTTGACGCAATAAAACAAGTTCATTTATCTAGTTGCTATTGAAAGAAAAATAATTGAAATTTTGTGGTTAATCGGTCAACAGGAATGCATTTTACACTAAAAAAAAGCAGCTTAAACCGACGGGAAAATATCATCGGTAACTTGCGAAATCTATCGATAGCGGGATTTTATCGATGGGTGTCCGTTGATACATGAGACATCGCTAACGCGATTTATATTAAGGGGCACATCTCGTCAATAACTATCAACTTCTCGCGACCATCGAAAAATACGTGTTTTATCGACAAGATCATGCCCGTCGATAAAACGCGTATTTTTATTATCCATAGGCATGATCCCGTCGATAATTTTTCATTTTTCCAAAAATAAATATCCCCCCCACCATCTTTGTATTTCACTACTAGTGGGGAGGTGAAATTCGATTCCTGGTCTGGTGGTACATGGCCAAGGGGCTAGACTAGGGGTAATTCTTCGATATTATTATCTATTATTTATTTTTATATTATGTTGTCTAGTAAAATATTTAATTAAATATGTATTAGAATAAAAATTAAATATGTATTAGAATAAAAAAATTTATTTTCTATTAACAATATATACATCAAAAGTTAAAAGACACTTACTTAAACCTTGAAATCTCGTAGTACTTTCTATATACAAGACTAATTATGCGTCTGCGCAAAGGATGAGTATATTATTTGTTTAGTTTACATTAATGAAATTTTATAATATAAGAGTCTAAAGAAGTAAAATTTATTTTAATATAATATAATAGAAGATTCAAATTGATTATATATAGTTTCATACATTATTAATTTTTTAAAATACAGTTATGAAATATAATAAAAGATTTTATTATCATTTAAATATTTTTATTAATAAATAATTAAACCCTAAACTCTCATACACGTACGACATACTCATATCCTATACCCAAAACCTCAAACTTATACCCTATACCTAAATCTCAAATTTCATATATAATTATAACTAATATATATATATTATAATTATATATATTTAAATATTTTTATTATTTAAATATTTTTATTAATTCAAATAAATTAAACTCTAAACTCCCCTATTCGTACCCTTGATTGAGCGCTAAAATGTCTTGTTTTCATCATCCTTTTACGTCTATTTTAGGATGATGATACTGCTAATTCTCAGGTTTTTCACTCCTTTCTTGCAGAACATGTTGCTGGAGAGCAATTCATTCATTTGGAGCTGAAACTACCTGTTAAAGAGCAATTTCTAGTGAAGAGTGCAGAAACAGTCCTTATCCCAGTCTTGGGATAAGGCGAGTAAGATATGGGTAGTTTTAACCTCGGACGCGCCTGCCAGTTGTCCCTTCTAGAAGAATTAAACCAGCGAAAGCCCACTTCAGTTAGAAGTCCCAATCTCCTATTTTGTTGCAGAAGAGATTAAAACAATTTTATCTAGCTGGATTTTATTCCCTTTTAGATTTAAAAACATTAAAACTTATCGGGTTAATATATAGCAACCGACTAGCGCTAGGTTTCCCTTCTTTTTCTTTTCCCGAATATTTCTTCTTCTTTGTTGGAACAACAGCCATAGTTGGAGCTGAAAACGTTGTTTGGTATTCTTTCTCTTTAATTAATTAATTCTAGTTTATGCTTTCATCTATTTTATTTATTTATTCCTTATGATGATCGGCTAAGCTCTTCTATTCCTTGTGAGGATTTACCAGCCATGCTTAATTGATTGTGAGGTCTAAAAGCTGTTATTAAATCTCATCTTTCATCTCTAATTGTTTTAATTAAATGTCAATTTATGCATACTTCTATTGAAGCTTGATCAACTGCACTAGGATTTGCATGATTCCTTTCTTCTCTTGATACCTTGGAGTCTACACTGTAGAAGGAGATATGAAGGCAACCAACTGATCGACGGATCATATTAGAAAATAATTAGAGTCTGGTTTACAGGAGCAGACACTTCTATCTCCTGAACATGGGAAGGTCTCTCACGGTAGAATTATTTGGTCATTTTATTAGACCTAATAGAATAACGTCTTTAGGCCATTAAATAGACCAAGGACCTTAATAGGTAGAAACCTTTAAGAATCTTGAATAGGTAGAGAGTAGGAGATCTAGGTGGAAACCTGATCTCTATAGCCGCCTGTAAGTTTGGTTTTGAAAATACTTGAATCGATGATCAATCAATCTAATACATGAGCTCATTGGAATCCTCACTGGGAATTCATCACCTCTGATTTCGCACACATCACCCATTTATTGCTTTCTGTTATTTCTATTTCTTAATTATTCACAACGTCAATATTGGTATTTACCACTCGTTACATTCCTAGTCTTTTACAAAGAAATTTAATTGCCACCGAATCCCTAAGGATGAACCTTTTACCACTTGCTACTGTTTTAAACTACATGTGCATGGTAGATTGTATTTATTTAATTTTGACAGTTTCGGCAACAATCAAATTTTGGCGCCGTTGCCGGGGATTCATCGGAACTAATTGATTTTTTTTTGTTTTATGACCAGGTCCTCTTGTTAGCAATTAAACAACCTAGAGATAATCAGAAGCAGAGGACAGAAGAAGAAAAAAAAAAGATCCAGAAAGTAACTCGTCATCAGACGCAGCATCAACAACAAAGGGACTCTCTCCCAGGCCTGGGAGAGAGCACATCTGCACTTAGATGGCCAGTGCAATAGAGGTACGGTTAAATTTCATAGATAATAAAATCAATGCAATAATTCTTCGTCTTGCTTCTGTTGCAGACTAGATGAAACAATCCACATATGGATATGGAGTGCCTGGTTTCCAATCACATCCTTGGGCGAATGCCCACAACTACAATCAAGGATGAGAGTATCCCCTGAATTTCAACTGGACTACACAACAGCCACAACAGCCACCACAATCACAACAGCCCCTACAAATCACTAGTGATCCGATGGAAGATATGCTCAAACAGTGTATGCAAGCTACTCAAGCTAGCATATCAGCTACTCAACTTAGCATACCAACCATGCAGAAAGAAATGGCAGAGCTGAAAAGAAATGTACCAGAGCAAGGAAGGTTGCCATCAACTACTGTAGACAACCCAATATATAATGTTAGTTCTATGACATTAGTAAGCGGGACTGAAATTCCAGACAGAACGGTCCTTCCCCCAGGCCCGGGGAAGAAGCCATCAGAAGTCCTTGTCCCAGACCAGTTCGAACCAGAGGCAGAGGTAATTCCTAAAAAATCAATCAAGGTAAATCCTACTCCAAAACCAGTACTGCCCCAGAAGGAACAACAAGAAATTCCTCTTCCCTTCCCATAAAAGTCTTGGAAGACCAAGGAGGAAAGGGAAATGAGAGTTGTTTTAGATATTTTTAAAATAACGCCAATCAATCCTATTCCAAAACCACCAGTACTGCCCAAGAAGGAAGATCAGGTAATCCCTCTTCCCTTCCCTTACAAGTCTGAAAAGATCAAGAAGGTAAGGGAAGAAAAAGCTATTCTTGATATTTTTCGTAAAGTAGCCATTAACGTTCCTTTACTTGATATGATTGCTCAAGTTCCTAAATATGCAAAAAATTTAAAAGAATTATGTACTAACAAGAAAAATCTTGCAGGCATAGAAAGAATCAACTTGAATGAGAATGTATCTGCGGTTTTTCAAAAGAAGTTACCTAACAAATGCAAGGATGGAGGGACATTTGCAATTCCTTGCAAGATTGGAGAGAAGAGCATAGAGAAAACGCTATGTGATCTTGGCACTAGGATTAATATTTTGTGATTAACCGTTTTTAAGACTTTAAATATTGGTGAACTGAAGGAAACAAAAGTTGTGATTCAATTAGCTGATAGGTCTACTATATACCCTGTTGGTGTTATTGAGGATGTGTTAGTACAGGTTGATAACTTTGTCTTTCCAGCTGACTTCTATCGTGTAGATATGGACAACGAGCATTCAACAAAATCTACCCCTTTTTTAGGACAGCAAGGGCGAAGATTGATATGGCAGGAGGGAGTTTAACATTGGAATTATGTGATGAAATTATTAAATTCAATATGTATGATGCCATGAAATTTCCAAATGACATGCATAGTGTGAATTGCATAGATTTTATTGATCCTAACGCTAATAATATTGAGAAATTAAATGCTACTAATCCTTTGGAGTATGTTTTTAGCAGAAACATTGACAGTCCGAAAAAGATAGAAAAGGAGAAAGTTTTAGAAATCAGCAAGGAGATTAAAGAAACTGTGTTTGAACTTGAAGTTTCTAATTCCTATGATAAACTTTCTTATGAAGTTAAAGTACAAGAAACTCATAAAGAAATTCTCCCTTCAGTTTTGTAGACACCGAAGATCGAGCTGAAAACCTTGCAAGGAGAATCGAAGGAAGAAAGGCTTGCGAGGGTACTAAAGGAGTACGAAGAGGCTGTTGAATGGAGGATAGCCGACATTAAGAGGACTTCTTCTTCCATCCATGTGGCAATGTGTAGCCCACAAACCACTTGAAATAAAAGAGGAAGTGTCTAGTCCAAAGACATTAAAACATGACGCTTCTTGGGAGGCAACCCAAGTCCTTCAATTAATTTATTTTGTTTGAATAAAATTGCTGTCAATGAGAGATTTCTTATGGAGTTTTCATTTTTCTTGACAGGTTTAGAGAATGCGGTAGAACGATCAGACTGCCTCTGTCCCAGGTCAAACACCTAGACCTAACTAGGCCTTATCCCAGACCTGGGATAAGAGTCTAAGAGTAAGAATCGGGAGAACGGAAGCACGCCACGGCTCTCAACAGGATGCTGCTAATGTTGCTTCTTGAGAACCCACCTGTCCCACCACAACCTTGATTGCCCCAGGTACTTTCCTTCCTAGTTTTCTTTTCTTTTCTTTTATTTTACGTCGAGTCTTTTCCCTTTCTCACACTTTGAGGACAAAGTGTTGTCTAGTGTGGGGGAGGAACTATTATGTGAGCATGGTTGTTTTGATTGTTTGATTGAAGTCAGTTGTGTGAGTCAGTCTGTTTGAGTCGAGTCACTTGAGTCAGTTTGTATTTATTTTTAGTTTTCTGGTCTGATGCATGAATTTTGTTCTTATTTTTTATTTTTTAACTTAGGCTGTTTAGTTCGTCACTGAAACTACATTTAGATGCTTGTCTAGGCGAAACAATGCTTTAGTAACAGGGGAGTGAATGAGCGTAACATGATCAATGCCTAAGGGGCATATTTCCTAATGTAACCCAAACATTAACCATCCACATGGTCGAAAAGACATCTAGCTTAGGAGCTGAAGTGTAATTAGGATGACAGAAACTAAAGAATGACGACGATGTTGCGTTTGAGCTGTGCTAATAAGTCCAATTTGTTAAATATGCTATATGTGAAAAGTGTTAGAAAGTCTTGCATAGTAGAAAAAATTAGCACAAAGTGGTAGTTCTGGGAGTTGGAGAGCCCAAAAAGAACAAGCGCTGCTATAAAAAGAAAAAAATTAAGGTTGCTTGTAAAAATAAAAAGGGCAAAATTTTGCTATGCAATAAAAGACAATAAATGGCATAGTGGTTTAAAAAGCATGTCACTTTGGAATTGCACTGATATTTGCTCAATCGGTAGGAAAAAGAGATGCATTTTCTATCCCTTGATTATTCCTAAGATCTAGAGGTGGATGTCTTGATACCATGTGGAAGGGGTATGTTTAGGGTATTGATTGGCCCTTGTTAGTCTAGCATTGGGTCGGTTAGGTGAGTGTCTTGGTAATTTCAGTGATGAGTTAAACAACCAAAAGAAGAACTCTAGGTCTTGGTGTCTGTTGTGTTTTGATGTGTTTTGATTTGTTTTTCATTTGATGCTTGAGAGAAAGCATAGGCTAGTGTGGGGGATTTGATTGAGCGCTAAAATGTCCTATTTTCATCATCCTTTTACGTCTATTTTAGGATGATGATACTGTTAATTCTCGAGTTTTTTCACTCCTTTCTTGCAGAACATGTTGCTGGAGAGCAATTCATTCATTCGGAGCTGAAACTACCTATTAAAGAGCAATTTCTGGTGAAGAGTGCAGAAACAGTCCTTATCCCAGGCCTGGGATAAGGCGAGTCAAATATGGGCAGTTTTGAACTAGGACGCGTCTGTCAGCTGTCCCTTCTAGAAGAATTAAACCAGTGGAAGCCCACTTCAGTTAGAAGTCCCAATCTCCTATTTTTTTGTAGATGAGATTAAAATAATTTTATCTAGTTGGATTTTATTCCCTTTTAGATTTAAAAACATGATAAGAATTTGTCTGCTGCCGAAGGATCGATGGGAAAAGGGGCTTCTCGAGTTCAGTGTCCACGGTGGTCCGATGTACCTGCAAGATGCCGGAGGGGGTCTCCGGCGGAAACACTCCGATGCTTAAGTTAGTACTAGTGATAAGAATGACAGAGCTTGGGCCAGTAATTTCTGCTTACCTTCCTCCTTTGTGGGGGAGGTATTTATAAGCAAGAGTGGGGCGTTTCTGGATGATCTTAGTCGTAAGGTGCTAACGCGCCCGTCAGGGGGTTAAGACCCCTTGTTGATGAGATAAGCTACCGCTGTGCTAGATATAGGTATAGGGGTAGGCGTTGCCTAGGCAAGGCGACGCCTAGGCCCCTCTCGGGGAGCCTGACTTGGCCTGGGATTGGATAACGCCATGTATTACGACATTGTGATGTGTGAGACCCCCTCGCTGATGTCGACCATCCCAGCATTAGTCACTTAGAGGGAGGCGATAAACTCGGTGTTGCCGTGACGGTAGGAACAACATTCGCTTTCTCTCCCCGCAGGGTACAAGATGAAGATACCCTTGTCCTTAGGTATATTGTTATCATAAGCCCAACTGAAAATGAGCCCGAGTGTTCACCAAGGGCTAACTCTTCTTCTTTGGCTTGACAGTCTTTTACACACTGGGGCGGCTCTTTCTTAGGAAACGACCCTGCCTTGGTCGCCGTTCTTCTGGGTCTATAAATTGGAGTTTTCTCTCGTGCAAATTTCCCACACTTTTTCGCTTTTTCCTTTTACCTTTTCACCATGGATGAGCTAACCAGAAATTTCCTGATCTCCAAAGCTCTGACCCTCAAAAACCTCACTGAGGGTGACATCGGGTTCTTGGAGAGGATGATCACCAAGACTTCGGAGGATGTTCTGGAGTTGCAAGGATTGTTAACCCCCGTTCTGTCTTGGCAGCTGGGAATATCTCTGGAGGATTTTAGCCCTTTGGAGAGTTTGGCGAAGTTGGCCACCACCACCTCCCATATTGAGGTAGTTGCTTCTATGCTGCAGCAGAGGAAGGACCTGCTGGCCTGCTGCTTGAAGGGTATGAGGGTCTGTTCTGCCAAACTGACTTCCGTTGCTGACGCCTTGAAGGAGGTTCCCGTCGTGCCAGGGGAGGACGATGCCGGATCCAACGCCTGACTACTGTCTTTGCTCCTTCCTGTTTCTTTTTCTTACGTTTTCTTGTACATGCGTCTAAACGCTAAGGCCGTTCAGGCCATAAATAAATAAATGGTTGTTTCTGCTATTATCAGGTCTTCTTTTCCCTTGCTTGATTTTTAGGGGTGTGTTTGTTGGAGGCATCCGTTGTAAGCCCAACCGAAAATGAGTGTTCCTCGGGACGCAGCATTGCAGTGGTTATGTCCCGGGAATCAGCAATGAATGTCCTGCCTCAACTGTTTCCCGTGCCGCCTTCCCAGGGGTAGGTAGTTGGGCGGTTTTTTAGTGCCCCTTGATTGGCGCATTTAACCAGCGGTTATGCCTGTGCCGGATCGAATTCTGCAATTACGGTTACCTTTTTCAGGCGCCTTAATTGTTTTTCAGAGGCATGCGTGGGGATCGGAGCACTTCTTGGTCTATTTAAGGGAGTTGTTTTCCCCGTTTTCTGTTCATCTTCATCTTCTTCTTTCCTTTTACTTATTTGCAAGTCGTATAGTAGATTTCTATTTTTTGAGCACCGCTGATCACGACTCCCTGCCAACTCCTCCAACCTCGCCGGACTCAGATCATCCCCCTCCGTCACCACCATGGAGGCCTCCAGCCCATCGAAAGGGTCGCAAGAGGCAAAGGGAGAAAACCCCCACGGTATCCGTCGCGGCCTTGGATTCTTCTGGTTCCACTACTCGAGAGACTGGCAAACGCTTTCCTCTATCTGACCATTCGTTGGAGGAAACTTTCTCTATTGATGTTGGTGCTGGGGCGGTAGGGTCATGTACCAAGGAAAAGTCAGGCCCGTCAGGGCCCTGGAAGGGAGTGGATGAACCCTCTCCACCTGCTAACGAGAAGATGCCATTCCTGGATGACAACGGGGTCTATCACTATGGCATTTACTGGCCCGAAGAGGATTAGTGCCCTTATGCTAGGCATACTGTACATGCCTTTTGGCATTTTATGAAAGAAATGTTGCTTTCTATCTTTTTTCTTTGTCACTGTCTCTCCGTCAGCATGATGGTCTCGCTGATAGCTAACGCGAGGGGTTAACCTTACTGAGGCAACCACCTCGCGATTATCTTGACTGCGTCAACTTTGTCTCCCTTTGAGGAATCACGACGAATAACTTCTTCTTCCCCAATTCCTTTACTGTGTTTCCATATGGCCACCTTCTTTTTACACGCGTCCCCACGTGATTGGTAGCTCAATTAATGCGGTGGCATTTTAACCCTTTTAAAAAGGACCATTTTCTCTTTCCAACACTTTTGCCTTCGCTTCAAATTTTCCTTTTCGTCTTTCTTCGTTTCTCGGAATAACTCCTGGTCGCCGGCCGTCGTCCGCCGAGAGTCACCCGTAAATCTTCCCTTCTAAAGTACCCTTTCAATTCTCTCAGATTTCCTATTTTATTATGGTTAGGAATAGGCCTCGCCAGGTTATCTGGAGACCCATGGATCCAGAGGTCGCACAATCACCCAGTATTTTTACATGCAATGTGGTTCTAAAAGCCGAACTAGAGGAACATGGTATTACCTTCCCTCCCGGGTATGAGCCCCCTGTTCCTGAAAGTCACATGCGGCTTCACGATCCAGCGTGGGGTTTCTGTAGGCTACTTTATTTTAAGATGTTTCTTTATGGTTTCTGCTTTCCCGTTCATGAATCAATACTAACGCTGCTGCGGGAGTACAACCTTAATCCTGCCCAAATAACTCCTTCTTCCTGGTGTGGGGTTTATGCCTTTCTTCGCGCTTGCGAGTTGAGGAACATTCTCACCCCATCTCCCAATTTATTTCGCAAATTCTTTAGTATGAATTGTCATGATTGTTTAATCGATATCACTCCTCGATGGGATGACGCGTTCGTGCAGTCGTTCTGGCAGCGATTTTATGGTTTTGAGAAGGGTGTAGCTGACTGGAAAAGCAGTTTCTTCGTTCTCGAGCTACCGTCCCATTTGTGGCACATTAACTTCAACCAGGAGCTCATAGGCCCCGTTTGGGCTAATCCCACGATACTGAGCAGAGCCGAGCTACAGCAAGCTAACGCTTTGTTGGACATGGATACCTGCTATCGTATCCACGAATTTGCTTTATTCAAGCCTCTGGAGGAGTGCATTATGGGTAAATCTGCCTCTTTTCTTATTTTCTTCTATATTCGTTTCTGGTCTTAACACGCTTCTTTTACAGAAGATGTTGACGGTCAATCACCTGGTAACGTTGGCACTCCTTTGAATGTGACGCCACTTCAAACTTTACCGGCCTCTCCCCTTGCCGAAGGCTCCAACCGCCAAGGCGCTCGGCCTCAGAGGAGAAGAATCAAGATGGTTGCTCGGGGAGGGCGAAGGCTCGGCGGCTCTGTCCAAGCTTCTCGCTTCGTCAAGAATTGGCTACCTGATCGTCGCAAGGGAACAGATTCCAGCCAAACCACGACAAGGGTGATTGATAGCGACGACGAGGATACGGATGTTAAACCAGACCTCCGTCATGCTTCTTCCTCTTGTCGGAAGAAGCTTCGAGTAGACACAAGTAGACGGGCTACCGGGGTATCTTCTGTTAACGCGATGGCTGCTCCTATACCTGCCGCTCCGTCTAAGGCAAGTACTTCCCAGTCGGTGAAGAGTACTGAGGCGTCGACTGCTACCTGTCCTGCTGAGGTGGGGACCACACCGATGGCAGGTCCTCTACCTACTGCTAACGCTCCTGACTCTCCGATTTCTCACTACATTCCCGATGTAATAGCCACGTTTTCCGCTGCGGACCCAGCTACCGAGTTGCCGCCTAAAGCCCTTCCTCAGCTGTTTTTTACTCCTATCTCGAATGTGTTTACTGAGGGTTCCTCTTCGACCCCATCAGTCAATCTTTCCTACGGCGGCCCTAACGGGACCCCTGCCTATCGTATGAACTTGACATGGTTCTATTTTGACGGTCTCCGTGCTGCTGGCTTACCCAAACCCTTTTCCAGAGATGAGTTTACCGCGCCCTTGATAGGGGAAATGATGAGTTCCCGCAAAGAGAAAGAGAAATTTCTTCAGCTTTCTCCGAAGGCCCGTCACCGGCATGTTATGAATGACTCCCTGGATACCTTCCGTCATCTGAACTATCTGTTTGACATTCATGATCGCGAGTTGCGAAATTTTTCTAGCACGGTATGCGCTCAGAAGGTGCAGCTTGACCGATCAGCGGACCATGTGAGGTTGCTAACGCGTCTTTATGAAGAGTCACAAAAGGAACTAAACTGAGAGAGATCCGCAGGGAAAGCGAAGGTGGAGGTTCTGGAGGCAGAGTTAGCATTAGAAAAGAAGAAAAATCTCCTTCTTCACGAAGAGATGCTAGCTCGAGAAGAGGAATTTGCTAAGACACCGCTAAAGTTGGAGTGGTGGAAAAAGAAGGTCTTGGAAACCTTTACTTCTGGATTCGCAGCCCGCTTTAAGGGTGATTCTTCTGATCCGGCACAGGTTACTAATTATATCTCCGCCGTGGTGGATGAGGTTAGCAAAGGTGGGAATGGCTTATTTACCCCGGAGAGGGAAAAGGGCTGATGACAACGGTAGTAGGATGTGTGACTTTTTTCCTCAAGGGGTAGCTTGAGTACTGCAGTAATTTCCTGGATGTCCCCCTTTGACTATTATTCCTATTGCTATCTGTATTTCTTTATTTTTCCATGAGAATCATTTGACATTGTTCCTTCTGTAATAATGCTGACGCCATATAGCCCTTATCGCGCCGTTTGATTCACTGTGTCATTGCTTGTTATCTTCGTTATCTTCTTTACACCGTCATGTCGTTTGGTGAGGCTAGCACTGCTTTTTAGGTCATTAAATGCCGCAGTCTCCCCATTAATGCGATTTAAAAAGTAATGATGAATAAAAACACGTGTCCTTTCCGTGGAGAGGCGTTTGAAACAGGTGTCTTCTAGGGAGACGCGAATGCTGAAGCGTTTCCTCATTGTTTTGAAACTTATGCCTTCTCGCGCGTGTATCGCACTCTTTGTCACGCTGCTTTGCCATGTGTCGGTCGCTGATTTGTCATACCTTTTTACCCTCTCAGGGTTATATATAACATTTTCCCTATCTCCTTCTTCTTTTTTAATCTCCTTTTCCGTTGTTTCCTTCTGGAAAATAACTCGCGTCGCTCCTTCTTTCTTGGTCTGGGTCTCCTGGTATTTTCTTTTGCTAAGGTACACATCCCTTTCTTTTCTCTTTCTTTCTCCTTTGTTAGTCATGGCTAAAACTCGTTCTAAAAAATCTGCCGAGGAAGGGGATCCTCAAAGGGCTGTTGGGGAAGAGAAAATTGATAGTACGCCCACTTCTCTCAATACACTACCTTTAATGCATCGCAAGTTAGCCGAGTCCCATGCTCGGTTCCCTAAGGATTATCCCGTGCATACTACTTCTGAATTGCTTCGCCTGAATAGTGTTTTGCCCGGTAATAATAGAATGATGTATGCCAAATTGTTTGATCATGGGTTTTGTCTTCCCCTTGATCCGCTCGTGAAATTATTGCTGGATGAGTTTGACTTGGCTCCGGCTCAGTTGAGCCCCAACGCGATCTGCGTTGTTAGCGCCTTTGCGGCATTGTGCCTCTTCAAAGGGATTGAATCCCCCACTCTGGCGTTACTTCACAATATTTTTCAGCTGTATTCTCGCAAGGAGGTGATATCAATATCTCCCCGTTATGAAGATGACTCACTGAAGCCCTTTACTTGGAAGCTTATGGGCATCGAGTCTTCTGTTCCTCGTTGGAAAGAAGAATTTTTTGTTGTTGAGCTGCCGGAGCCTTTATGGAGGGTCGGCTTTAACGAGGAAATTAAAGATGGGGCTTGGGGTAACAGGAAACCCCTTTCTGACCCGGAAGACGGCTGGTTGAAGACATTGCTTCAGTTAGATTTCAGCGTTGATGCCCGTAAAGTGGCTAACGGGTTGGATATGGAGGAATGCAAAAAGGGTGAGCGTTTGGCCTTTTTCTTTTATATTGCAGGGAAGTACTAACGCTAACGCTTTGTAACTGTGCAGTGCCTCCACCCGGTTGGGAGCCTGAGTATTTCCGAAGGAAGAGGAAACGGGAGGAAAAGAAAAAGGCGGAGGTTGAAGCCAAAGCTGCCGCAGCTGCTGCTGCTATTGAATGGGAGGCTACCGCTGCTGCTCCAGATACTGCCCAAACGCCGCCTCCTCAAACTCGGGTTGTGAAGAAGAAAAGGGCTAGGAAAACGCGCGCTACACATCTCGTTTCTTCCCCGACTGTCATTTTCTCAAAGGCGACAACTGATACGATCCCTTGTGGCATTCCTCTGGGCACCCAGGTATTTATTTATCTCCCCCCTACTGCTTTCTCTCTTTTTGCGCAATTTTCTTACTATGCTTTGTGTTGTTTAGGAAGTAGGTGTTGCTCCTGCTCATTCATCCTCTCAAGGTGATATGTCTATCGCGGAGTCCCTCCGAGAGCGACAGAAGAAGGCTCGTTATGAGCTTCAACATAGCCCTTCGTCGTCTACTGCTAATCCTCCTCTGACGGCCCATGGGGGCGGGGGTGCGGCTGTCGAGCAGTCGCAAGGTGCTAGTTTTGGCTGCGATCCTCACGTTTTAGGTGATTCTCCGATTTATTCTACTTATGTTGCTGCTGCCTTTAATTCGAACACTCTTAATCTCGGAACGCTTGGTGGAGAAGGGTCTTCTGTTCCCAATGTGGGAGGTTCCAACAGTCGTCCTCCTTCTCCCTCTACTCTACTTTTTGTTCCAATGTCTCCTCCTACTGCCTCGAGAGGTGGCCCTGCTCCCAACTTGATGACAGACGCCTCTTCGTATGTTCCTCCTCTCCTCCCTACTCTCCAGATTGACTTGCGCTCCTTTAGAGATAACATTCTGTAGTTTCCAGCGGATGCTACTGATGACACTATCCTTGCGTCTACCTCCTAACTGGCGGCCGAGATAATGTTTCTTCAAAGGGAAAGAGACGCTTTTGTGGCTAAGAGTCAACAGGAGTGCATAAACTTTCTTCGCACTCAGGTGTTTTCTTCATTCTGCCATCTCCACTACATGGATGAGGAAAACGCTAGAGTGGTGGCAAACGGGCAGGGGGAGATAGATAGGCTAGTGTCTGAGCGTCAGGGTTATCTGGACGCCCTTACTGCTGCCAAAAAAGAAACAGAGACTGCCAAGCGGGAGGCCGAGGGCGCTAAGCAGGAGGTGGAAGCTGTCAGGCTCGCCTTAGAGGAAGAAAAATAGAAAAGTGCTACCCTGACCGAACGCCTTTCTCAAGAGGAGACCGAGCTTCGTCAGGAGAGACAGAGGAATGCTGAGATATCTGCCGAGCTTGCCCTTTCTGCTGAGAAGTGTCGTTGGTACTTGAAGGAAGGCGGGGGAATCATGTCGGAGGCTTTCATGTTTTATCATGGGGTAGAGAACCTTCGTATTGAATCTCTCGCTGATTACTTTGATAAGAGGATCCTAACCTTTTCTGATGAGGGCTTTTACCACTCGAGATCCGCTCAGCAAGGAGGAGGCAATACATCAACTGCTCCTTAGGCATCGTGCTTTATGTGTTTTTGATTTTGTGACCGATGCGTCCTCCTCTTTTTTGTAATATTGACAATACTGCTTCTTTCTTGGTTAGGCCGCTGCTTTTTGAATGGAATTTCTTTATCCACTTCGTTTCATAATGCTATTTGTGCGATTGTTCAACCACGGCGTTTGGTGTCGTGTTTCTATTTTTGGGGATATGTCATTTCTGTATTTGTGTGACTTTCACTTCAGGCTCCTCGGCTGCATCTATCTGTTGACTTATCATTGTGTCTCGCGGTAGTATTCCCATGGGTGAGTCAGCGTTACTTCTGTCCCTGTTGCGCTCAAATCAATGCCACCTTTTGAATTCTTTTAGTCTTGTTACGTTCAGACCTGTTGCGATGATGTTGCTGTGACATGGACACCTTTCCAACTCTACTTCACTGGGTATCAACCGCTCGGTTACAAGCTGGGTGTCTTTTTCTTTCCAAATGTCGAAGATTGGCTTGGGGCGTGCCTCGTCTTAGTGAGCCGTCTGATCAGGACCGGGCATCACAAAGATAGGATTTTCACTCCCAAGCGTTGAAACCTCGCGTCTCTGGAGCGTGCCTCGTCTTAATGGGCTGTCTATGTGAACACGGTTGCCACAAGGATAGGATTTTCACTTCCAGGATGGAGTTGCTGTCTCCTCGAGGCGTGCCTCGTCTTAATGGGCCGTCTATGTGAGCACGGTTGCCACAAGGATATGATTTTTACTCCCGAGGATGTCGGGGCGTGCCTCGTCTTAATAGGCCGTCTATGTGAGCACGGTTGCCACAAGGATAGGATTTTCATTCCCGGGGGCGTTGGGGGCGTGCCTCGTCTTAATGGGCCGTCTATGTGAGCACGGTTACCACAACTTGTGTATATTTGGCATAATATAGCGTTGGGAGTGAAGATTTGGCTCGTAAACTGCGTTCCGTTGTTGCTGACCAGTACACGTGGTACCCCGAATCGCATGATGACTTGGTGTTTAAAGAAATGCCAAATTTTCTCAGTGGTGATGGTGGCTAACGCCTTGGCTTCCGCCCATTTTGTGAAATAGTCTACCGCCACGACCACAAATTTTAGCTGAGATCTGGCTTTCGAAAACGGGCCCAAAATATCAATGCCCCATTTGGCAAATGGGCATGGAGCGACTATCTCTGAAATCTACACGGCGGGTTTCCTAGGGATCTTAGCATATTCTTGACATTTCTGACAGGTCTTTACAAAGTTATGGCAATCTCTTCGAATGGAGGGCCAATAGAACCCTGACCGAAAGACTTGGGATGCCAAGGTGTCGCTGGCGACGTGCATGCCGCATATCCCTTCGTGAATTTCTCGCAATACGTGAAGGCCTTCCTGCTCCGACACGCACTTAGCGGCCGGATGAGAGAAACATCTCCGGATTAATTCTCCGTTGTAGTACGTGCATCGCGCCGCTCGTTTCAGGATTTTCCTTCTTTCCGCGTTTTCCTCCGGTAGCTCCTCATATTTCAAATATTTTATTACTGGGATTCTCCAGTCATTTTCTATCTCCTCCACACAAAGCGATGTTTGTTCTTCCATGAAAGAAGGTGTGGATAGTTCCCCGTAGTGCACATCCCGAGGTACGGAGGTTTCTAAATTGGCTGCCATTTTGGCGAGGCTGTCTGCCTCCACATTATCCTCCCTGGGAATATGCTCGAAGATGACCTGGGTGCCTTTTCCCTGTATTTTCGACAGCTCACGTTTTACCTTGGCCAAGTATTGGATCATAATAGGTTCTCTGGCTTGAGAGTTCCCCAGGACTTGATCTATAATTAGTTTAGAATCTCCGCGTATCGTTAAACGTAGACCGCGTTTCATTTCTGTGGCATGTGCAGCGTCGATGGAGAAGCTATTCCCTATTCTGAGCCCTGCTAGCAACGCTTCGTATTCGGCCGCATTGTTGGACAATGGTTGTAAGATTCTGATGGCATATCGTATTTCCATGTCGTTTGGTCCAATGAGGAAAACACCCGCGCCTGCTAACTCTTGATTTTTTGCTCCGTCCACGTGAATATAACCCATGAGTCCGTATAAGTTTCCGGGGTCGACAGGTATGAATCCTCTGGTTCCTTTTTTGATGGGTCTACCAGCGCATCTTTCGTAAATGTGCATTCCGCTATGAAGTTAGCTAACGCTTGGGCTTTAACGGCCAGTCTAGCCTTGTACTGCAACCCATATTGTTCGAGTTCGATTGCCCAAATTAGCATTTTCCCTGAGGACTCTTGCTTTCTAAAGATTTTTCTCAAAGGCTGACCAGTGAGTACTGTGACGGGGTGGGCTTGGAAGTATCGGTCCATCTTCCGTGTTGCCTGTATTAGGGCAAGCAATATCTTTTCAATGCGAGCGTATCGTAGCTCAGCATCTTTCAATAAATGGCTGACGAAAAAAACAGGACGATGCATATGCCCCTCGCTTCGTACGAGGACAACACTGACTACTTCGTCAGCTATGCCCAGGTATAGATATAGCTCATCGCCGGGTTCAGGCCTCGTTAGCACTAGATCGGACGAGAGATAAGCTTTTAGTCCTGCGAACGCTTTCTCACATTCCCCTGTCCATCCGAAGGGGGCCTTGTTTCGAATGACTTTAAAAAAGGGTAAACATCTCTCACCCTGTTTGGAGATGAACCATCCTAGCGCGATGATGCGCCCGGTGAGCTTCTGTATTTCTGTAACAGTCCGAGGGGTTATCATATCCTGGATGGCCTTTATCTTCGAAGGGTTAGGCTGGATACCCTTCCAGCTAACCACGTAGCCCAAGAATTTACCCGTTTGGAATGCGAACATATATTTCCGGGGATTCAATTTCATTTTGTACTTTTCCATTACGTTGAAGACTTCCTCCAAATCAGCTAGGTGGTCTTTAAAGCTTCGACTTTTGACCAGGATGTCATCCACGTAAGCCTCTACGTTTTTCCCAATTTACTTTTCGAAGACTTTATTTGCCATGCGCTGGAATGTTACCCCAACATTTTTCAGCCCAAACGGCATTGCAGTGTAGTAGTAAGTAGCCCTCGGGGTGATGAAGGCGGTTATTTCTTCGTCTTCCATGGCCATGGGAATTTGGTGATACCCGGAGTTAGCATCTAGGGAGCTTAGGTAGGCATATCCAGCAGTTTGGTCGACCAACTGATCGATTCGAGGAAGGGGATAGCAATCCTTGGGGCAGGCGTTGTTCAAGTCAGTGAAATCGATACACATGCACCAATCCCCGTTAGGCTTGGGGACTAACACTGGGTTAGCTAGCCAGGTCGGGTATTGGACTTCTCGGATGAACCCCGCTTCCGTAAGCTTTAGTAGCTCTTTCTCAATAGCTGCTATCTTTTCCGGTGAGAAAACGCGTTGCCTTTGCTGAACAGGCTTGGCGTCAAGGTTAACGTTTAACCGGTGTTCTGCAACCTCTCGCGAAATTCCGGGCATGTCCGCTGGTTTCCATGTGAATTCTCCTCTGCATTTTCTTAGTAGTCGAGCTAACTGCATATTCTCTTCAGGGCTCAGCTTCTCGCTAACCAAGAGATTCGCTTCACTGTCCTTACTGATAGGTATTGACATCATCTTATCTAGTGGCTGAGTGCGCTTTTCTTCTTTATCGTCGAAGGGATCGTCTGTTACGCATATGTAACGATCACAACTCCTTTGAGTCATAAGCAAGTAGCATTCAACAGCTAACTTTTGGTCTCCTTTGATCGATACCACACCGTCCCACGAGGGGTATTTCATCCGCAGGTATTTTTGTGATATCGCTACCCCGAAGCGGTTGAGGAATGGCCGCCCTAGTATGACATTATAAGGCAGAGTTAAGTCTACGACCAGAAATAATAACTCTTCAGAGCGTTTGGATGTGTCTTCTCGGAAATATATTGACAGCGACGTGATTCCTGCTACCAGGATCGGTACCCCATCAATCCCGACAATTGGTCTTCTACAAGGCTTTAACTCACCGTCAGGGCGCTTCATCAAGTTGTATGCTTCTAGTGAAAATAAATTCATCGCTCTCCCATTATCAACAAGAGTTCGTCTTACTCCGTGGCTACCGATAATGGGCGTTACTACCAACGCATCATTATGCGGGAAAACAATGCCTTTTTCGTCTTCTTTGGAGAAGGACAATACCATCCTATCTAATGCGCTTATTGCCTCGATCTTCGCTTGTGTGCTTTCTCGTTTGCGTTTCTCCCCGGGACTGGGCGTTTGTGGCATAACTTCCTCAAAATAAGGTGTCCCACCCGCGATGATGTTAATGATAGGCATCTGATCACTGTGAACAATGAGAGTCTCCCTATTTTGCCCGAGGGGGTCGCGTTAGCCCCCGTGGCACTGGATGGCGTTTGTCTATGGTCAGTTGTCACTTCAGTCGGATTGTTCCTGGCCTCCTCTCTTGTCTTAGTGGCAAATTCTCCGAGATAGCCTTCTTCAACTAGTCATTCTATGGCCAATTTCAATTCTCTGCACACGTCCGTTGAGTGCCCTTTGACTTTATGGAACTTATAGAATGCGTTCTCTCTTCCCCCCATAATTACTCCTGGTTTCACAAGGGCTGGGTAACGGGTAGGTAAGTTTTGTTGCTGAACTATCGCTAGGATTTCCGCCCTTGGGAGTATGAGGGAAGGAAGGTCAGGGTCGTATATCCGACCTTTTAGAGGGTCCGCTTGTTTTCGGGTAGGGGAACCTCCAGGTCTCCCTTTCGAAAAATTACCTCTCTGCCGATTAGAGGCCTTGACAGTGTGCTCTTTCCGCTGACTATAGTCATCACTTAGTTGCGTTTCGGGGGCGTTGCTGTGCGGGGGGTTAGGGGCCAGGTACGGCTCTGTCGGTATATCTCACATCCATTCTCTATTTTCCTCTTCTTCCATCCTCGCGTAATTATGCACTTTTAGTCTTAGCGCATCCAGGGTCAGTGGTGGGTCTACCGTTAATGTATCTCTCAGTTTTCCGTAACGGCAGTTACGCTTTAAGGCCTCTATTGCAAAATCGACAGTGACCCCTGGCGCCAGGGACATTTTGAGATCAAATCGGCTTAAAAATTCATTCAACGATTCTTGCGGTTTTCGATGAATATCGAATAGCGCCGCTGCTGACTTCCTGATAGGGATTGCAGTGCTAAACCGACTTCTGAACTTATCCTCCAACTGAGAGAAGTTATCAATAGATCCGGCTGGGAGTCCCCCAAACCAGAGACGTGCCACCCCTGACAGAGTCATGACGAAGATTTGGCATAGTGCGGCATCACTACGGGTTTGGAATTGTACAAAGTCTTTCACCTTATTAAGGTGAGAGACAGGGTCTTTCGTGCCATCATATGATTATGCAGGGAGTTTCACGTGCCGATGGACCCTGTGATGCCTTACGCGAAAACTGAACGGGTGACCAGTGTTACCGTCAGGGGCTCTACGAGGTCGATACGGAGGCGGATTTTCAACATCGTATCTTGGGTTCTGAGGGTCATATTCATGATGCCGCCTAGGAGATCGGCTGCGGCTTCTCGGTGTTTGACTTCGACGGCCCCTGCTACTGGATCTTTCACTGTATCTAGGAGATGGTTCTCTGAACATCTCATCTCGTCTACCGTCCCAGCGTTCTCTATATTCATCACGTCGGCGACCTTCTTCAGGAATGGGGATTTCCCCCCTATATTGCCCAGAAGGTTCAACATGCCCATGCGCAAGTTGCGAGACATTCAAGGGGGCCGATGACAAGGGGAAGGAAAACGGAAGTCCTCTAGATTGCCATGGCGACAATGGTCGCTCATTGACGATAGACGGAGTAAAAACTACCTGGGAGGGTACACCGGGTCCTGAGACATGAGGCGTAAATCCAGCGGCCGCCTCTGTCAACCAATCCAATTGGGCCTGGAGGGCAGCTATGGAGTTCGCAAAAGGGTTGTCTGCTTCACTTATTACGGATCCCCTCGCTTGGGGGGTAGAATAACTGGGTCCCGCTATGTGGGAAAAGGGAGAATAAATCTAGAATATAGTTGCTTCTGTCACTTATCTATAGGGAGGATCTGAACCCCCCGCAGTTATTTCTTGTGCTGTGGTAGAAATATCAGAGGTAGCAAAAGTAAAAAGTCGTCAGCGAGTGTTCTACGGGATGCTGGTGGATTGGGACAGCGTGGGATCTGAATCTGAAGCCATAATCCTTCTAGCTTCGGGAGGAATGGAGCTTGGTTATTAAGGATGCTCACTTAATAGAACCAAGACTCTCAACGAGAGCACCAATTTGATAAGAATTTGTCTGCTGCCGAAGGATCGATGGGAAAAGGGGCTTCTCGAGTTCAGTGTCCACGGTGGTCCGATGTACCTGCAAGACGCCGGAGGGGGTCTCCGGCGGAAACACTCCGATGCTTAAGTTAGTACTAGTGATAAGAATGGCAGAGCTTGGGCCAGTAATTTCTGCTTACCTTCCTCCTTTGTGGAGGAGGTATTTATAAGCAAGAGTGGGGGCGTTTCTGGATGATCTTAGTCGTAAGGTGCTAACGCGCCCGTCAGGGGGTTAAGACCCCTTGTTGATGAGATAAGCTACCGCTGTACTAGATATAGGTATAGGGGTAGGCGATGCCTAGGCCCCTCTCGGGGAGCCTGACTTGGCCTGGGATGGGATAATGCCATGTGTTACGACAGTGTGATGTGTGAGACCCCCTCGCTGATGTCGACCATCCCAGCGTCAGTCACTTAGAGGGAGGCGATAACCTCGGTGTTGCCGTGACGGTAGGAACAACATTCGCTTTCTCTCCCCGTAGGGTACAAGATGAAGATACCTTTGTCGTTAGGTATATTGTTATCAAAATATTAAAACTTATCGGGTTGCTAATATATAGCAACCGACTAGCGCTAGGTTTCCCTTCTTCTTCTTTTCCTGAATATTTCTTCTTCTTCGTTGGAACAACAACCATAGCTGGAGCTGAAAACGCTGTTTGCTATTCTTTCTCTTTAATTAATTAATTCTAGTTTATGCTTTCATCTACTTTATTTATTTATTCCTTATGATGATCGACTAAGCTCTTCTATTCCTTGTGAGGATTTACCAGCCATGCTTAATTGATTGTGAGGTCTAAACGCTGTTATTAAATCTCATCTTGCATCTCTAATTATTTTAATTAAATGTCAATTTATGCATACTTTTATTGAAGGTTGATCAACGGCACTAGGATTTGCATGATTACTGTCTTCTCTTGATACCTTGGAGTCTACACTGTAGAAGGAGATACGAAGGCGACCAACTGATCGACGGATCAGATTGGAAAACAATTAGAGTCTGGTTTATAGGAGTAGACACTTCTCTCTCCTGAACCTGGGAAGGTCTCTCACGGTAGAATTATTTGGTCATTTTATTAGACCTAATAGAATAACTTCTTTAGGCTATTAAATAGACCAAGGACCTTAATAGGTGGAAACCTTTAAGAATCTCGAATAGGTAGAGAGTAGGAGAACTAGGTGGAAACCTGATCTCTATAGCCGCCTGTAAGTTTGATTTTAAAAATACTTGAATCGATGATCAATCAATCTAATGCATGAGCTCATTGGAATCCTCACTGGGAATTTATCACCTCTGATTTCGCACACATCACCCATTTATTGCTTTATGTTATTTCTATTTCTTAATTATTCACAACAACGTCAATATTGGTATTTACCAATCGTTACATTCCTAGTCGTTTACAAAGAAATTTAATTGCCACCGAATCCCTGAGGACGAATCTTTTACCACTTGCTACTGTTTTAAACTACATGTGCATGGTAGATTGTATTTATTTAATTTTGACGGTTTCAACAAATATATATATATATATATATATATATATATATATATATATATAAATATAATTTATTAATTAGTAATATCTCATTATTATCTAAATGTTTTTATTTATCATTACATATTAAGTAATAAAAAATGCTAAACCGCATGAATTGACAATCGAAAATATCAAGCGGAATGGCAATTCCGTAAATAAAGAGTGGCAGTTTCCTAAATAAAATGAATTTTATTTAGGAAACTGCCACTCTTTATTTACGGAATTGTCATTCCGATTGTCAATTCGTGCGTTTAGCATTGCTCTTAAGTAATTAATTATTTTAATCCCTATTCTATACCTAAACACGTAACCTAAACCTAACCATATATACGCTACATTTTTCTAACGAAGGAGGACTGATATCACGTAAGGAGGATAAAGATTGAAGATAAATATAAAACAAACGATTCGATCGCTAAGAATTTCGTAGAAAAAGATTGCTTATCTGGAGTGGAGATGCATGTGGTCTGGTGGATACTCATCTCACACCACCAATCGTACACTCACACGTCTTCTAGATTTTGAATATTATAGAGCACCCTCCAACATGCAAGTCTTGTACCACTTTTACTATTATTTGTTTTAAAAATAAGATGATCAACAACCGTCAAGTAATCAAAAACTAATCACAAATTATTATATTGTTTTGTTGAGTTCATCTTCTAGTGCTCTAAAAAGTAGAAGATTAAATTTTGTATTTGGATTTTAACATTCAAATTTGATATCTAAATTTTTAATACTCAAATTTGATATCTAAGTTGAGATTAATAAGTTCACGATAACTTTACGACAATTAATTTTACCATTATAATTACAATTATTAATATAATAATTTGTGAATTTTTTTTTACGATTTTCAAGATCATGCCTGATTCAAATCAGAAATAGCCAGACTCAACACTCAATTTAAAGATAATTAATAAAAGACAACCTTAATTCCTGTAGTAATTGTTCAAATTTCAAAATGTAAAAGAACCAAGAGAGAGAAAAACACACGTTCTCTATTTCTTCTCTCCCTCTCTTTATATTCTCTACGTTGTTTGTCCTTCACCTAACCAAACCCCATTTCTTTCCAAATAATAAATAAATAAATCTAATTAATAACCGCACCTTTTTTTTTTTATAAAAAAAACTCCTTCAAGCCGCTAAGCTGTCACTCCACTCTCTCCCTCTCAGCCACGCCGCTCTCTGTTAGTTTCTCTTTCCCCTGAAGCCGATATACTCCTCTAATGGAGCCGCCGCCGCCGCCGTCCCATCCCTTACCATTTCCCCAGAATTCCAAGTGCGTTTGCATTTCTTTCTCCTCCTCTCAAAATAAATACTACCAGCACAGTATTCATCTGTTCTTGTTTTCTTTGTTTTCCTCTAACTTTCTCACTATCCAAACAAGAGCGAGCAGACTCAGGAAGCGAGCGTTGATGGAGCCGGACGTGATCGAAATTCCACCTCCCACCCTGGTTTCTCGCGCGAAAACCAGCAGACTACGTAAACAGAAACAGGTTCATCCCCTGCAACCTTCTCTCTCTTTTGTCTTGTTTCTCTGTTTCTTTGGTCAATTTCATGTCTTTTTGTTGCTTTGCGATCATTAGATTGTTTTTTAAGGAATTGGGTTTTCCTTTTGAAGGACTTGTTGGTATCCATGATTGAAAGTGATTTTGATCGGTTGGTGTGGATTGCATGCTGGTGATATGAAGAAAAGCTTCAAAGGGTTTTTGGTGTAGTGTTACTATTTGATTATTTCTGTGATCATCAAGTTGTAAAGGCCAGTGTTGGTGCTTTTTATTGGTTTAAAGTAGTTGATCACGACATAGTCCACGTGCTTGCTGAGTAATTGGCCCTGTTCCATGCTGCGAATAAGATAATAACTTTTATTTTTGAGATCCTGCATTCTTCTCTGTTTCGGTGGCCTTCATTTGGTGATCCTGCATTACTCTGTTTAGGATTTTGTTTAAGGCATGTTCCTTGCTGTGCATGAGATGGTAATTATATTTGGTGATCCTGCATTGCTAATCTCTTTAAGATACAATGGTTATATCTGCTGATCCTGCATTACTCTGTTTAG
The DNA here is from genome assembly GCA_963691705.1 of Viola odorata. Taxonomy (NCBI): domain Eukaryota; kingdom Viridiplantae; phylum Streptophyta; class Magnoliopsida; order Malpighiales; family Violaceae; genus Viola; species Viola odorata. The sequence goes on along the minus strand of OY829546.1, from coordinate 46,094,462 downwards.
GATATTGTTCTTTTTCATGGATTTTGATTGTTTAAGCAAATTCCAATTATTTAAAGGTGTTGTGGGATTCATTGATTAGTGCTCTTCTAGATAATATAGGTACAACTTTTCTGTTCTTTTACCTGGCCAGTGACTACCTTCCACTCCAACACTGAATGGTGAATGTGGGACCTTTGCAATTTGTTAGGTTTATAGCTCCAAAATGAAATATAGCCATTACTCTACCTAGAACCTTGTCAAAATCAACAAATGTGCCCTCTGTGATGGGGCAATACATTTCTGTTTTCAGTTCAAAGCTTAGGCTTTAGAGAGAACAAAAGCTAAAGTTATGTAACCCTTAACTTCTTAAGAGAATTTTGAAAAGGTAACTACTAATTCATTGTTGTGCCTGAAAATTTGATGGAGTTATAATTGGCTTAATCTTAAATTCCTCTTAACACTGTCTTATGGCTGTCGATTCAAACCAAAACTTAGCCTACGTGGAATCCTAAATTAAATTAAACTAGATGTTTCTTGTACTTTTAAGAACCTAAGCTAAAGTGCACAAATATTTTTCAATAGTCTAGATGAGGAGTTGGTGCAGTATGTCAAAATATCTTTGTGAAGACTCATAGTGCTATTGCCACAATCTTTATTACTGTTGCTGCTGCTTATCAACAGAACTCCAAAAGTGAATGGTGTTGGTGGTGTGTTGAATAATCCTCACAGTAGGTCTAGTCGGTTATCAGTAGATATAATTTTCCAGTGTGCCGCAAATAGAAGCCTCGAATGGCAATGTGTTGCTTTGTAGATCAACACCTAAAGTATAGTTTGCACTTCAATATGATTATTGATCTTTGGAATTAGGTCAGTGGCATTGAACATTAAAGGAGTATCTGCTCTTAAGCTCATGTCACATTGCACTCATGATTTCACCTTTTCTTTGAGAGTGGGTAGATTCAGGTCTGCTGATATTTTCTGCTCCTTTCTTTTCTTTCCGAGTTGTTGGTATGCTGGGAAATTCATACTTGTAGGTACTTTAAAAATGTAAAATTTCTTCAGTATGCCAAGTCATCCTAAGGCCTTTCTCCAGCACCTCTAGCTTTTCTTTCCTTTTCTTTTTCCTTTTCTCCACCATTGTTGTGGTACATTAGTTAAACTTTAATGGGCCAACTCTTCTTTTTTCTGTTATTTTTTTTCTCATTCATGACCTTGCCACTTCATTAGATGCTTATTGTACCATTAAAGTATAACAGGAGTATGATACCCTGTGATATTAGGAGCTGTTTTCCGGATTATGTTTATGACGGGAGTTCCTGTTGCAGAAATTTTAGCTAAGCAATATTATTATAATCATAGTATTCAATATTGTCAATTGATGTTTAATGTGATCTCTTTCTTATATGCATCATTCATACGCATAGCCCTTGTCCGAAGCATTCTTTTATGCAGATAATTTACTTGTTTTTGTGTAAGAAACCTTTTTTGCAGGTTATTCTTCATGACGTAATTGATGTGGACAAGGATGATGATTCTGCTGATGTCATGATCATTGACAGTACCGTTGACACAAAGAATAAAGGGAAGGCTATAAGTAATTTTGATGGCTACAACCATATTGAGGTAACAACGTCTTACCTACACCTAGTAAACCTACAAAAAATGTTTTGTCTATTTTTTAAGACTCCTGCTCATTCTCTGCTTCATTTTTCAATAATTCAGGTTGCTGGCCAAGGATCACATGCTACCATCAATCCTGATAACCATATTCCTCTCCCAGGATCACATAACACAATTGATCTTGATCATTTTTTTCCTGATATGTTACATGATGATTTTGGCCACGTCGACGATGATGATTTTGGTCTTTCTGAAGACTACTTTGAATATGATGATTATTTATCCCTACAAGCCCATTTTGACAATGTTGATATTCCTACTGGAGTGGAGGCATCTATTCCTTGGATACCAGTTTCTCTTAATAATGTAGAGAATGCAAATGGAAGAAGTTCTTTGAATACTAGCAATCTAGTGCACTCAAGTTCTGCAAGTTCATGGCTATCAAAGCCCAAACCCAGTGCAGTGAGTAGTTCGACTGTTCAAATCCCAACAGACTACATGAGTCATGCTTCTGGAGTAAACCTATCATCCCATGAGCCACTTAATCCACCCGCTGGAACAGAGAAAAAAATAACATCTTCACATGGAGGGAACACTTCAATGTCCCTACCTCCCTGGAGTAAGAAGGCATTAGCTACTTCAAGTTACTCTAGTAGTTATGCTTATGCAGATCACTCGATTCCTTCGCATGGAGTTGGGCCAGGATCCTGGGGACATAATTTGCCCACTCTAAACAACCAAGGTGGTGCAAATAATGTATTTTATCCAAGTTTTCCAGCATCCACTGGTGGATTGAACCATGCTTCTGGAGCCTGGCTTTCCACATCCTCATACTCGACTAAGCTGAATTCAGCTCTGTCAAGTTTTACAAGTAATCAAAGCATATACCATCCATTTTCTTCTGCAAATAATCCTCCTGAAGATGCTGGAGTTAGAACTTCAAAAAATGTACATAGAGATGATATTTTAAGGAAATTCCAACTGTTTAAACTATTTGATACTGTTGAAGACCACTCTGACCATCATTATGCTTCTAAAGGTTCTTCAACAAAGCAGGTAATAAGTCTTAGAAGATGCAGTTCGTATTTCTGTTTATTTAAAGTTCTCTTCTTTGTAACTTTTTCAATGTAAGTTTACTCTTGCGTTCTGGGCGACCGTTCTTATTGTAGCCGCCAAAGGCCTGGTCAAAGAAGGTTCAAGAGGAATGGAGAATTCTGGAGAATGATCTGCCAGGTGAGTTTACCTTGTCTGTCTCCACTCTCTATGTTTAGCCCACATCTCATTGGTTCAGTTTTCTCATTAGACTCTAAAGCTATGAAGGAGTTCCCTGCTTTTAATTAGCAGAAACAACAAAACAAAATGAATCCTTCTGATACAATATTTGACTAAGACATCACTTCTCTTTAGCTGTCAGATCCACGGTTGAAATGGACTCGACAAATTCTAGTCTTTCTAACCAGACTGTTGGGTGTCCATTGCCATTTGACAATGACCTTCAATTTATGAAGACTATTTCTGTTCCCAGTGAACCCACTCTACTATATCTCCTGACTTATTTTTGTCAACACATATTACGTGCCAAATCTTGGTCATTGTAATAACACATCTTTTGTTCCCCTGCTCCTATTATGTCCACAGATTCTATATTTGTGAGGGTTTATGAATCGAGGATGGACATATTGAGGGCTGTAATTGTTGGAGCAGAGGGTACTCCCTATCATGATGGTCTCTTTTTCTTTGATGTTTTCTTCCCAGCTGGGTATCCAAAAGTGCCACCGGTATGTGATTAAGGTTCTGTGTACATTATTTTTGGTATTTCTCTCGAACATTTTTTGGTCTCATTGTCTCATAATTGGCTGTGCTAGTCTGTTTACTACCATTCTGGGGGTCTACGACTCAATCCGAACTTGTACAGTTGTGGGAAGGTATGCCTTAGCCTCCTTGGCACCTGGAGTGGTAGCAAGAATGAGAAGTGGCTTCCTGGGACATCAACTGTTCTACAAGTTTTAGTATCCATACAAGCATTAATACTGAATCAAAATCCCTTTTTTAATGAGCCTGGATATGAAAGAAGTAGAGGCACTCCTCATGGCAAAAAACAATCTGAGCAGTACAACGAGAGTACATTTTTCTTGTCACTGAAGACAATGGTTTACACAATGAGGAGACCACCCATGGTAACTCTCTTTAGCTATTTGTTCTTCCTTTTGTTTATGCATCTATCACTTGCATCATGAGATTGACTTGAGTGGATGGAAGTTTGGAAAAGAAAATCTTGTCCACTTAACTTGGATTTTCACCCTTGATGGGAGAAGTGCAGATATTAGTCCTTTGGACGTGCCTAGTGAGGTTTTACTTGAAAAACTAAAAATTGCACCAACTCTATGTTGATGAGAAGCACAAGTTTAGGGTAAATTAGGATACTCTCATGCAGCGTTGAGCTTCAAAAAGTTGATATCAGCAAAGTGAAGAGCAAAATAGGCAACATTTTTTATTTAAAAAAATACCAAATTAAGGGAAAAGACGAGTAATTAACTTTCTGAGAACTGTGAATTCAGAGTAAAACGAAGTAAGCAATAGAAAAGAATCGGTGCATATTACAGTAATAATTTAGGAATTCAATTAGAGAGTGAGCACTAGGTTCTCTCTTTTAGTGAAAACTGAAAACATGAGTTATAATCTAATTTTCTACATGATGCAATTCAGGTTATTTAATTTAATTTACCTTGACCTACAGAAGCACCGAACTTTGTTTTATTTTTCCTTCTGTAGAGGTCCTGTGTGGTTTGTGCTATTTCTCCATGTATGATCATGATGCAAAACTGGCACCCTTGCTCTGATATTAGGATAGACTGGTTGTAATCTAATTTGTGAATGGCCTAAAACCAGACATATAGTTCTGACCTTGTGCCAGTGCCATGCATGAATAGTAAACCATGACCTGCCCTGCGCTGCCCCGGCAGTGTTTCATGGGATGACTTTGTTTGTGAATAGTTGATGTACTTTCTGGTTCCAAAACCTAATCCCTGCGACTCTTTGATTGATTGCAGCACTTTCAGGACTTTGTTCTGGGCCATTTCCACAGTCGTGCTCGTGATATTCTGTTGGCATGCAAAGCATACTTGGATGGTGCTCAAGTGGGGAGTCTTGTCAAAGGTGGGGTTCAGGATGTCGATGAGAGTAACAAGACCTGCTCAAAGAGTTTTAGGGACACTTTACCTGCTCATATTGATGTATTGATGAAAGAGTTTTTATACATTGGAGTGGCAGCCATCGAGAGTTTCCAGGCGTTAGCGAGTAAGAAACAGTAGCTCTTGCAGATAATGTGGAAAGGCTGAAATATGAAGTAGGTTTTGATGACTCGGTCAACTTTGAGACTCGACGCGGATCTGTCTTTTACATCTGACAAGGAATATTGATGCTAAAGAAGTTCAGAGTTTTATTCTTATTTCTATAGGACATTTTTCTTTTCTATATAGTTAATTTGATGTCTAGAACTGTACATACTTAGATCTCTCTGATGCGTGGGTGATCAAACTTTATTCCAGTTATCAGAGTTGATAACTATTGAAGATGGTGCACACCTCCTGCACTGATATATAAATAATAGATATATACTAATTTCTTGCTGTTTCTAGCCTTCAAGGAAGTGTTTAATGGCTTGTGCTATGACTATGATATTGATATGTACGAGCTGTCGCCGTCGGGGACGGGATAATTGTTATAAACAGGACTGTTGATGTCTGAGTTGAAATATACGAAAACTAAATATTTAAAATGACATTTAATAAAATTTGGAGATGAAAAATATGTCAGTACATACCGAAAAAGATGCCCAAGTTGATGATTGAATACAAAAATCTGGATACTAATAAAAGAAATAAAATAAAAAACTAAAAAATCTGGAAAAGAGGAAACGCAGCATGGCATTTAGTGCCTGTCGGTCACTTACAAGTCTAGAACCAACTCTAAACCCTACCAAAGCGCCACGTGTCTACTCCTTAAAACCCTTAAAGGCTTAAACCCTCTCCTATATTTAAACCCCAAAACCTCACTCGCCTCCCAAAATCAAAATCACAACCCACTCAGCATTTCACCACCAGCCTCGCGATTCCTCTCCGCTTCCAATGGCAACCCAAGCAGCCAAAACGATGCTATTTCAAAACGGAAAGCCGTTCCCCTCCCAGCTCCTCGGCGGCTATCTCCTCCGTACCGGCGTGACTAATACCAACGCCGGAACCACCCGATTGATTACCGACCCAATCACAAAATCAAACCCGGACAGCCTCATCATCTCCCAACATTTCTTGGGACTTCAATCCGATATTTCGGATCTGAACTGGCAATTTTGTGGGTTTGCAGAGATGGGTCGCATGGAGGCGCGTGGTAAGAAAACGGTGGCTGATGATTCTGAGGAGGATTCGGACGACTCAGATGACGGCGATGAAGAGTATGACGATGTGGAAGACGATAGTGAGGATTATAGCAGCAAGGATGAGGAGGATGATGGCGAAGATCGCTAGGAAGTCAATCAATGTACCCTTCGATATCTCATGACCCATATACCATGTTGACATCTCATTTGTTATGTTATAAATTCATTTAATTTGCTCTCGTGATATGAATTTATTTATTTTGGTTTTAATGGTAAGATAAATTTGATAAATTTGTTTAAAAAGAATTCATATTAAATTAATTCGGTCAACACAAAAAATGATTATCAACGAACTATATTAAATAAATTTATACTAAATATTAGATAAAATTTTGGATAAAATTTTAAAATTCATGTCCTAGATTACCTCATATCTATATATAATTTATTTTGATAGAAAAAGTTTATATGATAGTAAAAAAATATCTAAATCTAAACCCTAACCAATTTTTTTTTTCATTTTTAATTTCTTCCAATCCCAAATATAAATTTAATCTCAGTTCAAATATTACAAGGCTATATAAAAAAATGGTAAAAATATTAATTTCATTTAAATACGGTATAACTGTAAAAGAATGATTTTTTTCACTACTCGACCACGATATGTTAGTAAATACTCCCTCCGTCTTTTAATATTTGATGTTTTGAACCAAAAACAAAAGTACAAGTTTAATTGACGCCCTGGATAATTGTGTCCACTAATTTTGTATTTTTACATTCTTGTCCTTTAAACGACTTGTCGTTCGGCGTGGAAACAATAGTGGAAGACACCTATGGAAAAGATGAGAAAGAAAGCTCGATTGAAGATGTGGCTGGGCAAGAAGAGAGTTTGCGGGTCAAGGTTAGTGAAGATGATCTGATTTCTGGGCTGACGGTTGAGGAGGAGTAACTAGTTTCAAACGCTAAGGATTTTGCCAACAGAATCATAGATGTGAGGAATGAAAAGGCCCATTTGGCTTTTGATCTAAATGAACTTCCAATCGTTGATGTTACTCCCCCTCTTACTCCGGTCGTGAAGGAAGTCAGAGGTTTTGATTTGAATCAATTACCAACTTCTGAGGTTGATGATGACAAAGACTTTGATCTCAATAAATTGCTAGTTGTTGGTTTGTGGCAGTTTGACGATGGTCTTGATGAAAGGACTTTCATCCTCATGCTGTGTATCCTTGTACCAGATTTCCATTAAATGTCTTTAATAATGAGTTTTGGGTGTATATATTTTGGTTTTCAATAGGGTGTTTGATGGAATTTGCTAATTCCGGATTTATGTTGCCAGAATTTGCAAAATGGGATTTTATTATTCCTGGGATTTATTCCAGTAACTGAATATATGAATATGTGCACATATTTTATTGTGTTTTGTGTTGAATTATTAGTACATGTTGCTCTTTGCAAATTATAGTGTTTAATTTTCATATTCTCTGCATTTTGTTGTATTTTGTCCATTTAGCCAAAAACAATAAATCCATTGACAAACATAACATGAACAAACAACATTCACACCATAAGTAACCGATTAGAAAGAAACAAAGCTTTGAGTACTCATTACATTAAAGCAGACAAGTTAGTCCAATTTGGGGATTGCAGGAAGCTTGTTGGCAAACCTGTTAGCAGACCTTACAACAACGTTAAGATTATTGAGGCACAAATTCAGATAGTCTCTTTTAGCCTCTAACCTTAGAATCATTTTTGCCAAGGGGAGAAGGGCGTTGCCGATGGTCAGGATCAACTCATCTCCATCAATATTTTCATTTTCATAATATTGAACAACATCATTTCTTATGTCCTTGAGCATGCGAGCCACTTCCTTCATGCGTTCAATCTACTGCTCTATTTGGAGTAACTTGTGCTCAATATCACTAACGTCTTGGTGGAGGGCAGTTCCAATAGATCCTGCAATGTTGAGGATGTTTGCAGCCTCACGAGGATTCATTGTATTTTTGGCAGAAGTAGGCAGTTTCAAACAAAGGAAATAGGGAATACAATTCCAAATTGAAAGGATGTTATTGATAAGAGTCCGAAGTTTGTTGAGTTGGATCGGTCAATGGGGGACGGCTCGAGAACACTATTCCGGTGTCTTCGTTAACTACAATGCGCCGGAGGGCGTCTCCGACGTAAACACTCCAATGCTTAAGTTAGTATGAGTGGAGAAAATGGTAGGGGCTCAGGACGCTATCTTAGGCTTACCTTCTTGTCTGGAATGATGGGGGTATTTATAGGTAAAGGAAGAACCTTACCGACAGGGGGTAGGCTTTATCTCTGGTAGATGTCGCTTGGGTGCTAGGGAGTGACGTCATACGAGGTGACGTCATACGAAGTGCGTCATGCGTGACCTGAGATGGGATGACGCCGCGCAGATATCGCGTGAGAGCCACCCCCCCTCCTCCGGTTGATGTCGACTATCCCAGGGTCAGCCGCCAGGCTAAGAGCGGTAGGAACAGTGCCATATCCCTTTTGGTATATACAGTGTTCTGGCCTTGTCGTCAGGCTGCGATGGCGGAGATGCCGCTTGAGTGATGTCAATGGTTATCATAAGCCCAACTAAAAATGAGCTCGAGTGTTTACCAAGGGCTACTGCCTCGTCTTCAGTCTTGTTTCTTCAGGGGTTTCTGCATTAATGAGGGCTCCACAGTCGATAAACACATCTTTTCAGAACATTTTTTCTCTTATCTATAAATAGGCCTTTTTTCTGCACTTGTTTTTACAACCCTCGCAACTCTCTTCACCTCTCTTCGCTCAATGGATGAAGTCACCAAAAAATTTCTGCTCTCCAAGGCCCACACCCTAAGGAACCTGACTCAAGCAGACATCGATTTTCTAGGGTCGCTGAGCACCAAGACTTCTGAGGATATCTTGGAGCTCCAAGGGATGCTGACCCCTCTGCAGGTTAGGCAGAATGCTATCTCTATGGAAGACTTTAGCCCTGTGGAGAAGGCGGTGAAGCTGTCTATGGCTGTCTCTCAAATTCAGCTGCTTATCGCCATGCTGCAGCATAGGAAGGATTTCCTGGGGTGCTGCCTGAAAGGCATGAGGGCCTACTCTTCAGAACTGACCACTCTTGCGGATGCCCTGAGTGATATTCCCTTCATGGAGTGGGAAGATGACGACGCGGGGTCGAATGTCTGACCAGCAGTGGGGACCCTTCTGCTATGTCTCTTTTTGTTTCCTTTGGTACTACCTTGTGTAATCCCGGCTGTTAGGCCCTTAAATAAATAAAATGGTTTCCTCAGTAGATTGCCGCGCTATTGATGTTTTCCTTCCTGTTTGAAAAATAACCTCCGCACCCACCAACAGTGGGTTTAATGTCCCTTGGGATCCTGCACCTTTTCATTTTCTTGACCGGCACATAATAATAAACGTCTCTCCCCACCGTTCCCAATTTATTTCGCGTCGTTTCTTTAGTGCCCCCCGACTGGGCGGTTATTTCGGCATCCTTTGGTTGGCGCAGACTTTTGACAGTTATAATTGTAAGATCGGATCTCTTCACCCCTCTAGCCATTGTTCCTTAACACATTAATTACTATTGGGAATACGCGAGAAGGCAGGAGCACTTCCTTGCCTTAGCTATATAATAGGGCTTTTCTCTCTTTTTCCTGTTCATCCCTCTTCGTCTCGTTTCTTTCTTACTACTGTTGGTATTTTCATGGCTGACTCGCATTTTTTGTACACTGCTGCTCGTGACTCTCCACCGACTCCTCCAACTTCACCAGACTCCGACCATCCTCCTTCCTCACCTCTATGGAGGCCTACCAAACGTGTTGCCAAACGCCGGGGTCATAAGAATCCAAAGAAAACAAAGAAGAAGGCCTTTGAATCTTTCTTTGCCGGTTATGAGCCTCACTACTTCGCACTATAGAAGGGTGATGAAGTGCCACCGTCTACCTCTCACTCTCCTTCAGAGGGGAGAGTCTCTACTCAGAACACCAATTCGAGGTCAGCAGCCTCTACTACCGGGGAGGGTTCCCGCGTCGCCCCAGTAGAGGGGGTTACCCTCGCAACAAAGCTTGTGCCTAAACCTGCCGAGTACTTCTTTTCCTATAACAGTGGATTACCATCGTCCCCGGAGGACTATGATTACTGCTATGACATGGACTGGGCTGACGAGGATTGACGATGTCGTGTTTGTTGTAGATGTCGCTGGCTCTTTGAATAAATGAATAAAAATAGTATTTTACTTTTCCCTTCTCTACTTCTGCCTTGTGTCGTCTCATGGGGTAACTGACGTTGACCAGTCAGTTATCGCTTCACACAACCATCTTTTTTGACTTCTTGTAATTCACAATCCTTCCTTTGCGAGGTTCGAGGCGAGTGCTTGACTTTAAGTTTCCTATCAGACCCTTTCCACGTGTTGCATTTATTTTACGCGTGTCCTGCTATGATGGGCTGCCTGGTCGTCTGGTTTTTAGCCGTTTTTCTTAAAAGGAAATTCGTTCCTTCTTTCTACTCTTTTGCTCTTCTTTTAAATTTCGCGTCTCTCTTCGCTTTTTCACTCGCTCCGAGGAAATTCTCTCGCTCGTATCCAGATGATCCGCCTATTAGTTTCGCTGCTCTCCTTCTTTTTCAAGGTATTTTGCTCGATCTTGCTTTGATTTTCCTTTTGCTACTTATCTATCATGCCTCGCACAAGATCTCAGTCCGGCTCTCTGGTTATTCCCGGGGCAGTCTCTCGAGATCCCGAAATCGAGAACTCTCCTTGTATCTTTACTTGCCCCACTGTTCTGCAACTCGAATTAGAAAGCAATGGTATTACTTTCCCCAGGGATTACCATCCTTCTATTCCCACTAGTGTCATGAGGCTCTATAGCAGGCTTTGGGGGACTCGTAGGATGCTTTATTTTAAGATGTTTCAATATGGGTTCCGCCTCCCTGTTCATACCACACTAGAGAACGTACTGCGTGAGTATGGGCTTAACTCTGCGCAGATCACCCCTTCCTTATGGAGTGGCATCTACGCTTTCCTTCGCGCTTGCGAGTTGAAAGATATTCTCATTCCCTCTGTCGCTTTGTTTCGCAAGTTTTTGACTCTAGTCTATCACAACGGCTTAGTTGATATTACCCCAAGGTGGGGTGATGCCTTAGTCGGGCCTTTTTGGCAAAGGTTTCAAAGATATGAGGAGGGCGTCGAAGATTGGAAGAATGATTTCTTCATTGTCGAATTACCCTCTCATCTGTGGCGCTCTGGTTTCAACCTGGATGTTGTTAATTGGGTGAAGCCAGGAGTTCTATCTAGGGAAGAGTTAGGCCAGGCCAACGCCTTATTGAAGATGGAGTCGTCTTTTGATCGTCAGTCAAATGAAGATTTATAATGCCTGAAAATGTGTGCACAATGGAAAATGTGTACAGTGGTAGTCAGGGTCAAACACAGGGATTGAGAGAGACTGATTCAAGGTCTTGAATGAAATCACAGGACAAAAGCATGTAAAGTAACACTCGGAGGGGGGGGGGGGGGATTTTACTTGGCTAAACGAGTTAGGGAGATTGGGAGCTAACAATTTCTAACTACAAAAGCGGTATTCGGGACCTTGAGTTGTCAATTCGGGGTCCCGAAGGTTAAAACAAAGCAAATCAGTGAATAAGTTCAGAAATAATAAAACAGAGTAATAATTAAACACAAGTAATCAGATGGAGAAGGATCTTAGCAAAGGCATTCTTGGGTTGCATTCGAGGGCCCGATCGTCATCAGCTCAAGGATATTCTACTCAAGACATCATAGAAATGACATAGGGACCAGATTCCTCGGATATCCCCTACTTTTCTCTTAAGAGAAATTACCCCCCGTTTCCACATATGAGGTAGTCTTGACAGTTTGCCATCCCTCCAGGCATGAATGCGAGAGGGCCATACTCAAACCGCCCATGAAGATAAGAAAAGACAGAGTTCCTCAGTTTGTTAGGCTCGTGACCTAGCTCTAATCAACTACCCACCCTATCTATTCGAGACCACTTCAGTGCAGTCAAGACTAAACAGATGCCTACTTATTCCATGCAATTTTCCTTCCGTATTCATCACAAGGATGACAGCATTCACACAAAATAATAATCAGTTGATCAAGCCTCAAATTATTTCATGCAAAGATGTAATTAAAATGATAAGCAATTGAATATGACATCGAGAATATATTAAGCACATTAAGGCCTCAAATTTGCCCTTGCAACCCTTGAATTACCCTTGCTAAGAATTAAAGGTTTAGCTACTCATGCTTGAAGATGAACAAGTAATAATTGAAGAAAGCATAATAAGTGAATAAATAGATTAAGGGAAGAAGACTTTGTTACTAAAAATCGTTTGAAGCTCGGCGGCAAGGTTGAAGAAGAGCTAACAAGAACTAGAGAGATAAACTAGAGAGAAGTCTAAGAAAACTAAAACTAATGATTTTCTAAAAATTATGCTAAGTGATCCGAGATGTGTCCTAAGCTACCTCTTGGATGCCCTTTATAACTAAAGCTCCAAGAACAAAATTATCTTCAGCCTAAACTATAGACAAAATGCATTAATTGAAAGGCTATAAAAATGGATCCATGCTCCTTAAAGCACAAAGCTGAAAAGCATAAAGCTGTCTGGTTTTCCCAGCTTTGGCAGGTCTGGACTAGGCTCAAGGGCTGAAATGGTCAGAGCGGTAGGTATTTGGTGATCAGTGCAGAGCGTCAGAACAGTGTCAGGGAGATCACGTGGAAGCTTTGGCAAGAGGACACGTAGAATTGCCGCTCTTAGCCCTTCGTGGGCCCGCACGGGGAATCCGATTCGGGACCTTGAACGCTGCTTTGGACTCGGGACCTCGACTTTGGTCTTGAAGCTCAAATTCGTACGAAATGCACCAAAAATGCATATTTTTGCATAAACTCCCATTTTAGGCCTAGATCTGCAATAGTAGTGAAAACAATGATAATTTAGCAGAATCATGCCTTAAATGGGTGAGAAAATGGGGAGAAAATGATGCATAAAAACATGTTATCAAATAATCCCCACACTGCCCAATGCTCACCCTCGAGCATTCACAAAATTTAAAACAGTCCCAAAACAGAATAGACACCAAACCATAGCACAGAGAATATGCATACTTTTCACCATTCGGGACCCCGAATGAAAACAGACTCTACCTAGATGAACACCTGTATCAGATCAGAAGAATAACGACCCTTAAGAAAAGACTTTTCCACATCAGCATATTCACCAGTAGTTCTCACATAGATCAGTATTTGCACTCACACTCGTAAGGCTAGGTGTTTAAACACTCAAGTATGCAAAAACGCAGCACAAAATCAAGTTTGCATATCAATCCGAGTACGTTAGACACACGCATAGACAATCTAGCAATCAAAAGACTCCGCATCGGGGGCAAGAAGGGGAAGCAAGGAAAATAAATAATAAGAGGAGATGGAAGAAGCATAATGAGAGGGAAGAAATAGAGAAGGGGAGGAGAGTAAGGAAGTGAAATGAGGAGGTGGTGAAACCAACTCAAACCTAGAACGCTCCCTTGGCAGGAAAGAATCGAGATGGTGAGACAATGTTGCTGAGGGCGAAAGCTAGACTAGTTTCTTCTTCTTCGAGGGGAATCCTTGCTTGGTCATTCGGGACCGAGGCTCGGGACCTTGAATGAAGGCTGCTGTTAATTTCCTCTTTTCCATAAAATTTGGTTTCTCTCTCTCTCTCTTTTATTCATATTTCTATTTTTTCTTTTCTTTTCTTTGTTTTTTCGAGAGAGAGAACGAAAGAAACCTGGATTTGAAGGTTGAGACCTTGATTTTCGGGGGCTGGATGTTCTGATTTCACTTCCCCACACTTGTGTTTTGCTGCGGTTGGGAAGTGAATTTTTCGTTTTGCTCTGCCCTTGATTTATGTGTTTGGCTTCGAGGTCTTGAATTGGTGGGATCCCCACACTTTGCTTTTTGCTGCTTCTTTTGTCTAGTCTAGCCCTCTGGTGCTCCCAACAACACTGCTCACCTGCCAAGAGAAAGATCAAAAAAATTCAAGTGGTTAGAATGGAGGGGAAAAGAGAGGTGTCGGGGGTCAAGATGAAAGAAATAGAATTAAAAAAATGAGAGATCAATTTGATGCGAAGACTTAATCTTTTTGTTTCTTTCCTATGTCTAAATGTGTCTATACCCATGGATATCATGCAAACCTAGCCAGTACCTAGTCATGCATTCACTCAAACAATAGATATAGGCATGAAGGCTCAAGTGCTCACAAGGTGTTAATTCGTGACTACTGGTGTCTAGGTCTTGAAGCATATATAAGGCATAACAGGCAAAGAATGAATCATTCGGGGCCTTGACTACAGAAAACATTTTTATTCTATGTGCACAAGTCAGGTGTGTGTCCATCATTGGGGTTTTCAAAACTAGGCAGTGATTAAAGACCGAAAAGAAATAAAAGCGAATAGATAATAGTAATCAAACTAATTAATATAGATAATAGTAATAAAACTAATTAATAAGGCAATTAAAGACCCTCCCCACACTTAGGCTTCGCATTGTCCTCAATGTGAGAAGGGAGCAGTTCAAAAGCATTTCAAACAAAGATAATAAAGCAAAGCAATTGTTGGAGCGAAATTAAAAAGAGAGTTTTTCAGCCCGCGCAGGGGCAATGGGGATGATAAAGTTCGGGATCAAGAAGGAGGAGGATTGCGCTGCGTGACTGCAAGGGCGAGAGCTTGAACCTCCTTTAAGATGACGCGATTGGTGTTGAGGAGGAGGTGCAACAGCCTGTTGGTGGTCTCGGCAGCCGGCACTTCTTCAGGGTCTCAAGGATCGGCAGGCTGTTCCGGCGCAGCTGGGGTGGTTGTTTTGGCAGAAAGAGTGGGGGCACGAGTCTGGTCTTGGGGCTTCGATAGGTCTGGATACTCAAATGTGCCCTCGATCTTCCCTTTATTACCAGGTAATTGGGTCGGGATCCCGAAGCAGGCGATGGGGCCTCGAAAGCATCCTCCTCCTCAGTTCGCTGGGCCTTGTTGGGGGTCTCTTCGGTTGTTTATTTTCCCTTGGGTGTAGCCGGAAGCTTCTATTTTTTGGTGGCTGGGGTCTTTGAGGTCGGGGCCTTAGAAGCGCTCTTCGCCACTCTGGCCGGCGTTTTAGAGGCTGACTTGGTCGGGGCTTTGCCCTTCTTCTTCTGCGGGCTAGGGCTGGGTGGCTTTGGTGAGTTAATCTCACCCACTTCTTCCGCTATGTCCTCTGCTTCCTTGCTCGTCTGCACTCGCTCGGGACCTTGAGCATTCTGCTCAGGGTCTTGAGCATCTTGTTCAATGGGCTCATCCCTCGGCTCATCCTCATCTTCTCCCTCGGCTGCATGTTGCTCATCGGAATCCCAGGGGAACTGCTCTTCATTCTCTTTCTCGACCCTCCTGGCCTCACGGAGGCTAGAGCTGGTCTCCACCTCCGCGTCTCCCTCGGTATCCGAAGGGATATCGTAACCTATAGGTTTCACATCTAAGGGGACCGACTTCACCGGACTGCCAGGAGGGGTTTTCTTTGTCGCCGGTGTTTTTTTCTTTTTGCTACCGGCGGTTGTGGTTGGAGGGATGCGGCTCACTTTGCCAGATCTGGTCATTTTGGGAAGGGAGGTGGTGAAGATGATTTCGTCCAGGTCGATGGTGGCTTCTGATGAGGCTGACCCGAAAAGGTCAGAGGTGGTAGGTGACGGAGGAAGGGATGAAAGAGAAATTGGGCGGCGGCAAGGTGGTGACTGGTCGGCGTTGGTGTTCTGCGGCTGAGAGTTTATGGAGTGAGGAGTGGAGGTTTGAGAGGTAGTGGGTTTGTTTAGGTTGAGGTTTGATAGCGCGCTTGTCGAGGGCACGATCAAACAAATTATTACAACTTATCACATGCAACAAAATAGATTGAAGACAGTGGCAAGAGGATCGATCCACAGAGATTGGTGAAGACTTACACTAGACAAGGCCAGATTATAAAATAAAACAATAAAAGAAACAAAACAGAATTCAAGGTCTTGAATGGATTCAAGGTCTTGAATGTATTCGGGGGACAAAGGCACAAAAAGTAACAATCAGGGGGGGTTTTACTTGACCAAACGAGTTGGTCAAGAGGGATTTGGAGCTAACAAGTTTATCTAAGAAAGCAAGGTTCGGGGTCCCGAATGTCACGTTCGGGGTCCCGAATGGTAAAACAGAACCAAGCAATAAATCAGGTCAAGAATAATAAAACAGAAGGTAATAACCACAAATAATCAGATGAAGAAGGATTCTTAGCAAAGGCATTCTTGGGTTGCATTCGGGACCAGATCGTCATCGGCTCAAGGGTATTCTATTCAAGACGTCATAGAAATGACATGGGGACCAGATTCCTCGGATATCCCCTACTTTTCTCTTAAGAGAAACTACCCCCCGTTTCCACATATGAGGTAGTCTTGACAGTTTGCCATCCCTCCAGGCACGAATGCGGGAGGGTCATACTCAAACTGCCCATGAAGCTAAGAAAAGACAGATCTAGAGCTAAAAGTCCCTCAGTTTGTCAGGATCGTGACCTCGCTCTAATCAACTACCCACCCTATCTATTCGAGACCACTTTGACACAGTCAAGACTAAACAGATGCCTACTTACTCATGCAATTTTCCTTCCGTATTCATCACATAAATGGCAGCCTTTACACAAGATAATTATCAGTTAATCAAGCCTCAAATTAAATCATGCAAAGATATAATTAAACCGATGAATAGTTGAATATAGCATCAAGAATATTTTAAGCATATTAAGGCCTCGAATCTGCCCCTGCAACCCTTGAATCAGCCTTGCCAAGAACTAGAAATTTAGCTACTCATACTTGAAAATGAACGAATAATAATTAAAGGAAGCATGACAAGTAATTAAATAGATTAAGGGAAGAAGACTTTGTTACTAAATTCCGTTTGAAGCCCGGCGGCAAGGTTGAAGGTGCTAACAAGAACTAGAGAGAAACTAGAGAGAAGTCTAAGAAAACTAAAACTAATGATCATGGATAAGCCAAGATGTCCTAAACTACTCTTAGATGCCCTTTATATACTAGAGCTCTAAGCACAAAATATCTTCAGCCTAAAATTAGGGACAAAATGCATTAATTGAAAGCCTAAGAAAGTGGATCCATGTTCCTTAAAGCACAAAGCTGAAAAAGCATAAAGCTGTCTGATTTTTCCAGCTTTGGGCAGGTCTGGATTGGGCCCAAGGGCTGACTTGGTCAGAGCGGTAGGTATTTGGTGGTCAGTGCAGACTGCAGGAACAGTGTTAGAGGAGGCACATGGAAGCTCTGGCGAGATGACACGTGGAAATGTCATTCTTCGCCCTTCGGGGTCCCGAATGGATTCGGGATCTTGAACGCTGCTTTGGGTTCGGGACCTCGACTCTGGGTCTTGAAGCTCAAAACTGCACAAAATGCCCCAAAAATGCATCTTTTCGCATAAACTCCCATTTTAGGCCTAAATCTGCAAAAGTAATGAAAACAAGGGTAAATTAGCAGAATCATGCCTTAAATGGGTGAGAAAATGGGGAGAAAATCATGCATAAAAACATGCTATCAAATAGCCCCCACACTGCCCAATGCTCGCCCTCGAGCATTCACAAAATTTAAAACAGTCCCCAAAACTGAACAGACACACCAAACCATAGCACAGAGAATAAGCACGTTTGTCAAGATTCTGGACCTCGATTGAAAACAGATCCCGCCTAGATACACCTGCGTCAAATCAGAAGGGTAACGACCCTTGAGAAAGAACTTTTCCTCTTCAGCCTATGAACCAGCAGTCCTCACATGGATCGGTGTTTGCACTCACGCTCGTGAACAAGGCTAGGTGTTTAAACACTCAAGTATGCAAATAACGTAGCACAAAACCAAGCTTGCAAGTTAATCCGAGTACATTAGACACATGCATAGGCAATCTAGCAATCAAAAGACTTCGCATCGGGGGCAAGAAGGGGAATAAATGACAAGAGGAAATGGAAGAAGCATAATGAGAAGAAAAAGTGGAGAAGAGGGATAGTAAGGAAGTGAAATGAGAAGGTGGTGAAACCAACTCGAACCTGGAATGCTCCCTTGGCAGAAGGAATCAAGATGGTGAGACAATGTTGCTGAGGGCGAAAGCTAGACTAGGCTTTTCTTCTTTGAGGGGGGGTCCTTGCCTTCATTCGGGACCTAGGCTCAGGACCTTGAATGGATGCTGGCTGCTGATTTTCCTCTTCTTGGCTTTCAAGGTTTGGTCTTGCTCTTTTCTCTCTCTCTTTTATTTATATTTCTTTTTTTCTTTTTTCTTTTTTTTTTCTTTTTTTTTGGAGAGAGAAAGAGAGATCTGAATTGAGGATCGAGACCTTGTTCTTCGGGGGCTTGATATTCTGATTTCACTTCCCCACACTTGTGTTTTGCTGTGGGTGGGAAGTGATTTTTCGTTCTGGTCTGCCCTTGAATTCAGCTTTGGGGTCTCGAATTTGCGCCAGCATTCAGGGTCTTGAATTTTTGCGGGATCCCCACACTTTGCCTTTGCTGCTTCATTTGTCTAGTCTAGCCCTCGATAGTGCTCCCAACAACATTGCTCACCTGCCAAGAGAAAGATCAAAGAAAATTCAAGTGGTCAGAATGGAAGGTCAAGAAGGGATTCGGGGTCAAGAAGGGAGAACAGAAAAAAATGAGAGAGAACAATTCGATGCGAGGACTTAATCTTTTTGCTGCTCTCCTATGTCTAAATGTGTCTATACCCATGGATATCATGCAAGCCCAGCCAGTACCTAGCCATGCATTTATCACTCGAACAATAAATATAGGCATGAAGGCTCAAATGCCCACAAGGTGCTGATTCGTGACTACTGGTGTCTAGGTCTTGAAGCAGATATAAGGCATAACAGGCAAAGAATATCACATTCGGGACCTTGACTATAGACAACATTTTTATTCTATGTACGCAAGTCAGGTGTGTGTCCATCATTGGGGTGTTTTCAAAAACTAGGCAGCAAATAAAGATAAAAATCCGAAAAAAACATTCGGGACCTTGAAACATGCAGTCAAGCAAAGTAAAAAAATAAGGCAGATAAAACCCTCCCCACACTTAGGCAACACATTGTCCTCAATGTGAAGAAGGAGACAAAAAGATAGCAGTTCAAACTAAAGCATAAAGGGAAATTATTTAACATAAAATAAAAGATAAGCCCATGCTGGGGCAAAGGGATAGATTGTTCGGAGTCTCGAATCGAGGATGGGGGAAGATTGCGCCAGTGTTGGCTTCGGGGTCCCGAATCAGAAACAGGTGTCGGGGTCTCGAATCAGAAACAGGTGTCGGGGTCTCGAATGACAGATTCCACGTGGCGCGCTAGGAGAGGTTCCTGAAAAAGCTGATACCCGACACCTGTACAAATCAGAGAAAAAAGTGAGATTTTTTTTTTTTTGAATTTTTTTTGATTTTTTGATGTTTTTTTGAATTTGAATTTGAAAAAAAAGGGGGGAAAGAAGGCAAGACAAAAAAAATTAGTGGGGTTTGAAAAAGGAGGGGACAAGAGAATTAAATGAGGAGAGAAGGAGACAAAAGTAATTAAAGCTACCATAGGGAACATAAAAAGCTAAATTAAATGGGGAATTAATGGGGTTTGAAAAAGGAGGGGACAAGGGAATTAAATGAGGAGGGAAGGAGACAAAGCTAATTAAAACTACATAGGGAACATAAGAAGTGTGCATAAAGAATAAAAAAGCTAAGTTTGACTTGGAATTGAAAATTTTAAAAATTAAAAGGAAAGAAGAAAGAAGGTTAGGAATCCGTGGGATTTCCCCACACTTGGCCTTGATTATAGTCGGGGCCTCGACTCTTCAAGTTTCCTTCAACCAATTCTACTAAATGCTTTCCATCCTCTTAGTTTGATGTGAATTATCGCATGGAGTGGATGGTCTTGTAGCAAAGCATCTTGTATGCGGCCATGACATGGGTCAAATGTTAATTTGGGCTCCTGAAAAATTAAGAGGAAAAAATTGTTATGAGTGGAAGGTGATTCAAGAAAAGGATCAATATAATCAAAAAAATTTAAAATCTCCCTTTCACCCATAACGACTTTAGATCGAGGGCACGATGAAAGGCTCAAGTCCTCAATTTTCTCCTTCTCAATCTCACTTAAATCCTCATCCTTAGTCGCCCTTGAATCCTCATTCACAATCTCTCCCGGCTGAAAAATAGTTTCTGCCCTCGATTCTGCTTCGAGGCTTTGAAGCTCGTCACTGTTGCTCAACTTCGGGACCTCGATGTCTGTGTAGTCCATATTGGCTCTTGACTCCAAATGAGAGCATTCTGAATCCTCCAATTTTAGCTCATCCATAGGCATGAAAAGGTCCTCTATCCCATAAGACTCATCATCTTGGTCATGACGCTCATATGGTAACTCCCATAGGGTGTTGGTGGAGAAACTCTCCTCTTCACTTGAATAGTCATCACTATCTAAGTGCTGGGAATGTTGTTCTATAGGAGTGATAGGGTGATCCATCGTCTGATTGGGCAAAAGAGCTAAAAAATTTAGTTCGGGAGCTGGAACACCTTCGGGGTCCCGAGGATCTGGGATCTGTTCGGGAGCAGCAGAAGTGGCAGCGTCGGGGTCTTGAATTTGGGAGAGGCACACGGAGTCTTCTTCAATGTCCTCTTTACGCCACTGCTCCTTAAGCTCCTGCATTTCCAAAGTTAGCTCTTTTAATTGATTTTCCAAGTTAATCAACCTTTCCTTATCGGATTCGGGAGCTAGGGCAGCATCGAGGTCATGATGAGTGGGCAAGGATGTGAAGTTTTCGTCAAGATACTCTTGGCGCCTCTGCTCTCGAAGGGTCTCTTTAAATTGATTAACCATGTCAATTAATGCAGCCAGATTTCCTTGGGATAACCCTGTGCCTTGAGGAGGTTGTGGAGGCTGAAAATATTGATATCCAGGTCTAGAATGCACTCCATAGCTGAAATTTCCTTGATTCCAGCACGGGGGGTTGGGAGTAAAATGCTGAGAAAAAGAGGGTGAATGAGAATAAGGATTAAAATAAGACATTACAGAAAGAAATAAAATAAAACAAAAATCTGGACTTGTCTAGGGCAAGACTTAACACCAATCCCCGGCAACGGCGCCATTTTGATAGCGCGCTTGTCGAGGGCACGATCAAACAAATTATTACAACTTATCACATGCAACAAAATAGATTGAAGACAGTGGCAAGAGGATCGATCCACAGAGATTGGTGAAGACTTACACTAGACAAGGCCAGATTATAAAATAAAACAATAAAAGAAACAAAACAGAATTCAAGGTCTTGAATGGATTCAAGGTCTTGAATGTATTCGGGGGACAAAGGCACAAAAAGTAACAATCAGGGGGGGTTTTACTTGACCAAACGAGTTGGTCAAGAGGGATTTGGAGCTAACAAGTTTATCTAAGAAAGCAAGGTTCGGGGTCCCGAATGTCACGTTCGGGGTCCCGAATGGTAAAACAGAACCAAGCAATAAATCAGGTCAAGAATAATAAAACAGAAGGTAATAACCACAAATAATCAGATGAAGAAGGATTCTTAGCAAAGGCATTCTTGGGTTGCATTCGGGACCAGATCGTCATCGGCTCAAGGGTATTCTATTCAAGACGTCATAGAAATGACATGGGGACCAGATTCCTCGGATATCCCCTACTTTTCTCTTAAGAGAAACTACCCCCCGTTTCCACATATGAGGTAGTCTTGACAGTTTGCCATCCCTCCAGGCACGAATGCGGGAGGGTCATACTCAAACTGCCTATGAAGCTAAGAAAAGACAGATCTAGAGCTAAAAGTCCCTCAGTTTGTCAGGCTCGTGACCTCGCTCTAATCAACTACCCACCCTATCTATTCGAGACCACTTTGACACAGTCAAGACTAAACAGATGCCTACTTACTCATGCAATTTTCCTTCCGTATTCATCACATAAATGGCAGCCTTTACACAAGATAATTATCAGTTAATCAAGCCTCAAATTAAATCATGCAAAGATATAATTAAACCGATGAATAGTTGAATATAGCATCAAGAATATTTTAAGCATATTAAGGCCTCGAATCTGCCCCTGCAACCCTTGAATCAGCCTTGCCAAGAACTAGAAATTTAGCTACTCATACTTGAAAATGAACGAATAATAATTAAAGGAAGCATGACAAGTAATTAAATAGATTAAGGGAAGAAGACTTTGTTACTAAATTCCGTTTGAAGCCCGGCGGCAAGGTTGAAGGTGCTAACAAGAACTAGAGAGAGAAACTAGAGAGAAGTCTAAGAAAACTAAAACTAATGATCATGGATAAGCCAAGATGTCCTAAACTACTCTTAGATGCCCTTTATATACTAGAGCTCTAAGCACAAAATATCTTCAGCCTAAAATTAGGGACAAAATGCATTAATTGAAAGCCTAAGAAAGTGGATCCATGTTCCTTAAAGCACAAAGCTGAAAAAGCATAAAGCTGTCTGATTTTTCCAGCTTTGGGCAGGTCTGGATTGGGCTCAAGGGCTGACTTGGTCAGAGCGGTAGGTATTTGGTGGTCAGTGCAGACTGCAGGAACAGTGTCAGAGGAGGCACATGGAAGCTCTGGCGAGATGACACGTGGAAATGTCATTCTTCGCCCTTCGGGGTCCCGAATGGATTCGGGATCTTGAACGCTGCTTTGGGCTCGGGACCTCGACTCTGGGTCTTGAAGCTCAAAACTGCACAAAATGCCCCAAAAATGCATCTTTTCGCATAAACTCCCATTTTAGGCCTAAATCTGCAAAAGTAATGAAAACAAGGGTAAATTAGCAGAATCATGCCTTAAATGGGTGAGAAAATGGGGAGAAAATCATGCATAAAAACATGCTATCAAGGTTAGTTTTGGCCATGGTGGGGGAGAGGGTTTGAATTAATTTGTTTTGTTTGAAAAGAAAAGAAAAGAATCTGTGCGTTGATTTGATGGAAAGAGAGATGAGGGGGTTTTGGTTTGGATAACGGAAGGAAATTGGATGGTTAGGTGGCGTGGGTTAGTGGGATTTAGGATACGGAAAGGTGGAGAGAGAGGGGGGTTGATTGCTTTGGTTTTCGTCATCCACGTGGCAAGCTAGGAGAGGACGCGCAGAGCCAAGGACAACGTGCGCCTGCACCTGCACGGGAAATGGAAAAAGGTGGTCAGCTTTATGGGCTTTGAAAATAGGTGAGGGGAATAAAACAAAAGGAATTAAATAGGGATTAATAAAGAAGGGAACAAGGTCATTTAATGAAAAGAAGGGGAGACAAAGGAATTAAATGAAAAGGAAAGAAGATAAAGTTAATTTAAAATTCACCTAGGTAATATAAAAGTGTGCATAAAGAATTTGAAATGCTAAGGTTGATTCACATAAAAAAAAAAAAAAGAAGAGGAGAGGGACAAAGGATTTAAAAGGGGAATAAGAAGGGACAAAATTAACTAAGATCACCTAGGGCAGATAAGAAATGCGCGGGAAGGAGAAAAAGTATGCTAGACTCAGATTTGAAAGGTATGAAAATTAAAGAGACAGGGTTAGGAATTCGGGGGTTGTCCCCACACTTGGCCTTGATTATCGTTTAGGCCTAGACGTTGTTCCTTCATTTGGGGGCACTGATTGCTGGGTCCTCGACCCTTACTTCTTCGGCAGTCGAGGGTTTGAATCCTTCATAGAAGGGTTTCAGCCTATGACCGTTCACCTTAAATGGCTCCCCGTTGTCCAGATTCTGAATTTCGATGGCTCCATGATTAAACACAGCAGTGACTTGGTACGGTCCAGTCCACTTGGATTTGAGCTTCCCCGAGAAAATTCATAATCTTGAGTTGTATAGCAAAACCTTTTGTCCAACCGTGAAGGTCTTGACTACGAGGTGCTTGTTGTGCTGGGCCTTAGTCTTGCCCTTGTAGATCATCGAATTCTCATAGGTATCCCCTCGAAGCTCTTCGAGCTCTTGAATCTGGAGACATCGGTCCTTGCCCGCCAAGTTTAAATCCATGTTGACCTTCTTGATTGCCCAAAATGCCTTGTGCTCTATCTCGACCGGGAGGTGACATGGCTTGCCATAGACCAGCCGATACGGTGTCATTCCGATTGGGGTCTTGAATGTAGTGCGATAGGCCCACAGCGCATCTCCTAGTTTGAGACTCCACTCTTTCCTTGAATGATTGACGGTCTTCTTGAGAATAGCCTTAATCTCCCGATTCGAGACCTCAGCTTGCCCATTGGTTTGGGGGTGATAGGTTGTAGATACTCGATGGGTCACTCCATACTTGTTAAGTAATGAGGCGACTGTTCGATTGCAGAAATGGGTCCCCCGATCGCTGATGAGAGCTCGAGGGGTCCCGAATCGGTTGAAGATGTGGGTTCTAAGGAAATCAGTAACTACCCTCGAATCGTCTGTCTTGGTGGCTTTGGCTTCAATCCATTTGGAAACATAGTCCACTGCAAGCAGGATGTATGTGTTCCCGAATGAATTTGGGAAAGGGCCCATGAAGTCAATGCCCCAAATATCAAAAATTTCACATGCAAGGATGCTGGTTAAGGGCATTTGGTTCCTCACCCCGATGTTTCCCATAGCTTGGCACCGAGGGCATGTAGCGCAAAATAAATAACTGTCCTTGAAAATTGACGGCCAATAAAGACCGGCTTCCAAGACCTTGAGCGCAGTCTTCTTTGCAGCAAAATGCCCTCCTTCCGTTGTCGAGTGACAGAACTTGAAGATTGATGGGACCTCGTCCATGGTGACACAGCGCCTGATAATCTGATCTGAACAATGCTTCTATAAGTAGGGGCTGTCCCAAACATAGGACCTCGCTTGCCTTCGGATCCTGTTGTGCTCTGCGCTCGAGGCCTCGACTGGAAACACGCCAGTGGCACAAAAATTCGCTATGGCCATGAACCATGGGAACTTCGCGGTGTCAACTAAGCACAAATGCTCATCTGGAAAAGTCTCCCGAATGGCTACTTGGGAGTCATCCTCTTGATTCGGGAGCCTACTTAAGTGATCAGCCACACAATTTTCGGTCCCCTTCTTGTCCTTGATAGCAAGGTTGAACTCTTGGAGTAGGAGGATCTAGCGGATAAGCCTAGGATTCGCATCTATCTTCTTGAGCAGGCTTCGGAGGGCGAAATGGTCAGAATACACAATCACTTCTGTGCCCAAGAGGTACTGCCGGAACTTATCAAGGGCATAAACAATCACCAAAAGCTCTTTTTCCGTCGTGGTATAGTTTTGTTGCGCGGGATCCAGTAACATGGATGCATAGTAGATGACGTACTTCTCCTTGTCTTTCTTTTGGCCTAGAACAACTCCCAAAGCCTGGTTACTAGCATCACACATGATCTCGAAGGGGAGCGTCCAGTCGGGGGCCCGAATGATAGGAGCAGAAATGAGCTTGGCTTTCAAGGTCTCGACTGCCGTCTTGCACTTTTCATCGAATATGAAGTCCATGTCCTTGTGTAACAGTTGGCACATTGGTTGGGCTATCTTGGAGAAGTCCTTGATGAACCTCCTGTAAAATCCTGCATGACCAAGAAAATAGCGCACATCTCGAATATTCGAGGGGTAAGGCAAGGTCTCGATAGCTTGGATTTTAGCCTTGTCCACTTCGATACCCTTTCGGGACATGATGTGGCCCAAGATAAGCCCTTGGTCGACCATGAAATGACATTTCTCGAAATTAAGAACAAGGTTAGTTTCTACACATCTTTGCAAAATTTTCTTTAAGTTCGAGAGGCATTCGGAAAAGGAGTTACCATAGACTGTGAAGTCGTCCATGAATACCTCGATGCATTCTTCTACAAATTCTGAAAAGATGCTGACCATGCACCTCTGGAATGTAGCCGGGGCATTACATAATCCAAAGGGCATGCGTCTTTAGGCAAAGGTCCCGAATGGGCACGTGAAAGTTATCTTCTCCTAGTCTTCAAGGGCTATTGGAATTTGGTGGAATCCCGAATACCCATCCAGGCAGCAATAATGCGTCTTGCCCGCAAGGCGTTCTAGCATTTGATATATGAAGGGCAGTGGGAAGTGATCTTTTCGGGTGGCCTCATTCAAGCGTCGATAGTCGATGCATACACGTCAACCATTCTGGATTCGGGAGGGGATTGGCAGACCTTCGGGACCTGGAATGATGGTGATGCCTGTCTTCTTCGGGACCACTTGAATAGGGCTGACCCATGGGGAATCAGAGATGGGGTAGATAACCCCGGTATCGAGCAGCTTCAGGACCTCCTTCTTAACCACCTCCATCATGCGGGGGGGGGGGGGGGGGGGGGGGGGGGGTTCAACCGCCTTTGAGGCTGTCTAATTGTCTTAGTGTCTTCTTCGAGATGTATGCGGTGAGTGCATAAGGACGATGACAGGCCCTTGATGTCGGCAATCGTCCAGCCAATGGCCTTCTTAAAACTCTTGAAGAGGTTCACTAACTCAAGCTCTTAATCCTCTTCCAGCTTGTTGGAAATTATGACCGGAAGGGATTCTTTCTCCCCGAGGTAGGCATACTTCAAATGAGAGGGTAGCACCTTAAGTTCAAGGTCTGGAGCTTGTACTAGAGAAGTGGCGAGTCACTCATGACTTGCGCGTTCGTTAGTCTCACTCGGGGGCTCGATGGCAAGATCACCATTTTCTTCGAGAGCTGCTACAATCGAGCTTACTTCAGTGGGGACTTCAACGGATGACTTCAGTTCCTTCAAGGATTCAGGAGTGATACTTCGGTCAAGAATCAGCTTCAAGGGCTCGATAGAGTTCATCTCAGCAATGTTCTCCACAAAGGGGTCTAGTACATCAATAAAATTGACGCTTGAAAATTCGGATGGGTATTTCATGGAATCCAGCATGTTGAAACGGATGATTTACCCATCGAATTTGAGAGAGATAGAGGCCTCATAACAGTCAATCTTTGCACGGGTAGTGGCCAAGAAAGGGCGTCCTAAAAGTAGATCCGAAGACTTGGTGTTCGTTGGGTTTTCCATGGAAAGAACATAGAAATCTGCTGGAAATAAGAATTCACCTACTTGGACAAGAACATCTGTGATTATGCCCTTGGGATATACAACCGAGTGGTCTGCAAGTTGGATGACAAGCGTGGTCTCTTTCAAGGGTCCGAGTCCAAGTCCATTGTAAATGGTCAAGGGCATAACATTAATTCCAGCCCCCAAATCACACATTGCCTTCCCAATATCGATGGTCCCAATTCTGCAGGGGATCGTGAACATGCCTTGGTCCTTGCACTTGGGTGGAATTTTGCGCTGGATATGGGCGGACAAGTTAGCTCCCACACTAATTCGATTTACCTCGGTGAATTTGTCCTTGTTGGTGCAAAGCTGTTTCAAGAACTTTGCATATCGAGGCATATTTTTTATGGCCTTGAGGAGGGGAATATTAATGATGACCTTGCTGAACATATCAAAGATGTCCCGATCTTCTTCTTCTTTCTTCTTTTTGATCAACCGTTGAGGGAACGGGGGCTCAAGCACTTTCTTTATGAATTCTTAGGAGAATTCTTCTTCAACGGGCTGTTTCTTTTTACAATGAGACTTCTTGCTGGAGAAGAAGTGGTCAAGAGCTGCGTCGTTGAATCTAGACTTCTTGGGATGTTCAGGAGGAGGTTGTGCAATGTTATCACATTCGGGACCTGGAATAGCAGTGTCAGCTTAGGGGCCTTGAATGCCTCCCGCAGACTCGGGGTCTGGATGGACACGAGAGGGGATCTCGAGACCACTGCGGAGGTTCATGGCACACGCCTCATGCTTCGGGTTGGGTTCCGTCTGCCCTGGAAATCTTCCTCCATTTTTCACCTCTTTCATTTTTGCCATGAGAGTACGAATTTGTTTTTCCAGCTCCACAATTTTCTTCTTTTCGGGGGAGGGTTCCTCATTCGGGGGCGCTGGCATGGTGAAGTTCTGGTCTGGGGGCGGCCACCTCTGGTATTGATAATTCTGAAAATTGGGTCTTGGCTTGAAATTCTGCATGTTGCAAGGAGGGGGGTGATTTCCGTACGGATTTTGTCCATACTGATGGCTAGGTCCGGCCTGCTGGTTGTTGTTCCACCCATAGTTAAGCTGCTTCCAGCCTTGATTGTGATATTGACCATACGGGACATTGAATCCTCCTGCCGCATTGACGGATATTTCTTCAGGAATAAATGGGCAAGCATCAGTAGGATGGTCCGAAAGTTGGCAGATTTGGCAGGCCTTGACCGGGACTGGGTGTCCCGAAGCCATGTTCTACAGCATGCCCGTGATGGCTGCCAACTGATTCTCCATAGCAGCCGAACGGGCGTCTTGAACGCTAGTGGAATTGTTGAGTTGGAGGTTGTTCTTGGCCATGAGCTCAATGGTGTCTTTGGCGGCAGCAGGGGTAAGTCTAGTAATGGATCCGCCAGCAGCAGCGTTTAGCAAAGCCTTGTCTCGACCCGTGAGTCCTTCACAAAAATATTGTATGAGGGCATGCTCGGACAGATTATGCGAGGGGCATAAGGCTTGTATTTTCTTAAACCGCTCATAATATTGCTCAAGATCCTCCGTGTCTTTTTGAAGGACGGACACGAGCTGCTTTCGGGTGACCATAGCGATGGACACCGAGTAGTATTTGTCTGTAAAGGCCTTGGATATTTCAGCCCACGAGTTGATGGATTGTGGCTGCAAGTCATAAAACCAGTCAAGAGCATCGTCCTTGAGAGACCACATAAAGGCACGTAGTTTAGCATGCTCAACAGTAACGTTGTGGGGCTTCATAGCGTCACAGATGGAATGTAGTTGCTGGAGGTGACGGTGGGGATTTTCTTTAGCCAGCCCTCGGTAGAGGGGTAGGTGATGCATAGTCGCGGATTTGAGTTCCTAGTCATTCGGGACCACTGGCCAAACGATACAACTGGTTGGGGCCTCGGGGGCAGCATTGAGTTCGTCGATGGTCAGGATCACTGGGGGAACTGGCAGAATACCATTCCCTTCGGGGCCATGATTATCCATGTTGGGTACTTCTAGGGGGATGGGTGATAAGTCTTCGGGGTCTGGATTGTCCTAGAGAGCAAAGAGACGTTCGAGGTCCCGAACACAAGAATTGGAATTCGATCCTTGGGCAAGTCTTCGAAGGCCTCTTTCTGTCCTTTCTAACTCGTGATCAAGGGGCAGTAAATCGGGTGCAGATCTCCTGGTCATACAAAGAAGAAAAACAGATCAGTCTTGAAACAATCCCCGACAACGGCGCCAATTTGATCGTCAGTCAAATGAAGATTTATAATGCCTGAAAATGTGTGCACAATGGAAAATGTGTACAGTTGATACGATCCTAGCCCCGAGGCCAACCCTTGAGCAACGATCGCATAAGGAGAAATGTTTCAAGCCTAGCGAGAATCGTATCAGTTGGTAGCGGAGCGAAGGCTGTTCAAGTTTGGTACGTTATCTATTTTCATTAAATCATTGTGTCGGTATACTCTAGTCCGGAGTCAATCACCCTTCACCCATTTAGTTATTTTCGTTTTTAGTTGAGTCGGTTTAGAAAATAATTTTTCTAAATCAAGTTTTAAGTCCTTGTAAAACCAAATCGGAAGTACAATTTGTTTGAGTAAAAAAAAAATCAGTCCCCTAAGTGTCAAAAAGTGTCACAAAAATCAGTCCCCAAAGTGTCAAAATAGAGTCACAAAAATCAGTCCCCCAAAGTGTCATCAAAGAGTCACAAAAGTAGTCCACAAAAGTGTCACCAAAATATAGTCGAAATCGTATTTCAATACATACTTGTTGAAGTTGGATTTCAGTAAAAGAGAGTCCGTTGGAAAGCTGTGTCTGTTAGGAATCTGAATAAAAAAGAATCAAGTGATTCGGACACCAGAGTCAAAAGTTACAGCCAAAGTCCCAAGCCGTGTTCCTTTAGTCGTTGTTTCTTAGACTCAGAAAATTCTAGAATCGAAACACAAAATCAATATATAGGAGTCCAGTCCAGAAAATTCTGAAATTTTTACACAACATATTTGGAGCTTTTATGGATCTAATACAAGAAGAATCTCTTAATCCAGAGGTCAGACGTGGAAGATATTAATTTTACAAGTTGCAGACACAAACTGTGAGCGAAAAATGCAATTTTTAAGTCATATCAATAGAGCGTGGTATGAGAATGATGCCTATATGAGACGAGCCGTATGATAGGTATGATGGGAGGAGACCTCGATTTAAGGATCAACTTGACACAAACCGTAGGAGCATGAGGATGATAATCCCTTCCTTTGGAGGAACAGAAAATTCGCATTATTACTTAGCGTGGGAAAGGGAGATCTAATTGATCTTTGATTATTGCGACTACTCAGAGGAGGAGAAAGTGACGATGTCATTGTCTGGGTTCATTGGGTATGTCGCTCGTTGGTGGAGTTATATGGACAGCATTCTAGTCACCCTAATTTTGACTTGGAATGATATGAAGATACTTATGAGGCGACGATTCCTACCCGCACACTTTCGAGAGGAGTTTCACCAACAACGACCAGCCTTCCCTCAAGAGAGTAGAAGTGTTGGTGAGTATTATAATAAGGTGAAGATTTCTTCTTCTTACCCTAGTGTTGTGCCAAACAATAGAACTCATGATGAATGTTTAGCTTCTCTCTTGAAGAAGCTCAAACATAAGATAGGCTATGAGGCGAAGAAGTGCATTCAAGTTGAAGATACCAAGACCACTAATCCACAACATGTTCTTAGCAAAGATGATGAGACTAAGGAGAGTCAGTTGACCGATTTGAGTAGTAGTGTTGCTAGTGCGCAAGATAAGAAGGGAGCAATTATTGAGTGCAATGTGAGTATAAAAGAAAGAGAAATTCAAAATAGCCCCCATGAAAAGAGTGAGCATGGGTTTAAGGAAGAGAATTGTACTCATATAAAGGAAGAGTTGAGTGAGAGTTCCGAAGGGAGAGAAAGTGAAAATGCACTAGTATTGTAAGAGATTGTTCTTAGCAAAAAGAGTGAAGCTTTGCCGAAGCAATTGAATTTTACTAACCCTTGTCCAATTGTTTTCTCTTCTTCTATTTCATCTTCTTTAGGGTAGAGAAAGAAAGAAGTTATTGAGGAGGATGAGTCCCCTAAGCTACTGCAATTGAAGTGGAAGAAACATAGCAATTCCGTGGAGCATATTGCGCCAAGCCCTAGACGAAAGGGTGTGGTTGGATTAAACTTTCTTAGAGCGGAATTGTGGAGGTATGTGGACATCATTAGTGCATATGATTCTAGAGTTGAATTTAATTTAAATGATGATGGTCTTATGCAAAAGCTTAAGGCCGAAACACTTGCTTTTGAGGAGTACTTGTGGAAACGCAAGAAATTGGGAGCTTTGGTTAGGCCGAAAGGTGAGATAGTTGTACCAAGAGATATTTATGGTGATTTCTTACAAGTTGGTATGGATAGTATGTGTTGTAATGTGTCTCTTGAGAGGGTTTGGTATTGGTACGGTTTATCTATGGAGAAACCTTGGGATACCTAGCTCACAACCTTATGTATCTCTTTATTGGAGACAACCTACAATGGAGAGAAGTAATGAGAGAGCTTGGAGAGCGAAGTGCTATTCGTTGGTTTGCAAGTTTGAGTTGTTTAGTAAATTTTTACTTATGTTTACTTGCAACCCATGCGGCTTTGATTTTATATTTATGGGTTCATTGAATCCTTGGTGTTTGGAGTACTTGGGAAGTATAAGAGTTCACAAGGAGTTGATGATAGCACAAGGGCAAGCCGTGGTACACATGAAAGGTTTGAGTGTTCCTTATGCGACTAAGGGATACTTAGAGAGATTGAAGCGGTTCTTGAAGGTTGTTGATAGAGGACGGATGTTCTTACACCAGCCTTGGTTGCCTACTCAAGTCAACAAGAGAACCGCCATGAGAGACGTTGGTTTAGCCCAAACCACCGCCGCACACAAAGGCACCACCGCTGAGTTGGATGCCTTGGGTATTTCCTATCACTTTCATGTTTCCTTTACTGTTTCTAATTTGGAGAGTGTTTCTGCCATTGAGGAGACAGATTCGAGGGCGAATCTTTTCAAAGGGGAAGGGAATGATACGATCCTAGCCCCGAGGCTAACCCTAACGCACGCACAACGCTCACACGCCTTGCGACCAAGACCAATCAACCCAAAGCGTCAAGCCCAAGACATTACAAAGCTTAAAGGGAGGTTACAACAACCTCTAGACATGGAAACTAGGCAAGGAACGTTGCTGGATCAAGTCCTTAGGCGAAGGATGACATGGAAGGTGGCTTTCATGAGGGAATCTAGGTTACCCTTGGTTGTAACCATATGCTGCGTTGACCGAGACTGGAGCTGGATCTCTCGGCTGTTCCACCACGTAACAGCTATGGGTGGGATGATACATAATCCATAGCTAATAAAATATATCTGTTACCAAAAGAAGTAGGGAAAGGTCTCATAAAATCTATGCCCCATATATCAAATATTTCACATGAAAGAATAAAATTCATGGGCATTTCATTTCGGGAGGAAATATTTCCTACTTTTTGGCATGCTGGACACGTTTTACAAAATAGAAAACTATCCTGAAAAATTGTAGGCCAATAAAAACCAGCCTCTAAGACTTTCAGGGTTGTTCTTCTTGCCCCAAAATGACCACCGCATGCTTGAGAATGACAGAATTTCAGAATAGACAATGTTTCATTTTGAGGGACACACCTCTTAAGCAATTGGTCAGTACCTATAAATAGAGATCATCCCATATATAATACTTACTGTCATGCTTGACTTTTACCCTCTCATAAGTGGTCATGTCCCCATAATGTTTACCTATGGCGAGATAGTTCGCAATTTATGCATACCATGGTTGTGGGTTTGGCTGCAGTCTTGGCTGGAGGTTTGGCCTAGACACTGTCACCGAGAGTAGTTTTTCATCAGGAAATTCCGCCCTCACTAGTTCCAGATCTCCTTTCGCTAGGCAGCGGCTCAGGTGGTCTGACAAGAGGTTCTCCCTACCGCTCTTGTCTTTTATTTCCAAGTTATACTCCTATAAAAGAAGAATCCATCGAATTAGTCTAGGTTTGGCCTCATGTTTGACCAAGAGATATTTTAATGTTGCATGGTCAGAAAATACAATAATTTTTGCGCCTAACAGATATAATCTAAATTTTTCCAAGGCAAAAACTATTGCAAACAATTCTTTTTCAGTCGTGGAATAATTTCTCTGGGCGTCATCCAACATCTTTGACGCGTAATAGATCACGTGAGGATCTTTTCTCTTTTTTTGCCCAAGAACAGCTCCCACGGCAGCATCACTAGTGTCGCACATCAGCCCAAATGGCAAACTCCAGTCCAGCGCTTGAATAATGGGTGTTGATGTTAACCGCTCCTTCAGCTCATCAAATGATTTTTGACATGCTTCATTGAAGTTGAACTCCACCTCTTTTTGCAGAAGCTTGCACATAGGTTCGGCCACCTTCGAGAAATCTTTTATGAACCTGCGATAAAAACCTGCATGTCCAAGAAAGCTCCTAACCTCACTCAAGCATGAGGGGTAAGGCAGGTTCTTAATAGTATCAATTTTTGCTTGATCAACTTCAATTCCTTTTTTCGAAACCACATGCCCAAGAACAATTCCTTGATCTACCATAAAATGGCATTTTTCATAATTTAAAACTAAGCATGTATCAACACATCTTCTCAAAATATTTTGTAAATTATTCAAGCATTGTTCAAAGTTATTACCGTAAATGGTAAAATCGTCCATGAACACCTCGATGTTTTTTTCTACATATTTGGAAAAAAATGCTTACCATACACCTTTGAAAGGTGACTGGCGCATTACACAGCCCAAATGGCATGCGTCTGTAGGTGAACGTCGTCTTCTCTTGGTCTTCGGGTACAACGGGAATTTGGTGAAACCCCGAGTAGCCGTCCAAGAAGCAGTAGTGTGATTTTTCAGTAAGTCTTTCTACCATTTGGTCGATAAATGGCAATGGAAAATTGTCCTTCCTTGTCACTTGATTCAACCTTCGGTAGTCTATGTAAACCCGCCATCCGTTCTGGATTCTCGTTGTTCTTTGAGTTCCATTCTCTCCCTCGATGACTGTAATGCCGATTTTCTTAGGAACTACCTGCACAAGGGAAACCCAATTACTATCAGAAATAGGATAAATTATACCTAAATCAAGTAATTTAATAATTTCCTTTTTAACAACTTCCATCATCGGAGGGTTTAATCTCCTCTAGGGTTTCCAAATAGGTTTATTATCCTCTTCCACATGTATTTTGTGGGTACAAATGTTAGAAGATACCCCCTTAATGTCTGTCATGGTCCACCCAATCGCTTCTTTGTGCATCTTCAAGACAGTCACCAATCTTTCTTCTTCATCCTTTGTTAGCTTTGCGGAAATAATAACGGGTAGGGTGTCGTCTTGGCCTAGATAGGCATATTTGAGATGATCTGGTAAAGCCTTCAATTCTAACTGTGGTGCCTGCACAATAGAAGGTAGGAATTTAGTAGGGTTGGCAATTTTCACCCGCGGGTATGGATATACCCGCAAATTTGCGGGTGCGGGTATGGATAGTGCCTTACCCGCTCCATACCCGCTCCATTGCCAACCCTAGAATTTAGGAACCGTGGATTGCACAAATTGACAACTTACTATTTTCCTTCTCTTCTTGGCCGTCTTCGCCGAAGTCTTGGCCAAGCTCGAGGCCAAGATCGTGTCTGTTTCTTCAGGATTGGCCAAATTAGCCAAAACTTCTTAGAGTTTTTTCTGATCTCCAGTTCTGTCCTCTAATTCTTTCAGTGCTTTTGTGGAAATTCCCCTGCTCAAAACATACTCAAGGGGATCGTTAATATAAATATCAGCAATTTCATCAGTAATTGGATCTAAAACATCAAGAAAATTCACACAATGTAAATCATTAGGATGTTTTAATGCTTCTGTAATACTAAATTTTATAGTTCTTCCACAAAATTCTAAAATTATGCTCCCTTCGTAGCAATCGATTTTAGCCTTTGATGTCCTTAAAAATTGCCTCCCTAATAAAATGTCAGTAGTGCAAGAGGGCAAATGAACATTCATTTCAACAATATAAAAGTCCACTGGGTAAATAAAATCATTTACCATTACCAAGACATCTGTCACTATTCCCTTGGGCCGAATGATTGATCTGTCCGCCAGCTGGATTACCAAGTCGGTTTCCTTCATCGTTCCTATCTTCAAGGTCTCAAATTCACTCAATGGCATCACATTGATGTCAGCCCCTAAATCACAAAGGGCTTTCTCTATTGTCTTGTTTCCTATTCGACATGGAATGGTGAAGGTCCCTTGATCCTTGCACTTCTCTAGAAGTTGTTGCACTACTAAAATATTATGAACCAAATTCACCCTCTCTATACCTGCAATTTTCTTTTTGTTAGTGCACAGTTCTTTAAGAAATTTAGCATAAGAGGGAACTTTCACAATTAAGTCCAACATAGGTATATTAAAAGTTATTTTCCAAAAAATATTCATAAATTCTCTCGCTTCAACTTGTTTTTTCTCTTTTGAAGATCT
Organism: Viola odorata; assembly: GCA_963691705.1. Taxonomy (NCBI): domain Eukaryota; kingdom Viridiplantae; phylum Streptophyta; class Magnoliopsida; order Malpighiales; family Violaceae; genus Viola; species Viola odorata. The sequence goes on along the minus strand of OY829546.1, from coordinate 46,058,982 downwards.
AGGAGGAAACGGTGGAGGAATTTCTATTACTTCCTCTTTTTGGTCTGGCTTGGCCACTGGTTTGGCCAAGACAGGTTCTGTCTTTACTGCTTCCGTGATAACTGTAGGCTTGGCCTGAGGTTTGGCCAAGACTGCTTCCATTTTAGTTTCTTTCTCGTCATCTTCATCCAATTTTTGCGACTGAATTTTATTCAATTCCTGGTCTGTTTCGCACCTTCCCTCTCTGGTAACACAATTCCACTCCTTAAACTCATGGCACTAACATTGTGCGGGGGGTTGTTCACCGTAGTAGAAGGTAATTTGCCTTGATTGGCCATCTGATTGATTTACTTCTGCATCTCGGCCAAACTCGATTGCGTCGATTGCATCAAATTCTTCTGCATCTCAACCAAACTCTTGAGTGTATCCTCCATAGAAGGACTAGTAATTTGCAAAGGTTGAGGGGCAGATGGCAGTTGGGGTACAGAGGCTTGGCTAGGAGCTTGGCCAAGACTCAGATGTGAAGGGCGAGGTATGAAATGCTGGAAGTTAATGGGCGGTTGTTGCTGAGGTGTATTCTGATTTTGATTCTGATTTGGAGGGACTGGATCTCTCCACCTAAAATTTGGATGGCCTCTCCATGAGTATTGATTACTTCCTTGAGGAAAATTTTGCATACTCCCTTGGTTATGTACATAAGCTGCATTCACTTGTGCCGCATCTTCTGGGTGTTGCACCATATAGCAGTTGTTGGTTTGATGATCTTGTTGCTGGCATATCCCGCATACTGAAGCTAGTTGCTCTTGATTTGGATTTCCTGTGGGCATTTGACCTGAAATATTAACAGAAATGTTTTTGACCATATCAGTTAAATCATTAAGTTTTTGCTCCACGTCAATTGCATTTAGAGTAGAAGGGATAGAGCTTCTATCCGAAGTAAGATTATTTTGGCAGTTGTCTGCCATTGTCTGTAGTAGCAGCTTGGCCTTTGTGATGGTGAAGTATTGTAGCGCTCCTCCAGCTGCTGCGTCAACTTTTTCTTTACTGCCAAGGAGCATCCCGTCATAGAAATATTGGATCATTGTCTTATCAGCAACCCCGTGTGTAGGGCAAACCTCCTGCAGCTCACAGAACCGTTGATGATACTCACTGAAACCTTCATTATTTCTCTGCTGGATAGCTGTCATATTCTTTCTAGCTATCCCTGTTTTGGTTACGTTCCAGAACTTGTTGAGAAAAAGAGTAGACATCTCTGCCCATGTGTTAACAGTGTTGTGAGGTAAACCATAGAACCAATTCTGAGCTGCTCCTTCTAGAGAACTCGGGAAGGCTTTCAGCTTCGCTCTCTCTATGTTGGTTGCTACTGGTTTCATAATTTCACACTGAACGTGTAAGTTTCTAAGATGTCTGAATGGATTTTCATTTGAGTGGCCATAGAACTTAGGAAGGTTGACCACCATATTGGTCTTTATAGACCAATCATTAGGTACAGCTGGGCAGTTGATGCAGGAAAATGTTTCCTGTTCCGCTGTTCTGTTCAGTTTTCTCATAGTCAGTTCTGGATGGTTTTCTGCCATGGCTAGATTGAACACCTCGTCTTGGTCAGAGGATTGGCCAAGATCGTGGTCAAGACTGTGGTCTGTTTGAGAACTAGATGTTTTTGATTCACTCTCTTCTTCGGAATTCCTCCTTCGAGCTATCCTTCTTAGTTGTACTTCGGTCCTTGTGAGATTCGGATTGTATGGTATTAAGTCTTCTTCTCTGGAAGAGGACTTGGTCATCAACTGTCAAAAACAAAATAAAAGAAACTACGAACGTCGCCGTTAAAGATCCCCGGCAACGGCGCCAAAATTTGATCGCGCGCCGAACGAGTCAAATATAAGTGTAAAATATGTATACGAATGGGGGTATAAATACAACTTATCACTGTGCACAAGGGTTTGTAGATTATGGTAAGAGGATCGTCCACAGAGGCCTCTAGGGGGAACGTAGTTTCTTGGTTGACTTCCTCGTCACTGGTTTTGATTGGGGGAACCTGAAAATAGAAACAAAACAAAAGAAACAAAACAATTTAAAGTAGTCTTGGTCAAAGGTTTGGCCAAGATAGGGGGTCAATACTGAAAAAGTCGAATAAAAGGGAATTCCAGGTAAGGGCGATATGAGAGCTTCTGTTCTTATGATTTGATCACTGATGCAAGGGTATTCATCTCGTGATTCGTAGTCCTACTATAGAGTGGAGGTGCTCATGTTCACTCCTGACTTCCCTCTTCTTCAAATTATCTGGCGGGTGCTCCCTTTCCTGATAATCCTAGCCAAGGGACACCTTGCTGGTTAAAGGGTTTATCCGTTTGACTGCTGTCTTGAATGGTTGTTCGCTTCCTCAATGGTATAGGGGAAGACAGTACCTAGCCAAGTTGTCTCCCTATGGAGACCCTAGGTTGTCAATCTGGTCTTGATCTAGATCATTTATTTCTTCTAGTCTGGCGCGAGACTAGTTACCTACTTTGCCTAGCCGGCGGGTGCTCCCTTTCCTTCTAGGCTGGCTGCAACTCTTCTCTACTAGGGTACAAGAACTATCAGGTCTTGTCTCTAGTGAGTTAGCATTGGATTAAGCTCAAGAAATAAGTGAATACGAATCGAAGAGAATTCTTAGGGCGATTTGATCTCACAAAAACATAAAAACGAAGCTCATCAACCCTTACCAAGAATGGGTATTTAGTTACTCATACTCATGGATGGAAGATAAAAATATCTAATTGCATAAAAGAATAAATCCAAGAATTAAAATCCCGAACTGGAAAATTCCCGGGGCAATCAATTATTTCAATGTCGAGAAAAGAAGGAAGGAAGAGATTCGATAGATCCCCTGAGGAAGGAACGAGTTTAGCTAAATAAGCTAAAAATCTTCCTTATCCTACTGTAATTCAAACTCCTCGAAAATCTAAGAAAATAATAACAATGTTGTTAAAATAGGAAAAATCGTATGTTCAAAAAGAGGGAGATCCCAAATAGGATTCTTCAATAAATTGGCGTCAGATCCCTCTGAAGATGTTGGACTGTTGTAACTTGCTAGCTCGCAAGACCCGGGTAAAACGCGGCCCAAAAGGTTTGCCAACGCTGCTGCTCGAGATAGCCTTTCGCGAAAGAGTCTTGGCCAAGCTCCCGGCCAAGACTATCTGGTATCGATACTTTGGTGCGCGAAGGGGTCTTGGCCAAACTCTAGGCCAAGGCGCTCTGAAAACTAGCTCTACTGCTCCAAGATCAGAATCCTTCATTGAAATACCTCCAAACTAGAACTGCCAAAGCATAGGAAATTGAAGGAAAATCAATAGATTTACTGCCTAGAAAATAAGTGAATGGACAGTAAAAATATGATGAAATGCAATGCAATCAAATACTCAATGATATTATTTACTCTAATCCTTAGTAGGCCAAATAAAAACCCATAGAAGCCCTCACGGTTGGAGTTCAAAGTAGTAGGATAGAAAAATGACCTAGGTGATAGTTAATATATCATGGACCCACCTCTAAAATTTATATAGATAGAAAAATTCCCTTCTTGGTACTTATGGCAGAAAAGGTCTTTTGGTGAAGGCCGAAATAGTTCTCGACAAGGCGATATCAAAGGGGCGGAAACCTAGCGGGATGGCATGTAATCATTTTCGGAACGATCAATTAGTGAAGGTAGTTGAAGCAATATTTCATAACTGATGTGGAGCTGACATGGACAAAATAACCATTAGTTAGTAATTATGTTTAAAAGTACTAGACAATGGGAAATAAGTTTATAAAATACAAATTTTGGGGGGGAAAATCGTTAATATGTATAAACTAAGACCATTAATTGTCAATAATACGGCTCATACTAGTAATATTACAATTAATCATTACTTTAATACATAGTTATTAAGGTATATTGTGGATATATATTTATTGTTCAATATTTTACTTAATAAAAAAAGAATTATATTTTGTAAGAGAGAATCATGTCAATTGTCATAAAAAATGTATTTACTAATTGTTTAGAGTTTTATGCTTTTAATTTAAATTGTATTAATGTATTACGCATTACATGAGTATAAGTAATTAGCTATAGTATTGTTCAATGATAATTTTGAAGCTCTAAATGTAAGTGATCTAATCTTATCATCCTATGGAGCACGATTATACTTGAAAATTCTTCGTGTATATGTTAGACTCGTAAGTCGTATTTGATACTTTAATATTTATACTTACTCGATACTTCTTGAAGTGTACTAGATATTTATTCAACGTATTCATTACATTTTAATATATTAATACTTATTATTTATTAATATTTAATCACTTTAAAATTTCATACTAAAATATTGTGATAATATTAGGCTATTATTTATAAATTGGTAAATAAAAACTTTACTTCAAAATAAAAAGCACCAAAACAGTGTGTTTAACAACTAAACGTCATCGTTTTAACAAAAGAAACTCAACAAATTCAGAAATTCAGGACGGACAATAGGGCAAATCATTAGAGCAACAACAACAAAATGTGAAAACCACCTACCTCTCTCTCATTACCTACCTCTCGGCTAGCCACCACAACAACAAAACCACAAACAACATGACCACAAACAGTGAATCCATCAATGTAAGGATTGGTTTAGTTGTTTCTTTCCTCGCTTATTTTAATTAATTAATTTAGCCGCTCTAATTAGTTATACATAGCAAATCTACATTGATTAATTAATTAATTCTTGATTGCAATTGAGCATATATACCAGTGTTATCAGAACCGGACCGGACCGGCCTGTCCGTCCGGTTCAATCGGCCATTTTCACCTTTCCGGTCCGATTCAGTTTTCGGACCGGACTTACCTCTGACCCGGGTCGGACCGGCCGGTTCGTTCAGTTTTTCACGAACCGTCAAACCGGCCGGTTTTCTGCCAAACTGTCCGGTTTGATGACTTGCCAAAAATGACGCCGTTTTGCACCTTCCAAAACGGGTCAGGTGCTAAAATGCTTTCTCCGCACACCGTCGCGGCAACCATCTCATCCTAGCCACCCAACCACCGAAACCAAATCAATCATCAAATCCCAAATACAAACACAATCGGTAACCAAAATCAACCACACGGTCCACACCACAGTTGCAGCTAATCCAATGCAACTAAACAACAAATGGATAAACCATATTGTGTTCAAATGAGAGTTGATCGATCAGCACTTACCATTTTCTACCGCTTCTCCGGAGCTAGTTTTCTGCTTGCTCCTCGCTTATGGTTGCGGCTGCGTTCTGAATCAAGGTGGAAGAGACTGTGTTGTTGATTTTAGGGTTTTGTTATAACTTATATTAGACTCTGTTGGGCTGTATGTGTTTTTTGCTTCTAATTACAATTTGGGTCGCAACCTGTTGTTTATATTCCATTAGTGGGCCTGGTATAATCTTGCTTTCTACCCAAGTTAACTCTAAATATCCCAATGGCTTACGTGAGGACAATAAATAGTATAAGTACCATAAAATAATATTACAATAAATAATTAAAATAATACTTACAAACCGATTTAAAACATTAAAGAGAAATAAATTTATTTTTAAAATATTTCTGATTACTTGAAACCGTGTGTATAATAATAATAATAATAATACATTTATACTTTAAATATGTATATATATTCTAGTAATAATAAGGAAAAATATATTATAAAATTTAACATTTTATAAAGTATGTAAAAACTAATAATTAAACTCTCAAAATTTATATTTAATTAAATTTCTTTAAAAAAACACAAATTTGTACTCCCTCCGGAACTTATTAAGTGTCCCTCGCGCATATCGACGAGGCCGGATGACGCACTATTTGACTCTAAAAAATTTCGTACTTTTTTTTGAACATACGTGTGATGTTGGTACACAAACATGTATTGGTTTAATTATTGTTGTTGGTTTAAACTTTAAGAATGATTTCATTTGAATGTTAGATTATTTCTTTATTTTGTAATTTGGATAATTATGTGTGTTTGAATATTTAAGTGTGTTTGAATGTTGGATTGTTTCTTTATTTTGTAATTTGAATATTTAAGTGTCATTTGAATGTTAGATATTTTCTTTATTTTCAACTTTTGATTTTTATCTACTTGATATACTTTATTTTGATATATTATAAAATGCTACAGTAAAAAAACGGTTCAATCCGGTTTTATCGTCTAAGATTGACCGGTTTAATGTATGAACGGTTCCGAACGGACCAGCATCTACAATCCGGTCGAACCCGGTTGAACCACCAAATTTTCGAAACGGTTCACTGTCCGGTTCGGTTCTGATAACACTGATATATACAACTACTACGCCTAACATAGCATTGAATAGAGAAATTAAGAAAAAGAAAAAGAAAAAGAAAACGATTTATATGATTCAGAAGAGAATATGTTAGGTCTGCTACTGCCTACTGCTACGTGAGTGAAAGGTGAGAGACGAGCATGGTTCTTTACTTCTTTTCTAACTATCTTGTCCTCCTCCTCTATTTCTCTTGTTTTTAGTATAGTTAGTGGAGTCGGGGTCTCCTATGGTTTGAAGTGGAAGTGCACAAGTAAAGACTCAGACTTCATCTACACAATAAAGGGAGATACCACCGCAACCAACCGTGGGGGCAGACGGAGTGCAAGGCAGTCAAGAGCCACAAGAAACAAAGGAAAAGAAAAGAAAAGAAAGGTCATTCATGTGGGATCATGTCATGAAGTTTACGAATCGTAATAATGAGATAAAGGTAAGATGTAATTTTTGCGAAAAAGTTGAGTATAAGTATGATCTTGATAATGGCACAACTGCAATTAGGAAGCACTTGTTTAAATGTCAGAAAGGGCCATATTTCAAATCATTTAAACTCGGGAGTGGTGAGTCAAACGGTCAATCTCAGTTAAATTTTAATCCTAGTAAGAGAGTGTGTTAACTACATGGAAATTTAACCAGAACAAGTGTAGGAAGACATTGACATACATGATTATTGTTGATGAAAAGCCTTTTAAAATGGTTTAGGGTAAAGATTTTAAGCACTTTTATTCTAAACTACAACCGAAGTTTGTAATGCCTTCATGGGTTACTATAACGAGGGATTGTTATGAGATGTTTATGGAGGAAAGATTGAAGCTAAAAAAGTAGTATGTTATTTAACTGTAGGAAGGTCTTACTACAAATACATGGACTTCCAATCAAAGGATTAATTATTTGTGCCTGACTGCTCATTATATTGACTGAAATTGGAAGTAGCAAAAAAGAATTATAAATTCTTGTCCAATTTCTAGTCATAAAGGTAAGGTCATTGGTAAATTGATTGAAAAATGTTTGTTGGAATGGGGTATTGATAAGGTTTTGACTGTAACTGTTGATAATGCTAGTTCGAATGATGTTGCGGTGGGGTATTTGAAAAAAACTCATTCATTGGAAGGGTAGTGTTTTGAATAGGGAGTTTCTACATACGAGGTGTGTTGCACATATAATGAATCTAGTACCTTCAATTATTCGATTATGAAATGCAGTTAGATACTTAAGGCAATCCCCGATAAGATTAGAAAAATTCAAAGCATGTGTTGGGGAAGAAAGGATAGATAGTGAAGCTTTGTTGGGTCTTAACGTGTGCACCCGATGGAACTCGACTTACTTGATGTTAGAAGCAACCTTAAAATTACAATCTGCTTTTGATAGATATGCGGGGTTGGATTTTAATTTTTCAAGTGAAGTTGGCCAGGATGAAGAACTTGATTGTAGAAAGGGATTCCCGTGGAAGAAGATTGGGTTCATATCAAGAACATGATCAGATTTTTGAAATGTTTCTACATGCTTACTTTAAGTATTGCTGGTACTAAATACACAACTTCTAACATTTGTTTGAATAAAGTGAGTGAGGTTGATTTTAGGTTGAAAAAAATGTGCAACAATGTTGATCTTGAGATGGCTAAAATGGCATTGCAAATGAAAAAAAAAGTGTGACAAATATTAGGGAGATGCAAAAAAAATTAATGTGATGTTGTTTATTGCGGTTGTGTTAGATCTAAGGTACAAGTTGGGTTACGCAAATTATGTGATTAACAACATGTACGAGTTTAACAGTGCAGTGGTATTAGTTGAAAAAGTTGGAAGGAACCTTATTGCATTGTTTGAAGAGTATGAAAGGGAGAATAACAACTCCAATGTCAATGCGGTTGCAAAAGCTTCTTCTTCTTTTGATGTTGAATCAGTGACAGTGCCATTAGATTTAGATGTTGATGATATTGATGGTGAATATAGATCAATTGCATGTGCCTATGAATACAAGTATCGAAAAGAATTGGCTCAACGAGAGGGAGGACCAAAAAAATCAGAGTTAGATCGTTATCTTGAGGAAGAGACGATAGCGAATTCAGAATCTTTTGACATTTTGGAGTGGTGGAAGGTTAACAGTGTTCGATTTCCTACTATCTCATTGATAGCACGGGATGTATTGGTTATTCAGACTTCGACCATAGCATCAGAATCTGTATTTAGTTGTAGTGGTTGCATCTTTGATGATTTTTGAATCTCTTTGTTCCCAAAAATTATAGAGGCGCTGGTTTGCACTGAAGATTGGTTGAAAGCACCAAGTTATGAATATCATTGTACTACTGAAGAGACGATCAAAGAGGTTGATGAGCTTGAGAAAGGTAATATTTAAGTTATAATTTTTTTTAGCTATGAATTGGTTATTTACTATGTGATTAATTCTAATCATCTGTAAATGGCAGCCTTCACGGATATTAACTTTGCACCTTCAGTGATAAATATTATCTCATGAGGATTTTAATTTATGGTTGCAGGTTAGTCAAGTTCTTATTTAGTTTTCTCTCCTTTAGGTAATGAATTTGTCAATTTGATGTTATATAGTTTGCTAATTGTTATATGTTCTTTTCAGATTTCTCGGAATGACTACAATGCGGGATCTCGTTAAATATTTATTTCTTATCAACTTTTTTAAATTTTATGTACTCTTGGTTTAGTTGAATTTTTATTACTGCATGTTTCAAGGTGATGTACGATGTTAAAAAGATTTAAAGATAGTATTTTTTTTTCATTATGTAGTTGTAGTCATTGTTGATGGGTTGAGTCATGAGCAGATGAACCAACCCATGAACCTTACATTTTTTAGCATAAAAAATCATAGTTTAGTTTCGATTTCCTATTTTTGTTCTATTCTCAAGCTTTAGGTTGATGCTTATTATTTGATACTGTGACCGTTGCTATTATTATTCTTTTTTGTTTCTCTATAAAAACCATTGTTGTAAAAACCGGACCGGCCCGGCCGGTTTGACCGGTCCGACCGGGGACCGGTGGCCTGACAGGTCCGGTTAACCCCCTAAAACCGGACTCTTGCTGACCCGGCAAAAACCCGGGTGACCCGGCGGTTCAATCGGTGACCCGGTGCCGGGTCAAACCGGGTTGACCGGGTTTTTTACAAAAATACCACTCCTTTGTTTGTGTTTTTAGTTTATAAGGTAATTAATTAAATTTTATATTTATAAAAATATATAAATAATATTATTAAATAGACCGGGTCGATACTACCGGTTGAACCCTGTTGAACCTTTGACCCTCTCGCCCTCTGACCTGCCCGGGTCAATGTCCCGGGCCGGGTTTTACAACCTTGATAAAAATAGAATTCATAGTAGAGCTCAAAAACCATACCTTGTTTGGTTGTTTCTGTGATAATAAATATTATTTCTTTGATTTTTTTGACAGTAGAAAGAAAGATTTAAAAAAAAAAAAGCCAAAACCGGAACCGACCCGATAAAAACTGGAAAAATTAGAACCGAACCGAACTGAACCGTAAGTAATGGTTCGGTTTGGTTCTATCCCAACCAGAACCGTAACTTTTCAGTTCGATCCGGTTCTAGTCTAAAAACTAGACCGAACCGACCCGTATACACCCCTACTTGGTTAGCCCTCCCCAAAGTAGATTGGCCTTTTTATAATGCTAATTATTATGCTGGGAAATTCATTACTTTTCTGAATTATGACTATAATTATTTATATTCGACTATTAATGCTAATTTTAGTGAAGAACAATGATTATTGTATTAAAAAATGGAAATGAGATATATTAAATATCACCTAGGTCATTTTTCTATCACCTAGGTGATAGTTAATATATCATGGACCCACCTCTAAAATCAGATATATTACCATAAAAATTATTGTATTTTATAAACTTATTTCCCATTGTCTAGTACTTTTAAACATAATTACTAGATAATGGTTATTTTATCCATGTCAGCTCCACATCAGTTATTAAATATTACTTCAACTGCCTTCACTAATTGATCATTCCGAAAATGATAACATGTCATCCCGCCAGGTTTCCCCCCCTTTGATATCGCCTTGTCGAGAGTTTCGGCCTTCACCAAAAGACCTTTTTCTGGCATAAGCAACAAGAAGGGCATTTGCGATACGGATATCATAAGATAACTTCCGAGATTCCCACTCCTCAAATATCTTTTTAGTTGTTTCAATGTCATCAAACGTCAATAGCGAGGACAAACAAAGAAGATAGCTTCGATTGTAAACCTTCTCCTTTAACTTGAAAAGTTCCCAGATTCTTAAGACTTCATCTTTCTTTCCCAATCCAGCATATTGCATCATAAGGTAACTATAAGTTGCGTTTCTGCTGTCACTACCAATCAATCCCTCAGATTTCTTCATGACCGCGCGTCGAACACGTCAAATATAGTAGTGAAATAGTTATGGAATTGGGGGTAGAAATACAACTTATCACTGTCTACAATAGCTTGTAGATGATGGTAAGAGGATCGTCCACAGAGACCTCTAGGAAATGTAATTCTTGAGTTGACTTCCTCGTCACTGGCTTTTGGTTGGTTGTTATCTGAAACTAAAGACAAAACAAAAAGTAATGAAAACAGTTTAAAATATAAAATAGTATTGGCCGAAGTCTAGGCCAAGATTGGGGTCTAGATTGGGAATAAGTCTAGTGATACGGAATTCCAGGTAAGGGCGATGGGTGAGCTTGCGTTCTTATGCATCGATCATTGACCGAAGTATGTTCATCTCTTCTTCATAGTACTGCTATAGAGTGGAGGAACTCCTTTTCACTCCTGTCTTCCCTCCTCTTCAAACTACCTGGCGGGTACTCCCTCTCCTGATAATCCTAGCCAACGGACACCTTGCTGGTTAAAGGGTTTATCCGGTTGACTGCTGTCTTGAATGGTTGCTCACCGCTTCAATGGCGCAGGGGAAGACAGTACCTAGGTCAAGGTCCTAGGTTGTCAATCTGGTCTCGACCTATTTTACCTATCCTTCTAGTCTGGCTCGAGACTAGTCACCTACTCCGTCTAGCCGGCGGGTACTCCCTCTCCTTCTAGACTGGTTACAACTCTTCTCTCCTAGGGAACAAGGATGATCAAGCCTTGGCTCTAGTGAGTAAGCGATAGATTAAGTTCAAGAATAAATAAATACAAAGAAAGAGATTGTGAAGAACGGTTGATGTCTCACGATTGCACTAAGAACTTCAGCTCATCAACCCTTACCAAGAATGGGTTTTTAGTTACTCATACTCATGGATAAAAGATAAAGAAATTAACTTGCATAAATAATATATATCCGAAATAAATTCGGAGCAAAGTATTTGACAATGGTGAACTAAGAAAGAAGAATTGCGTAGCTATCTGGTTGAGATTGGATGCGGACAGAGGTGAATAATGTTCAGCTAAAATAGCCATAAGAACCTCTGTCCCAATCCAACTCAAACTCCTAAAATATCCTAAAAGATTATTACAATTTAATTGTTCATGAATGGAAACTAAATCGCAATTAATAAAAGAGGGAGATCCCTTGCGGGATTCTACATAAGATAGTTTTCCTATCCCTCTAAAATTACTGGACAGCTGCTACGTGCCAGCTGTGAGAGTCCAACTCTGAGAGTGCTTCAATCGCTCCAAGCTGCAGTCCGATCGCAAAGGAGTCTTGGCCGAAGTCTAGGCCAAGACGATTCTGGTAAGCGCACTGCGTCAGATACGAACCTGTCTAGGCCAAGATCCAGGCCTAGACTCGAGTAGTCAGCTCCAGCCCTCTTCTTCACGAATTCCTCTTGTACTGCCTCCAAACCAGACCTGATCAAATGTGGGAAATTAAAGGGAACATCAGTGGATTTACTGTCCAAAATAACTAGAAAATGGACAATAAAACATGATGAAATGCAATGCAATCAAACTCCCCACACTTAAACAATGCTTGCCCCCAAGCATACAGACTCAAAGACTCAACAAAAATTAAAAACACACCAAAACAAAACAGACATCTTGAACCCCCCGGACTTTCTCATTTTCAGATTGCTCACCCCTCCACTGGAACTGCCAAGACACTTTACTAGAGTACCCAATGCAAGACTAACAAGGAATGATCAATACCCCTAACATACATCTTCCACATAGTATCGAGACACCCTACTAGACTAGACGGATTTAAGCAAAGGGCAACAAGGTTTACCAAGGATTTGAGTCCCACCAAGTGTCGTCTATCAAAAAGTGCCTAAAGACTGGTGTCATTTAAATCACTTTGACAGAGATTATTCTTCTTTTATTTTCTTTTATGTTTTTAGCAAGTTTTTTCTGACAAATCAAGTGTCTTTTCTACGAAATTTTTTTTTTTTTTACTTTTTATAGACACGATCACATAGACAGAGCTTGTCCTTTTCAGCGGGGACTTCCACCTTTGCTATGTCTGTCTTATGACATTCCAACACCTATTTATCTCACACTACAGATAGATAGAACGACACACTCAAATCCAGGCAGCAAACCCCATCATCCTAAAAAGAACTAAGGTCCTAGCTAGGTGTCCTTACGACCATGTGGATGGCTAACGTTCGGGAAACATCAGATAATATGCCCCTTAGGCATTGATCATTTACGCTCATTCGCATCCCTGTTACTAAAGCATTATATTCCCTAGCAGAGTGTCTTCATGCAATCCCACCAAAAGACTAAACAATCTAAGCAAGAAAACAGGGATTCGGATGTTCACAACAAAACAGACTCAAAACATGCATAAAAATTCAAATAAAAATCATGCAAATGACTGACTCTATACGACATACTGACATAAAAATAAAAAATTTAAAACACATTAATTTGACTCACAAAAACAGACGCAAAACACACAATCAAACATTCAATATTTACAAAAACACGAGACACATTTACACCCTCCCCACACTTAAAAGACACAATGTCCTCATTGTGTGGAGAGAAAGAAAAAAAAATAATAATAAAAGACACAACATAAAAATACAAGAAAGGAAAGATACGACCTGGGGGCAGAAGCAACTCATGTTGCTGGGGTCTGGGGGTCTTGGCCAGAGGCTTGGCCTAGATCCCGGGCAGGAGAGTCCTTCGGTTTTGGATCTCTCGGAGCTGGAGGGCGCATTGACGGATGTGGCGTCTTTGCGGGCTGAGCTGATGGCGCTGGTTCATCCTCCTCATCAGAAGACTCGGAGTCACTCAGGTTCTCGTAAAGGGCCTTGAGGATTTTGTAGTGAGCCTCGAGGTGCTGGTAAACGTGGAGGACGTTTGTCCTGGTGAGCTTCATCTGCTCAAGGAGGACATCCTGCCTGTCGTTAAGACACTGGGCCCACTGAGGCGCCACTTCTGCACTGCTGGATGCGGGCTGGGCTTGGCTCTTGTCTTGGCCTAGACGCTCGAGGATTATCTTCTGCTGCTCAAGAATGAGCAGCTGTGGTGCTTGAAATTCCCTGGCCCACGCTGGAGGCTCACTGGCGCTACTGGCATGAGGATCTTGAGGGGCGTCTTGGCCTAGATCGGCAGCAGCATCAGGAATGGTGGTGTCTTGGCCTGCGTCTTGGCCTAGATCCTGGGCAAGATAGCCCTCTGCTTCTTCTCCTGGAATGATAATGGGACGCAATTTGTACTTCCCTCCATTTTTCTTCGAGAAGATGTGGTCCCCTACTGGCGTAAATCCTGTATTACAAGCAACAAACTCTCCTTCCAAATGGAAATGTCCCATTTGGTCGAAGGATCTAAAATTCAAGATTTTGGGGGAGCAATATCTATGCAAATCAGAAGCGGCAGGATCTAAACTAGCAGTTTGCATAGCCAGCCAAGTAATCAAGGATCCAAAAATTAATTTGGTTTTAGACTCACGGGCATGCAGTACTTGAACCAAATATAAGCCTAAGTTGACTTTTTTCTTGTGCAAAATGCACCACAACAGAAACAATTCAGACTTGGCTAAATTTCCAGAAACCTTAGTCTTCCCCGAAAGGTTGATAGACAAGGTCCTATGGAGCATTCTAAGCGCAGGGTTCAAAATGTCATGTGCCTTTGAGTTTCTATCAAACTTAGCATTTTTATCTCCAGTGATCTCCCTAAAGGCAACATTATTATCCCAATCTGGGGGATAATCAAAAATGGCTTCATCACTAAAGGCAAATCCAAGTAAAGCATTAAAGGCATCAACAGACAAGTGACTCCATTTGTCACACAACCTAAAATTAATTACATCAGGGGCTGCAAAATCAGGCTTGTCTCTACCCCTAACATACAAGGTAGCCTCATCAAACCAGAAAGTTGTCAGTAAAAGCATCGCACTCAATTGACATAAAAGGGACCCAACCAAATGCATACACATATTCCCTAATTTTATCCCCTAATGCCATCTCATTCAAAAAATCAAATTCCAAACGAGCATAAGCAGGAATATCACAGGCATGCATATCACGCAACTTGGATTTAAGGTCTGGAGTATCAAATTTTAACCAGCCTTTGAGTGTGTGCAGTGGGGGAAGAGAATGTACCTTAGGAGTCTTGGCCGCAGTCTTGGCCAAGACTAAATCATCTTCATCGTCCTCATCAGAATCTTCCATGACCACCTTCTGCTTCCCCTTACTTTTGGCAGTGGAAGGAGCGGCAGTGGCCTTGCTTTGCTTAGGGTTTGGTGGAGGTGGTGACTGAACTGGAATCGGGGTCTTTGTCGGCCTCTTAGTCGGTGTCCTTTTGTGAGCCACCTGCTTGACTCGCCCGGACTTCTTGGGCGGCGCAGTGGCTGATTTCTTCTTCGCCGGAGGTGGTGGTGGTGGTGTGGTATCAGTAGCGGCGGCAGCAGTAGCAGGTGGAGGCTTTTTCGCAGTGGTTGTCGGAGTTGGGTTTGATGCTCCGGCAGCTGCCAATTTCTTTATTAGCCTGCTCTTATGCCGGCTGTCTCTGTCTCCAGTCGTCGCCGGAGCAGAGGTCTTCATCTTCTTCGCGAGAGGTATCTCATCGGAGTCCTCATCGCTCACGACCACAGCTCGGTCGATTCCCTGGACACTCTCCTCTGATTCCTCGGGTAAGTCATCTTCGGAGGACATGGAATCGTCATTCTCCAGCGCGTCGAGCAACCGTCTCGCGGCGGAGAGGGAACTGGTCGGAAGGACAGTCGGCTGAGCTCCACGGAGATCATCGCTCTCCTCGGGAAGGTTGGTATCGGAAGGTCAGCTGGGTGCAGTCATGGTGGGTCGTTTGGAGTTTGTGCTGGGAGATTTGTGCGATTTGGGAAGAAGAAGAAGAAGGGACTGTTGCTTTTAGCTCAGGTGAGAGGTTGGATTCGTGTGGGACATGAGGAGATCGTGTCAGAGTGGGAGAGAATATGCAGGGGTGGTGGTTTAATTTCCCTCGCTACCAATTAATTCACTTTAATTGATTTTTTTGAAATTGTCCGTTTCAAAAGCAAATAAAGGCTTTTAATTGAGGGCGAAGACACGTGTCCCACTAACTCACAAAAGGGCTCTTCACAAGCAAGGCAGTCTAGCTCCTAGTCTTGGCCAAGATCTCGGCCAAGACTACTCCAATTTCCCCACACTTAATTTCCTGCACAAAAACGAAAATAACCCAGAAATTAAATGCGATAAAAATAAATATTTACATTCTAAAATTTTAAAATACACAAGGGTTGCCTCCCTTGCAGCGCCCTTATTTTAAGTCCTAGGCTTGACTCTCAATTTTTCTTCAGTTGTTTTGAGGTAGCTCGTCCACCTTTTCTGAAATTTTATCTTCCTGAAAATTCTCAAAGAACGGCTTCAATCTCTGCCCGTTCACCTTGAGCTCGGCACCTGTTTTATCATTCCTAATATCTACTGCACCATGTGGGTAAATGTTAGTAATAACAAAAGGGCCTTCCCATCTAGTTTGTAATTTTCCGGGAAATAATTTAAAACGGGAATTATAAAGAAGAACTTTCTCCCCTGTGTGGAGAGGTTTTCCAATAATCCTCTTGTCGTGGTAAGCTTTCATTTTGACCTTGACAATCAGCTGATTGTCATAGGCTTGGTCTCACAACTCCTCTAGCTCATGGAGTTGTAACTTCCTTTCTTGGCCAGCCTCGTCATAGCTTAGATTGCACTTTCGTATAGCCCAATACGCTTTGTGTTGCAACCCAACTGGCAAGTGGCACGTCTTTCCATAGACTAGCTTGTATGGTGTCATCCCGATTGGTCCCTTGTAAGCCGTTCTGCAGGCCCACAATGCGTCATCCAACCGCTGGCTCCAATCGCGTCTGTCTAGGCCTACTGTCTTGGCCAAGACTGACTTCACCTCTCTATTCGACACTTCTGCTTGGCCGTTTGTTTGAGGGTGGTAGGCTGTGGATACCCTATGTGTGATGCCATATTTCCTGAAAAGAGATGATAAAATCTTGTTGCAGAAGTGGGTTCCTCGATCACTAATGATCCCTCGAGGAATTCCAAATCTGTTCAAGATGTTAGATTTAATGAAGGAAATAACAGTCCTAGCATCATCATTTTTAGTGGCTTTCGCCTCTATCCATTTTGATACATAATCCACAGCTAAGAGAATATATCTGTTGCCAAAAGAAGTAGGAAAAGGTCCCATAAAATCTATGCCCCATATATCAAATATTTCACAAGAAAGAATAAAATTCATAGGCATTTCATTTCGGGAACTAATATTTCCCACTTTTTGACATGCCGGACAAGTTTTACAAAATAGAAAACTATCCTGAAAAATTGTCGGCCAATAAAATCCAGCCTCTAAGATTTTTAGGGTTGTTCTTCTCGCGCCAAAGTGGCCTCCACACGCTTGGGAATGACAGAATTCAAGAATAGATTTTGTTTCACTTTGAGGTACACACCTCCTTAGCAACTGATCGGATCCTATCTTCCATAAATATGGATCATCCCAAACATAATACTTACTGTCATGTTTAACCTTTACCCTCTCATAGGTAGTCATGTCACCATAGTGCTTACCTGTTGCTAGGTAATTTGCTATTTCAGCGTACCATGGTCGCGGGTTTGGCTGGAGTCTAGGCCTAGACTCCGGGCTAGACAGTGCGATTGAAAACAGCTTTTCGTCTGGAAATCCTGCTTTGATCTCGTTCGTGTCTCCCTTTGCTAGGCAACGGCTCAGGTGATATGCCACGAGATTCTCTCTTCCACTTTTGTCCTTTATTTCCAGATTGTGCTCCTGCATAAGAAGAATCCAACGGATTAGTCTTGGTTTAGCATCATGCTTAACCAAAAGATATTTCAATGCCGAATGATCTGAAAATACAATAATTTTTGTGCCCAATAAATAAAATCTAAATTTTTCCAAGGCAAAAACTATTGCAAAGAGTTCTTTTTCAGTTGTGGTATAATTTCGTTGGGCATCATCTAGCATCTTCGATGCATAGTAGATGACGTGAGGGTCTTTCCCTTTCTTCTGTCCAAGAACTGCTCCAACAGCAGCATCACTTGCGTCGCACATCAGCTCGAATGGCAAGCTCCAATCTGGTGGTTGGATGATCGGTGCTGTGGTCAGTCGCTCCTTCAATTCTTCGAATGACTCCTTGCATGCTTCATCGAAGTCGAACTCCACCTCCTTTTGTAGTAGCTTGCACATAGGTTCAGCCACCTTAGAGAAGTCTTTAATGAACCTACGGTAGAAACCTGCATGTCCAAGAAAGCTACGAACCTCACGCAAGCATGAGGGGTAAGGCAAGTTCTTGATAGTGTCAATTTTGACTTGATCAACCTCAATGCCTTTCTTAGAGACTACATGTCCAAGGACAATCCCTTGGTCTACCATAAAATGGCATTTTTCAAAGTTCAAGACTAAACATGTGTCTACACATCTCTTTAAAATATTTTCCAAGTTATGTAAGCATTGATCGAAATTATTGCCATATACGGTAAAATCGTCCATAAATACTTCGATACTCTTCTCTACATACTCAGAAAATATGCTTACCATGCACCTTTGAAAGGTGGCTGGTGCATTACACAGCCCAAATGGCATGCGCCTATATGCAAACGTTCCAAATGGACAAGTGAACGTTGTCTTTTGCTGATCTTCTGGAGCAACGGGGATTTGATGAAACCCCGAGTATCCGTCTAGAAAACAGTAGTGAGACTTTCCAGTAAGTCTCTCTACCATTTGATTGATAAAAGGCAGTGGGAAATGGTCCTTCCAAGTGGCTTGATTCAGCCTTCGGTAGTCAATACATACCCTCCATCCGTTCTGAATTCTAGCTGTTCTTTGAGTTCCATATTCTCATTCGATTACTATTATTCCAGTCTTCTTAGGGACTACCTGCACAGGAGACACCCAATCACTATCGGAGATAGGATAAATAACACCCGAATCTAATAACTTAATTATTTCTTTCTTGACAACTTCCATCATAGGAGGATTTAATCTCCTCTGGGGTTGCCGAATGGGTTTCTTATCCTCATCCACTTGTATTTTGTGGGTACAGATGTTAGAAGATATCCCCTTGATATCCGCCATAGTCCAGCCGATCGCTTCCTTGTACTTCTTCAAGACAGCAACCAACTTGTCTTCTTCATCTACCGATAGCTTGGCTGAAATTATGACGGGTAAGGTGTCATCTAGGCCTAGATAGGCGTACTTCAGGTGGTCTGGTAGGGACTTCAATTCCAATTGTGGTGCCTGCACAACAGAAGGTAGAAATTTAGGAATCGTTGATTGCACATATTGACAACTAACTATTTTTCTTCTTTTGTTGGCAGTCTTGGCCGGTGTCTTGGCCAAGATTGAGGCCAAGACTAAATTTTCATCTTCTTGTTCGGCCAAGCTGTCCACAATTTGTTGGAGTTCCTCCTGATCTCCAGTGCGGTCTTCTAGCTCTGGTAGTGTTTGAGTGGAAATTCCCCTGGTCAAAACATACTCAAGGGGATCGTTATGATAAATGTCAGCAATTTCCTCTGTAATTGGATCTAAAACATCCAAAAAACTAACACAATGTAAATCATTAGGATGTTTTAGAGCATCAGTAATGCTGAACTTAATTGTTCTTCCACAAAATTCAAGAATTATGCTTCCTTCGAAGCAATCTATCTTTGCTTTTGACGTCATTAGGAAGGGTCTTCCTAATAAAATGTCAGTGGTACAAGAAGGCAATTGAACGTTCATCTCAACTATATAAAAGTCTACCGGATAGATAAAATCGTTTACCATAACTAGGACATCAGTCACTACGCCTTTAGGTCGGATGATTGTTCGATCAGCTAGTTGTATCACCAAGTCAGTTTCTTTCATAGTTCCTATCTTCAAGGTCTCGAATTCGCTTAGAGACATTACATTGATACCAGCCCCTAAATCACAAAGGGCTTTCTCAATGATTTTGTTCCCTATTTGGCATGGAATTGTGAAGGTTCCTTGATCCTTGCACTTCTCTGGGAGTTGTTGTACTGCGGAAACATTGTTGGATAAATTCACCCTCTCTATACCTGCAATTTTCTTTTTATTAGTACACAATTCTTTAAGGAATTTAGCATAAGAGGGGACTTTTGCGATTAAATCCAACATTGGAATATTCACGGCTATTTTTCCAAAAACAGCCATGAAATCCCTAGCTTCATCTTGTCTCTTTTCTTTGGAAGATCTCGGGGGAAATGGTGGAGGTATTTCTATGATCTCTTCCTTCTGGTCTGGCTTGACCTGCGGCTTGGCCAAGACAGGCTCTTCTTTTTCTGGTTCTGCGGTAACTGGCGTCTTGGCCTGAGTCTTGGTCAAGACTACTTCCGCTTCAGCTTCTTCTTCCTCATCTTCATCCACATCTTCTAACTGGATTTTCCTTATTTCCTCATCTGTTTTTGCTCCTTTCCTTTCTGGCAACACTACCCCACTCCTTAAATTCATAGCACTCACATTATGTGCTGGATTATTCACCGTGGTTGGAGGTAATTTTCCTTCATTTGCTATTTGAGTTATTTGCTTTTGTAGCTCTGCTAAGCTGGCCTGTGTGGATTGCATATGGTTTTTCTGTAGCTCCATCATTTGCTTGAGCGTATCCTCCACTGAGGGGCCAGTAAGCTGCAAAGGACGAGGGGTAGGTGGTAGCTGGGCTAAAGGAGGTTGGCCTGGCGCTTGGCCTAGATTTTGGCCAAGACTCTGATTTGGAGGTCGCGGCACGAAATGTTGGAAATTGATAGGAGGCTGCTGTTGCTGCTGAGGTACACCTTGGTTCTGATTCTGATTTGGGGGGATTGGATCTCTCCATCTGAAATTTGGGTGTGCTCTCCATGCATATTGATTACTCCCTTGGGGAAAGTTTTGCATGCTTCCTTGGTTTTGTGGGTACACTGCATTAACCTGACTCACATCATCCGGATGCTGCACCATATAGCAATTGTTGGTCTGGTGGTCTTGTTGCTGGCATATCCCACAAACAGATGCTACTTGCTCTTGGTTCTGATTTCCTGAAGTCATTGAACCTGAAATATTAACAGAAATGGTTTTAATCATATCAGTTAAATCATTAAGCTTTTGTTCAACATTAATTGCATTTATGGAAGAAGAAGAAGAGTTTCTATCCGAGATGGTGTTATTTTGGCAGTTGTCTGCCAATGTTTGGAGCAACATTTTTGCTCTTGTGACTGTTAGATCTTGCAAGGCTCCACTTGCGGCGGAGTCCACCTTTTCCTTGCAACTTGGGAGCATTCCATCATAAAAATATTGTATCATAGTGTTGTCTGCTACGCCATGAGTGGGGCAGACTTCTTGCAAATCTCTGAACCTCTGATGATACTCAGAGAAGCTTTCTCCGCTTCTTTGTTGGATAGCGGCCATATCTTTCCTAGCTATGCCAGCCTTCGTGGCATTCCAATACTTATTTAGGAACATAGTAGACATCTCCGCCCATGTGTTGATGGTATTATGAGGCAGACTGTAGAACCAGTTCTGAGCTCCCCCTTTTAGAGAGCTTGGAAAGGCCTTTAGCTTGGCCCTCTCTATGGTTACAGTGGTGGGTTTCATGATGTCGCACTGAACATGCAAGTTCCTTAAGTGCTTGAATGGATTTTCATTGGAATGACCATAAAACTTGGGAAGGTTGGCCACCATGTTGGTCTTTATGGACCAATCATTAGCTATAGGAGGGAGATTGATGCAGGAAAAGGTCTCCTGCTCAGCTGTTTTATTCAGCTCCCTCATTGTCGGTTCTGGTCTAGCGTCCGCCATGTCTTGATCTGAATCTAGGCCAAGACCGTGGTCTAGACTATATTCTGCCTCGGAGTTGGAGCTTTCTGATTCACTTTCTTCTTGGGCTGCTCTTAATCGAGCTTGCCTCCTTAGTTGTGCTTCGGTCCTAGTGAGATTAGGATTGATGGGTAGCAAATCTTCTTCTCTACTTGTGGACCTGATCATCAACTGTCATAAAATAAAATAAAACAAAAACTACAAATACCATTAGAGGTCCCCGGCAACGGCGCCAAAATTTGACCGCGCGTCGAACACGTCAAATATAGTAGTGAAATAGTTATGGAATTGGGGGTAGAAATACAACTTATCACTGTCTACAATAGCTTGTAGATGATGGTAAGAGGATCGTCCACAGAGACCTCTAGGAAATGTAATTCTTGAGTTGACTTCCTCGTCACTGGCTTTTGGTTGGTTGTTATCTGAAACTAAAGACAAAACAAAAAGTAATGAAAACAGTTTAAAATATAAAATAGTATTGGCCAAGTCTAGGCCAAGACTGGGGTCTAGATTGGGAATAAGTCTAGTGATACGGAATTCCAGGTAAGGGCGATGGGTGAGCTTACGTTCTTATGCATCGATCATTGACCGAAGTATGTTCATCTCTTCTTCATAGTACTGCTATAGAGTGGAGGAACTCCTTTTCACTCCTGTCTTCCCTCCTCTTCAAACTACCTGGCGGGTACTCCCTCTCCTGATAATCCTAGCCAACGGACACCTTGCTGGTTAAAGGGTTTATCCGGTTGACTGCTGTCTTGAATGGTTGCTCACCGCTTCAATGGCGCAGGGGAAGACAGTACCTAGGTCAAGGTCCTAGGTTGTCAATCTGGTCTCGACCTATTTTACCTATCCTTCTAGTCTGGCTCGAGACTAGTCACCTACTCCGTCTAGCCGGCGGGTACTCCCTCTCCTTCTAGACTGGTTACAACTCTTCTCTCCTAGGGAACAAGGATGATCAAGCCTTGGCTCTAGTGAGTAAGCGATAGATTAAGTTCAAGAATAAATAAATACAAAGAAAGAGATTGTGAAGAACGGTTGATGTCTCACGATTGCACTAAGAACTTCAGCTCATCAACCCTTACCAAGAATGGGTTTTTAGTTACTCATACTCATGGATAAAAGATAAAGAAATTAACTTGCATAAATAATATATATCCGAAATAAATTCGGAGCAAAGTATTTGACAATGGTGAACTAAGAAAGAAGAATTGCGTAGCTATCTGGTTGAGATTGGATGCGGACAGAGGTGAATAATGTTCAGCTAAAATAGCCATAAGAACCTCTGTCCCAATCCAACTCAAACTCCTAAAATATCCTAAAAGATTATTACAATTTAATTGTTCATGAATGGAAACTAAATCGCAATTAATAAAAGAGGGAGATCCCTTGCGGGATTCTACATAAGATAGTTTTCCTATCCCTCTAAAATTGCTGGACAGTTGCTACGTGCCAGCTGTGAGAGTCCAACTCTGAGAGTGCTTCAATCGCTCCAAGCTGCAGTCCGATCGCAAAGGAGTCTTGGCCGAAGTCTAGGCCAAGACGATTCTGGTAAGCGCACTGCGTCAGATACGAACCTGTCTAGGCCAAGATCCAGGCCTAGACTCGAGTAGTCAGCTCCAGCTCTCTTCTTCACGAATTCCTCTTGTACTGCCTCCAAACCAGACCTGATCAAATGTGGGAAATTAAAGGGAACATCAGTGGATTTACTGTCCAAAATAACTAGAAAATGGACAATAAAACATGATGAAATGCAATGCAATCACTTCAGCATTTCTAGAGCCTTGTCCAAAAGCCCAACTTTTTATAACCAGTTGACATGATGGTATAAATGGACCAGTCCATAACTACATTCGGATAAGATTCCATCCTTGAGAGAGTCTTCTCATCCCTTCAATGTCAGACAAAAAACATATGCACTAAGTCACATGGTATATGTAACTCTATCAAAACCAATACCCTTTACACACATTTCTTGTATTAAGGTGTCAACTTTTGTGGTGTTCCCAGTTTTATACTAAAGATTAAGCATGACATTGTAACTCATGGTTATCACAGCAAAACCCAACACTCTCATCTTCTGCTAGAGGAGCTCTGCTTTTTCCACAGATTTTACAGAGGTATAGCAATGAAGAAGCGAACTAAAAACCCACACATCTTTCAAACTTGTTGGAATGTTATTGAAATGATCTTCAACCTTTTCTATTCTGTGCACTTTCGTTATCAAGTCTAGCTGGATAGCAACATGACTCCACGAAAGTACATAAGAGCTCTTCTAGGTCAACCAATCAAAAATATGGTGTAAAATAATGGCAATAGCAACCATAAGCATCATCCATAGTAAAACTTAGGCTGACTATTAATGACAAATAAACCAATAAATATCGCATCTGAACAAATAATTGCTACAATTTCCCTTCAACCGTGGACAAGTCCGAGCTTCATAGAGACCAGGTGTATACTGTGTGGGTTAATTTTTTGTTTCAAGTAACAAGTTGAAAGAAGACAAATAGAAAGATGCATTAAAAGGCATGAAAATCCTGTAGAACTAATAAGCAACCAATTGACGAACAAGATTTTAAACTCCACTCTCTCCAATTTCAAGAGTTACCGACAAAGTTGCCCTCTTAAAAAGTATGAGTAAATGCCTTTGTCTTACCCAAAAAAAGACAACAATCTCCATAAGCACAAGGTATATAATGGGAAATTGGCGTGGCAAGCCTGTATGTATGCAAGAATCTCATCCTACAAGTGAATCTTAAATAGGGCTAGGATCGGATCTGGTATTCTCTGAGTTGCTCCACCACTTTAGAAACGAGCAGAGACAGAGAAGGCGAGTGAGAAACGATGAGACGGCGACGGTGAGGTCGGCAGCGAAGGAGGAGGTGATCAAAATCTGACTTCCGCGCTAGGTTTTGGTAATTGAAAAGAAATGCCAAGGAGATGAGCCACTAGAGAGTGGAGATGGATAAGGGTAATGGCGGAGGGAGGAGGCTTTTTTGGCAACTGTTTGATCCTTTTAAACATTTTGTTTTATGTAAACAATTAATTAATTAGTAAATTTAAAAGAAATTGATGATATGTATTAGTATAATGGTAATATGGATTCTACATGTCACAAACTACCTTATTTTGGTAATTAAGTTTAAAACTACTCTATTTTGAGAATAAAATTTTTTAAATGTCATTTTTTGATAAAAAAAACTCCATATTAACTATATAAATGACTATTATAATTTACAATAATATATTTTTCTCGTATTAAAATTTTCAATTTCTTTCTACGGAAAAATAAATTCTTCACAATTCTTACATAATTTATTTCTTAATAAAGTTTTCTATTTAAAATTTTAAATAAACTCTTTTAGTTAAGTTTAAAAGAAAAAAAGGAAGTCTTTTACTTAAGTTTAAAAGAAAAAAGAAATGATTAAAATTTTCCATTTCTTAGTTCTTACTACGGAGAAAATATTTTTTCCTCATAATAATTCTCATATAACTTCCTTAATAAAATTTTCTATTTAAAATAAAAAATAAAAGAAAAAAAAATGAGAACATTTAATTAAAAAGTGAAAATTTTGATTAAAATTTTCTATTTTATTATTACAGATAAAATATTTTTTCCTCGTAATAATACTTATATAATTTTCTTAATAAATTTTTTTATTTAAAATAAAAAAAGTAAAAACTGAATTTTTTTTAATTAAATTTAAAAAAAAATGACATTTAGTTAAGTTTAAGAGGAAAACAAAAGGAAAAAAAGAATTTTGAGACAAGGGACTCAAACCCTTTTCTTTTAAGACAAAAAGTTTGCCACTGAATCAAAACTAAGGTTTGATGTATAAATGCATATATATAAGAATTGGTTCTTCTAATTTTATGGTTCAATTTACAAGTTTTAGATTTGAAAAATCAGACTGAACTGGATAATTTCAGTTCGGTTCGGTTCTTTATGACAGTTCCCGACAAAAAAACGAACCGAATTAGACCAAACCGACAGTTCAAGTTCGATTTTCGAATCGGTTTAGTTTTTATACACCCCCACAACCAAGATGTTAATATGTGTGTTGGTAGATGGTAATTTTCGTCACCTAACAATAATTTTTTTTTGTGTGTGTATGTGAAAATTATAACAAGACCTTCTTTTCCCCCTTCAATGCGGAGAGAGAGGGACAGAGAGGTGGGTAGCTCCTCGCACCAATTTGCACGCTTTCTTCCAAGGACGCGCTGTCCACGCGCACCATGTTTGCTTATGATTTAGGCTCTGTTTGGCCCCCAGGTTCTACCTGGGGAAGAGCTTTTTGGAAAATTGCTGTGTGAAAAGTCCTTCTGGAAAAATCAGTATGCTGTTTGGTAAATATTTTTTAAAAGTGCTGTGAGATACTAGAAGCTGTTTATAGCGTTTGGTAAAAACTGCTGTTAAAACTATGGTTGGTAATTTCATTTCAGTATTCAGTTCAACTCGTTCAGTTTATTTTTATGCGCTTAACTAGATACTTAGCCAACTGAAACCTGGGGGCCAAACTAGTACTTAGCCATTTGTAATTTCATTTCAGTATTCAGTTCAACTCGTTCAGTTTATTTTTATGCGCTTAACTAGATACTTAAATTATGAGTTTTGGTTTGAGAATTTAAACTTTTACATTTGTATTGATTTGATGAATTGAATTATTTACTAAATTTTAAACACTTCTGACTTGTAATGACTTTAAATATTAAAAAAATTCGAATTAATAATTTATTATTTAAAGAATGAAAATATGAAAACCACTACTATTTAAAGTAAGATAGATAATTAGACTTGATTACAAAAAAAGCAACAACGATTCATTTATAGAAACGAAACAGTTTTATAAAATTCAATAATGATCAATCCAGCGTTTTCAACCATAGCAAAATTATAAATTATGTAATGAAATTAATTTTTATACACCGAGCAGACAATCCATTATAACATTAATCAATAAATAATTAGTAAAAGAATTAAATAAATGTAGCATTATTTAAGTAAAAGATCTTAAAAGTAAGTGTTAAAAAGGAAAAACAAAGGTGATAATATAAAGATTACAAGAGCAAGAATGAAGGAAAGTGTAGCATTTTCATTTCTAAGAATGAATTGAAGAGTTTTTTTTATTTCAAAAAAGAAGAAGAAGAATGAATTGAAGAGAGCGCGTGGCAGAATGAGGAACACAAATTACAAGAAGTCAAGAATGTCTTTGAAGCATTGCATTGGGGTCTCTTCTCTCCTTCCTTGAGTTATGAACCCTTCTCAACACTCACATGCCCTACTCAATACTCTCATAGTCTCATTCATTCTAACTTGTTCTAATAATTTATGTT
Source organism: Viola odorata (assembly GCA_963691705.1). NCBI lineage: Eukaryota > Viridiplantae > Streptophyta > Magnoliopsida > Malpighiales > Violaceae > Viola > Viola odorata. The sequence continues at coordinate 46,032,178 of OY829546.1, read as the reverse complement.
TTCATAAAATATACAAATAGTTTTTTTTTTGATAGAGACATTAGCTAAATTAAAATCCAGAAAATCGAAACAATAATAACACCACCAACAAACATTTAAAACACCCCATTAATAAATCATCTTTAAAAGAATGAAGAAAAAAAAACTATTTTTAAAATGTAAACCAAAAGAAAACTGAGATTTTGTTTTATTTTTTAGTTTTTTCCCCTTCATCTTCTCTGTAACTTACTGACTCTACTGCTGCTACTTCGCCCTTTTGTTCCACTCTCTAGATCTCTCTCTTCTCTCTCTACAATCCCTGAAATTTCTCGTTATCTTTCTCCCTCTCTATGATTCCAAATTCTGAAATGTTTACATTATTGTTGAAAAGTTCCTATTTTTAATGAGCTTGTAATGGTTAAAGTTGTTTCCTTTTTGGAAATTTTTTGGTGGGTTTCTATTGCTTTTTAAGGAACTAGGGTTTTCTTGGTAGTTAAATTGTTGGCTACTTATGTTTTTGGTCACTCGCCTTTATACCCAAACTAGCAGGCATTTTCAAGGTATCCATCCACTCTTCATGCAGTGAGTTCTTAATTGCTGGCTTGCAATTGTTGGGAATTAGGGTTTTTTTGCCCTTACTTTATACAACTGTTAGAGACTTGGTATTTCAGAATATAAGGTGCATTCTTTGCAAGTTTAGTGTTCTTAATTGTGAAGGTTTTACTGTTTGCTCATTGTAAAATTTCTATTTTTTAATTCTGCATTGAAGATTTTTGGGATTGGTGAATTTTTGACTTTATACATCTCTTGAGGTTTTCGTAGGGAAAGTAGAATGGGAATGGAAGAAGAGGATGGATAAGATTTTGTAAAGATGAAAATTTTGGGGGGTAGTTATTGATTCTAACAGGGAGTGTTGTTTGGGGTGGTTTTGGTGCATGATGGGCAGCATTTGCTGTAAACCGTCTGCAATTGAGGATAGCAAAGACAGCCCAAGAGAGCGGCTCTCAACCAAGGCATCATCAGACTTTAGGGTATCAAGAGCCACCTCTTCGAGAAGGGAGGATGTATACAGAGCAAGCGATAGATATGATAGTAGCGATGGGAGAGCGACGTTGATTGATAAGCAAGCAAATGGGTCAATTAAATTACATGGGGGAGACAATGTTGATAGGAAGAGGGACAAATCAGAGTATGCTATTGCTCAGCACCCTGGGAACGGGAGTGTACCAAAAGCAACTGAAGGGGAGCAGGTTGCGGCAGGCTGGCCTTCCTGGTTGGCTGCTGTTGCTGGAGAAGCAATCAGAGGATGGTTGCCAAGGCGTGCAGATTCATTTGAGAAGCTGGATAAGGTATGGTGTTTTCTTTTCACCATTTCATAGTATTTACTAAGATAACCTCATCCTTATCTATAGTGATCATTAACTTTATTAGAGAATCTTTGTTGTTGCTGAGCTTTCTTGTGGGTCATGCTTCTTACACCAAAATTCAACTGTACTTTTGCAAATTATGCAGGAATATTAACACGTTATCAATTGTTAAAGTTTACCATCACCATGAATCTGAAACTGCTTAGGTTTTATGTTTCTGTATTTGTTGCTTTAGATTCAAAATAGGCTAGGGAAAAGAAGTCACATGCTGCAATATGCAACATAGTTGTTTCTTCTTTTTCTTGAATACCCTTTACTTCTGTAGCAAACCGGTTGGTGGAGATATGCAAAATGAAAGTTCAAACTCCCATGAGTAAGCGTGTAATCGTAACCTACACATAAGGTTCTGACAGCTAAGGAAGGATTGCTTTGATGACTTGTGAATGTATGTTAGTAATATGTTCTGTTTATTTTTGGCTGATCTAGGAACAATGAGAGATGTGAGACAGATACTAACTACATTATGGATGTAAAATAAGTTGAATTTGAGTTACTCATTTCATCTGTGAGGGATTCCTTGTTTCTGCAACTGGAAAGGGGTATGTGGCGCTTAAGGGGTCTGGATGTTTGCTCTGACTCTCTCTTTTCCCTTTGCAATTGCGTTAATATATGGTGCTTTAAAAGCAGTAATAGAGTAATACTGGAGGTGCTTTAGTGGCCTGAGGATGAAGAAACAAAAAGGGGGTAGTGCGGTGTTTTCTTTTTGCAAAATGCACCACGCTAATTTGTCTATAGGTAAAAACTTGCATCGGGAAACCTTTTACTAGAATTATGACCAGCTAAAAAATGGTGAAATTGACTATTTATTCTAGATTTGTAGTTGAATAAAGAAAGAAGGTTAAGTTGGATTGATCTTATTTCCTTATTATCAAAGAATCACAGCATTTGGAAATATTAGGTTGGGTTAGATACGCAGATCTGTGCCCTTCTCATTCTACGTAGTGCTTTGAGATATGTCCCAAGATTGCTGTTATTGATTTTTTGTGTGGTGATATGATGTGCAGCTTTTGATTGTGTACTCTTAGTTGTAGATGGTGAATTATATGCCACCAGTAGACCATTCCAGTTCTTACAAGTGCTTGAGATTTCTGATTTATTGTGTTCTGCTGCCCTCTTTGAACTGAGTAAACTGATATTACCTTCTGCCAAGTTTGCTTCTTCATGTGATGACATCTGTCTTAATGCAGATTGGCCAGGGAACTTATTCTAACGTTTACAGAGCTCGTGACCTCGACCAAAAGAAAATTGTTGCTTTGAAGAAAGTAAGGTTTGATAACCTGGAACCTGAAAGTGTCCGCTTCATGGCCAGGGAAATACACATTTTGCGTAGGCTTGACCATCCAAATGTAATCAAACTAGAAGGTCTAGTCACATCAAGGATGTCTTGCAGTTTGTATCTTGTCTTCGAGTACATGGAGCATGACTTGGCTGGACTTGCCTCACACCCAGGTCTAAAGTTTTCAGAACCACAGGTAATTTTGACAATGTTCATGCAATTTTAATATGGTTTTTTGAAGTCTTGTTTAATGCGCATTAGTTAAATGTTATGTTCATAAATTTTGCTAAAATCAAGAATTTAACGGATATTATTATCTATATCATTTTAAGGTTGAACTTATCCATAAATTCTTGACATTGGATGTAGAACCTATTAAATTTTGAGGTTGTATATTGTGTTGTTTGCCTTGGCGTTGAGCTTGTAGTAATTTGTATGTTTCATGGCAGGTGAAGTGTTACATGCAACAACTTTTACAGGGACTTGATCATTGCCACAGCCGTGGTATTCTACACCGTGACATAAAGGGTTCCAACCTTTTAATTGACAATAATGGGATCCTGAAAATCGCAGACTTTGGACTAGCAAGTTTTTATGATCCCAGTCTTACTCAGCCGCTGACAAGCCGTGTTGTGACATTGTGGTATCGCCCTCCAGAGCTTCTACTTGGTGCCACGTATTATGGCACCGCTGTTGATTTGTGGAGCACGGGTTGCATACTTGCTGAATTATATGCTGGCAAACCTATTATGCCAGGAAGAACAGAGGTATATATCCTTTTTGATGCAAAGCCTACTTTATGGTTTCTGGCCAGAAGAAATTTGTTTTCTTTGTTGATTCTGTTATCCTTGGACTGCATGCTGTAGTTGTTTTTTTCCAGAATTTTTTGTGAAGTTTTCAACTAATGCTGGGACAGGGCTCAGTCCTGTGTTCTTAACAGTCTGATTACAGTCTGGCATTTCTACAGGCATTAATCCATCACCGTAGGCTGACAAGTGAGAAAATTGATGGGAGTTTTAGGCTTCCTTTCCCCCCTGAGTTTTAGCCTTTTAATATATTTAGTCAGTTATGATACATCATGGAAGCACATTTTTCTGGGTCATTGATCATTTTGCTGCATCAGTTATTGTCAGTGCAGCTGGGCTACCTGGTTAGTTTTATAATTACTTTATTTGGTAGTTCATATGCCCAGATTTTGGTATGAACCTCTTGATTTCTAGGAACATGTAATATGAGGCTTTTGTCCCATGGCTTTTTATATTACCTAGTGATTACTGTTTTGCATAGTCCGCTGTAGGGGGTTATTGAATCCTATGAACTTCTTGTATGCTCCTAGGTTTATGTTTTGGAAATAAGAGTAAATAAAAAATAACTAACAATGTGCTGGTGACCATCTTCCGCGTTCCTCTATTCATCCATTTGTTGCATAGCATGTGCTGCAATCTTGATTCTTGATTGAAAGCTTAAGTTTGTTCCATTCTTTCTGAGATCAAAAGAAAGTCCACTCTGGAGTTCTTTGTTGAATACTTTTTCCCAGACTATGGAGCAAAGACTTCGATGATTTTATGACTTCTTTGATATTTGATTTTTCTTTTTGGTTAGTCAAAAGAAGCCATATATTGCCGTTGACTGATTTAATTTTATATCTCAAAGAAGTGTGTTGATTTGTCCAAACAATAACCAGCAAGCATAACTTTCTTGTTTAATGTCATCATAATTTAGCTACATACAACAGTGGATAATTAACTTGCATTTTTCTCATGCAGGTGGAGCAGCTGCATAAGATTTTCAAACTGTGTGGCTCTCCTTCAGAGGATTATTGGAGAAAATCAAAGCTGCCGCATGCAACTATCTTTAAGCCTCAGCAACCTTATAGGCGTTGCGTTGCAGAAACATTTAAGGAATTTCCTTCACCAGCTTTAGCACTGATGGAAACTCTACTTTCAATTGATCCTGCAGATCGTGGAACTGCAGCTTCTGCTCTAAAGAGTGAGGTATGGAATGTCAATGAACTAGTTGTTTAAAAACTCTGTAGTTAAAATGTTATCAAAATTCGTGCCTGCAAGCTTTTAAGTAGAACTTTGCAGTCCTTTTAAGTATCTCTTTTTCCTTCATCTATAATGTGCTAGCGTTTCTTAGATCTCTGATGCTGCATATGGCTGTAGATGAATGCTTCCATTTGAAGCCCTTTATCTCCCTGTTTTGCATTTAGTCTTTAAGATAGTCATGCTTGCTGGTTTCTGTTACATGATGGTCGCTGAAAACATGATGCAAAACAGAAGTTGAATGTTTTCAGGTACTTGGAAATCTCCGTCCTTTTTCAAATGTTTTATATAATGAGTCCTGTTGTGCTTCATCTGCTTACTTTTATGTGTGACATTCATCTATCATTAATTTCCACACTGAAGGAAAATTGCTATTGTTTATGTTTCTTTTCAATTATGCTATTCTAGTTTCTATCATTTTTGGACTCACTAAACATGTCCTTATTATTTCATCTTTTTTCTCCTTTCTGTGGTTTTAGAGTTTCATATTTGGAACTGGAATTACTTGTAAACTTAATTGTTTTGCGTCAATCCTTTTGATTAGATTCACATTGGAAGGTAGCTTAGCTTTATTAGGTTTCGACTTCTGCCTTTAGATGCTAAAAGATAAGTCAACATGTTGAGAGGAATGCAAGTTTGGTAGAGACATTTAATAGCAAATGATTGTGTTAAAAGGCAATGCTGGGGTGAGCTTTTATGCTATCAATGTGACTGCTGTGAGGTGTTTTGTGATTGCATTGTGTTGGGTCAGGAAAAAAATTCACTTAAAGTGGAAGCTTAATGAACATTTATGATATTGGTGCTTTATTAGTTCTTGTTTGTTGAACTGAAGATCCTTTAATGGAGTTTCAAGTCATCCTATGAAATTTTTGTTAAATATGGAGTTATATATTGGTCAGAAGCAGTTGAAAGTGGTGTAAGCAAAATGGAGTTATGTGGAGTCTTCATTTTCAAGCTTTTTTGTGCGATAAATATTGAGAAAGTGGTGAAGCCCTTGTGGGCAGCTGAAATTGGCAATCATATAAAGAATTTGTTTATCCTTAATTATCTTTTAGCTAGTTAGTCCTTAATTTGGTTTATTTTTTATGTTTTACAGTTCTTTATGACAAAGCCGCTTCCTTGTGATCCCTTGAGCTTGCCAAAGTATCCTCCCAGCAAAGAGTTCGATGCAAAGATACGAGATGAGGAAGCTAGAAGGTTACTATTGCATAAAATAGACTGTTTTGAAATGGAAAAATTATGTCAATTATTTATTGTATCTGCTGTGGGAGGATTTGCTGATTGTAATATCTTAAGTTCCTTCTTTCGTGGCTAAAAATGGAAGGAGCTAAAAGAAATGGAAGAAGCTTTAAAAGAAATATAGCCATAATATTCCTCGGAGAAGTGTAGAAGTTGGACCTTTTCCATCATGGTCATGTTCTGAAAATGAAATCCTATATTATGCCATTTGACCAATTATAGTCCACGGTGATGATGGAAAACATAAGTTGCCCACGTGTACCTTGTTCCTAGAAGGGTGGGGTTTTATAAAGTGTGGATGTCACCTATATATTCATCTTCTAAAATATCTAAGCTGTTATCATGACTTTGTGTGCCTGGAGTAATTTTACATATGATGGGTTTACATAACAGTCTGGTTTTCTTTGTTGTTTGCTCCTCCCCAGCTGCTCAAGTGATGGTTTTTGAGCATAATATAATTGTTAATCGTCTTGTTTTGCTTTCTTTAACAGACAAGGAGCAACAGGAACCAAGGGCCAGAGAGCAGACATTGAAAGAAAAGGAGTTAGAGAATCTCGAGCTGTCCCAGCACCTGATGCCAATGCTGAATTAGTCTTATCAATGCAGGTAAGTCAAAGGTTTCTAGCATCATAACCTTCATAATCGTAGACAGTCTGGTTGGGTTTCGGCAGTGAGGGTGGCGGTGGTGCTTGAGTGGGGGTTGTGTTTTCAGTTTTTATATCTTTTATAGAACAATGCACTAAAAGGACGCCACCAATGCATTTTGATCACATTGATATTGTTTGTTTAGAGCTTTAAAAAGTGTGGAAAGACCATCTGTGAGCCATAACATGTCTTTTCTTTCCTCTTCTTTAATTTATCTACAGTGTCTGTTAGTCCCAGCAAATGTGCATTATGGCAACTTTTTTGCAGCTTCTTGCCCTTTTGCTAAATTATCCTCTACTGTACCCTTAACCTGTTTACTCTTTTTACTTTCTTTCCCCATTTCTTTTGTGGTTAACTTCTTCATTTACTTTTACAGAAAAGACTAGGTCAGTCAAGTTCCAAGAGCCGGAGTGAGAAGTTTAATCCTCATCCTGAAGAAGTTGCTTCCGGGTTTCCAATTGATCCTCCTAGACCATCACATGCAGCAGAAACAAATGTGGATACCCAGGGACATCAGCATAAGAGAGCATCCCATTCTGGGCCGCTGGCTCAACGTGCTGGCTGGTCTAAAGCTGGCAGAAACCCAGATGATGCTCCAAAGATCTCGACGGGGGCAGATATGTCAACAATGTCGAGCTTAGTGGCAGCAAGGAGAAGTTTATTATCTGAAGAACGCAGGGATAGGTCTGGTCCATCATACCCAGAAGTTCCAAAATTAATGACGAGGTTTCCCGGATCCTTCAAGGAACCCTCGGAGTCCTTCATCCAACAGGATCAAAGGCATCACTCACAGGGTGTTTCAAGTTCTCATCAAAAGGACGATGGAAGAAATAGCAATAAAGACCCGGTCCTTGTAAGTAGTTAGATTTGCATTTTTATTTCTGAATGGTTTTCCATTCATTTGGCATGGGATGCTAACGTTCAATTTTCTTGTTAATTTAAGGTCGGATATGGATCGAAGGGCCACAAGATTCATTACTCTGGTCCGCTGATGGCTCCATCGGGGAACATGGATCAGATGTTGAAGGATCATGATCGGCACATCCAAGAAGCTGCCAGACGAGCACGGCATGACAAGGCAAAGCTCAGAAGAGTTCAGGTTGAAAACCAAATATCCACCAATTCATTATTCATTTCCGGACGTTGATCTGAGGATGCATCAGTGGTGAATAACTTTGGTTAAATTGTTGGGTGGGGGGGTTTTTTGTATAGGGTTTGTTGTTAGAAAGATAGCTAGTTGCGGATGAAATCTCTTGCCTGGCAATCTATTCTGTGTATTTACATTTCCACTTTGATGACGCAAATTCTAAATTATGGGCCATTGTTGTTGTAGAGCATTTTTATTAGGAAATATCAAATTGCTTTTTTTTCTAGATCCTCATGCATTGGAGAAATAAAAATCACTACGATCTTCGCATAAAGTTTCATTCCATTAAAATTTAAAAGTTTCACTATTTTTATATTTAGTCTTTTTTTTTTTTCGATATATGACTTTGGTTCGCACAGCTCGTTAATTTCACAAGCAGTTCCTTCTAGAAGCAAGTACACTAACATAACAACCGAGAAACCAACGTAGAAATCAAATTAAGCATATTTTATACAATCCATTGATCCAATTTAAAAACACCCATTTAATTAAATAATAAACAAGTGCTAATCTAAAGCTTACTTTAAGTTACCAAAAAATAGAGATAGCAATTCCGCCCGTAAATATAGATATTCGTTCAATACCCATAATTGTGGGTGGATACTATCCACATATTGTGAATATTTTACGAATAAGAATATATCCGCACTCGCAAAGTGCAGATCTATGTGGGTATAGATAGTGTTTACCCGCTCCAATACCCGCATTAAATACCCACAATATATATAATATATTTTAATATATAATTAATTTAATATATAATATATATTTTTATACTAAAACGGTTACGGCGTCGTTTTGACAATAAATCCAATAGGAAGGTCATTAGGGCAAACCATTACATCAACAAAACCACTCTCTTCGCAGCTCTCTCTCCGTCTCTCACAGTCGTCGTGGCCAACACACGACAGTTACTGAAGTTTGCAGGATTTTGGACTATCAAGCGTGTTGAGCAAACATTGCAAGATCTTGGAGTTTGTTTTCTGAATCCTTAATGTTGTTTTTCCTTGTTATCCATTTCAAAATTGTTTTAATCATGTATTCCGGTTGCTTTGAAGTTAATTTTAAGTTTTGTTGCCGGAGGTTTTTTGTGGGTTTAAGAGAGAATTCCTTTGGCTTGTCTTATTTTTGAAAAAATTAAGAGAATTATTTTGGTTTTTGTAGATATAGAACTGGAAAACTTATCCCTTTGATCCCGTAAATATTTTATTTTTGGCCAATGTAATTCAGTTCCCTGGCAGTGATTTAAAGCTTAGTCTCAATAGTATGAATTATCTTGTGCAAGAGTATAAGTTGAATCATCAAATGCCCTTGACGAATCATAAAACTTGAATTAAGAAAAGAAACATTAACACTACTAAATCTGAAAAAACAGGTAAGATTCACATTTGGTGTATAAAATTATTTCATGGACAAACTTTATTAACTGTGTGTTGTTTCACTTTGTCAATTTATTTTATTAGAGCAGAACTTTGCTTACCTTTGCAATTTTTTGTTTATAGATATAATGAAAAATCAAGAAAGTGAGCCTACCGTGAAAACAAATCTCTATCCTCTGGTTTCACATAGTGGTACACTTGTGGGAAGCTCCAATCTTCCAGTTTCTAGTATTGATACACCTACACCCATATCAAGTTCCAATCCAATTGATCAAAATCAATCATCCACACAAACAACACTAGAAGAAGAAGAAGATGACTCCAATTTGAAATCAGGAAAAAAGAGACAAAGAAGTAATGTATGGGAATATTTTATAGAGGTGATAATAAAATTATTGTGGATTATCATGTTGGATTTGTATATCGTATTATTATGTGATGTTGTTATTAAATTAGATTAATTTTTTTTATATATTAATTTGATTGAAATTTGAAATTCAATAAAATTTGCGGATAATCTGCGGGTATAATTATTCTTCTTTTACTCGCATTCATGCAGACATAGGTATGAATTATCCACAAATTTATGGATATAAATATCGATAGTACTTACCTGTCCTATTGCTATCCCTACCCAAAAAGATCCTCTTCGTCCCGTGATTTTATCGTCTGTGCTTCTTGTCAAACTCCAATCAGAATCTCTTTGATTGAGGAATTAAGTAATTAATTAAGCCATTTTTTATACATTCGTGTGTTAGTGTTTTCACAAGAGCCACAAATAATACTTTCAAAACCCTAAAATGGTTTTCTTTTAAATATACAATTTCATTTATCTGTCTCGGAAGAGAAAAACTATTTTTTTAAAAGCGATCAAATTCGAATAAAATTAATTTTTTATTAAAAATTAATAAAAAATAGATGAATAATACTCCCTCCGGACACAATTACTTGTCACTAGCTACTATTCATGTATGCGTTTCGAGGAGGTTGAATGACTCACTATTTGACCCAAAAAGTTTCGTACTTTTTCTCGGACGTACGTTAAGGATTAACGTACGTTAGAAAAAAAGTACGAATTTTTTTGGGGTCAAATAGTGAGTCATTCGGTCTCCTCGAAATGCGTGCTGGAATAGTAAAGTGACAAGTAATTGTGTCCGGAGGGAGTAGTATACTTTTTAAATTAAAGTATTATGATAATAATTGTTGTTACTGTCAGTCTGCAAAGATGGACCACAAGTTAATGAGATTTACCCTTTTGCCACTTGGTGCAAAGGAGGCTGAGGCTGCGGTGGTGCCACGTGAATCCATTTGGGAATAAAGCGGGAAAGATAAGCAGCAAGGGCGAAAGAGTGAACCTCATGCTTCAGAAAAGAAAAAAGACAAAACTTTATTAAATGAAGTCCAAGTCCAAGTCGTAGATTACTGTTCAGTAGAACCTGGGAAAGTAAGAGGCAAAGTTTGGTGTGTGGTGTGGAGCAGTTTTCTTCGTTTTTCTTGTGTGTGTAATGAGGCCGTGAGGGTTCGGTTTCAGTATCCTGGGTTCTGTTGTGTGTGGTTCTGTTTTCAGGTTGGGTTAGCAGGATCAGAACGGAAAGCTCCATCCTTTGAGCTAGTGCTACTCTTTCTTCATGAATCGTGCAAGAGTACCACACGATCCAATATGCGAAATTTTATTTCATGTGTTTGTGTACACGGGATTTTAGCTGAAATATCGTGCGATATATTGGGGCTTGGGAGATGAGAAATTGCACACCAGAATATGCCTCCTACCCTTCTTTTATTTTTTGCTCCAATCCAAATACTACATTTTCCCTTTGCCATACACCAATATGCATTCTTTTAGTAATTAAATAAAATCAATTATTTGATCCATTGAATTTTTCTTTATCTTTTATTTCTTTTACGTATTCTTTATACATATAACTAATTTATATTATTTAAAAAAATCACTAAATTATTAAAAAAAATCAATCACTCTCAATTAGAAAAATTATTATAAATTTTTAAAAAATAACTATTTATCTAACCCTTTGTAATATGAAACATTTATTATTATTGAAGGAATACGACGATTAAAATACGTATGTCACATCCTTTGTTAATGGGTAAATGGGTCAGTCTGTCATATTTACCTAATTGATAGAACCTGTCCGTCCATTTATTAAGCGAGTCGAGAATGTCTATCCAAGTAACTAAATGGGGCAACTTATTTATCTATAATCCCATATAAATCGGGTTGTACAAGAAGAATAAATGGAAAGAGTAAAATTATCACCCCTTATTGCCACGCGTTTACCCAAATAATATTGTCGTCTTATTTTATTTGCAATTACTTATCGAGACATTTATAGTTAAAATAAAAAACAATGCAAAATTATGGAGTTCCCTAAATTAATGGACCATTAGAAAAAAAGATTGTGCACGTGAAATTGTAGTTCAATTGTTCATTTTATGTCGTGTTTATGAAGTAAAATCATGAGTTTGATTCCTTAATATTATAACGAACATTAATAACATAACAAACTTTTTTATTAAAAAATGGACCTTTTCAAAATCTCCCGATATTTATTTTAAAATATCGCGATATTCTATATAGCATCTCATCTCATAAGTAAGGACCAAAGGCACAATGTGTGATGTTGACACTGTGCTGTAGCCACCCGGGTGGCTACCAAGCACCGTTCGATACAGAAGGTAATATCCTGAAATTTTCTCTTTTTTGTGTGGATAGTTTATTAATAATAATATCTCCTTGATTAGTTGAGGCGGTGTGTGCATGTATGAAAATATGATATAGTTCTGTTGTTGAACCGTTGGGCTTAAAGCTATGTATTCTCCCTTGTAATGGGTATTCTTATTTTTCTCTACTGATTCTGATCGTTTTAATAGTTCTTCTCTTGTTGGTTTGTTGATGGTAGGGATCCTTGTGGCTGTCATTCAAAGTTTGGGTGGCAAGAGTTCGTTTTATTCCCTTTAGTTTCTGGTAACAGTTGAGAAGTTGAGTTCTTGGGGTTTGAATTGGGCACAAAGGTTGGTGTTTTTTTATCGTTCGAAATGACGCTCTGATTGAAGATGTTGATGTTAGAACTGACAGTGTGTGGTAGAAGAGGAAGACTTTGTCAATTTCTTGGATGTGTTGGTTCTGGACTTCTTCCTGCCCTGGGTGGATAACTATGGAGGGTTCTTCTGGTTCTGCTTGGGAAAGGGCTGTTGGTTCGAGGGGATTAAACACCACCGCAGTATCTGCTCGGAATCGGAGATCCACATCACGTGATATTGGATTTAGAAAGGAAACAGATAAAGTTGTGCTGGCTCGTCATACCTTCAAACATCTGTCTGGTTTATCTGGGGCTGGTGAAGAGGAAATTTCACCTTTTGCCCGAGCCATAGAATGGGCTGATGTTAGCTTGAGGCAGTGGTTGGATAAACCAGAACGGTCTATAGATGAATTTGAATGTTTGCATATATTTAGGCAAATAGTTGAGATTGTAAATGCAGCTCATTCACAAGGAATTGTTGTTCATAATGTCCGCCCTTCTTGCTTTGTTATGTCATCATTTAACCATGTCTCGTTCATTGAGTCTGCTTCTTGTTCGGATTCTGGGTCTGACTCTTCAGAAGATGGATCGAATAGCCAAACTATGGAGATTAAAAATTCATCTTCTCCCTTGCCGTACGACATGTTCCAGCAGAGAAGGAGGGTAGATAGTGAAGATTTTCGACCAGAGTCTACTGCAATTGCTTTATCAGAAGCTAGTTGCATGCAGTCAAGCTCAGTAGGTGCATCACTTGTCCCTTTAGGAGAAGAGAATAGAGAGAGTGAAATCAGGAATAGGAGAAATGTTGAACAAGGAGAAGAAAGGAAGCAATCATTCCCCATGAAGCAAATATTACTCATGGAGACCAGTTGGTACACTAGTCCTGAGGAGCTCAGTGGTTCATCTACCTCCTGTGCTTCAGATATCTACCGCTTGGGAGTTCTTCTCTTCGAGGTTTGTAATGCGATCAAACATTTCTTATATTGTTTGAAATTATTAGTCAGATGGGTTATAATAGCCTTTTTTTTTACTGCTTACTCCAAATTTTTACTCATCAATCAATGTGGTCTGAAGTTCTTTAGTTTACTGTCTACATTGATGTGATATAGTTCTGCTTGTGAACAGTTGTTCTGCCAATTCAGCTCAAGAGAAGACAAGAGCAGAACTATGTCCAGTTTGAGACATCGTGTTCTTCCTCCTCAACTGCTGTTGAAGTGGCCAAAAGAAGCTTCATTTTGCTTATGGTTACTGCATCCTGAACCAAGTAGTCGGCCAAAAATGGGGTGAATAGACATCTATAACATCTTGGTTTGCTATTTGTTTTCAAATTTTGATGATCTGGTGTCAAAATTAATTGTTGAATGTGGGTCTTCGTGTGGGCATGCATATGTCTACTTCTAGTTTTTGTTCAAATGGGTCATATGTTCTTTGACTATTGCATCAAGGCTTTAATGCATCGTTTGTAGCCATAGCAGAGTCGAGTGATAACAGCAATATGTGGTACAGTTGTAGGTACAGCAGTGCCTTGCCTGAGAAATTGTCTTGCAAAATTTTACTTCAAAATTTGAATTTTTACATCTTTAATAGGGCAGCATAGCATGAACATTGTATTTGTGATGTTAGAGAAACTTATATCCCGCCTAGAAGCTCAAGTTGATACATTGGTGAGTCATTTCACAAATTAAAGTAGTCCAAAATCATGATTCTTAACTTTCTATGATATAATATTCATAAATCGCACCCTTGAACATGTATAGAGGCTTGCTAGGCTCGTGGCAAAGCCAGTGGTGGTCAACTTTGGGGTAGAGAGTGTGATAGGGAACAATGAAAGTGGTATGAAATGGTTCAGAGCTAGCAGGACCTTTCAAGGCTTTGATGCTAGCTGAGAAAGTCCATATCCTACCCAAAATCTTAAGCTAATAAAGGGTTAACTGGGCCAATATCATTCTTCTAGTGACCTAGATAGAAAATTTTCATAAATGTTTATTTTCAAGCTTGGTTATGTGGTCAAGGTTTCTTGACCTTATTCCATTTGTCTTATGCAACAGTGACTTGTTACAGAGTGAATTTCTTAACGAGTCTAGAGACAATCTGGAGGAACGTGAAGCAGCAATACAGCTTAGAGATAGGATAGAAGATCAAGAGTTGCTGCTGGAATTCCTTCTGTTATTGCAACAAAGGAAGCAGGAAGCTGCCAATAAATTGAAAGATACAGTTTCTCTTTTGTGTTCTGATATTGATGAAGTGATGAAGCATCAAGCATCTCTTACAAAAAAGGGAGGTTCTTGCTCTGCGCGAGGGAATGATGATCATCTACCATCAAATCGCCCGACAATGAATATTGTTGGCGGTGAAGATTCTTCTAACTCGGGTTCAAGAAAAAGATTTCGAGTCGGCATTCAGATTCATGATATGGAGGAAAGCGATGATGATCTAGATGGTCAGAACTCAGATACACTCACGGAAACACAAGAAAGTCCTCTTTTCAAAAGTTCTCGGTTGATGAAGAATTTTAAGAAACTAGAGTCAGCATATTTTATGACACGGTTCAGGCAAGTTAGGCCAACTGGGAAACCAGCTGTGAGAAACTCACCTCTCAGTAATGATGGGAGAAGTTCTGCTGTTGTGAATGAAAGAAGCTCCATCAATAACATGGCTCCAGCCCTTAAAGAGCGTTGGACTGAAGGTAGACAAGGTGGATGGATAGGTCCATTCCTTGAAGGTTTGTGCAAGTATCTATCTTTTAGCAAGATAAAAGTTAAGGCTGACTTGAAGCAAGGGGACTTGTTGAATTCTTCAAACCTTGTATGCTCTCTTAGTTTTGATCGAGATGGAGAATTTTTTGCCACGGCTGGTGTGAATAAAAGAATAAAAGTATTTGAATGTGATACAGTCATGAAAGATAATCGTGATATCCACTACCCTGTTGTTGAAATGGCTAGTAGGTCAAAGCTAAGCAGTATATGCTGGAACAGCTATATTAAAAGCCAGATTGCTTCAAGTAACTTTGATGGTGTGGTCCAGGTAGACCAAGTGACATTCCATTCACTTTTTTCATCTTTGTATTATATGTTGTTAAATCTGTTGCTTAATATGTTCAGGTATGGGACGTTACAAGAAGTCAAGTACTGACAGAAATGGGGGAGCATGAGAAGCGCGTATGGTCCATCGATTTTTCATCAGCAGATCCAACTATGTTGGCCAGTGGGAGTGATGATTGTTCTGTTAAGCTCTGGAGTATTAATCAGGTAAATATATTTTCGCTATTGTGGATGTCAACTTTGAAACTAAGCCTAACATTGTCATCTCATTCTATTATGTTATTTTGTTCTGGTTGATATGGTTTTTCTGGGTTGCTGCTGCAGGGAGCAAGTATTGGTACCATCAAAACAAAGGCCAATGTCTGCTCCATTCAGTTCCCCTTGGACTCCAGTCGTTCTCTTGCATTTGGTTCAGCAGATCACCGGATTTATTACTATGATCTCCGAAACTCAAAAGTTCCCTTGTGCACATTGGTCGGGCACAATAAAACTGTGAGTTATGTGAAGTTTGTAGATTCAACTAATCTTGTTTCTGCATCAACGGATAACACACTAAAGCTCTGGGATTTGTCAATGTGCACGTCTCGTGTTATTGATACTCCCCTTCAATCATTCACAGGCCATGTGAATGTAAAGGTAAATTTATTTCTCAATTAAATCTACGTGGTATATTACAATTTTGACATGAATAAAATCAGATATCACTGACCACCCGACTATCAATGTAGCAGAAACCATGTTTATGTTTTAGGACTCATGCTAGTTGAAAGTCACCTGACCTGACTGCTTCACCAGGTCATTCTATACCATTTGGTGTAGAATGGGATGTTGAAGTTAAAAATCCATAGTTTGCTTGGTCATGAAGTTCTGGATGTTCAGGTTATTCACTTCGATAGCATTTTTGGTTTCAGTGGTAGGGCCAACAAAACCTTTACACCAACACTATATTTGTGATATTAAATTAGAACATATAAGATAAAATATAAGATAATTTTTTCATTTTTTTTAAAAAAAATTATACTTTCACAAATATTAAATTATACTTTCTAACTTATTTACATCACGGGTCGAATCGACCCCGGTTGAATATTTGACCTTTGATCCTTTCCCCTGACCGTGTTACCTTGGTGGATATTGTTGGTGAGGCAGCAGTGCAAGCAATGAACGTGCTACGATCAAAATTTGAGTGAAGTAGGTTTTTTCGCATGGTCTACCATTAAAAGATCTTTTTTCTTTCCTTTTACTTTTTGTATGTTAAAGACATGCTTATGAGCAAGAAGGAACTCGGCAACCACATGGGAACTTCAGCCCCCTTTTTCTCCTAGTTCGATCTAATGAACTCATAAAAATCTTACCATATTTGACATTTCATTGCTCATATTTTCTTTTTGGTTGCAGAACTTTGTCGGTTTATCAGTATCGAATGGTTACATTGCTACTGGTTCAGAAACAAATGAGGTAGTTAGCTCATTCCCTTCTTAATTTGTTTTGTTTTAGAAGTACTTCACATTTACTTCCAAGTCAACGTTTATGAATCTTTATTTGGACGGAAAGCAACTTAACAGCATCTCGCCTTTATATATAATTCTTTTTATGAAGAACATGACAATTATAAATATGCACCTGGACTTCAGTTTTTCTTTCCCTTCGTTTTGGTCTTTTTGATAAGTTGCATATGTTTCTCTACTGCCAAATTCTTATCAGCTTAGTTTAACATTCTGTGTGGAAAAAACAGGTATTCATCTACCACAAAGCTTTTCCTATGCCGGCACTTTCGTACAAGTTCAACAGCACAGATACGCTTTCCGGCCATGACGCAGATGATGCCTCGCAGTTTATATCTTCCGTCTGCTGGCGCGGCCACTCCTATACCTTGGTTGCTGCAAACTCTACTGGCAACATCAAAATTTTGGAGATGGTTTGATTCAGCCTCTCCTCTTAAGAAAATATTTCTGGTAAATACCGTGTCGATGAAGAAAATGAAAGGTAGAAAAAACAAAGAATTCTTGAACCAGAAAGAAATTGTGGTAGCTAAGTTAGGGTTAAGAAGGATATATCATATATGTATAGGAATTCTGATGGTTATATTGTTAACCAAATCATTTTTGGTAATAGATTATAGCAGATGAAGTTAATGGTAAGAGTTATAGATCTTGAGTCACTGAAATGTAGATAAAATTCTGGGGGCAAGAAATTGTTTTCCTTGTATATTTTATAATATTTATACTTTTTAATCATTTTTTTAATTGCAATGGAGCTCCGAGCTTCTCATGCATCATTGGTCTATATATTTTTTCCACTTAGTGCTTATAGGTATTAAGATTCTTTTATTTTCCAAAAATATTTATTTTTTAATAATGTTATTTATGTAAATAATTAAGAAAATAAAAAAAAATTGAGAACATTTTATTAATATTTGATACAGGTTGAACCATATATTCAAATGCTCATAAATAATAATAAAATTAATCAGTGAGTGGGAAAATTGCCACACTTGCACCAAATTTCCTTAACAATATGTGAATATATTTTGTTATGATAAAGGTAAAATATGTAAGCTCATAAATTTTAACCTAAATAAATCTGCACATTCTTTATATTCTGAGTTGCGGACGAACAAAAACAAATAATAATGGTTGTTATCAAGTGATAAAAGATTTATCCATTATTTTTATAGATTTCAGTTTCGAAAATAGTTAGATCCCATAAATCCAACAACAAAGTTCTTGCTATGGGTCTAAGATTTTCCAAGTAGAGATGGGCATGGTGTGGTAAAACTCTGATAACCGCACCGTTCACATCCGTAAATTATATAGTTGCGGTGAGGGTTGTGGTTTGGAGAGAGAACCAAATGGTGAGCTCATGATTTGGATGAATTTCACCATTAACCGTACCGCGAACATCTCTACTTTCAAGCCTTTTAAGCCCATTGCTAAAAAGGAAACAAAACCTAATTTTAGGTAACATAATATTTTGCACCTTAGGGCTAGGTGCATGTCCTCTATTATGGTGATCGATGCTGCGTCCGAAGAAGAAAAGGTTAGGGTCGCCGTGAAAGAAATTGGATTGTCAGAGTGTTATACAGGATAAGAGATCGCGAGAAGAAGAACGATCTGCGATTTGCCTTTTGGAGCTGCTCCCCAGGTGCAAAGCGACCCACTTGCCCTGCGCCCGCGTTTACCATACACCCATTGCATCAGTGTCCTGGCTGCAACGAGAACGATCCCAACCCACCTGCCCATTGTGCCGGCAAAAGATCCCTACAGTAACCCCCCTTAGGGCAGCAAATGAGTCAGAGTTGTTGAAACGAGATTGGTTACAGTTGGGCCTGATTCGCTTGGTCCAGACCAGCACATTCACAGATGGTTGAGATCATGTCAGATCACTACACACAAGCCAGAATAGCCCGAGTTATGATGACTTGCTGGATAAATGGCCCTTTTTTTCCTTTGCGTTTAGCATAATTCTCTGCAGCACAACTTAGATTTAAAATCCATTCCAGGTTCCCAACGATAATTTATTAGTACTAGCTTCGAACTCGAGCGATGCAAGTGATTATTTGGTAACCAAGTTTAATCAAATATGCAATCTACTCAAAACTCAGAATCATTGATAAAAGAATCTTAAGACAAAATGCTAAACAATCAAGAATTATGATTCTAAAGGGTACTGTTGGATTCTTAAAAGAAAACAAGTGTTCCTTCGGTTCGGAAAAATCTTAGGTGCATCAAAAATTCATTTTCTATGTTATAAGGTTTTGAACAAGAAGACATTGTCTGAAATGTAGACTGAACTTGGATCTGTTTTTTTCTTTTTCTTTTTCTTTTTTTTCCTTCCTCCTGCAATGGCAGTAAATCCTATTTACACTGATTCTGTTTAAGTTTTGCTGACAAAGCTAGACTAGAGACCAAACGTCTAAGTCTTCTGGCTCCCGGGCTTGGTTTAATCTTGTATACATTCCCAACCTCGGTACAGTTGGGGCTCGACGAGCACCATCCGCCGGGGGTGAAACCTCCTTTCTTCCTGCCAAGTAAAACCTTATCAATGTTGTCCAAAACAGGATCGTTTTCTTTGAATTTCCTAGCAAAAGCTGCTCCGCTCGCGGTCATGGCGTTCGTATCATTAACACCAAGGGTGTGCGGGTGTTGCTTGGGAGGATTGTCCCAAGCAATGTAATGCAAGTCATGATTGACCGCTGTCTGAGCAAACTCCGGCGCGTTGCATATCACCGTGTGAAAGTATCCTTCTGGGGAGGAGACAAAGTTTGCGTAGTACATGAGTAATGTTCTCGGCAGATTATCCCAACCCCAGATTAAGTACTCTACAAAGGAACGCGTAAGGACCATCCATGCCGAACCTGCAGAAGAAATGGGTGCCATTTAGTCCAGACTTTGTAGTATATGTTACTGTCAAAAAAATGACCACATTGGACATTATTGAAATTTGAAGCCTAAGATAACCCAATTCCATGAATGAAACACAAAGTGACAAGGCATCAAGCTTAGGATTCTTACTCAGCAAGCAACCTCATTGTCTTGCATTAATGAAAAAGATTAGAAGTATATTGGATGAATTATGATCACTAACCAGTAAATAATTTGAATGCTGTTGGCAAATCTCTCTTTGGAGAGGCCCAGTATACATCTCCCTTTGTTGATGAGTAAAGACCAGGGTCGATAATCAGAGGCATCGCTCGTTTGTTCCTAAACAACGGAACCAATTTGTCAACAGGAAAAAAAAAATGAGAAATAAAAACCAGATTCTCTATCATCACTGGAATCAAATTCTGAATTCATTTATGTGTATGAGGAGAGAACTCACAGCTTCCAACCTAAATGGCTTGTGTGCTCAATGAAGTTAAGGTCACGGTTAACTGTAGAGAATGTGTGAATAAGATCTGAATGTAACAAGTAAACAAGTCAGAAATTGACAGCTATGCATTAAGCGCAAGAAATGAAAGTTCAAGGTTTAATGGCGAAACTAACCATCTTGAGTCACAAGAGGATAATCAGAAGCGCTGAGGTTGATGAACCAATCCCAATCCTTACTCTTTTTTAGAAGAATTGCGCAAGCATGGAGCGTGTTCGAAACCATAGTCGGTCCTCTATAGGTGACCATATTAGCCTTTGTGATCATGTGAACATTCCCAATCTTGGAGAAGAGTGGATGTTTTTCAACTCGCAAAGCCAGCTCCATTCTTTCCTCTGCTGGTGACTCAAGGTCCAAATGAACAACATACTGGTTTACAGGATGGTAAACTGTGTGAAGGGTCCTCCAAAGCTTTTCCAAGTCGCCTTTAGACCCAGAGATCAAATAAGCGAATCGAGGAATTTTAGGAGCAGAAGGAGGTGGAGAAGACGATTGTGAAACCTTTAGTTCTACAAAATCTTGGCTTCTTTGGTTGGAGAGAAAAGGGAAAATGTTGAAGATGATCCTGGTTTTATGCAGTGAAGAGACGAGGCCCAGGTTGAAGGAAGTTGCTAACAGGAATATACATAGAAGGGAGAATATAACCAGAGGAAAAACCAATTTCTTGTCCAAATTTAGGGACTTCATTACCAGGAAATTATCTTATAATGGGTTCCCTAAAAGAATGATCCTCAAATTCAAATTCTGCACATTCACCTCAACTCACTCACACCCAATTCCAAAGATTTTGTTGCGATAGAACGATGCGCGAAATGTATCTTCTTATAACCAACCGTCGCGATTCTCCTCTCTCAAGGATCCAAATTTGGAGTCTATACAAAGCTGTTTGAATCAGCCACGAAAAGAAAAACACATTAGAATCACGGCATCTAATATTTAAAGCAGAAAAAAAAGAAGAAAGTTGAGGATTATACGAATTCTAGCTCATTGATAGGAAAAACCAAGAAATTGGTTCTGTTTGTTTTTTTGTTTTTGTTTCTCCTGAAAAATATTAACAATCAGGAGACAGAAAACGACCAAAACATGAATCAAACCGAAATAAACAATCAGGTAACTATTTTTTTTTTCAAGAAAGAAAACCCATTTGAGGATGACAAGATTACCAGCTCAATCAGCCAAAAAATCTTGATCTTAGATCCCAAACTTGAAACGCAATCCAAACCCACAACCACACAACATTGTTTTCGGGAAAAGTTCAAAACTTTAAATTAAATAATCGAGTTTGACTTTGGAGTTGACCTCAATAACGCCATCATCGACAAAACCAAAGATGGAAACCATATCAAGTTATCAACCACCATTAAAGAGAAAAAGAAACAGCAATAAACAAAAGGTCATCAAATACCCAAATCTCAGAATTTATGGTTAAGTAAACCAAACAACAAGAAAATCCCACCCAAATATTACAAAAAAGGAGCAAACTTTGATGTTAAAACGGAGCAAAAACAGAGAAAAAGTCCAGTTTTATGTAACAAAAACTGAAGATACAATTTAATTGAATAACATAACAGCAATAGTAACATATCAAGAAACAAGAAAAGAAACAGAAAGGACCTGCTGCACCCTTTTATGTGGGAAGAGAAACAGAGGAGGAGGAGAACTCCAAAAACGAGCCTGTTGAGGGAGGAACCAAATTTAATAACAGTTCATTAATTTTTTGTTTATAAAAGAAAACTGAAGATATAATTAATAGCGATTAGAAATAATAATGATAATCAAAGAAACAATAAGAAAACAGACACCTGGGTTTTGATGTGGGGGGGGAGGGGGGGGGGGGGGGGGGGGTTGCCTGTTTCAGTTTCCGGTAAGGCAAAACGGAAAACAGGCCCAACTCCTCAGAAGATCTCGGAGAAGGAGCTCCCCTTTTTTTTATTAATAAAAAATAAATAAAATTCCGTGCACGTTCTCTCATGATTAGAGGATAATTAAGGTTTTTATATATATAATTAAACGTGGAGAGAAGAAACAGGGTGTACTTATTTTTAGAGAAACTGCAAGAATTAAAGCTGAAAGGATAAAAAATATCCAGTAAAAAATAACTATAACCAGGAGAGGAACACTTCTTTTTTGCTAGTACTAAAACTAGAATCAACTAATTATAAAGTGTCAGCGAGAAGTTTTCTTACTAATTATAATATATTTTATTGACTTATCAAATTATAATATATTTTATTTGTTTTGCATCAAGGCTCATCGACTCATCAAATTCCCATTCAAATAGGATCCAATTCCATGCGAGGAAAAATACTTATCATTCGTTGATTATTAATAGCATTTCGAAAAAATTTGGGTCAAAATATATCTTTTAAATTAAGTTCTAAACTAGTAGATGCTGCAAACAGGAATGGTAATTTCATGCGCAAAAAGATAGAGATTCTTAGAATGGAGGAAGTCACTTTTCTTATATAAAGTGATTATGCTTAATGGAAATAATTTTTCATCAAAAAGATAAAAAAATATCCGAAAATACTGAAAAATAAAAAAATAAAGAAAACATCCAAAAATATCGAAAAAGAAAATTAGAAGGGCAATTAGAAGATTAGATTAGAGGAGGTGTGTAGAGTGAGACGTGGTAGGGGTGCATTGATGTGGACCTGGTTGATGGGGTTAAGTTTCCCTAAAATCTTACAAGTCATAAAGGCACCTGCCCAATAATTATTTCAAAGTCTATCCACAATATTATTAAATACGAGAACATGAAAAGATAAATATTCACTCCTCTTTTTTTAATTCTAAAATCGTATGGAACTAATATTTGATTTTATTGTATGATAAATATTATTTTTTAATGTTTAAATAACAAGGAAAACATAGTTCCTTAATTTTCTAAAAAGATATATAAAGGAAAATTATTTTAGAGTATAAGAATAACTCGAAATCTCGCGTTAAATTTAACTTTCTAGAATATAACCTAAAATAAAATAAAAACTTTGACTTTTGAATAATTATTGGATAATTTGGATATATCGTGTCATACTTTATAGGTCAATACCAACAAAAACAAAGAGAAAATAGATTCTGATTTAATCAAAACTCGAGAGAAATTATAATGTGAAGCAACAACAACAAAAATTGGTGTGGATGGGGTAGTGATTTGCCAATCCTATAATTATGAAAAAATAAAATGTCATACATTTAACCTGACACTTGAGAAAATGAAAGAAAATTGAACTTGTGGAAATCCAATCCGAAATTAAAACAGCCAAATCCGTGCAAACCTTGCTCTGATTCTTAAAAAGCAAGCTTCTCATCCACGCAGGCAAAGCAAGTGTGAAATGGTACTTTTTTTTTTTTAGATAACTATGAGGGGTGATATTTTTCTTCTTCTATTTATTTTTAATTTTAAAAGAAATATTTATTTTTAATTTTAAAATCGAGTTTAATACTAACCTTAAAAAGATAAATATGAAAGGATTAGGAGACAATTCTAGCTACTTAAGAGTAGACTTTGATGGGCAAACACTTAGGGAGTAGTCACCGCCGGAGAGAACATAAAAGTCAGTCTTCTTGACAAAAGCGAACCCATGTAAAGAATGAGTGACATTCCTTTTACTGCGATAAGTTGTTTGTTTGTAGTGAAAGATAAAAGATATTTTTCTTTTACAAATAATAAAATACGTCAATTATTTTCTTTTATTAGTTTTTCTAAAATAAATTCTTAATATAATATAGAAAAAAATTCTTAAATTTGTATAATTTTTTGATTTATTTTATCATATATTTTAAATTTGTTAACTATTAAAAATGTTACGGCTAGAGAATTATAGGGTTTACATTATAAATTTTTAGATTATAAAGATTTAAGTAAAATATTGTATACACTATATGTATAACTTTACACCTTTGTCATCATAGGATTTGGGCTCCGTAGCAGAACATATTATTGGGCTGGTGTTTTTTCTAGCTTAGTTTTTTTTGGGCTGCTAATGCACCGATCAGTTTTGTAAGGCCCAATTGCAAGTATAACTAAACGGTTAATGAGATTAATTTAGCTTCTTTTAGAACTTGCGAATTGCAGCATGGCTTCCAAGTGCTTTTTCTTTTTCAACTTTTCCCAACTTTATTTTATTGCAATATTTATATTTTGCGATGAAAAATAATGAAGAGATAGGTTGATGTATTCTTCAAAAGATTTTAAATTTACTTTAGGTAACGTTTGGTTGACAAAATGTTATTTTCTCTTTTAGAATCACTCTCTAAGTTAGTTTTTTGCGTTTGGTTAACATTTAAAATTCAAAAAAAAGTATTATTTTTTATTTATTTTATACTCGGGAATCCTAAAAAAAAGTAAGAAAAATTACTGTTTTATCCTAAACAACAATAATTATTTAATTATTTTAAATTCAATACAAAATGAATATTCTTAACTTATTCTAAAATATAATACGAATAAAAATAATATTGTGCAAATAAGATATTTGATAAAAAATAATAAAGAGAAAAGGTTGAGTGTAAACTCATTTTTTTAAATATAAATTAATGTATATAATAAAATAAAATGGACGAATATGAAAATTAACTTTCCTGAATTTAGGAATCACTTTTCTCACTCCCTAGTCAAGTGTCACGGGATAAAAATATGCGCGATGAATTGACCCATACGACACTTAGCTAGTTTGCCTTCTTACTCACTAAGTCAGCGTCTAGATGCATTAGCACAAGCAACGCTAAATATAAAAGAACTAAAAAAGGAATAAGAGAAGGTGTGAGAACGATTCGTATATTAACACAATAAATTGCTCGATGAATATACAAGTGTGGCGCCTATCCTATTTATACACACTAGCGCCCAAGTCCCTAAAAAATTCTACTCGGATATAAATTCTAATCCTACTCGGTTACAGACTTCTAGTTCGCATATGACAGCCTTGCGGAATCCTACACGGTTTCCAACTTCTAGTGCTTGTAATCCAAGTTTTAGTCGAATTAAAACTCATGTGCGCGAACAAAGCCTTCGTGGCCGCATCTGACAAGTCGTGGCTCGCATGTCAGACCCGTGGCGTGACACAGGGAATCACTTCCCCCCATTTTGGAGAAAAGTGGAGGGGTCAAGAAAAATTGAATTTCGGATAGTTCAACTTTCCTTGTGTCAACCAAACGTAATAAAATTCGAAATTTCAAATTTTCAAATCACTTTTCTCCTTGATTTCGCCAACCAAACACTACCTTAGTTATTACTCCCTCCGGTTTTCTTTAAACGACTTTTACTATTTGGGCATGCATATTAAGGATACCGGATGACTCACTATTTGAGACAATTTTGCCCTGAATTTTTCTCGGACGTACGTTAAGTACGGAATTTTTTGGAGTCAAATAGTGAGTCATCCGGCTTCTTCGATATGCGTGCATAAATAGTAAGAGTCATTTAAATAAAACCGAAGGAAGTAATAAAGTAGAATTTAAGTACATTTTATTATTATTATATTAATCAAAATTTTATCTAAAAATTCAACTAATTAGTGCGGGTGATTTTGATACCTCTATCACTTACTCCCTCTGGTCTTCAAAAAATATCGTTTACTATTCCGGCACGCATTTCAAGGCGCCTAGAATAGTAACTATATGACCCCGAAAAACTTCGTACTTTTTCTCCAACGTACATTAGGATTAAATGTACGTTGGAAAAAAAAGTACGAAATTTTTCGGGATCATATAGTTATTATTCTGTCCGCCTTAAAATACGTGCCGGAATAATAAACGACATTTTTTGGAGACCAGAGGTAGTATATAATTTCAATTTAAAATAATCACTTAATGAAAGCGTTTTATTTTTTAATGGCCCAACTAGGTACGGAGATAGTACAGAGTAAGCTTATGGGCAGATAGTACCTCTAAACAAAATCTATAAAAAAAAAACAGAAAAAATGACGAAACAAATTGAACTTTTTACTGTTGTTAATTTTTTTTAAGGGAAAGGGTAAAAGAGGCAGGTGAGTTCATAATTCCCATTTTGGAAAATTGAAATTCGTAACGTAACGGGAGCAGATCTTTCTTTCTCTTTGAGTTTTGAGTCATGTTTACTGCCAAAACAAGCTGATAGATACCTTTTCTAGATGCTTTTGTCTGAGACAAAGTGGGCCTTACACGTGTGAGAATCAGTTACGTAATTTGCTGTAGAGACTAGGGACAAAATCGTACTTGGATATTGCTCTTGTAATCATCGAACCTGTGCAAGATTTAGGGGAGAGATAAAACTCACAAGAGCCACGTGTCTATTTTAAAGCAGTTTATGTTTACGTGTGGTGACGAAAGCAAGTATGGGCCCATTGGGCCCAAGATATGACAAAACAAAAGGAATCAGGAAAAATCACCTGACCTTCCATAATCCATATCCTCCCAAATTTTATTAATTCTTTATTTTGTCTTTTATTTTCTTTTTAAAAAAACGTGTTCTTTTTCCCTTGCCTCGACGTACCTTACAAATATCTTGACATGTACTATTATAAACTGAAGATATATATATTAAATTAGTTACACGAGATGACACGGTAAAAAATTAAATTAGATCGATATAATTGATTTTAAATTGTTCTGATTTAACTAAGGTTTTGAATTCAAAATTTAAAAATATAGTACTCCCTCCGTTATATAATACTTGACGCTTTGCTACCGAAAACTTGTCCGTAATTAATTGACGTTTTACACATTTCAAAGCAACAATTGGAGCGGCTTCACAATTTTACCCCTCCTCTCATCCCATCTTCCTCCCTGCAAAAAAGCTCACTCTCTTCCTTTCTCCTCTCATCCCATCATCGGATCTGCTCTGTTTTTCCTCTCTTTCTTCACTCCAAAATCCACAAGCTAAAGAGGAAGATGTATACGGTGCAGATCTACATCTTCTTAATCGGTTTGTGTCAGATCTGCATCTTTCCCTATTTTCTTTCCTTTTCCTTTATTTTCTTTTCTTCTTTCTTTCCTTTCTCTGCTCTCTCTTTTCTTTCCTTGTTCTTTTCTCTTCTCTGCTCCTACATCACAGATCCATTTTCATTTCTCTTGGTTTCTTTTCTTTTTCATTCTCCCCTCTATTTCTATGACAACACTAGCACGATGATGGGTTTGTAGATTTTGGGCAGTGGCTGGTGTGGCTGTTTTGTTGAGTTAGGTTTGGGCGGTTTGGGTCGGAGATGGTTGGTGGTGTTGCTTGGGTTGCCGCGGCGGTTTGATGGTGATTTGATGGGTGGCGGCGATTTGGATTTGGGTTGGGAGGTCGGGAGTTTGGCAGTGGTTGTTTCTTTGTGGTGTTTGGTAGTGGTGGTTTGGCTGGTTGGGATGGCTGTGGTGATGGATGTGAGAGAGAATGGCATGCTTGTAAAGTTGGAAATAAACAAGGGGTAAAATTGGTAAAAAAATTATTTCCTTAATTTTGGTTACTATTCTAAAACGTCAAGTATTATATAACGGAGGGAGTAACTGTTAATAAATTTAATATTACTTAAATCGTCCAAAAAGATCCAACAAGAAAAGAATCTAGATTATTCACCGCAATAAGATTGTAAGCTCTGTGACTTAGTATAATAATTAGTATAAATATTAGTAATTGATGATCATATATTGGGAAAAAAAGTATAATTATTGCTGAATATATGGGTGTATTTCAGTAAGTTTTAATCGGTATTACCGATCCTACCTGTACCATATAAAGGCCTATCTCTACCGCCACCTACTTACCGAATTAAAATTAAATTAAAATTGAAATATTAACGTCGGGATAAAGCTATAATTACAAATCACCGCCTGATGTATTTTATTTTATTTTATTTTTTAAACTTTTTCTATCTTTTCAATTTCATGGTTTTCCTATCAATGCCATAGCAGTAAATAATACTCCCTCCGATATAAAATAAATGATTCTTTAGGATAGTAAAAATTCGTTTCACTATGATATTTGATCTTATTTTATTTCATTTTTACTTCTAATTTCCATTCAAATTAAAACACCATCATCAAATTAGGTTGATGCATAATTTTTTTTTGTCATTTGCACAAAATATTAGCTTCGAAAAAGATAAAATGATAAGTATTATGAACAGTAAGAATTCGTAAGAAAACGTCGTTTATTTTACACCGGAGGGAATATATTTTTAATAAAAATGTCTATTTAAGTATAAAAGAAAAAAATGATTTTTAATACTTATAAATACTCTCACCAATCATTGTTTTAAATTCCTTATCACAATTCTAAAACGACATTTATTTAAAAATAGATTAGAAAAGAGTAGTTTTTTTTTCATTCTCTAAACTTAAATGTAGGAATACGTTGTCATTTTCAGATTGATCAGTCTATCGTAAAATCAACCTTATCAATAAAAAAAATTAAAATAATAATAATTATTATTATAAAAATAAGTAATATTAATAGTCTCACTCATATAACTAAAAAGGGAAAACAACCGTAATTATATTGAGTAATTAACTATTTTAAGTTTTGTTTCAGTTTATCCTAATTTAGAATTAGAAAGTTCTTTTGCAGATTTTTTTTTTCCACTTCTGAAACCAAACAGCTCAAAAACAGGGGCCAACTTCTGTTTTTTTTTTTGCTGTTTGTAGAAAATAAAAATAAGAAAACCGAAGTATCCTCCCCTTCTTCTCTATAAATGGACACTGTAAATTTAGCTTCTTTTTATCCCCTGCCCTTCTTCTGCACAGTTGCACACATCACCCAAAATTCGCTCACTCTCTCTCTAAGGAAAAGGAAACAAAAACAAAGAAAGAGAGAGAAACTCATCTGACCCGGACGGACCCTGACCCTTGTATTGGATTAGACTATATAAATAAATAAATGCACAGGAGATAAGGAGGAGGAAAAAAATAAATCAAGAAACCAGAATAAAAAAAAGCAAAGAAGGCTGAGATCTGACCCGTTTCATTTGGTTGTTGCGAAAGATCGAAACTTTAAGACCCTTTTGGGAAAGGGTCTTACTTCATCTGCTCCTCCTCCCCTTTCTTTCGGCTTCTGGTAATAACGATCTTTCCCATTTCCAATCTCTTTTGTTTCCATGTGAATTCCTTTGTGTTTTCTTGATTGATATCTGTTGATCCTGATCATTTGAAGGATTTCTCTGTTTGTATGTATGTACTGATCTATTTTGGGTTCTTGATTCTGTTGGATATGCTTGGGTTTTTGAGTTTTGATGTGGGTTTTGTGATTATGGTTTTCTTCTGTCTTTGTGGATGAACACATTTTCTTGAATTTTTTTATAATGGAAATTCAATCTGTTAATTGCATGCAAAGGTTTGATATCTGTAACTTTTATAGATTCATTAGTGTTATGGATCTTGTTTCTACCTCTGTTCTTAATTTGGGGACTTCATGTTCTTACTTGCTAGACTTTGTCTCTGAAATATTTATGATTGTTGTGATGCATGGGTTGAATTATCTAAGATTCAGATGGATCTTGTAGTGTAATTGGTTGTATTTAGCTTTTACTCACGTGTATCTAATTGTTCTGGCAATCTATGTTTTAGCATTTTCCGAGGCTTATCTGTCTCTGGAATCATGGGTGTTGAGGTTGTGGGATTTGAGGCGGCTCAAGTACCTGTTGAGGCTGTAGCTGGCATGGACAATTCATTTCTGCATGAGAAGGAAAATGGGAAACTGGATAAGGAACCGGAGGTGAATGAGCCAATAAAATTTGGTTCCCATGAGGAGGTGCCAGTTAAAGGAGAAGGGAAAGATACTGCAGATGCAAACTTGCCAAAGGATGCGATTGATGATTGGCCGGCTCCTCAGAAGATTCATTCCTTTTATATTGTAAGATACCATCAGTACGATGATCCCAGTATAAAGGCCAAAATTGATCAGGCTGATAAGGAAGTGCAGAAGAGGAATCTATCCCATACTCGTATATCGGAAGAATTATATGCCAAGAAGGTAAGTCAAAAGTTTTTTTTTGTTTTTAACAGTAATCCTATTGCCACGTCTTGCAGTGTTTATGACTAGCTGCTACTTATGAGAAGATATGGGAATTGGGGCTTCATGCGTACACTTGTTGTGCTATCTGAGGCCCTATCAACAAGTTAGAAGTTTTCTAATATAGTATTTAACTAGTTTATTTATCTTTCAATGCTTGATCACTTTATTTGAAATTTCCGAAGGGTGCGTTGCGAATTAGCAGCACAAACAAAGTAAGCTAATGCTGAAGGAAGATATAATTTTTGAACCTGAGACTCCATGACAGACGATCATTTCACATCATTTGATCACTGAAAGGGAAAATTTAAATGTGCTTCATGTTATTTGATTTTTCAGTATGTGCTTTTCCTTGGTTGGTTCAAAATTCAATGAGACATGGTTATAGGATGGAACATTCTTACTTTGTTTCCCATTGATCTGTGAAGGTCTTAATGGTAAAATAAAAGTGGTCTGAATAGAGAATCTTTAAATTTTCAAACTAAAGAGTATGTCACTATGTATGTCACAGTATATAAAAAGTACATGTGGAGGGAATATAGTGGAATTTTGCATTGAAATTTCTAGAACAAAATAGCTACATATCACTAACACAGACCATAAAAGTTCAACAATTCTAGTTTGAGCGCTCTGCAATAAAATGTTGTTTATCATAAAAAGAAAAGGTTGTGATTATTTTCCCCTTTAAATGTTTCTTCTCCTGTCATCTTGAATATCATTTCCATGTGGTGCCAAAATGTCATGGAAGCTGAAGAGCAAAGATTATACCTATGATATGCTTGATCTACTTTCAATTTAAGAACAATCTATTCTAATCTTCTGTTTCTTTTTGTCTACAGGCAACTCGTCAAGAGCTGCGAAACCAGCTGAGGACTTTGAGGACTGAGAATGGCCAGTTTAGATCAGTTCTGGATGAAAAAAGAACTAAAATTGCCCCACTGCAGCAGGCATTGGGCAAGATGCGCAACCCAAACAATGCTGGTCGCAGTGGTTTATGTTCATCTGAAGAAGAGCTTAACGATGTTGTATGTTGTTAACTATACTACCCTTCTTTCTATCTTTGCAGTAGTAAGAATTGCTGTTGTAATTTACTATTTTGCTTTCCTGTCTTAAATTCAGATTTACAGCTTGAATTACCGCATACAACATGAGAGCATCCCATTGTCAGAGGAGAAGCAAATACTCAAGGAAATCAGACAGCTTGAGGGGACTAGGGAAAAAGTAATTGCTAATGCTGATGAGAGAACAAAGCTCCAGGAGTCCTTCGGACAGAAGGAAGCCATTCAAGACCAGGTCAAAGTAAGGGCTTGCCTCGAGCTTTACTGCGTGCTAAATATCATGAGGTTTTTGCGACTTGCATTTTCTTCGTTGTACTGTGGAAACTTACTGTTCTTGTATTATTGTAGCTTATGGGTTCTGATTTGGATGGAGTGAGGAAGGAGCAGCAAGCAGTTTGGGCAAAAATTCTTCAACTGGATGAAAAAGTGAAGGCATTAAACGCGGAGATTGAATCTTTAGAAGACCAACGCCAAGCTGAGATTGAGAAGAGGAATAAAGCATATGAAAGCATTAGGGAACTACGGAAAAAGCGTGATGAGGGGGTATGTTATTGTATTTCAACACCTACTTGCTAAATATTTTTCTAGCTTTTTGCGTTTTTGTTACTGTGTTTGTGCATGTTAAGAGAATTTGCAGATTCATGTTGTCGAGTTGGACGGCTTTTCTTATGTCATGCGCTATAGTATCAACATTTTTTTGAAATAAATTATTTAAATCATTACAAGCTAGACTGCACACAGTTGCCTGGCTTTTCTCCTCGGCTTAAATCAGTTGAACTTTTTCCTTCGGAAATTTACTTCATTTTTTTTTGTTTATCGGGAAATAAATCGTATTGATTTTGCTGAGATATTATCTTGAGGTTAGATGCTGTGATGTAAGTGTTTGTTACCAAATTGTGGTGCCTGAGGAGCATTCTTTTTGGTGGAATGAGTTTAGTGATATTCTGACAACTGCAAGCTACTGGATCATTTGCAAGAAAATTTCTTTTGTGTGGAAATTTAGCAGTATAGTCCATGAATTTAGTCCCTTATTCTTGAAACTATCAAATTTGAGATCTCCATTTGGTAATGCTGTACAAAAAGTTCTTGACTGTTTTTTTGAGCTGCTGAGAGCAAGTTAAGTTTTAAGATCACGCGTCTGATATTTTAGGACATTCATTGTAATTAATGATTTTACTGTTTGAACAGAATGCCAACTTTTTCCAAAGCCGCAAACTGTTGACTGAAGCCAGGGAACTTGCTGCCAAGAAAGATGTAAAAGCTCTCGAGGAACTTTCACTTGCTGAGGTTTGTTAGACAAGCATTTTTTTTTTGTCGTCAGGAATTATGCACTAGTTGTCACTGTTCCCTCTAACATTTTACTTTGTAAATTCTTAATTAGGGTGACAAATTTATTTCTTCCTGGTGCAATAACAAGCCCTTTCGGGATGACTACGAGAAAAGACTTCTCCAATCACTTGATAGGCGGCAGATGAGTAGGGATGGACGGATAAGGAACCCTGATGAGAGACCATTAGTGACATATGGGGCACCAGTACCTGCTGATCCTCAGCCTGTTGTAAAGGCTGCTGTAAAACGACCCAAGGAAGAACCGAAATCTACCCAGCAGAAGGACGCAACACCTGCCCCAAAGGTCCAGAAAGAAATCAAGGCAGAAAATAAGACACAATCTAAGAATTTAGAGCATGATGACATTGTTGACAGGGAAATATTTGTTCCAGAGGTGGTGGAGAAGAACCTTCCTTCTGCTGAAGAGGAAGTAGATCCAGTCAAATTGAAGGAGCTTAAAAGAGAGGAGGAAATAGCTAAAGCTAAGCAAGCCATGGAAAGGAAGAGGAAGTTGGCTGAGAAAGCTGCAGCAAAAGCAGCTATAAGAGCTGAGAAGGAGGCCGAGAAAAAGCTGAAGGAAATTACTTATTTATTCATCTTCATTCTTACTCTTCACTTGTATTTGTTTTCAAGCTAAGACAATCATGTGTTTGTTTATTTCAGGATCGTGAAAAGAAACTGAAGAAGAAGGCTGCTGCTACTACGGGTTCTACTGATCCTGAGGAACCATCTGAAACAGTTGCTGAGGTGGAAGAAGCTGAAAACGCGGAAGCAAAAAGCGATGAGGCTCCTGTAACAGCGAAAGAAAAGTCGAAGAGGGACAACAATCCAGTGAGGCATAGGAATCGTCCAAGGGTTGGCAAAGATGCACATCCCAAGGTACTGTTGAAGAGGAAGAAGTCGAACAACTATTGGCTATGGGCCGCCCCTGCGGCTGTGTTAGTCCTTCTGTTACTCGCACTGGGGTACTACTACTATCTTATTTGAAGTGAGGGATAGAGTTCACTAAAAGAGTTATGAACAAGCTCTTCTGCTTGTTTTGAGCATGCAAGCAACCAGGTTTGTTTTAGCAGAATAGTCAATTTTGGTTCTTTGCATCCTGTTGATGGATGGACTTTAAACTCATAAATCTCATGTTAGACCAGGGAAAAGAAGATGGGAACTCTTGGCTTGTTTTGTTTTGTCATGTACTTTAAAATTTTGACTTTCATAAAACTTCCTGAATGTTATCTATAGGCTTTGCTTTATAGTTTGTGGTCTTTCCTGTTCTTTTTTTTTTCCTCGAATGTTCCGAGACTAGTCTTATTCGTTCATTGGTAGGTGCTAGATTCTCCCAGGCGTTATTTTCTCCATTCTGGTGCATTATCCAAATATCGTTGTGCTTGATGTGGTGCTTCCTAGTTTGAATAGTTAATTTGTTATGCAACGATCTTTTTGATGGCAAAAAATGGGAAGTAACTTGAAAATGCTCAAAGACAAAGTTATGCATGTTTGAATCACAATTATTTTCTATTCCAAAAAAAGGACCTGCGAGATTATGTAGTAGAATGAAAATAAAATTTTATTTATTGTTATTCTCACGCTTGTATTCACTGTTGTGCAAACATCTGCCGACGAGTAAAAATAAACATCAAAACGCATGGTTTCACCAACTTTCAAAGCCTATATTCACTTTTTCATCGTCATTATCAATCATAGACCGTTAACAAATTTTATAGTTAACAAATCTTTATAAGATTACTCTATCTTGAACACGACAATCTTAACTTATTATTAGATTTCTCACACTTACTAAATAAGAAATATAAGAAATTTAGATTATTTCCTTGATTTCTATGTGAAACAATAAATTCTCTTAGCTAATTCATTCAAAAAAACAAGGAAAATATAAAATATATTCACGTCGATTTCACACTTTGTTTCATTTTTATTGATTTATGTCAAATTTTAATCCCGTTCTTTTTTCATTCCCTTTCTTACTCCTTTTTTTAGAGTGTTAATCAAACACGTACATAAATTGAATTAAAATTCTATACATTTTTCCATCTATCCAATCTCTTCACCAAATAGGCGTTAAGGGTTTTATGTACCTTACACATATCTCATTTATCCTATATATTGTCACATTTGATTATTTTTAAATTATTTATTTTAAATTGATAAATTTAATACTAATTAAATTTTTAATTTTAAAATTAGCCAAATAGTTTCATGGTTAATTTGATAAATTTAATACTAATTAAATTTTTATTTTTTAAAATTCCTAAATAGTTTAATGGCAAGTAATTTCCTTTTTCTTTTGTTTGTTTTACCCATCATGAAGAAACTACGTCCGACAAACTGCGCCGTTTCGTCTCTTAATTCAGCTTCTCCTTATCCTCACTTTCTCCCCCTATTTCACTCACTGAATCCATCATTTACACTTCTCTTTCATCATTGTTTGTTGTTACGAAATTTCAAGTCTTTCTCATAGCTAATTAGCATATAATCCATTTACTCAATTCCTCCGTTTTCAGGTATGGATTATGATGTGCTTTACTTGTTTCTTAGAGCATGGATTGAATTGGGTTTCTTGAGAAAAAAACTGTTTTCTTCCGTGTAATTTTGAACTCTGAATGCTTCTTTTGGTTTAAAAACCTCTTTAATGTCACTGCATTTTACTCTTTGTTGTGTATCTCCAGTTGTTTTGCTTCGGGTTGAAATATAAAACTGCTTTCGAATTGATTAAGCAGGTTGGATTTTTGAGTCAATGTGTAGCCTTATATCCTCTTATCTTATTATCAATGTTATGTTTAAATAAAAACATGCTGGTTTTTCCAGGAATGGTGGTCATGGGTGTGCAGTATATGTTGGCTTCCTTAAGGTGATGCCATGGATGGTCTTGCATTAGAGAGAGTTATTTACTAGCTGTGTAAAGCATAGGAATACCAAAATGCTGACTAATGGTGCTCCTCCTCTTCATCCTTTAACGACCTTGAGGGCCAAAAGTATCCAAACCCACAGTAGTAGAAGCTGCCTTGTTTTGTGCTTCAAAAGTAACAGAAGGGTTTTTTTGGGTTTGCCTGGAAGCGGGTGTCGGGAGAAACGTTTTGACCCTGTCGCTGCTTCATCTCAGTTGGTTGACGATGACACTGACTCTTATCTTCCCTCACCTTCAAACAGTGTTGATGCTCCGTCAGGTGTTTTTTCCTTTCCTTTGTTGTTTACTTTTACAAGTAATTTTATTGATTTTTCGTGGCACAAACACATTATTTTTTGCCAAGCATTAGGGCCGTACCTTGTGACTTGTTTAATGGAATATTAGGTATTTCAATGTAATTCAACCAACTCAAGTTTTCGCTTTTGTATGGACCAATTGATGATTTTTGTGTTAGCAATAACAAAAATGCTCCTAAGTGCTGTTTTGATGGTGTTTCATGTACCAACGCTTTCACAAATTTATTCATTCTTTTCATTATCTTATCTTGCATCTCTGATTTGGGTTTCAACTAGTAATTCAACATATAAGGATGGCATTTTAAACCTCGCCAGTTTTTTGCCATCTCATATCATATGTGGTTGCTGATGTTAAAGTTGTTGCTGCAACAACTAACTCAGGTTCTTCGGCACCTTCTACTGGACGATTATCTGGAAGTTTCGGGAAGCTGAAGCTGCAAAAGTTGAAAGTTATTGCTGAAAAAGCTCGACTGGCAAGACGGGAAGTCAAGAAATATGGAAATGCGGTAGCTATAGAAGATGCGGTTTTCGATAAATCTATTGGTTCAGATTCTGAGCCAGACTCTTCCAAGAGGAAGAAGATTGTACATGGTCCCAGGCGTGAAAAGAATACGTCAAGAGCTTCCCATATGCAAGATATTCAGGATAGACTGTCAACACAGAGAGAAGATGTGAAGTATTCCAGTCCAAGAATCAAACAAGGTGCTTAGCATATCCCACAGAATGGAATATGCCTAGCAAAATTTAAAAAAAATTTGATTCTAGAATGCTTTGCTTCTGATGTTTCAGTTCCTGGAGGTTCTACATCTTCCTTTATAGGATGGGGTAGGGGGGTTAGGCCCGAACCCATACCAGTTGATTCTCCAGTACGACAACGTAAATTTTCTTCTGACAATGAGTTCTTTAGTAGAAAATCCTTCAAAGACTTAGGATGCAGTGAGTTTATGATTGAAGCTTTGAGAGGGCAGGCTTTTCAGCGCCCTTCACATATTCAGGTACCTCAATGATATTTTCTTGACCAAGAAAACTAAAATTTAACAAGAGATGCTTCTTATAAAATGGAGTTTGTTTGGTCTGCCAACAATAAATGTTCCATGTGCTAAGTCAACAGTTGGTTCACATTTATATTCTTGTTGGTCAATCAGCTTTTGGATTTACTTGTGCTTTGTAGATAACAACCTAACAATGATACTATATTTATATTTGGAGGTTTCATGTGGTACTACTTGAAAGAAGTTCTTGCTGGGTCACTTTGTACTATGGTTTGCATGAACTTATAATTTTTTTATCCCGAAAAAGTTATACTTGCCAAATTAACAATGTCCAGTGCAAATTTTCGTGGGTAATTGCAGGCTATGGCATTTGCGCCTGTAATTGACGGGAGGACCTGTGTTATAGCAGATCAAAGTGGATCAGGAAAGACATTGGCATATCTTATTCCAATAATTCAACGACTGAGGCAAGATGAACTTCAAGGACTTGAGGAAATCTCAACAGGAAGTCCTCAAGTGTTTGTAATGGTGCCAACTGCAGAGTTAGCTTCTCAGGTTAGCTATTTTGGATGAAGTCAACAGAAATCGTTTGCTTTGGCCTAGTGTACTCTTGTCTTAGAGGCTTATGACTTCAGTTTTTCTGTCTTTTGTTCGTTTTTGTTATATTAGTTATTAAAAGCTATGCTTCCATTCTCTTTTGTCCAATCTACTTGGAGTCAGTTACAAAAATTCTGTATGAAGTGCAGTTTAAAATCACATTTTAGTGAGTTTACATGCAAAAGAATCTTTTCTAGAGGTTTTTACTAAGATCAACTTAGATCTTCCCCAAGTGGGGTTGTATGTCCTTGTTAATTGTAGCACAAAACATGTCAGTTACCCACTGAAAATGCTTATTCATGGTTAGACTTTTTGATGCAAATTAAATCATGGCTAATTCCAAGAGTCTTGGTTTAAGTGACGATAAGTTGGATATTCATGGTTGAAAAAACTGCCAGGATGCGGGGCTATGAGAATTCATCTCTTACGAATATTAAGATGACAAACTAAAAAAAAAGAATTAAGGGAGTTCAAGAGGAAGATGGTTCTCCAATGACTCTAAAAGTGGAGGATACACCCTCCTTATCATCCTGGTGGAAGGCTGGATTTGTAAGATATGATGCCAAAATGTGCATCTCTGATACTATTTGTTTGGCAACTGCATGTTCAGTAAGTTGATGAAAGATTACTAGTTGAATACATCTATGTAAATTGGCAACATCTTTCAAAGTGGCATTAATAACTTTCTTCTAAGTGATAACTGCCTCATTGTAAAACCAAACGGGAAGAACTTGGCTTTTTTTTGGGTTGTATTTTAGGCTATTTGCTGGTAAGGAATCTACATTTGCTTATCCTACTCCTTTTCTTAATGGAAGAGGTAGTTAAAAGGTCAAAAACTTTACTCACAAATCGCATATTAGCTTTAACTTTGATACTTCATATCTTTTGCGTTTCCTCTTTATGTTAGTGTAGTAGCTCTTATAGCAAGTGCAACTTTTGCAGGTTTTGAATAATTGTAGACAACTGTCAAAATTTGGGGTTCCGTTTCGGTCAATGGTTGCTACGGGTGGATTTCGACAGAAGACTCAACTGGAAGCCCTCGAGCAAGGTGTTGATGTTCTAATAGCAACACCTGGTCGATTCATGTTCCTAATTAAAGAAGGCTTTCTGAAGTTAGAACGTCTTAGATGGTAACCTGAGTTTTCTGGAGTGTTACTTCTTTTCGTCATTGATTAAACAAAATATGAAATCCTACTGCATTGTGCCATTAAATTTGAAGTCTCTCTAATGTCATAATGTGATAATGTTTTTCCTTGTTGATATGTAGAGCAGGCAAAAAAATAATCACCATTATTATTGTCATTGTTGTCTCTTCTATTGTATTTAAATTAAACTTGAAGTCATCACTATTGTTGCAGCAATATAGATCCTGTGTTTCATGTCAAGGTATTACAACTCCATGGCCAAATGAAGATGTTATCAAATATTTATAATGCATAAATTTAAAATTAAATACAATATCAACTTTTGACTTGATTACCACCACTTGTAAAATCTGTGTTTCTGGATGTTTTCTTTCAATGCTAGAATTTTTGACTTTAACATTGTGTTGCAGTGTTGTGCTAGATGAGGTGGATATATTGTTTAACGATGAGGATTTTGAGGTTTCAATGCAAAGCTTGATCAATTCTGCACCTGTTACCACACAATATCTATTTGTGACTGCAACCTTACCGGTACATGTGTATAATAAGCTCGTTGAAGCCTTTCCTGATTGTGAAGTCGTCATGGGACCTGGTATTCACCGGACAAGCAATAAGCTTGAAGAGGTTAGTTTCCATCTATTCTCATTATTTCTTTCCTGTCATTGCACCAGTTTTCTCTCTGGGTTTTCCCTTAGTTTAATAGGCCTGTCATTGATTAGCCCAAGAGCTGGCAAAGTACTGAACAAGGTTAAAATTTGGTTTTCCTAAGCGTTATGCTCGGCAGAAATCCTTTTCAGGTCTGAACATTAGGTATCCCTAAGCCCACTGGGGAGGAATCTTGTTCGCACCGAGTTGAAACATTAGACTAAGGATTTTGGAAACTTCTTACGATATGAAAATCATTAAAACTAATTGCCAATGTTATATGATTTCTGCAGGTTCTCTTGGATTGTAGTGGGGAAAGTGAGGCTGAAAAAACTCCAGAGTCGGCATTTGACAATAAGAAATCTGCTCTTCTGCAGCTTGTTGAACAAAGCCCTGTTTCCAAAACCATTGTTTTCTGCAATAAGGTATATAATTATGGACCAATGGCAGAGAGTACTCCAATTTTATTTTCTTTTACTGAAGCAGTGCTATTTTTCACTGCAGATAGAGACATGTAGAAAAGTAGAGAATGCATTGAAACGTTTTGATAGGAAAGGTGTTCGTGTTCAAGTGCTTCCATTCCATGCTGCTTTGGCTCAAGAAGCAAGGGTTGCAAATATGAAAGAGTTCATGAATTCTTCGCCAAAAGGAGAGTCTCTGTTCCTGGTTTGTACTGATAGGTATTGCCATTACTTGTGTGTTTAGTTTACTTACGTTTTGAGACGTGTCTATGATGAGGACACCGACAATGTTACTCGCTGTATGTTTTCATTTCTTTGATTGTAACGGTTTTTGGAACATAATATGGCAGAGCTTCGCGTGGGATCGACTTCACTGGTGTGGATCATGTGGTGCTTTTCGACTTTCCACGGGATCCAAGCGAGTACGTTCGTCGTGTTGGAAGAACTGCTAGAGGAGCCAGAGGAACGGGCAAGGCATTTATCTTTGCTGTCGGTAAGCAAGTCTCGCTAGCTCGAAGGATAATAGAGAGAAACCAGAAAGGTCACCCGTTGCATGATGTCCCCGCTGCCTATGAACTGATCGCCTAGGACAAAGTTATAA
Organism: Viola odorata; assembly: GCA_963691705.1. Lineage (NCBI taxonomy): Eukaryota > Viridiplantae > Streptophyta > Magnoliopsida > Malpighiales > Violaceae > Viola > Viola odorata. The sequence continues at coordinate 45,992,079 of OY829546.1, read as the reverse complement.
CTTGTACGAATGCTAGTGATTGCAGTTATAAAATTTATAAGAATTGTTCCTTTCCAAAAAAATATAACTTGTACGAATTTTACTATTTTTATAAATGTAATTTCTTTAAACTCTAGTGTTTATAGATTTTTATAATTTATTTTTTTATTTAGATTTATGATGGAATCATGTTTCTTTAAGGATTGAAAAAACGCCAATCAATTTATCTTTATATACTTAATAAATAGTTTTTCCTATGTTTCTTTTAACCGAATATACCCAATTCCAACGAATTCTAAACTCGTATTTTCTGTATTTTATATAAAAAAAAAAAGCAACAAAAGCACCCGAAATATCTCTCGCTATAAAAAACCAAATCGATCAAATTATCAGCAACTGAATTAGTTTTAGTATATTTATTTTTTAAAATATGTAGACAAATATTTTGAATTAAAATTAATAGTAGCAATAATTGCGTAATAATGCTAGAAAGTAATAATTAATAATTTAACTAAATAAATATGTTGTGCTTATGAAAAAAAATGGAATCTCTAATAAAAATAGTGTTTCTTTGGACATATATCCTCTTCCTTTAAATTAAAAGCAATAGGACGGCACATTTAGTGGCAGGAGCAAATTGTGTCGATAGAGAGGCCCGCACCGGAGCTGATATTCTGAGACGCACTACAGAGAGTCTATACTCTATACGGAGGCTGTGTGCAGACTAGCAATGGCTGCCACAGCAGCACCGTGGGTTCTGAGAAGAGCTTTTAAAGCCTTTGCCCTGAGTTCTCAACCTCTTCATACGTGCACTAGCCTCTCTATTCATGGAACACCCGTCAGCTCTCTTCCTATTAGACGCTCAGGTTTGTCTTCCTGTATCTCCGTTGCGTTCTACAAATTGTAATTTTGCATATCTAGGGACTAAACTTTGTGCTATCGAGATACCTAATTAGCTACTTTGTGTAAAAATCAACTGAAGTCTTGAACTTGATGGTGACCAATTCATAGAACATGTGGTATAGCTGTTCATCACTAGAAGCAATTTCGCGGTCAGCGTTATCATTATTGTTGATTGGGTTGAAGCATGTTCTGCTTTCATTTACTCAATCAAAATGTAGGGTATTAGAGTGATGATGCACATGTTTTTTTATGCAAGTTAGTCTCATGTATCTCATATAATGGTTGGAAATCGGAGGCCTACAAGATGTCACCACAGCAATTTTCCCTCGGCATAATGAACTCCTTGTACATGTACTTAGTCTATAGTTGCCTTTGATGGTTTTTGTGTTGAATTTTTTAGTAAAATAAAAGAATTAGCTTCATGTTTTAATCTGTTAAACTTGAGTAAAGCTGGCTTTTGCGCATGTCAGCTTGTGGGTTGCTTTGTTACTCCTCAAGGATAGCTGTTTTATCCATTGAAGGATTGAACTCGTAGGGGACATTTGGAATCTGAAGACATGCTTCCTATCATTTCCCTTTATCTAGTAGATATTTTACAATTTATTGGTTGAAATTGGATATATACCCTAGTTATTTGCATCTGATGACTTGCTTATACTTTTGTATTGAGTCAAATGGTTAGTATAATTTACCCTTTGGTTCTTTGGTACCCTTAGCTTTAAGGCTTTGTCATTTGGCACAAGCTATCAAGGGGGAAGTGGATATTCTAGTCAAGGGCGTGGAAGACAAAAATGTCATTGAAGAAGTGAAGCGTATTCATGACATGGTAATTTCCTGAAACCTTACTTAATTCTTTCTTAAATACATTTTCCTGTTGGACCTTGTGAAGCCCATGAAGCTAAATTGTTACCCTGCTTTAGCATGAATGAAAAGAGTGTTAGAAAGACATTTTTTTCTCAATGGAAGTGAGATTTCTATGCTTTGTTGCCAGCAATAACTTTCTTTAGTCTTTTGAAAACGAGATTAGGGCCCATTCTTCAGTTATATATTTAAACTGTTGTTTACCTGAACATTTTTTTAAAACAAGAAGTTTCATTTGATGTTTGTTGCAGGCAAGAAGGGCATCAGCAAGAAGACAAGTTCTTCATACAGATTTTCTCACCCCACCAACATTGAAGGAGTCTTTGCTAGTTTTGGAAAAATTTGCTGACATTAAAGCAGTCGCTCAGGGAGGATACCCACAGGTTGAGTTAAAGGATTAGCATTATCTTGCATGATCACTAGATTAACTATTTTGATCATGGACTTGTATGCTTTCAGGCTGAACGGTGCCGGATTTCTATTGGACATCCAGAAGTACTAACAGATGATCCAGACATAGTTGCAGCTTTAAGGTAGGTAGATTCTGTACCTTTACTTTTTGATAGCATAGTTTCTTTGTAAGGAACAGTATACTTCTGATCTTATTTATTTATTATTATTATTATTATTATTTTGATAATTTCATTTTTATCAGCATCACTGGAAACTTTGGATTCCAATCTTGTTCGCATGGTGACTTTCTTGGATCAATTCTTGGTACTGGGATTGTTAGAGAAAAACTAGGTGATATATTATTGCAGGTACCATCTTAATTTATCGGGTACTGTCTTTGGTAACTATTAGGTATTTACGTGAAATAATTTCTTAGAACCAGCAAGGTTGCTTAAACCGTAGGACTCTAAAACCCCCACATTTTTTGTAAGAACTAAAGAAAATTCGTTGTCATGATTTCCAGACTTATTATGGCCCATGTCATCAAATAGGTTTCTTTCCAGTTTCCATTGTTTTTGTATTCATTGCTTCTGGTGGAGGATCTGATTTTGGTTAGGTAGAAAAGATACAATTTGCAGCGTGGTTGGATAGGGATATCTTATTGGTTTAAATTAGCAGAACCCAATTATGGGGCATTCAATAACTTGGCATTCTTACAACTTTGATTGGAATTAGGACTGTAACTGAGCTGACGTGAGCAGATGATGGGATTCCTTGAGCATGGATTTGTTGTTTAGAATTGTTGCTTGAGCTCTACAAGGGTTCCATAACAATTGCTTGACCAGAGCCTTTGAATTGCATAGACTGTTTGATTGGCTTATATCAGTTATAACAATCACAAACTGTGAGAAACTTTATAACTTCTAAACTTGAGCTCAAAGTGATGCTTGGAGTTTTTTTATCAGAATAGAAGGAACTTGATCTTTACCTTGAACTTGTCCAGGTTTGCATTACATCTGTGAAATATTCTTAAGACATGCTTATACCAAAAAAGTGTCAGGATAAAAGCAGCTAGGAAGGTATTGCAACTTGTTAGCAAGGTGTTTTACGAAAAGGAAAAGAAGTGTTTTATGGTGTTGGTGTGTTTGAATGTTCAGCTGCTCAGAAGTATGCTCATGATATGTAACTGAATTGTGCAATTTTCCTCAAGCTAGCTTGTAACTGAATTGGAGCTTAAACTCTGTGTTCGTCATTGAGTCATTTGGTTTGAAAGTAATCTTGAGCTTGAAGCCCAAGGTGAATTGACTTATTCTGAGTGCATTATAGTCATCCGAGGTTGTCAAAATTTGGTCTTTCAGTTGCATGACTGATTTAAGGGGATATCCTTTTGGGAAATGTGTCAGCATGGTTTATCTTGGACTTGGATATCAAAGTTAACTTGAGTGCGTAGGCCTTGAATTGCCTTATGTTGTTGAAATCATGAGGTAGTTCATCCATACGGAAATAACATTCAAAAACATTTGAGTGCATGCAGAACTAGTGCTATGAAGCTTGGTTGTTGATGCCTGCCATTTTCATTTTCTTTCCTCCTTTGTTGTCCAGGGAGAAAAAGGAGCTCAAGTCCTTGTTGTTCCTGAGCTTGTTGACTTTCTTATCTCGACTTTGGACAAGGTAGATTTTACTGCCTTAGTTATACTTCTCTGTAAATGTGCTACTTCATTAAATACTGGCTCTAAAAGAAAGTCTTCTTTATCACTTCCACAGTAATCTCAAGTACTATGTTTCTTCAGATTAACTACATGTCCGTCTTCCTTTATGATCTTTTGGTTTCATTGCATTAAAGGTAATATATGTAAAACATTGGAACTTCTAACAGAATCTAAAGATCATTTTTTCAAGAACAATTGGAAAGAAACAATTCTGTCAGCATCATGTTACTTATCGCCTCACCCTCATTGTTTCTCATTGTTGTTATTTTTCAGGTTGGTAATGTATCAGTTTCTTGTACAAGGATACCATTGCTTGCTCTGGAATATGAACCGCCAAGGTTGCATGCTTGTATTTCTGAGGGTTTCTCTGTATATATAGTTTTTAAGTTTTTGTAGATTTGCTGTGAAATAATTGGTCTTCGTACCTTTAACTGCTTTCAGGACCAACTCATTTAAAACGGTCGAAGCATCACTGAGACTTGATGCTCTAGCTAGTGCAGGGTTCAAAATTTCACGGTCAAAACTAGTTGATTTGATCAGGTATCTTCTATTTTTCTCATTGCTATATAAAATGCAAAGGCAATTCAGTCGTCTCCTCACAGGCCTTCATTACAAGGATTTGAATCCACTACCCATCACTAGGTGACCAAAACGCTCACCTCTGCCCGATCCTAGTTGCTATTCTTGAAAATATGATGAATTACAATCCTCATTATAAGTCGATGTAGGTATAGCCATGCATTAGTATGTCATCCAGTCCAGATTGTCTTTCCTCTTTTAATGCATCGCAATTTTGAACTTTCATCCTTTTCAGCAATACTTGCCTAGTAAGTCTGCTAGAATTGTTAGTCTGACTAGTCAACTCATTAAATCTGAATTATATAGTCTGTTTGTTTTATTATTCAAAAGGACAGTTGCGCTCGTGTTTTCATGTTCTTGCAGTAACAGGGATGTTCGTGTGAACTGGACCACTGTAACAAAAAATAATACTGTTCTGAAAACTGGAGATGTTGTTTCAGTCAGCGGGAAAGGAAGGCTAAAGGTGAGTTGTCAGGCGTTACGCTCAACAAAATTAGTTTGATCATTTAGGTGATCATCTTCCTGATATTATACTCCATTTTATTCAGATTGGAGTGATAAATCCTACAAAGAAGGGGAAGTTTGCGGTGGAGCTCATTCGCTATCTGTAAGCTTCAGCATCTTTTTGCATTTGGAGATCATTAGGTTTATTCAGTTCCCCGCTCCTTGTTCCCTTTTTTTAAAATATAAAATGAATTACTGATTGCCTTAGAAACCACAATGACATTTTTGCTAACATTAAAGGCCTGAATTATAATAAAGTAATAAAACTATCAGGTGGTCATCTTATTATTCTCTGATGATGCATGCAATGGGGTGCCACATTTTACTTATATTTGCTACTATGAGAGTAACCATGGTCGTAAAACCAAACTGAGTCATATGATCAGAGTTCTTAATAAATATAAATAAACTGAATATTTATATAATTTATGAATATTTTTTCATAATTTTGATGTTTCAAGTGGCCAATTTAGTAAAATAATGGTTGAATTATTATTGTTCTTTAGTTTTTTATAAGTTTAAGAAAAATATTATATATAACTTTAAGAGTATTGTTAGAAATTGATAGGTTGAGGTTGGGCCAATCATAAAAACTCAAGCCTTATGGAAGGTTGTCCTCCCTCAACCATATACTTAGTTATTAATTGATGTTTCTTTTCAATATGGTATTTTTAATACTCAACATTCTCTAGGATTATCACTGGGCAACTCAACATCCTCCCTCATGTGCAACCAACTTAGCAAGGTTAACACATGGGATGGGATGGACTCCAGGATAATCACTGGGCCAATGAACCTTCGGCTCCGCTACCATGTTAGAAATTGATAGGTTGAGGTTGGGCCAATCACAAAAGACTCAAGCCTTATAGAAGGTTGTCCTCCCTCAACCATATACTTAGTTATTAATTGATGTTTCTTTTCAATGTGGTATTTTTAATACTCAACATCCTCCAGGATTATCACTGGGCCAATGGGCCATCATGACTCCTTTTTTGATGTGGTATTTTTAATACTCAACATCCTCTCAACATCCTCCCTCACGTGCAACCGACTTAGCAAGGTTAGCACGTGGGATGGGATGGACTCCAGGATAATCACTGGGCCAATGAACCTTCGGCTCTGCTACCATGTTAGAAATTGATAGGTTGAGGTTGGACCAATCACAAAAGACTCAAGCCTTATGGAAGGTTGTCCTCCCTCAACCATATATTTAGTTATTAATACTCAACATCCTCTCAACAAGTATAAATGAAGTAAAATTTTACAATGACATGAAAATATTTTTTTATAAAAAAAAGCAGTTAAGTGAATTTTGGAGAAATTCTGGTTTTAGTAGATATTTGACTGGTTTAATCGGGTTTTGATCGAAATAAGATTTTGGGTGTCAATTGACCCAGGTTAATCCCGAGCTGTCAGATTGGATCTTACAACATAGGAGGTAATACAAAAAGAAATAGATTCTTTTCTCAGGGGCAAAAGGAATAGGAATTTGATGGTAGTTAATTTTATTCTTTTTCTTTTTCTTTTAAAAAAAAATATTGTTTATCGAAAAAGTATTTATGGGAATAATTATATGCGCCAAAAAAAGAGACTATAATATTAAAAAAGAAAAGCTAGGGCCTAAGTGGGTGGCATCAAAACGTATAAATACATATATGCTCACTAGTCATCAGCCAAGGGTTTTAAGTTTTAACACGAAAATAAAAAGCTAGGGGAGGGCAATGAAGAGGCACAGAACTAGGTTACAAGTTCAAAGAGAGTTGTTGTCCTCGTTGCCACCGGATATCCTTACTCATATACTCTCAAGACTTCCTTTCACCACCATTCTCCGCTTCAAGCTGGTCTGCAAAACCTGGCTCCACTTGCTCTCATTTCCTATGTTAGCCGCTTGCACTTTTCTCACTGCAGCCGCCGACCGCCCTGCCTCTTCCTTTACACAGGACCCTTCTGTACTGCCCCTGCTCCTAGGGAATTCTACTTGCTTGCATCAACCTTAGCAGCAACCATAGAATATACGATTCTACTGTAACTAGTTTAGACACCAAATTTAACCTCCCAGCCAGTTTTGGGAAAGTTTTGGGTTCTTGTAATGGATTGCTTTGTTTGTTCCATAAAGACACTAACTCTGCTTATATATGCAATCCCCTTACAGGTGAGTACGTTCAGCTTCCAAAACTTCGGCAACGTTATCTTCGCGAGGTGTTTGGATTTTGGTTTAGCTCTCACAGTGATCAATTCAAGGTTTTTGCTAGATTCTGTAAATCTGATAACTTGGTAGTTTTCACTAGTGGAATAGGTAATGGGTTGAGAGACATTGGTCACTTGCCAAAACCTGCTTTGCATTGTGGTTCTGTGTCTCTAAATGGAGCTCTTCATTGGGTTACAGATGGTGATGATGGTTCTTGCTTCTCTTTGTATTGTCTCGATGTCGAGAGTGAGAAAGTTGAGACTTTTTCATGTCCACCTTGTGGATTAGCCGAATTAGTAGTGTTGGGGGATCTTCTTTGCTTATATAAGTATGTTCGTGGAGATCATCGACTGTACTGAGATATGGGTGATGGAGGAATATGGGGTTGGTGAATTGTGGACAAAACGCTACGTTTGTCCACTATCGCAACCGTTGAGAATGGAGGAAGATGGAAACATTATGTTGTTGGTTTGTGAAAATGGTAACTACTGTCTGTTTTATTATGATCCAAGAACACAGGAGAAAAAAAGAAAGAGATTAGAGGTCTTCCACGAAGGTTTAATGCAGTTCCTCATCATGCAAGTTTGATTCCCATCAACATGAAGAATGTTATGAATGTTGGAGTTGGAAAAAGAGTGCAAAGCCTACAATCATAGAAAAAGTGGCTGCAATGATGAGTATGTAGTATCTTTAAAATTGGTACGGTGGAGTTTTTCAATTATTAATTTATTATGGTTCGCTAACTCTACCTCTTATAAGGATTTTTATTATGCACAATTGGTTGAAATAGTTTGTTTAAAATAAAAAGAGATGAATGCCAAAGTCTCAGAACTTCTATTGGTTTTTATGCTCAGTATGGGATGAGGAAAAGGAAACGAAAGGGATGGAACTTTATTAAAGTTCCTCCGTATGGGAATAAAAATAAGTGATGGAAAAAGAGGGAAAGGAGAGTAAAGGAGGGGAAATGAAGATAAATTTTAGAGCTTAATTTCCCTCCTAATTTAAAAAATAGTTACTCATATAAGTGGGAGGAAAGGGAGGGAAATTAAAATTTTAACTCATGTATTTCTATTTTAACCTTTTAGATTCATCTTTTTAATGGTAATCAATTAGATATAAAAGTAAATTCACTCATCATTTCTTCTCTCTCCCTAAAATGGCATCCATACATAGGAAATAAAAAATTATTTCCCTTCCTCTCCTCTCCTTTCCTTTTTCTCGTTAAATTTCCCCTCTTTTCCCTTGTGCACTTTAGTTCCCATACTAAGTATTAAGAGATGATGTTGATGTGTACTTTTCATCATTCCGCTTGCGGATATGGACCTCTTAAGACGCATCATGTTACTTATAAACCGATCCGAATAAGAAGTGCAAGTTAAGCATGTCTTTCGGTCGCGAATGGGTTGGCTAATATAGTGTTTCTTCATGAGATTAGCTTCCGTTGGCATTAGGAGGTCCCAATTCAAGAAACAATAAGTCGATGGAGTTTGAATATTTGGAATATGTAGATAATTAACGTTGATAATCTAATATTGTGGTGTGATCAAGTGGTAAGTTATTTGTTCATCTTTAATTAAGGTTTCAAGTTTGAGTTTTAAGAATGAAACAAACCATAGCCTCTTTTCGAAGGCCCGACAATGCCCAAACAAGATTCGCTTTGATTAAAATGACACTCGAAGAAATAAAATAATAATAAAAAAAATGCCATGTATTGATCATAAAGTATATGATCAGACCACGGATACCAACAAACTGAACTAGAGAAATTCAAAATTGCAAAATTAATAGAGCCCAAAATCAAATCGTATGTATCAACTAGTATCTAGGAAAACTAGTATCATTATATTTATTTTTAAATATCAATCTACATACATGAAAATGCCTAAATCATCATGTAGTACGAAGTATATAATAGATTACATCAATTTTTTTAGGCATACCCACAAGATCCATACTCGCACTTGAGCCCAGGTGCGCATTGGCGATTGCACTTACCACAATGGTTAGTGTTATAAGCGACACTAACACATTGTCCATTACAACAAAAATCTCCAAGGTTGCACTTTCTACCACATTGTCCACAATTGTTCTTGTCTCCAAGAACATTCCGGCAATGCTTCTTGCAACAATAGAGCAAGCTCGTCCCTTTGTTCGCCTTCACTCCGTTACACACATTGTACGCGTCCGCAGCGCAACGTTTCCCTTTCTTGATCACTTGAGTCAAGAACCGACTTCTTGATTTGAAATTAGGGAAGGGGCTGTCAAGGATAAACTCCTCCTGGTCGTCGTCCACGTCGTCAGCGGCGACCGCGAAGGATGGTTGAGTGTGGGAGATTAGGAAGAGGAGGGTGGAGAGGGTGAGTAAGGAGAGGATGGCTGTGAGGGTGACCGGAGACGGGGTAGTAGTAGAAGTAGCCATTCTCTCACATGAGTGCAAAGTAAGGGAGATGTGGAGGATGTTTTAAGCTACAAGATTATGATAAAAATATTCCATAAAATAAGTTTCATTTATTAACTATTATTATTAACTTTTAATTAGTGCTTAATTACTACTCTAGATTCTCGGGAGAGGTCGTTAAAATATATGGGTTGACTAATTAGAATGAAGTATTAACTTTGAATTATGTTCCATTAGTTAATGCAAGCCATGTGATTATAGCAATTAATTACAGTACATCTCATTCTCGGTACAAGTAGTTTATAGTGATCGGTGGTGAATCCTATTTTAATGCAACTCAATGCAAATTGCTACTACTCCTATGTTATTTTTTTCGGCTCATGATTAGTGTTGTTAATGCGCGATGCAAGAGTATAGTACTTTTTTATCTTGGATAATTTTTTTTAAGCGAAGATAAATAGAGTTCGGTTTTAATTGATATCCTTTAATAAAATTTATTTCAATTACTTATTTTTATTTTTTATATTCTATATTTTGTTTATAGTTGATCGCGTGTTGAACACGCCAAATATAAGTGTATAATAGATATGGAAATGGGGATAGAAATACAACTTATCACTGTCTACAAAGACTTGTAGATTGCGGTAAGAGGATCGGTCCACAGAGACCTCTAGGGAAATGTAGTTCCTGGTTGACTTCCTCGTCACTGATTTTGGTTGGGTGAATATGAAATTAAAGACGAAAACAAAGGAAATAAAACAGTTTAAAGTAGTCTTGGTCAAACGCTTGGCCAAGACAGGGGTCAAGATTATAAGATATCAAATAAAAGGGAATCCTTGGTAAGGGCGATGTGAGAGCTTCTGTCCTTATGATTCGATCATTGATTCAAGGGTATTTGTCTCTGAATTCGTAGTACTGCTATAGAGTGGAGGTGCTCCTGTTCACTCCTGACTTCCCTCATCTTCAAACTATCTGGTGGGTGCTCCCTTTCCTGATAGTCCTAGCCAAGGGACACCTTACTGGTTAAAGGGGTTTATCCGTTTGACTGCTGTCTTGAGTGGCTGTTCGCTTCATCAATAGCATAGGGGAAGATAATACCTAGCCAAGTTGTTTCCCTACGGAAACCCTAGGTTGTCAATCTGGTCTTGGTCTAGATCGTTTATTCCTTCTAGTCTGGCGCGAGACTAGTCACCTACTTTACCTAGCCGACGGGTGCTCCCTTTCCTTCTAGGTTGGTTACAACTCTTCTCTACTAGGGCACAAGTATGATCAGGTCTTGTCTCTAGTGAGTTAGCGGTTTAATAGACTCAAGGAATAAACGAATATGAATTATAGAAACTCTTAAGGGCGGTTTGATCTCACGAATATATATAAGAACGCAGCTCCTCAACCCTTACCAAGAATAGATGTTTAACTAGACGTACTCATAGATGGAAGATAAAAATACTTGATTGCATAAATAAAATAAATCCGTGAATTCCACACTTGGAAAATTCCGGAGCAGGAAAGTAATTCAATGTCGAAAAAGGGAAAAGAAGAGAGAGTTTTGAGAGGCAAGACAAAATCCGGCTAAATACTAGCTAAAGCCCCCTTGTCCTTCTCTAACTCTAACTCTTCAAACAAATCTAAAAAGACATTAATGTTTTCTATTTGGGAAACAAATCGCAACAAAGAGGGAGATCCTAAATAGGATTCTTCATAAGATTGTCGTCAGATCCCTCTAGAGTTGCTGGATAGCTACGACTTATCAGCTCGCAAGGCCCAGATGAAACGCGACCCAAAAGGCTTACTGAAGTTGTCGCTCGAGATGTCCTATCGCGATATGAGTCTTGGCCAAGCTTGCGGCCAAGACGAACTGGTAATCGTTTCTTGCTGCGCGATAGGGTCTTGGCCAAGATCTAGGCCAAGACTATTTGCTAATCAACTCCAGCGTTCCACTAAAATGCTTCGCTCCATAACCAGAACTGTCAAAGCATGAGGAATAAAAGGGATATCAATAGATTTACTGCCCAAACAACATGTAAATGGACAGTAAAAACATGATTAAATGCAATGCAATCAATAGTATTTAATTGAATTTATTGATTTAAATAAATAGTTTAAAAGGTATAAATGTGATGAAAAATAAATAATAAGTACATTTTTATTCATTGATTATTTATAGTTTATAATTTTTATGAAGAAACATTTTGAAATAATTTTTTTTAAAAAAGAAATCGACATGTATTATGAACTAGACGGAGTTCTTTACAGTAAAAAAACACAAATTAATAAGATTTCTACTAGTAGGTTATCAAGTTTTTAATATATATATTTTTTATTTCCATTCCATGAAATAAACTATTTTTATTCGATTATTACTATTTTTTAAAAGAAATAACTGTGGTTTTTTCTATTCTTTTTTTAAAGTAACTTTTTAACACAATTAACGTGTTTTGAGCCTATATTAATTAAAGTAAAAGGGGAAAATTTGGGGAGTTTTTTTTTTTGGGAACTTCTGATCAACGCCTATAACATTCTACTCCATTTATTTCAAATTATAGCCATAATGCATGCCAAAAACACAAGTTAATTAGGCTGGATTGCTTAATTAGACCAAGTCTTAAAATTAGGTAATTAATTTAATTAGTCCCAAAAAAGATGAGCTGGCTAATAATAATAATAGGGTTAGGCACAAACATATAGAAATTGGTTGCTTGACCCATAAGGCTAGGTTTAGCAATATAGGTCGCCGGTGAACATGGAGAGGATCTTCTTTCCCGGCTGCAAATGCGTTGAAGGCAGTGATAGGCGGCACCTCCCTACACAGGTGTTAATGTGCAATGAAATTAATGGCCTATGTACGCGTGGCATCATTTGTTTCCATCGATTATAAATAAAACTATAGGCAACACAAATCTTAATATATAGTAGTATTTATTTAATTAAATTAAACTATTATAATACTAGTACAATATGGTTTGACATGCCTCGACTATCTATTTTTTTTCTTCTCCCAACTCCTCCAACCGAGATTGCAAACTGAATTTCTAATTGACCTCGATTGCAAGCCGCCACCATTTAATTAGTTTCTTGTTTTGTTTTATCATATTGATTAGTTCTTGTTTTGTGTTACCAGATTCATGTGACATAGTCTTTGAAGTTTTTTTTTTTTTTGGGCGCTTTTATGACAGTGGGAAAGTTTAATTAGACCGACTCTTGTGCAATTATTAGATTGGTAATGATGGCATTACATTTCGATGGAGATTCAACGCCTTTATGCCACAACCATAAGCCATGAATTAACTCATAACTTTTTGAGGTAATTAAGTCCATAGTTAAACTTAAATCCATTTTATACTTTTTAGATAATTGGTAAATTACGCTATTCTTTTAAAATATATTTTTAACGCGCATTGATCAATTTGTAGTATAATCTACTAAAGTAATTTAATGTGGGGAAGAGAAAAGCAATGTAAAAAAACACTTTTAAAAATTGTGATACTTAAAAAAGGAAAATGAGTTATACTTAAAAAAGGGGCAATGCTCCTCTCCTTACAAATGTCTTCGGGTGTATACAAGACAAGGAGTTATACTTAAAAAAGGAAAATAAGTAGAGGTTTCAGCAAATAGCTTGAGGTTTTATTGAGAAAATCATTTGTAGTCATTTTAAAGGTTGTTTGTGAGTTATTCCATAATGATTTTGATGTAAGCTTCTATCATTTGAGTATTTTTCATGAACATGTGTTGATTTTAAAATAGTTTATATAACTTTTTATTTTTTGTAGGATGAAAGCTACAAAGTTTCTGCTCCAAGTGAACAATTTCTTAGATATGCGAAATGCGATGTTTGTTATGGGACATAACACTACGTCTGATGGTATCGCTTATTGGATATATCATCATCAACAGTTATGAAAATATGGAAGAATTGGGGACGTTAGAAAATGGTAGAAAATTAAGTCTAATAAGAAAATCTTTACTTTTAGAAATTTCTTATATTATTGTTGAGGGAGAAGTAATCTTAGTAATAATTTTTTATTGATGTTAGCAATATAGTTGTTAGTTATATTGTTTGCATTGCACGCTTTGAAAATTTTGGATGTCTTTATTGTAATTATCTTTTCCTTTTACATAGTTTTAACATGTGAAGAGATGGGTTCATATCAACGTCGTCACTATTGGCCATCTCAATTTTACTAAGTCAACATTATTGGTCGTTTGATCTATAAATTTAAGGGTATTGAGAAGTATAACATGAAAACTATTGAGAAGAAAATTGTTAAGAGCAAAGACTCATTTATGTTTGCATGGGTTATTGACAAACCTAATAAGAACACTAATATTGTTGTCGGCATGTTCATGATCGAAAAAAAATGTTACTCTATCATTGCTCCTGCTAGAGACTGTGACTCTATTAAAGATATGATTGTCGATACCTCTATATGTTCTATGTGTTGTCTAGTTCATTAATTTCACTATTGATTGATGTTTGAAGTTGGTATCTTCAAAGGTGTTGTACCCGTGGGTATGCTCTTCTTACACGTGTCAAAGATTTGTTGTTGCAATAAAATGAGTGCCATTTTTTTATTGATTGTATAATGCTATTAGTGCCATTTTCACCATTAGATCATGGGGAAATAGCATAAAACACCTCTGTACTAAGCGCGAAAACTAGAAACCACCCCTAACCTTCAAAAAGTCCATTACACCTCCCTTGAACTACGTTGACCATGAAATTTCACCCCATTGTAACCGTTGACTGTCATTTGACTGGCTATTTCCGGTTTTATGAATAAAATAATAATAATAAAAAGTTAAAATTAAAAAATTATACAACCTACATTTATTTTCATTTTCTTTTCTTTTCTATTACTTTCTTCTTTTATCTTTTTTCATTTGTTCCAATAACCTACCTTTCTTCTTTCTCTTTCTTTTTTCTTTCCTCTGCCTCAATCCCTCATTTCTTCCTTTTCTTTCTTTTTCTTTTCTTTTTTTCCCTCCCTTTTCTTTCTTTTTCTTTTTCTTTTCTGTTTTCTTTTTTGGTGGTTTTAGTGATTGGGATTTGGTGAAGTGGTGCAGTGGTGCAGTGGTGCAATGGTTTTGAGGGAGAGGTGGGTTTGGTGCAGTGGTGCAGTGGTTGCTGGGTTTGGGTTTGGTGCAGTGGTGCGACGGTGAGGATGATGTGGTGTGGTGGCTGGCGACGTGGTGCAGTGGTTGTTGGTGAAGTGGCGACGATGAAGGATTTGGTGTAGAGGTGGTGAATGAGGGAACTGAAGGGTTTAGATCTGATTCTTTGGGATTCAGATCTGGTTTTTTTTTTTTTTTTTAAGGTTCAGATCTGGGTAGAGATTGTTTATCTTTGGTTTTATTTTTTTTAATCAATTCTCAATGAAGATGCTTGATGATGATCGATCCATAGATAAAAAAAGAGAGTAATAGAAAAGAAAAGAAAATGAAAATAAATGTAGGTTGTATAATTTTTTAATTTTAACTTCTTTTTTATTATTTTATTCATAAAACCGGAAATAGCCAGTCAAATGGCAGTCAATGGTTACAAAGGGGTGAAATTGCACGGTCAACGTAGTTCAAGGGAGGTGTAATGGACTTTTTGAAGGTTAGGGGTGGTTTTTGGTTTTCGCGCTTAGTACAGGGATGCTTTATACTATTTAATTTTTTTGAAAGTTTGACTGAGACTTATTACTTGTATTGTTCTATGCATATGGATGTCACATCCCTCGTACCTAGGGGTGTACACGGGCTGGTTTGGGCCGGATTTTGAGCTAGGCTCGGACCGGACATTAACGGGCCGGGCCAGACCGGTTCTAGTTTTGTCGGGTCTAGTCGGGCCGGTTCTGGGCCTGACCCGACTTTTTTTTTTTAAAACTTTCCAATAATAATACTTAATATAGACTAGGGGTGTACACGGGTCGGGTTGGATCGGTTATAGGCCTAACTCGCCATCGACCCACCCAAAATTTAGCGGGTCGGTTCGGGTCGGTTATAGGCATATATAACCGCGGGTTAGCGGGTGTGGCGGGTCGGATCGTTTATCCGCGGGTTGAAATACTGGAAAATCCCTACTGGAAAATGCATTTGAAATTTTCCTAATTAATTTGTCATTATCAGCAAGGCCTTTCCCGTTCCTAATTAATTTATCATGCAATTTGAATTTTTCTATCGTATATGTATGCACTTGGACTAGGTAATTGGGTTTCTACTGGAAAATGCAAATGATTTGAACATTAACTAATTGACTGATGGTGATAGACATCACATGTCATCAATTTATTAGTAGTTCCTTAATCTTCATTAACTAATTGACTTTTACATTGTTTTTGTAAATTCTGTTGAATGTGGCTGTTTGTCTTATTTTTTGTGGTTGTTTGTCTTATTTTTTGTATAGATAGTGGAGGCAGATGGAGTGCAAGCACATACTGAGACTTCATCTACGCAACCATCTTAATAGATCTTTCTTCCATTTTTATTTACTTGGTTAGGATTACCTTGTCTGAGTTCTGAATAGATCTTTCTTCCATTTGCAAGAGTGACACAATCCCTTGGTGCTGGGATGATTTTCTAGTAGTAGCATCCATCTTCCATTGTAGAACAACCATGATCACATTGATGGCGAGCTTGTCCTCTCCGTTGAGAAGTTGCAAGAACTCCAAGACCACCTCGAAAAAGTCTCTGTTTTGTTGTTTAAAAACTACCTTCTTTTGCATGCAGCTCCTTAATTAATGGCTTTGAGTTCAATTGGGATTGTAGGATTGAGTTCACGGTTTTTGTTTGTAAATTCATTACGGATATTTTTTGGATTATAGGTGAGTTAATGTGTTGCAGAATTAATGGCCTTGAGTTCAATTAGGTTGGCGAGACTGAAAAAAAATTGTTTGTTTTTTATTGAATATTTTTATATAATATATTTTTTAATTAATTAAATTAAAAAAAAACCGAAACCGGACCGAACTGTCCGGTTCAGTCCGGTCAGAACCGGAAATTTCCGATTTTGTCCGGTTTCAGACCCATCAGAACCGGACATTTCCGGTTCAGTCCGGTTCCAAGCCCAAAACCGGACCGAACCGGACCGGTTACACCTCTAAACGAATGACGTTTCTTTTCTTTTCTTTGCCTCGCTTTCTTCTTCTAGCACTTCACTGCCTTGCAAGACCCCCACGTTTGATTGCTGTGGTATCTCCCTTTGTTGTGTAGATGAAGTCTGTGGCGTCACTACTTGTGGAGTTCCACTTCCAACGAACGAAGACTCAGACCCTGACTCCATTATCTATACAAAAAATAAGAGAAATAGAGCGATTATTAACTGAGAAATTAAACCAATCCTTCTGTAGAGAAGGACAGATCAAATTAATTAAAATAATTGGAACAAGCAATGCTAAAAATATTGTAATTATGGAAATCAAATTGACATTTGAAGCACTGACAGAAACGAGTAGAACTCAAATTTTAAATAAAACACAAACGACGACACAAATATTTCAAGAACCCAGATTATAAATGAAGCAATTAAAGGAAACCCATTTTAAATTTTGTCAAAAGAACATAAATCTCACATTCTTAGATTAAATCTTTCATATATTACTTTCAATTGAATTTTCATCCCTACAAGCAGAAGCAGGCAAAAACTACCGTCGAAAATCATCATTAATATAAGGGCAAGACCTAACAAATTAATTAAAATAACTGAGAACAGAAACAACTAAACCAATCCTTACATTGATGGATTCACTAGTTTTGTTATTGTGGTGGCGAGCGGCGATCCGAGAGGAGAGGAGAGGAGGTAGCTGCGACGACCGGCGGAAGAGAGGTAGGTCGTAGGAGAGGAGAAGAGGTAGGGTGACGGTTGCGGCGAGAGAGGAGAGGAGTTAAGGTGACGAGAAATGAGAGGAGGCCGGCGACTACGAAGAGAGAGGAGAGGAGGTAGGCAGCTACGACGAAAAAGAAGAATGTGAGGCGAAAATGCTAGGGCTTCTCTTCTCTCAATTGATTTCAATTTTGAATTGTGTTTAATATTAAAACGACGTTGTTTTGATATTAAACACATCATTTAGTTGTTAAACGACGTCATTTTGACATTAAACATACCATTTTTTTGTTAAACACACCGTTTAGTTGTTAAACAATTAGTAATTATATTTTTTAATTTTATGACAATTAATATGATTTTTTCTTACAACAATATAAATTTTTTTATTAAGTAAAATGTTGAACAATAAACATATTAGATAACATATGCATATTAATAGTCTTACTTTATACATATTAACTATATAAATGACCATTACAATTTACAATAATATATTTTTTCGAGCCTAACATATACACACGAAGAATTTTCAAGTATAATAAATCGTGCTCCATAGGATGATAAAATTAGATCACTTACATTTAGAGCTTAAAAAATATCATTGAACAATATTATAGTTAATTACTTATACTCATGTAATGCGTAATACATTAATACAATTTAAATTAAAAGCATAAAACTCTAAACAATTAGTAATTACATTTTTTTAAATTTTATGACAATTGACATGATTCTCTCTTACAACAATATAATTCTATTTTTTTATTAAGTAAAATATTGAACAATAAACATATATTCACAATATACCTCAATAACTATATATTATAGTAATGATTAATGGTAATAGTACTAGTATGTGCCATATTATTAATAATTAATGGTCTTACCTTATACATATTAACTATATAAATAGCTATTACAATTTACAATAATATACTACTTCCTCATATTAAAATTTTCAATTTCTTACTACGAAAAACAAATCCTAATAATTTTAAAATAATATAAAGAAAAAAAGAAGGTCTTTTACTTAAGTTAAAAAGAAAAAAAAAGGATTAAAATTTTATATTTCTTAGTTCTTACTAAGGAGAAAATGTTTTTCCTCATAATAGTTCTTATATAACTTCCTTAATATTTTTTTCTATTTAAAATAACAAATAAAAGGGAAAAAATGAGGACTTTTAATTAAGTTTAGAAGAAAAAAAGAAAGAGAAAAAAATAAGTTTAGAAGGAAAAAGAAAGAAAAATAAAAAGTAGAAGTTAAGAGGATTTGAACCTCTCCCCTTTAAGATGAGGAGTTAACCATCAAACCAAATGGAAACTTTGATATTATAGTGCATATATATATATATATATTTCAGGTCCTCCGGGTCGTCGGGCCGGTTCCCGGGTTTGAGCAGTTGGAGGCCCGGCCCAGCCCGGAAAGTTCCGGGCCGGTCCGGTTCGGGTCAAAAAACAGCGGGTTCCGGGTCGGTCCGGGTCTTGTTCACCCCTACTCGTACCTTATTTGTAACATTTCCTCCCAACTTTCATATTTCTTTTAAAACGTTTTTACCATTTTTGTGTGTGGATTTTTTAGCTACTAAAACGTCAAAATTGCAACTTTTAGAAACTTTAGAGTTTGTATTGCAAGTTTTAAAATTTTATGGGCAAAGTGAAATTTTTTAGAAACTACATTTTTTTTATATACCCTAAATTTATTAATTAAACAACTCTCTCTTAATTATTGAAGATATATTTAGTTATAAATTTTGTTATAATAACTTTAGAAACATTGTCAATTCAAATAGGTGTGGAATCATTTTGTAAAATTTTGTGTTTAGAAATGAAAGATTGAAGAGATATACACAATTAATCAGTACATAATAAATAAATTGTTAGAGATTATGTAAACTTACTTTGTTACACTTCTCTAATATTTATTTATTGACGTTTTTAAATAAAAAGACCTGACTTGATGGAAGATTTGTAGGAGCATCCACATTGAAGAAAGAAAATGAGAGAGGAAGGGAAAAGGTGCAAGAGTAGAGAAAACCTTTTTAACCCCTCTCTCTATGTGTGTGTGTAAGTTATTGGATTTTGTTGTCACGTTTTTCTTTTAATTTTCTAAATGGTCTCATCTCGTAACCAAAATAAATATCATTATTTACACTTCCACTCTATATCTTTATAATCTATAAAAATATATGAAAGCAGAAGATTTATAAAGGTAATGCTCATAATTGTGCCATGTGGACACTTTAGAAAATGGTTATTTTGCAACTTATGAAGAAAAACAAACTAAAAGTTACTAAATAAAATAGAGGTAATAAGTTAAAAGTCTCATGTACTAACTGCGAAAAGCAGAAACATCCCCTGAACTACAAAACGCGCAATTAGCCTCCCCAAGACTACAATTTTCAAGGAAGTTGCCCCCTTTCGTTAAATTTAGCCGTTAAATTTAACAAAAAAATAGTTTTTACTTGCTATTACAGGTTACCTATACATGTTATTTCTTTTCTTTTTTTTCTCTTTCCTCCACATCTCATTTCTTTTTTTCTCTTTCCTCCTCTACCTCCCCTCCTTTTCTGTCAAAACCCACCATCACGCTCATCTCACCTCACCACCAACACCACCACCACCTCCACCTCCACCTCCATCTCCGCTCACCAACACCACTACTACCACCACCTCCATCTCCATCTCCATCTCCGCTCATCATCATTTTTTTTCTTTCACAACTACACACCACCATCATCATTGATTTAATTTCTATTTTTCTCTCTTTCCATTTTTTTTTCACTTTTCTCCAATAGCAGCAAGACAACTTCTTTTCCTTTTCTATTTTTTTTCTCTTAATTTTTTTTTTTGCACCCAAACAACATCTAAAAATACATTATTGTCTTCTATATTTTTTCCTTTTCTTTTCCTTTTCTACTTTTTTAGTTTTCAAGACTAGCACAACAAACAGTACCAACAAACATAAATAATAACATTGCATCGAAAAAGAAACAAAGGCAAGGAAAAGGCTTAAGATGTACATAGTGAGATAATGAAAAATTATGTTGAAAATCTATTGTAGTCACTTAAAAGTTCATTGTGAGTTATTCCATAATGACATTGATGTAGGCATGCCACATGGGTAGATACCGACACGTCGTCATGTCTAGCATGTTGCAAGTTGCTCAATGACCAGATTAACTAAAGTATCGCACCAAAAGAACCTGTTTAGTCACGTTTAGACCACATTAAACTATGTTTCCTAACGCATAGACAAAAAATATCATTAATCCCCCTAAATACTTTATAATTTTGAGCGTGATCATGATCTTGAGTGTAACAAAAGAAAAATATTTTAGACTAGCTCCATATAAAACTCTAGATTCATATATTAAAAAACCTACAAAAAGAAATATAAGATGACACTTGTTATGAAAAAATATACAATTTTATGTACCTGATTGCGTATCGAGGGCATCAAATTTAGTTGTAAAAAAGATATAGAATTGGGGTAGGAATACAACTTATCACTCGTCCACAAGGGACTCGTAGATTGCGATAAGAGGTTCGTCCATAGAGATCTTGGTGGTGTATCGTAGTCTTGACTCGACTTCCTCGTCACTGGAGTTGAGGGGGTTTTGTTCCTGCAGTTAAGATAAACAAAGCATAAAAGAGGATAAGTAAAAATAAAATTAAAGGAAGCAATCTTAAGTAGAAGTGAATCTTAGCTAAGATTGCTGGCTGAGATAGGTTGGAACTTTCGTGAGGTAAATTCCTGGTAAGGGTGAATTCGTGAGCACTTTACTTGTGTAATCGATCATAGACTAAATATTTTCTCCTTCTCTATCATAACTCTGCTGTAGATTGGGAGGAACCCCTTTCCAATCCTACTTTCCTCCTATTCAAATCACTTGGAGGGTACCCCCTTTCCGAGTGATCCTGGCCAGTGGACACCTTGCTGGCTAAAGAGTTTATCCAATTGGCTGCTGGCTTGAGACATATGCGTTTTCTCAATGGCGTAGGGAAAGACAAAGTCTAGGCCAAACTACTCCCAACTCGGAGCCCTAGGTCGTCAATCTGGTTAGGCCTATATCGATTCAAACTCACTAACCCCCGCGAGGTTAGCTGTCTACTTCGTCACTTCAGTTTCGCTCGTCCCCTCAGTGACTGACTGCAAATTCGTCATCTTGGCTAAGATCGATCAAGTCTTAGCCTAAACGGGAACCGGTTTGTTAAAACAGAACTTGAATCGAGTACGAATGATAGGATAATTAAGACCGATAGTCTCACGATTTACAAGTATGCTCACTCAACCCTTACCAAGAACTAGGTGTTTAGCTACTAAACATCATGATCAAAGAAAAAGAGAAATAATTGAAGAACATGAATTTTAATTTAAAATGCGATCTTCCTAAAGGAAATATCACAGCCGAATGTTTACAAAAACCAGAAGAGAGGAGGATAGAAGCTCCCGTAATTGACAGCCTTCCCTAACCTTTATCAAGGTTAGAGTCCCCATCAATCACGTTCCTTTCCAAACTCCTCAATTCAAATTAACTAAAAAATAGGGATAAAAATCCCAATTGTTTAAATTCTAAAGCGAAAATAATAAAAAGATAATAGCTAAGTGTTTTTGTTCAAATAGGATTACGTCAGAGATTTCTTCAAGTGGATGTAATCGTCAGCTGGTTCTCTGATCTGATCCCGCTTCCTTGAGTCCATGGTGTGCACGCCTCTATCCTGCAATCTTAGCTAAGACACGCGGTTAAGATTGCCAATCTTTTGCTCCAGCACCCGTTTCTTCTAAAAATCAGTCTTGCCCAAGATTACTCAAAATAACCCAAATTGACGTCAAAGGGATTGTTTCTGCCACAAAAAGAGAGTTTTACAGTGGTAAAAACACATAGAATAAAGCGTCAATCAGTACCTATATTTTATTTTATTTTATTAGATGTTACCATAATGTCACATGGGGAAATAACATGATTTTCAAAATTGCATCAACATATATAGACTTGCTTCAAATATTTTCACATCATATGAGGCTGTGGTGATTCATGACTACACTTTTACCAATAAAAAATGCAGAGAATTCTCTTATCAGTAACATATTGATGACAAAAGATCATAAATCAAATTAGAAGACATAGAGGTCAAAAAAGATAATTATTTAACTAAGTCAAAAAAAGATAATTATTTAACTAAGATACTTCCAACTTTGAGGAAAATAGTTTTACCATGATAGTCTTGAAGCTATGGAAGAAGTTAAACTGTTTCACCTCATATTATGAGGTCGTTTAAGTTCATTGCGAAACTTTTCAAAGAAGTAGTCATATAAAGATGAACACTCATTATGAGTCATTCCGTGATAGTTTTGTAGTTTCTTCTGACTTCAAGGTAATCTTTGTTCTTTTATTAAATGTTACTTAAATATTGCATTGCTTTCAGATTTTTTTTTCTTTTTTCAAGGTAAACAAATGTCTCAAACTGTACATGTATTGGTAGAGCATTCATAAAAAAAATCTAAAATTTAGGGACAAAGAGATATTTCCAAGTCATGGATTTTAATTTTTTTCATATTTATATTATATTATATTATTTAAAATTATTTTTTATTATATTTTATAAATTTTACGTGTTTTTTAATAATTTATATTTATGATTTTTAAATATTTTTGTATTTTTTAATATTTTTAATATAAATATTTTTTTAGGAAAAAAATTACATGAAAAAAATAAAAAATAATAGGGTTATATGAAAATATGAGTGCTTAATGCTAAAGTGTCTAACGTCGCAAATATTGGATGCCAAACTATCTAACGGTGCAACCGACTGTCAAAGTTGGAAAGTATCTAACCCTTCAAAAATTGAGTGCCAAAACGGCATTTGCCCTTTATTTAATTAATTTAACTTTTTTTCCGCACTTCCCCACAATTTTTTGTTTTAAAAAATAAAAATAAAAATAAAAAACAAAAAATAGAAAATTAGAATATGGGCTGCACTTTGCAGGCTGTAAGCCCATTTCTAAGAGAAATTTATGCCCAGCTCCTATTTTAATTCATATAATTTGATTTTTGTCCTTTCTTCAGGCAGGTTAGTAGTACGTGTATTCACAAGCGGAAACGGGTTAGAAATGTCTTGAAGTTGCAAATGAGGATGAACAGCACTGCATAAAACAAACAGAAAAAACCCAGCCTTTTGCGTCATATTCGTTTAATCTCACTCTTCCTCTTCGGTTCAAGAAATTGATCCTGAATCCTGATCTGTTGCTTCTCTAAATCTGGTCTGCTGCAGCTGAACAAGGATAGAGAGCATCAACAACAGTTCCCATGGCGCCATTGAAGAACCTTCCTCCTGACCTAGTTGTGGAAATCCTCGCAAGATTACCCGTCAAATCTCTGCTGCGTTTCAGGTGCGTTTCCAAATCATGGGACATTACAATTACTGACCCGGTTTTCTCAAAATTGCATCAAACCCGCCCTTGCTTGTTCATTTCCAAGGTAGAAAATGGTCCTTTCCGTTTTACATGCTTGAGCAATGAAGCATTACTTGCTGATTGTTGTGATGGTATTGATGGTGCTGTAACCTATGTTCCTGTTCCATGGGGAACAAATGCAGATAGGTTCTGCAATTTTGATGTAATGGGTTGTTGCAATGGCTTGGTTTGTGTTTATAGCAACTCTACTGGTAATTTGACTCTGTGGAACCCATCAACGAGGAAATTCAATACTTTGCCTCCACTCATGAGAATTGGAGACAAGTTGCCATTTTTCTGTGGTTTTGGTTATGATCAAACCTCTGATGACTATAAGGTTGTAAAAGGGTTTATCGATGATGTTCTAATGGATGTAGGAGATAAAGTTTTTGTGTTCTCATTGAAATCCAATGCTTGGAGAAGGATTCCAAATTCGAACATCGGCACTAGTATCCCCGCAGATTGCTCTGGGATCCTTTTGGGTGGAGCTCTTCACTGGGTGGCGATTTTCGGAAGACGTATTATTGCTTTCGACTTGGCAAAGGAGAAATTTGAAGTTCTGCCTCATCCTGAAATAGGTCATTCTTTAACAGAGATAGGTGTTTTAGGAGAACACCTTTGTTTATGTTCCAAATTTGTGGATGACAGAGGGGTTGATGTTTGGATAATGAAGGAGTATGGAGTTAAGTCATCTTGGACCAAAATGTTTAGGGTTCCTCATGAAACCTTGAGTAGATATGAATGCAATTATGTATTTGCTCCTTTCTTGTTTTCAAAAGAAGATCAAATTGTGGCCATGGTTAGCGGAACTGGAGTTGCCATTGTCAGATGTAACACAAGAGACATGAGGTTTAAAGACCTAATGCTTTGGCCTAACGATCCTCCTGCTTATGCTTTTCTATACATGGAGAGTCTCGTTTCACCGTTAGTGAACCATCAAGCTTAGAACTGCATAAATCAGAGAGTAGCGCAGAATGGGATGAAAAGGAGGGATACGAATGATGGTTTGTAGCCCATGGCGTTTCAAATCTTAAACGTGAGGGTTGTCCTCTATTGTAGGCCAGGACTGAGTGAGCCAGATCCTGTAAACTGACCAAAGAGATCTGTAAGTGTTATTTACTGGTTATGTTGTTGTTCTTGTTGCTGTAGCTTTCATTTTCTTTGCAATGACTATGTTGTCACTGAATAAATATGTAATAATGGTAATCCTCCTCATTAATAGTTCATAACTTTATATCTGAAGGTATTTCCATGTCTATATGTGGGTGTTTATGTTTTTCGATCATTTATGTACCTGCTATAGGTACAGGCTGTTCAGTTTCGGTCATTCACTCTAATCTAAGCTTTGATTTATCTGACTTGGATTGACAATATGCATGATATAACGCCACTTTTTAACGACACCGGTGTCAACATCTGCATTGTTATTTATTTGGTCGTACACAGCAAGTGTGGATTGTTCGGATGATCGTCAGCTTTTGTTCAGTTAGGCACTTCCGTCTATGATCTAAACCACCAAATTCTGACTGTTATTAGTCTACTTCTTTAAGGATCTTTTGTGTACGAATCTGAATCATCAGGAGTCAAGAATTTGTCAGTCTTAACCAAGATTGGTGACTTCCATTCAGTCCTTAAACTCTTCTTGAAATGTTGAAATTTGCACTTGACATTTGCATTTGATATGCTCCAAACCACCCAAAAGTCCTGATGTTTTGACACATTATGGTTCTCTTTCCTGAATATTGTATGATACATCATCCATGGATAAAGATAAGTTGGTAACAGCTGACCCTAGTAGGGATGCCGATTGTTCCTGCAGATATGGATACCCGTCGAAACCCACACTATACGGGTGGAGATTACATGCACTTGTTGGGTATTTTGTGGGCGTGAGTACGGATGTGGGGATTGGGGGGCCATAGTTTTTGTGAGTCTGTTTTGGAAGGAGTTGTTCAGGTCATCGGATCAGACACTTCTATTCATTTCCCTTCAGCCTAGCTACCACCACCCGGAGTCAGATAGTCAATCGGAAAGGTTGAACTGATTGTGTTGAAAATTATGAGATGTTTTTGTTTCCACAAACCGATTTGATGGGTTGCTCAGCAGAGGATGACGCAAAATTTGAAGTGACATTCCTATCAACGAGCAATTTTTTCCAACACCACGATCCGGTGTTGGTCAATCACATTGGGTATATATTACTCTAGACTCGAGTCAGGCAAGATCTCAAAGTGCGATAAAAAATTCACAATTGCTATTTAGTGCTCAAAATTAACAACTTTCCCTAAAAAAAACCAACACGAATCTATCATATATGAAAACCATATTAAATCCACAACGGAAATAGGGAAGCAAAGGGAAGCAATGTTGTGGAAATAGGGAAGCAATGCTGAAGCAAAGGGAAGCAATGTTGTGGAAATAGGGAAGCAATGCTGATGTTGCATAAATAGAAAACAATTTTTAGGTAGCGTTTGGTTCACGGAATGCTACTTTTCTCCTTGAAATTATTTTCTCGGAAACGGAAGAGTGATTGAGGGGAATGCTAGTTTTTTGTGTTTGGTTGGGATTTAAAATTCTCAGAAAAATAACATTATTGTATTTGTTTTGTACTTGAGAATCTTCATAGAAAGTAAGAAAAATGATCATTTTATCATTTTTTATATTTGTGTCTTTTTTATCTTATTAGACGTCTAATTATTATTTTTTATATATATTTTATCATAGATTTTGTCTATATTTAGTTGTCTATTATTCAACAATTAAAATATCAAATGAATTTTCAAATTCTTCATTATTACAAGGGGTTGGTTGATGGATAGATTAAGAAATTTAGTTTTATGAACCTTCTTTATCCAACCTTCTCAATATATATTTTTATCAAATTTTTTAAAAAAAATTGCAACTTAAAAAATAGATTATAAAATGTACCAAAAACTTTAAAAAAGAATTTGAAACATAAAAAGGAGAAATTCAAGAAAAAAGTTAAAAAATTAAAAATTAAAAAAATAACACAAATATAAAAAAAAGTGTAAAAAAAATAATAAAAAAATGGAAACTAAAAACTAAGAAAGAAAGGAATAAGTTTTTTTAAAAAAAAAAAATAATGCTAGCATGAGGGGACAAATATGTAATTTAAGTAAGAAATTAGTTTTCCTTGCATCGAGAAATCATTCTCCCACCTCCTAGCCAAGAAATCATTTTCCTCAACTTTTGCGAAAGTCAAAAGGGTCAAGGAAAGTTAGATTCAGGGGAAGAGTGATTTTTTGTCGCAACCAAATGCAATAAAGTTTGAAATTTCAGATTCCCGAGTTACTTTGCTCCCTGATTCCGCCAACCAAATACACCCTTAATAGCAATTACTCGTGCCATATCCTCACCGCCCTTTCATAAGATAGAAAAAGTTAATAAAAAAAAATTATATTTCACTGATAATATATATTTATTAAATATTTAATTCTTAATATATAATAACACTAAATTATTTTTAAAGTTGAGATTATACTACATAAATATTTTAAAAACCATTAATGACATAATAAAATTTAACAAAGTAAAACTTACACTCATTATATTACGATATTCCAACTACATAATATTTTATAATAAAAAAATTATTAATTAATTAATGAAAATTAAAATATAAGCATCCTTAATATTAATATCTTGATAAACCAATAATATTAATTTAATTTCAAGAGGTTGTTATCCACTTTCCAAAAGTAATAAGTTTTTATTTTTTTTATATAAAAGCTCGGACCGACTCCCTACTGTTAATAAGTTTCTTTCTTTTGAAACTATTTTATGTCATTTTTTAAATTAATCTCAATTTTCATAATTAATTAAATTAATTAAAAATAAAAAAAAGGTTGTGTAGCTCGATGGTATAAATTACCAGTTACACTGACATCTTCCTCTTTCGTCCTCTCCTCTCTTCTCCGCTGACAACCGTCTCGTCCTCCGTTCAACCCACTTCCCCTACACAAACACTACAAAAGCTTGTTTTTTACGCATCTACACAAACATTGACAGAAACAAAACCCTAAATTCCTCCTAATTTTTCCCTACCGACACCGCTTCCCTGCCTCCACCTCCCACCGCTCCGCGTCGCTTCCCGTTCCGCCTGCCGCCACCTCCGGCCCATTCCCTTTCTTCCTCCGCTGTCTCTATATTGCATTTGGTAGAAGAAGACAGGAAGCTACTGAATTGCCTCTCCATCCCAGTCACCATCTTACATTGTTGGAGGTATGTTTCAGCTTTTTCAATCGTCTTCTATTGAACTGCCAACATAACAAACTGAATAAATGACATTCCTTTAGCTTTCATCTGTTTACTAGCAGTTTGCTCACTCTGCTAATTGAAAATTGTCCTTCAAGACAATTGCTGGTGAGTGGTGACATGATAGCACAGAATCGCTTCAAGACAAGCTTTTTAATTTTGGTGATATTCATAGATAGAGAAGATGTTTATTTTAGTAGTGCTTTAAATTTTTTAGAAAACCATGCAGACAATAAAGTAATTCATTTCTTTATTGTTATTATTATTTTATAAATTAAAGACAATCTTGTATATCCTCTCTGATGATTGGTTCTTTCACTGCTATGAACATAGGGGCAGCTGTAATTGAGCAATCATGGGTGACAATTATGAGTCTGAAAATCAATCAGAGGATGGCCGTGATGATGGTAATGCTGTTGCTTTATATAATACTATAGTTTCATTCTTGTATGTTCGTGCTGTTGTCACACCAGTTGTTTCTATCTGCTTAGAATTTTGACGATTTTTTAGCCAACATTTATGGTTTGTTGTTTTGTTTTATGTCTAATACCATCATCATCTTAGTGTATTGTGAGATGCGAGTGACAATGTGGTTAATCACTACTTATTTTGATGAACATATTCTTATATGAGAACTAGTATCCTGGTCACTGTATTGAATGTGGAACAATAAATAAATAAAACAAGTCTGTAATGCACAGCATAAAACTGATGCAACAACTTTGGGGGTAGTTAATTTTATTACTGTGCTCCAAATAACCAAGAACCCTTTCTTTAGAAAAAAACGTTTAGCATTATCCTGCAGCACAAAAGTTCTCATTTATTTTACAAAAGCTAGAGTACAGTTATCAGTGCGTGGGTAAAACCTCATTCTTGGTGTCCGTTGAAAGTTGCCAAAGCCACTTTTTTTACTCCATTTTCCCCTTCTCTTCTTTATGTTATGAGTCAGTGCTGATAGTTATGATTTGTTTATTTGACAGATCATGATGAGGAATATGAGGAAGCTGGTGGGGGTAATCGGTTTTTGGGTTTTATGTTTGGGAACGTTGATAACTCTGGCGATCTTGATGTTGATTACTTAGATGAGGTGATCATAGTTCTTTTTTGTTTAATGTACAGTCTCTTTTCCCAGTTTTGTTTTGCACAAGTATAAAGAAGTTAATCTTATGCGCTCAAGTGCGTATGATGGGAACATCCTTATCTAAACTAACATTTAGCGAATGCAGTAATGTTAAATAGACAAGCTAGAGTATGTGAATAGAGAAGGACTAAGAACTGTAGGTGTGAATTTATTATCACTGTTTTTTAATTTTTTAGTGTAGTAACTAGTTCTAGTTTGATATTCTCAATTCAGTCGTTTAAATACTTGATTTCAGGATGCGAAGGAGCATCTTGCTGCACTGGCTGACAAGTTGGGATCGTCCTTGACGGATATAGATGTAAGGAAATGTTTATCTTTCTACTTGATTTGGTTGTTTTCTTCTTTCAGTGATAGTTGATCTCTTGGGTTATATTTCATGTGTTCATGGATGTTTATATTTGTCATGTTACGTAGGAACTTTCTTTTCTTGCACGGTACTGACCATGCTAGTTCCTTCCAGTTGGCAGTGAAATCTGCACAAGTGTCAGCTGATGCTGCAGAACAAGGTGATGTTATCTACCCATAAAAACTTTCTCATGCCTTTCCCGGTGTTTTGTTAATTCATTAGTTCAAGAGATTTCCCCTGTTTTACTCATATCTCGAGTTAGCATTCAGTGGTAATATTTAAAGAAGTTGAGATTCAAATGAAAATTCTTGGTCTCTCTACATTACCATGTTATACCACTGTGTGTGCCGGTGTCTTAGTTTAAATACTGTGTTGCTATAAAATAAGCCACAATCTCCTTCCAAAGAAAATATTTCATCATATTAAAGGCATTGAGGTGCATATAGGCCCCAAGTGAAAACTAATTTTAGATTTCATTTTGACGAATGATTTTAAATTAACTTGTCTGCAGCTGGCTTCGTTGCAATATGAAGCTTTGTTTAAGTTTCATGCATCTGGCAGTTTTTATAGCATTCTGTCTCTAGTTAAATTTTCTGATTTTGTGTTTGGTGTGGCTTGTGCTACTAGACTATGATGAGAAAGCTGAAGATGCAGTTGATTATGAAGATATTGATGAGCAGTATGAGGGACCAGAAATTCAAGCTGCTAGTGAAGAGGACTACTTGCTACCAAAGAAGGAATATTTTTCTTCTGAAGTTTCTCTGGCAACGCTGGGTCCTAAAACTTCTGTGTTTGATGATGAAAATTATGATGAGGAAGAGGAGATTGATGATGAAAAGGAACATGTGATCGTGGATAAAGAACTGGAAGTTCAAACTATTTCATTATCAGGTTTATTTTTGTGTTTATACTTATTCGTTGCTCCATAACCTCAATGAAAAAAATTTAAAGTATCCATTAGTTTTGCCAGACTAGTTTTCTAGTGTATAATGAATATTGTTGTATTTTGGACATCTTGCGCAGTCTGATTGCCTCAGCTCTATTTCTGGTCATTATAAAATGTTTAGGGTTAACTTTTGTGGAAGTTTGGTAAAAGTTTTAAAAAAGTGTATGATAAGTGGGTCCCTTTATTAGGTTAATTAAATTTGAGTTGGAGGGAATGAACATGTGAGTCCCAATAATATTATGTAAGAAAAAATGAGGAGTGATAAGAGATACATGGGTTCCATACGTAAGTAGAAGAAATGAGTAGTGGGGTATAAAATTAAGAAAGAGAAAAAAATGATTAAAAAATCCTTTACCCCCACTACCCAAGGTTAACATATAACCCATTTTGGGGGTTATATGTTAACCACTTAACTTTTCCCCTTCCCCAAAAATTGGAGCCAAACTTGGTTAAGGGTTAAGGGATTAACACTTAACCCCTTTTCACCCCAAACCAAATATATGGGTGACACATCTTTAGCTGAACCTAGTTTATTGCATCTGTCTACTGCTAGCATATGTTTTTTTTTTTTCTGTGGAATCCCAGAGGAACCTCATATGACATACTCAGAGTACAAGGTGAAAACCAAAACATAAGGCATTATGAATGCTATTTGTTTGTTTGTCCTTGTGCATAAAGGAATGCTGTAAAGCTTAATTTGTCATTTTAACCTTGTTATTGTTTTCCTGTCGCTAAATTTGTACTTTTTAAGTAGTAGAATTCAAGTAACTGGAAATCTTTGTTTTTTTTTTCATAAATCAAAAGACTTCTAGAACTTACTAACAATAGTTCGTACTCTGTGATTGGTGACTGTTTGAAATTACTTACCTTGGGTGTAGGATTTTTAGTGGGTTCTTACTATTAGACCTCTCTTCTCCCTGTTTCCTTATTACATATTCCACTTTTGTTAACATCTTTTCACAGGTCAGCAAGATGTCGAAGCTTGTACAGGAGGGGATAAATCGCAAGATTGTTTACAAATTGACTCTCCGGATACTTTAAATTTGGAGACTGAGTTGGAAGAGTTTCTGGAGGTCAGTTTCCACTCCTTGCTTTCACAAATCCCCAGCCTCTCAATCTGACAGTCTATATAGTACACTGGTAAGACTGGGAGGCTGGGGATATGTTACTTAGGGATGATAGGAACAGGAAAGACTGGGAAAGTCCTTTGTTTGGCTCTAGGCTGACTGCTCAACAGTAGAATCTCTATCTGGCATTTCTCGATTTTTCCCTGTTACGGCGCCTGGATTCCCCTGGTTTACCTTTAAGTACTGTTTTAGTGTTTTCCGTCCTCAATGCTGAGGAAAATGAAGTCCGTTGCTGTCTTTGAAATTTTTGATCTTTCTTGTTTCACCCAAGATTTTGCACATCTTACATGCATTAACGCTACAGTTATCTGCATTTTCTGATTGCTTCAGACTTGTTTTGTTTTTTCACTCTTGTATTTAAATAGGAAGATGATACTGGAATGCAGCCTGTGGATGGTAAAGGTTCCTCTCCCTTACCTACTTTGTGCACAGAACATGGGGCTGTGATTTTGAGGTTCTCTGAAATATTTGCTATCCATGAGCCCATGAAGAGGGGAAAACGAGAGAGTAGATATTCAATTTTGAAAGGTTTGCTTGCATTTCATTTGTACCTTTTACTTACCTTTGTCACATGATGATCAACTTTGTTAGCAATGCCACTAAGGATATGATATGTTGGGGTCTCTCTTATTTGTGTATTGCTCTTAACCATGAAAAAAACCAAACCAAACCAACACAAAAGGATCTATGTTTATGATTTGCTTTTGCTTGATCTTCTATCTCCCACCAAAAGACTTTAGTACTACTTACTCAGCAGCTGGTCCTTCTTCCTGACTTTAAATTTTTAATTTATTATTTATTTATTTTTACATTTCTAGAGAAGCACATGTCTATGGATGCATCGGAAATAGTTGAAGAGGATGAAGAGATATTCTTAAAGGGTTGTCATCAAGTATTTGCTTCAAGTCTATGTGCAATTGAACATGAAGTCTGTAATGATGACCCAGACTTAGCAGAATTTGGTACTGCACCAGGACTAGGAGCTTTTCAAATGTCTGTTAAACATGAGGAACAACGAAAGGACAGTTATCTTTGTCCAGAGTCAAGGAATGATTTATCATTAGATCTATCATTTGTATGGCAGTCTTCGTTGTGTCAAAACTTTTATCCCCTTGATCAGGAAGATTGGGAGGAGAGAATTCTCTGGGATAATTCTCCTGTTGTAAGTGATAGTTCCCAAGAGAGTTGTGATACGTTTGAATTTGACACAGGGGCTTCATTTATTAGAGAAACAGGACATTTAATATCAGAAAATCTCAAGTTACAGCTCCCATTGGAGATAGGTGAGAAGGATCATAACTCTTCCCTGCCTACATCTTCTGTTCTCTTGGAGTCCTTTGGTCTTGGAGATTATCCAGGGCCTGAAAATCTTCCATACCCAAAAAGCAAATGCCATCCGCAACTTTTGAGGTTAGAATCTCAGTTGGAAATGGATAAGGATGATGATATTGGTTACAAAAGGGAGAATGTGGCTGTGGAGAGTCACCGAAATGAGGCCATAAGGCCTTTCCTATTCACATTTCAAAACAGAGACTTGATGGCAGGGTCTTGGGTAGATGATATAATATGGGAACCACAAAAAGCTAACGTAAAGCCCAAGCTGATTTTTAACCTTCAAGATGAGCAGATGCTTTTTGAAATTTTTGATAGGAAGGATAGCAAACATCTTCACCTTCATGCTGGAGCAATGATTATAACTCGATCCACAGAGCCAACTATTTCTCCACAGCTACTCGGTCATCCATATCAGTCTGGCTGGCGATTTAATATTGCTAATGACAAGTTCTATATGAAAAGAAAAAATTCTCAGCAATTGCAGTCAAGTTCAAATAAGCGCATTGCTTGTGGTCTTAAAGTTCACCATTCAGCACCTGCAATTAAGCTGCAGACAATGAAATTGAAGTTGAGCAAGTAAGATGGGGTATTTTATTTATTTGTTTATTTTTCATTTTTTATATGCCTGTAATCCTAAAGTTGAAAAAGAGAGCTTGAATACCACTTGTAAATAATCAAGGAACTGGTATAGGAACCACTGGTACTAAAGAACAGCCACTTGGAAAGCAATAGTCATTTTTCTAATCCTCCAAGCCAGATATCATTTGATCCTTTTATCAGTGTCATCTACCTAATGTTTGTCATTTGCATTTTTATGTGTAACTGTATGCATTATGATTTCTATTCTCTCCAGAGTGCTAGCCATCCATCTGAAATATCTGTTTAGAATCCCATAATTAGAGATTAACTTTTACAGTTTGAGCACAAAGGTATAAGGGAGTTGTCTAACAAAGTTTGATGGTTGATTTTTTATCTTGCAAATATTTATAGATTTGCTTGCATCAGGAGAATGAAAGAGAAAATAAGCTATGATTGGATTGGTAGAAAAATAGGAAAAAGTGTAGAAACAGGATGTCCTGGCCAAAGTGCCCAACTTGATTGTAGCTGTGGTTTTTTGTGGTTATGCCATTGCTTGTATATACATAAAATGAGAAAGGCAAAACAAAACAAAACAAATCAAGTCCTATTAAAGAGCAAGAGCTTACAAAAGGTTGAAAATGTTTTATTTATTTTGGGTTTTCAGAACCAAGTGCAAATGCACTGTTGCCTTTTTCCAAGGGCTGAACCTTGACCACTTCATTTGTCTTAAAGACTGAGTTTTTTATTAAGCTCTGTACGATGAACTTCTTGTTAAGAAATTCCTTCGTAGAGCATGCTGCTGCTGGTGCAGAGCATGTTTTTAGTTCTGTAATCCTTCGATGCCCATTAGCTGGTTTTATGACTAATTTTTTGGTGTATGTTTTCTCAATTTATCTTTGAATATGATTTGCTATTTTGTAGTAAAGATTTATATAATTTTCACCGACCAAAGGCCCTATGGTATCCTCATGACAACAAGGTGGCTGTCAAAGAACAAGGAAAGCTACCTACTTTGGGACCTATGAAAGTTATATTAAAGAGCTTGGGAGGCAAAGGAACTAAATTACATGTGGAGGCTGAGGAAACCATCCTTTCTATTAAGGCAAAGGCATCAAAAAAACTAGGTTGTTGTCTCTTTTGTTTGGTTTTCTAGTGGATACTCAATGTTTAATGTTGTTGGTAATGTTATTCTTATATTAACTTCCATCACTGTTGAAGAAAAGAATATAAGCTTGTTGTACCTCAGTTGTTGTATGAATAAGAGCTTACCCTGAGGATTGTGTTCTAGATTTCAAGCCATCGGAAGGTGTGAAGATATTTTATTCAGGTAAGGAGCTTGAAGAACATAGATCTCTTGCTGCACAAAATATTCAGCCTAACGCTTTGCTTCATCTTGTTCGTACAAAAATTCATTTGTTGCCAAGGGCGCAAATGATTCCTGGTGAGAACAAGTTGTTGTGCCCTCCTGGTGCTTTTAAGAAGAAATCTGACCTTTCTGTCAAAGATGGACATGTATTTCTGATGGAGTAAGTGTCCTGAAAGCTTTTCTTTCCATACTACTCCCTGCTTCTCTTTCCAATTTTCTTAGGAAAGCAGTGCTTATCTGAACATACTTAACGCGCGTTGTCTTGTCGTTATTGCACTGAGTTCTTCATTTCTTTGGTTTCTTTCTCTTCTTGGTGTTCATGCTCTTACATGCATAAATGCCATATGTAAAATTTCCCAACTCAAGTTTTGCAGTATGTAGGAACACCTTATACTGACATTTGAAAGGTTTTCTTTTCAACTGGATTAATCTAACTACCCATTTAAGTTTTGTTTATTTGTTGTTTTGCTTCCCAATTCCCAAACTTTTCCCTCAAGTATTTGGAGGAGGAGAGATCTCACAGGACATCTGTTTTATATGGTGTTAGGTATTGTGAGGAAAGGCCTTTATTGTTAAGCAATGTCGGCATGGGTGCAAACCTGTGCACTTATTATCAGAAGTCAAGTCCCAGTGATCAAACTGGCATCTCCTTGCGCAATGGGAAAAGCAGCTTGGGGACTGTCGTGGGATTAGAGCCTACTGATAAATATCCCTTTCTTGGAGACATAAGAGCTGGTTGCACCCAGTCCTCTCTTGAAACAAACATGTATAAAGCACCTATATTTCCCCACAAGGTGGCTTCCACTGATTATCTGTTGGTTCGCTCCCCAAAGGGCAAGCTTTCTGTCAGACGCATTGATAGAGTTGCTGTTGTTGGGCAACAGGTATGGTATAGTCTTTTGGTTTACACTTAAAGGTTCCCTCGGATATGCAGTCCTGGGATCTCATTTTTATAATCAACTCTCTACAAAGTATTTCTTTTTCTCTTGATTTTTTCCTAGTCTAGTAAGCTATTCCCATACTGAATATTAGAAGTTTTGTAGAATATCAGGGTGGCTTTCATATGCATTTTTACTTTGGTACAATTTCATATTGGTTCTTATTTACTTTGCAGGAACCACTTATGGAGGTATTTTCTCCTGGATCGAAGAATCTTCAGGCATATATGGTAAATAGGGTATTGGTACATACGTACCGTGAATTCCGTGCAGCAGAAAAGCGTGGTGTGCTTCCTTGGGTCTGTGTAGATGAGTTATCAGCTCAGTTTCCAAACTTGTCCGAGACAATCTTACGGAAGAAGCTGAAGGAATGTGCTATTCTACGGGTATACATACATTGGAATTTGCTTCAGATATTTGAATAATTTAATAGGATCATGTTGACCAGTATACGGTCTTGTATTTAAGTTTTTGCCATTTTAAAATTTGTCTTCTAAACTGACCCAATGCTAATTTTTGTATCATCCTATGACTTTGGTTGGTGCTTTGATGTTAAATGTCATATTATGCTAAGAGTTCTGCTGTTCTTTGTTGTCTATTCAACTAATTACTTTACATGGATGATATTGTAGAAGGGTGCAAATGCACGTTTGTTTTGGTCAAAGAAGCGTGATTTCAGCATCCCATCTGAGGATGATTTGAAAAAGTTGGTGTTACCCGAGAATGTGAGTACCACATATTATTTATTTATTTTTACCTTTTTCTCCTCAAGCTCTTAGGTGTCATGTTTTATGTTCATGCCGAGCAATGTAGATCTACGATTCTTATTTTGATCATTTTTGTTTGTTTGTTTATTTTCTTAGCATCCCACACAATTGTTTACTTTGGGTTTGGTGTTAATTTGGTTTCTCCTAGTTATATAATACTGTGAATGTACATGTAAGGAGGTGCAGCTTTCTCTCTTTGCAAAGGGCCTCTACATGTGCATATGGCTACTGTCTTTCCTGTATAAACTTTAAAACTGGTTTTCCATTTGTATCTTATCCCAAGTCCAGCCAGGATTGCATTCTTATGCTAATTATGGAGTATGTCCTTTATAGCTCTGCATCTACTTTTGATGTGAGCCAGTGTGTACTACTACCACTAATATAACAGAATAATATACTATTAAACTTGAAGACAAACTTTAGTTGTTCTGCATCAAGGCCACATAACGTTTCTTTTGTCAAGCGGCTAAATCACTATATGCAGTTATGCACGATACAATTGTCGACTACCTTCCATTTAAATAAAGAATAGGAAAAAGAAACCTAGACCACTAAAACTCCCAAGAATCTGGAAATTACAGTAAAACTACCCATGAAATCAAATTAACATGTATAAATCTCAATAGTTATTTTGTTCTCAATATATACTCTTTTTGTTTTTCAATATATGTCCTTGCTTTGAGCTCAGGTTTGTGCTTACGAAAGCATGCGAGCTGGTGTTTACCATCTCAAGCATTTAGGGATTACAAGAGTTATGCTACCTACTAGTGTTTCAACTGCAGTGAGCCAGCTCCCTGATGAAGCAATCGCTCTGGCTGCTGCGTCACATATTGAGAGGGAACTGCAGATAACTCCATGGAACCTTAGTGGCAATTTTGTTGCCTGTACAAACCAGGTACAGATATTTTTTTCTGCTGATCTGATTCATTAACTATCTCTCCTGCTTGTATGTCAGAGGCATGACCCTAAACATTTGCTTTGGATGGGTGATGCCCTGCTGATTACTTTGTATGAATACGTTTGAGTTGGGTGGAACTTCAGTTTCAGAGAATTTGGATTAGTAATACAAGTCATGTTACATCTCTCATCAAATTTTAGTTTTTATTTGCAGGAACGTGACAACATTGAACGCCTTGAAATTAATGGCGTTGGTGATCCATCTGGCCGGGGCCTAGGATTTAGCTATGTTAGAGCTGCAACGAAGGCACCAATGTCAAATGCCATCTCAAAGAGAAAACCAGTCCCTGGTCGGGGAGGTTCCACTGTTACTGGTACAGATGCTGACCTTCGCAGATTGAACCTGGAGGCGGCCCGAGAGGTTTGTCAATTTTGTAAATAAAATACCTGTCATTGATTCATCAATATCGTAATTAATAAGGTTCGCAGAATGTGAGCAATAGTAGTAAAGGTGTATTTAGAACTGGTTAGTACATGAAAAGGAAATGGGATGAAACGTACATTCTGCATTCCTGGGTAAGATGCTGAGAAATTGCAAGAATTTGAATCTGGGGCAGGGGGAGGAGGAAACAATTTCGGCAAGTGCCTCTTACAGTTCTTGCAAGTCGCAATAAAATGGAAAAGGCATTTGAAATTAGCGATCATGAACACTATCCAAGACAGGAACTTTAAAAGCACAAACAAAGCTTGTGTTGTAAATCTATTCTATACTATGAAGGTTGTTGGAAAAAGGGATGTGATGTCTTGAGATTTTGGCATGTCATCATTGTCGCCTTGTGTGCACTAAGATGGATTGATATATTGCCATGTCAGCAGGTTACTATGACCACTAAAACATGGGTGGTATTGATCTCCTTAAAAATGCTATCTATTAATATAGATACGTTGAGAAAAGAGAAAACAGAATTGATTGAAACTATGCATAAGTTTCTTTGGGTAATTTTAATCCATTGGAAATATGTACTTCCATTGGAAAGTGTACCAGTTTTGGATGTGAAGGGATTAGTTTATTGGAAAGAAAGTTCAGGTACTCACCTACTAGAAAATGCAGTTCTTTAGTTTTAATCATTTCAAAAGTGTGCAACTGCAGTTTTACTAAAAGTTACACCAGGTTTGTATTTATTGTAAGTATAAAACATAAAGTATTCACTGAAAATATTGTCATTATAGGGAAATGTATGGTTCTCTATGGACATGCTGTACATCCATCTAAACAAATTAGTGAAAGTTTGAAAAGTTGATTATTTTTGGTACCATGTCAGAGTCTACTTTATCCATTGGTTACAGATCACAAAAGTCTGACTTGCTTTGGACTGACTATGCCAATGATCTAGCAACCTTTTAAATTGTTGCCACCATTGATGCTAAAAAAATGCACACAAAGCCAATAGCACTCGACTTAATTCTGCGATTAATCCCCGGACCTGTGTAGCAGTTGCTTCATTTATTAGTTATGGACTTACTTTTTTGTGGGGGGTTGGCAAGTCAACATTAATTCTGTCTATAAACTCATTGCATGATATGTTCTAATATTATCCATACATTAATACACATATATAAATATATGCCTAAGACCTATAATCCATCCAATTATTGGTTAATTTTCAGGTTCTTCTGAAGTTCAACGTTGATGAGGAAGAGATTGCAAAACACACAAGGTGGCACCGTATCGCTATGATACGCAAGCTTTCAAGTGAACAAGCTGCATCAGGAGTGAAAGTGGATCATACAACCATCGGCAAGTATGCACGTGGCCAAGGTATGTCCTTCCTTCAGCTACAGCAACAGATGAGAGAAAAATGTCAAGAAATCTGGGAACGTCAAGTGCAGTCTCTTTCCGCTATAGAGGGTGATGAGAATGGGAGTGACTCTGAGGCAAATAGTGATCTGGATTCCTTTGCTGGTGACCTTGAAAACTTGCTTGATGCTGAAGAATATGAAGGAGAGGAGAGCAGTCAGGATTGCAAGCATGAAAAAGCTGATGGCATGAAGGGGTTAAAAATGAGGAGACGCCCATCGCTAGCTCAGGCAGAAGAGGAATTTGAAGATGAAGCAGCTGAGGCAGCTGAATTATGCAGGTTGCTTATGGATGGTATGGATTATTTGCCTCTATGTAGTATATACAGCCTGTGGGAAGCACCACAGTGTTTTTGTTTGAGTTTTTGCCATTTTTCCCCCCGATTTAGAGCTTGTTTCGTTTAGCTGGAAAATGAGATTCTTACTTTGGACATTTAGTTTTAGCATGACAACTAGCATCTTGCATCTTTCAACTTGCTGTTCCTTTTTATATTTCATGCTTGGCTTACTATTGCAATTGTGGCGCAGAAGATGAGGCTGAGCAGAAGAAGAAATTAAAAGCTCCAGAGGTTGGAGGAGGATTGTTGCAGGGCTCCAATTTAAATCTCGTTGGCAATGCTGAAAAGGTCAAGAAA
Organism: Viola odorata; assembly: GCA_963691705.1. Lineage (NCBI taxonomy): Eukaryota > Viridiplantae > Streptophyta > Magnoliopsida > Malpighiales > Violaceae > Viola > Viola odorata. Next base: position 45,952,097 of record OY829546.1, on the reverse strand, counting down.
ACAAACAAATCCCAAATCAGTGGATCTTCTGCTCTAAAAGTGAATAGCATTACCAATTTAAAGGAGGTAAATACGTTATCTTGGTTAAGTTTAACAAAAATTAAATCCTTTATTTTGATTGATCTGTTTCCTTCCATTATCTGGTCAAATTTGTCATACATAGTTTTTGCCCCTGCTTGCAAAGTAGATGTATGAGTACAAATGACTGTACTATTTCTATGTTTGGCAGGTGGAAACTGCATTTGGTAAAAAGAACATGTTTGATAAGGGAAAAGCAGTGAAAAGGATTGGCACTCCAATAACACTGGTAGCAACAAAAGTCAAAATATTAGGGGATGGACTTAAGGCAAGTGATCTTCTCATTATCTCCTTTTTTTCTGTTCCTTCTGTCACACATTTGCTTTCTTTTGTTTTTGGCTGTGGTAGGATTCTGGTTGTTTTATCTTCTTACCAGATTTTATTGAGTTCAGCGAAAAATGTGTTGGAGATGAGATCATATCTTAACTATTTCTTCTACAGTTAGCTTTAGATTGATTTATTTATTTACTGCGTCCAACCGGCTGCTTCATTTACTTTTGCTGAACCCAGATTTTTAAAGAGAAGAAACCTACGAGGGAGAGTTTTGTTTGCGGCGCTTGCGGTCAGGTATGTTAATCATTCAGCAACAGTTTTGATCTCCCAAAAGAATTTCTTAACGATTTTTGTTGTTTACATTTAATTGACCAGCTTGGACACATGAGGACAAATAAACACTGCCCTAAATATGGAGAAGAGCCTGGAGCACAGGTTGAAACTAGTGAGTTGGAAAAAGCTATTGGAAAATCCAATCCCCTTGATCCATTGATTAAGTCCCAGCAGAAGTTGCAAAAGAAAAGGAGCATGCCCAAGTTCCATGTCAAAATTGAAAATTCTGGCTGCGATAAATCTGCTTTAAAAGCAATAGCTCTCCCCATGAAGTTCATATGCGGCTCCACTGAGAACTTTTCTGATAAAAATGGGGAGTTAGTTACTCAAAGTTCTGATCAACCTGTCACTTCTGATGTTCAACCAGCCATTGAAATGGAAAATCGACCTTTGACTAAAGTGAACAAAATTGTAATCCCCAACAAGGCAAAACCTGAAGACCTGCATAAATCCTCAATTGTGATAAGGCCTCCAGCGGATGTAGATAATGGTCAAATAGATTCTTGTAAGCTGGCTATTGTTATACGGCCAAGAACAAGTGATGATCGAGACTTTGTTGAATCTCTTAAATCCTCTATCATGATACGTCCACCTGCAGTAAACGAAAGAGAAAAGGATCGCAAGAAAATAGTTATCAAACGACCCAAGGAGATTGTTGATCTGGACCAGCTAAGTCAGGATGGAAGCCCTGATTTTGATTACCGGAAGACTAAAAGAATTGTTGAATTATCGGGCTTCGAAAAGTATGGGAGACAGAAAACTCAGAATTTACCTGGAAACTCTGCTGAGAAGAAAGCTAAGGAGGAAAGCAGATGGTGGGAAGAGGAACTGAAGAGGAGGCACACGGAGAGGCTGAGGGAAGAGAGAGCGCAAAGAATGTATGAGGAAGAAATGAGGGCGATCCAAGAAAGAGAAAGATTAGCAGAACTTAGAAGATATGAAGTTTCTACCAGAAGAGAGAGGGATGAAGAATGCCAAAAATCTAAGAAGCAAAAGAGGAAGAAACCAGAAATTAGTGATGATTACTTGGAGGACTTCAAGAGAAGGAGAAACGACAGAAGGATGCCAGAAAGAGAGCGAGGAGCCAAGAGGCGAAATGTTGATGAAGTGGGGAGATTTGGTGCAGAGTATATCCCAGCAACAAAGCGTCGTAGAGCTGGAGAGGTACCTTCTGTAGTTACTTTAATGATATTCCTCCTCATTCTTTGGACATTTTAGAAAAGCCCAAATCAAGTGTTTGGTCAGTGTGCTTCGAACGCACCTTAATTTTCTGTGGAGTTTTCCTCTAACACAGCCATAACATTTCGAAAGCTATGCCTAGCACTTGTATTTCTTTCTTCTGATTGTTGTTTGATCACTTATATACAAATTTCAACTGACATCACCCAATCCTCAACTACCAGGTTGGCTTGGCGAATGTCTTGGAGATTATTGTCGATGCTCTTAGAGATAGGGTGGATGTATCCTATCTTTTTGTGATGCCAGTGTCCAAGAAGGAGGCTCCTGACTACTATGACATCATTAGGCGCCCTATGGATCTCTCGATAATCAAGGACAAGGTGAGGAAGATGGAATACAAGAGGAGGGATGAGTTCAGGCACGATGTATGGCAGATCTCTTACAATGCCCATGCATACAACGATGGACGGAACCCAGGTATCCCTCCCCTCGCGGATCAGCTTCTGGAAATTTGTGACTACTTGTTGGAGGAGTACCAGCACAGCTTGAATGAAGCTGAAGCTGGCATCTAGAGAATTGTAGGGAGACGTCAATGTTTATTGTTTATAAATGTAATTTATATTTATTTTACTGTGCACTTCCCCTTCCCTAGGGTTTTGAAGAGTTGTACTTGTGGCGGAATGAGATGTGGCTTGTGTGGCAGTTTTGCCCTGTGCAATAGTATGCTGATCCGAAAATTTGACTTGACTCTGAGTAAATTATAAATGCCAGTCCGAAAGTGAAAATCATCGGTGTGACATTTCTTAATATGATTTTCTCCATTTTTGAAATTTGAATGTGAGACTTGAGTATAAGGTTGAGCACTCTTGAACTAGGAATGACCATACTCTGTCAGCAACCCAAAAAACAATGAATTGCACTTATCTTGTTAATTTTGATACTTACCCAAATTGGAGGGCGGTGTTGAGTTCATAATTCATTACGTTAATTTTGGTAATATTTATTTCCGTGTTCAACATTGTACATCCATTGCTGCACTAATGATAGCTATGGCCTCTTTTTGTTGTTATTATTGTGAACACATAAGCTATTGCCTGCTTGCTACATGGTTAAGATCAACTAAAAGAGAGAAAGATGGATGTGTTCAAATCTATACAAGCATTTCAGGTTTCAATAAAGAATAAAAAAATAGTGACATTTTCTTACCCAAAATAGTAAATTCAACACCTACCCATTACAAGCATTATTCAAACTCGCTTGAGCAAAATTTTTATATTTACTCAAGAAACAAATGAGATCTTTGATCACTTTCAGCAGTAATTCTTGTTTTCTGTTCTGTATTTTCTGCCATTGATATTTTAACATTTTGGAAGGTCACTTGGAGGTGGTAAAAGTGACTGATTAGATCTTTTTCCATTGTCCACCACAAATGCCATCTTTAGCCCCCATGTCGTGTGCACTTCAAGATGGCAATGCATAAACCAAACTCCTGTCAATAGAAAGAAAAGATTTGTAAGAACCAAGATATTCATAGTAGTCTCTTGCCCAGAAGAGGGAGAGGGATACTCAAGTTAGATTGGAAAAAGAGTCATTCTACCTGGATTATCTGCACGGAATCGAATGGCCACCCATCCACCAGATGGTACTCCGACGGTGTTCCTTTCAACAGGATCAACAAGATTGAATTTCTTTTGATCATTCTTTGGATTATAATTCCCCAATCCTTTGCCGACGACAAAGAAATTGAACCCGTGTAGATGGACAGGATGGTTTTCAGGGGATATAATTCCAGTATCTTGCATAACAAGTTGAACAGTGGAGTTGTAGCTCAACCTGTAAGCCTTGGTTCCTGTCACGGTCTGCAAATTCGCGGGAAGTGTTCCGGTGTAATTGAAAACATGAGGTGGGTTAGCAGGAAAATCAGTAGTAAACACGCCACTGTTCTTGAAGTAATGTGCTTGAAGCATAGCAGTTGTTGGCATAACAAATGTGACATTGTTAATGCTAGCAACAACCCTGCTTCCATTCCCTGCTTTGCAGCTCGGACACGGGTTAATCCCCAATCCAACTGTAAAGAACAGGTTGTGATCAATCGCTAACGGGACTTTAGCGGGGAATTTCTTCGAGTTGAGGCTACGAAGAGAAATGGTAAATTGGTTGGCGATAGATGTGGCATTTTTTGGAGGTGGGGCGGTGAGAGTTGTAGGAGTGTTAGAAAGGGTGCCTGAGTAGTGCAAAGTTGCTGTTGCGGTTGTGTTATCGACTGCGATAGGGGCATCATTGAATGGGGAAGCTGCAACCAAATACCTGCCAGAATTTTTATCGGTTGTTACAAGAACATTAGTAGTCTGCCCGGGAGCTATCACGATCGTATCGGTTTTGAATGGTTTCACATAAGTCGCATCAACTTCTACAACTGTCAGTTTGTGGCCTGCAATTTTGAAGAAAAGTTCCTCATTGAGTGCAGCATTGATCACTCGTAGCAGATAGGTCTTGCTACTCTGGACCGGCAATGTGAAGCCACCTACGCAAAATTAGTCGGATATAACTCGTAAGACTAATTTTGTACGTACCGAATGAGTAGTTATGGAAATCCTATGGAAATATATGAGCAAACCTTGTGATGCACAATTTGCGACGGGACCGGGATGTCCATTGATTGTGTGAGCATCTGATACATTTGGTACAAGGCCAGACTTTAGAGCTTCATTTATAACTGCTTCAGTATCGGATTTCCACCATTCAGCTGCATACAAATTTACATAAGTAAAATGTAAGTATTGTCCATTTTTTTCACATCTGATGGACTAATTCATCGATCTCTTTTTTTTATTATAAGTTGAATATATAGAACACAACAACACAAAAAGCGAGCGGGATAAAAGAAACTAGCTTTGATATATATATATATATAAAAGATGATAAGATCGATCTGGAAAAGCAATTCATCTCCTCTGCTAACTTACCTAATACGACCACCACTTCTTTGTGTGGGGCAGGAAATGGGTATGGGACACCAAGTTTGGGCAAGATGACTATGGCACCATGGACTGTGGCCCTGAGCCATAAGATGTGTGCGTGCCAAAGAAGTGTGCCCCTTTGACCTGTAATTGTGAAATTGTAAACATAGTTTTGGCCCGGTTGAATTGGACATTGAGTAATATATGCAGGCCCATCAGCCCAACCAGTCCTTAGTTGCCTAATTCCATGCCTGCAAAAAACAAAAAAAATTAGACTTTACTTGGGTTGAATCAAGAAGTAAAAGTTTAGAGGAATTTACCATCCTATTTACAATTTTATATTAAACCGAACCTCAGTTCCTCAGCATTAAACATATTTTTTTTATCGGCTAATGATATTTTGGTTGAAACTTAAATTTAAAGTTTGTTTTACAAAAAAAACTACCCTAAAAAACTGAACCTTAATTCATCGGCATTAAATACAACTCATGAATTTTTTGACTGAGACCTAAACCTAAAATTTGTTATAGAGTTTTTTTTAGATTGAATTTTTTCAAAAGAAATTTATGTTGAACCGAATTTTAATTTATCAACATTAAACACAACTTTTTACACACTGTAATAATATAACAATTTAATGAGAAATTGAGGTGTGGAATGCATATTATTCTCACCAATGGATGGAAACATTGTATTTGACATGATTGACAACTCTTACAAGAACATTGTCATCTTCCCTGGCATAAAGAGTTGGTCCTGGGAACTTGCCATTCACAGTAACAATGGGCTTGGTTGAGCATAATCTGGTGGTATTGCTCATCACCACCTGTCGTTAGTTACCAAGAGATTAATACCAGAAAGAAACACATGTACTGTTTATTGCCATTGCAAGTATAAATCAACTTACATTAAAATTGTAACGGCGAACTCTGCACTCGACCAAAACAGGAGAAATGCACAGAAAAAGAAGCACAGATCGAAGCCAAGACTCCATTTTTCCTCGTATCAAAACTATTTCTCTTAGTGAAAATCACTGGTTTTTGAGCTCTGTTGTACATTCACGACTGGCGAAGTCTCAGTTATAAAGGGATTTTAGAGGATTGCTGCCATGTCGTTTTAGCTGGTACGTAATTCGGTGGATATATAAGTGGGATTCTTGCAAAACAAGACTCTTTAAGAACAAAATCATTTCTTAAATATGATTACAACAAGTCCTTTTCCTTAGCAGATTTAGCAATTAATATATATATATATATATATTTATGTTCTCTTAATTATTAATTGGTTTCTTTTCTTTTCTTTTTGCTTAACTTAAGGAGAGCATTTATTGGTTTGGTTGAACATTGTCGTCAAAGGACGTTCAACTTTGGTATATAGCACCTTCTAGTTAGTAATAGTGTTTATCTTGAATGATTCTTTAATTTGGTCTGATCTTAGGTTAATTAATTAATAAGATAAAGATGTCGTTCAATCATATATTCGTCATATTATTTTCGACGAAAAAAGTTAGGGCCACTGAAATATACATAGATTCTAAAAAATAACACACTAATGTTTCTATTTTGTTAATCGGATTATTGAACTTTGTTCAATAGTACAATTTCAACACATTAACCATGAATTTTACACGTGAAGGTTAAGTCTATCAAATTTTGGCGTAAAATAACTAAAATTGGCTTTCATTATCAAATATTATTGATTAATAAAATAATAAAGTATGCTCCAATTTCCGTTCATTTAGTTTCAAAATTGTATGAATTTAATGTATATGTGCGGCCTATTTGAAAATTTCAATAAAAATTAGGTGTATCTGTATAGAAAATGTTGGAATTGTCCTATTGATAAAAATAAATTAAAATATTGATGGCACATTTGAGGATGTAGGTATACTTTGGTGCCGTGTCTTTTCCTTATTGTTTTTAGACCGATAATATGTAACAAGCACATAAATTCTTGGTAACAAAATTAGTGGTACAGAAGAATGACTTAAAGATAATAAAATCGATAAGAAAATAAGCAAGGTTGTAATAACTGGACCGAGTTCAGAATCGGTGAAGTAAAAAGTTCAAGATTTTAAAATCTAATCGGGGTTGGATCGAAATTTTTGAAAAAGAATGAATCGGGAAAACCGGAACTAAAATATAATGTACTTTAAATTTTATACAATGTAGTATATACATAAATAATTCATCCAAACAGAAAATATCAAAATACTTTTACTAAAAAATAAATTTTAGATCAAATAACATTTTAAATTATTGCTAAAAAAAACTAAAATATAAAGTAATGAATAATTAATATTGTAATAAATGTATTTATGTGGCAAAAATGAATGAAAAAGGAAATCATTCAATTTTATTAAATTTATTAATTTTTAGATTATAAAAAATTAATAAATTAATTTTTTTAGTTTTGAATAATAAGGTTATGACATGTTTTAAAATTAATTTCTTGATTTAAATTAAATATATATTAAGGTATTATTTTGATAAGTATATTAAATATTTAGCAAAATTTGGATTATATTCATAAATAAATACTAAATTAGTAATTGCATAAATTTAACACTACAATAGATATTAATTGTAAATCAATTAATTAACATATATTTAGAAGTTTTGAGATTTTAAATCTTCATTTTCAATTAATTTTATTTATGCACCGAAAGTTTGAAAATTTATTTCCTTAATGAACATTAATTGCAATCGAATTAAAAGTTGGTGTATAAATGTTAATTTATATGAAAATAAACGAGTATCTATCAAAAAAAGAAATAATATAGATCTAAATCATTATAGGAAATAAAACATAATCTAAATTTTAGTTAAATGAATGATGTATTTTTTTTATACATAAAAAAACAAAATTGTCAGAACCGCCTAAATCATCTCAAGGTCAGCCAATCCACAATTTTTTAGCTGAAAGTGAATATTGAGATTATTTAAGGTTGTAAAAACGGAAACCCTGCTCGATCACACCGGCCCTACAGCTATGATCATAAGTGACTGGCAACCTTAAGTTGTCAATAATCATTCGGACATCCTAATAGAATAGCTATATAATTTTAATTTTATCCTTCCAAGATCCTCCATCAAATCATCAACCTCCAGTTTTAACGACCGCAAAAGTCAAGTCATTTTCATACTCTTGCATAATGTCATACTCTTGCATATATTCATCGGGATGCTTAATGAAGAAAACACAATGAAGGGTTAAGTTATGACATTTAGACCACGTAGGATGCCATCTCATTTTCATGTTCTTTCTTGAAAATTGATAGTGGCATTTTATGTGGAAAAATAATAATAAATTTAAAAAAAATGACCACCTTATCTATCAATATTCATGTCATAGTGGAGTTTCTAATACGAGTCTTTCTGCGATTATATAGACATAGAGTTCCAAAGAAGAAAAACATTAAAGGATAATCTAATTAATTAATTTGTAGGCAAAGTACTTTTTCACTTTAACTTGTAGTATAAACTATATAGTTATTTAAATTTATAATTTTAACATTTCTAATAATAATAATAATAATAAAATAGAGCCAATGTTGGTGGTGAAATATAATAGATATGTTATCACCAACAATAATACAACATATAGATAATGATATTGATGTTTCTTTTTACATTTAATTAATTAATGTTCTTGCAACATTATTTTTATAAAAGTTATTAGAACCGATTCAAACAGCGAACCGCTCAAGCACTCACAGATTCACTAGTTCAACCCTATTCAACCGGATTGTGTGGAGAAACATTTAAAAGTTGTATCTTTTCTATGTTGTAGATTGACAACTAAATTTCACCGCGGATCATGCTTGTTTATTTCAGGGCCTAAAACGCCAACGTATATACCGTTGCTTATGCGCATGAACGAATTAGTTAGGGAGGCCATTGATGGTATGATATCCTACAAGGTCTTGTAAAAGAGTCCAAATGCCTAACTGCCATGGGATTATAAATTTCTCTGCTTGAGATGGTTGTTGATTACGTAGCACAGATGCTCTATGATATACCCTAGATCTTATTTTCATTCTATATTCCCCTCAAACCATTGAAGAAATCTGCAGTACATTCTTTTTGTGCACCTTTGGTTTTCACTTGTTGAATTTATCTAAGCCAAAAAGGTAATTGTATCAAGGTAGGATTTTTAACAAACCAAAGATGACAGGGCGACGTCACAACAAAGTTGATAGCAGAACACAGGAACATGTAATCAAAGATTTACAGACACCAAGCCCATAAAGATTTCAACAACATAATTCAGCACCGATAAATGACAACAAACCCAATATAGAAAAATGATCAGTATTACTTTCTACCACTTAGTATTACAATTTTTGAAGAAAGATTATAGGAACGCAAATAAGATGGCAACATGGAGAGGCAGGAAGGATCTTAAGTGCTAGTAGCAACAAAGTTTTTATTTGATGATGGGAGGAATGGAACGCGCTTGAGGAGTCTTCTCAGTTTGGACAACTTGTTTGGAGATGGATTAATGGAGGCTGAGGCTGAAGATGAGATGATGGGTGGTTGGTCTGTGTTTGTAGGGAGTGGTGGTAATGGTGTATTATTCTTAAACAAAAGTTGCACCCCACTCTTCATCACATCCAATATCCCTGCTTTGAATTCAAAAGAAACCTCTTTACCCATCAATTCATCATCATCATCATCATCATCAAAGCCACTTCTTATCAATTTGCTGCGCATAAGTAGGTGCTCTGACTTTGTTGGTGGAAAAGAAGTCCAAAACCCAAGGGCCCACTTTTTTCTAACTTTATCGTTTTCTTTGAGGATGCATCAAATTTCTATGTGACAGCCATTAGGATGAGGAGAGCATAGGAGGCAAAGCCTAGAAATTCAGACCAGTCTTGGCCACAGGAGGGTAACTGGATAGTTACATAAGACCCCTTTCCCATTCCCATGAACTCCGTTGGAATTTCAGTCCTTGGGAATGCATATTTGTACGTATTTTGCATAACCATTGTAAAGAATTCTGTCTCCTCTTCCAATTTATAGCAACTTATATTGGACAGAGAATGTGTCAAGATTTTATTACGTGCCACCTCTTCCAATTTATAGCAATTTATCAAACTGAGTCTCTTCAACCGAGTAGAGACGATTCCATGTATGCATTCAAGCGATTCACAACCATTTGCCTCCAACCAAAGTAGAGATAATGGAAGCTTTGGTATGGAACGAAGATTCTTGCAATTATTTACATAGAGTTCTTGTAGATTAGAGAGTCGGTCCATGTTCTCGGGTAAACTCTCCCAATTATTTCAACGTAGATTTAATCTCTTCAATGAAGAGAAACATGGTACCGCATTGGCAAAACTTGACATGTTCAATGAATGACACAACATAATAGATAGAATATCAAGAGTTGAAGCTACTTCTGGTGATGATGGAATGCATTGCATCTGTGGCGGTGGCGGCTCTTTAATACCCTTGCCAAGAAGATGAATCTCTTCATTCTCCTCTACATATGAATTTTTCTTCGTATTACACCTGCTGCAACAAATGAGATCGGGAAGACTTCTTCCACTATTACACCCATTAAGACACAAATCTTGATTCTTCGAATTAAAATGACCAACATACATTGGGAGTAGTTCTGTAATACCCGTGTCACTTAAATCGAGAAACCTCAAAGATTTCAAATTATTCCAATTACTTGAAAAAATCTTCAAATTCACGCAATGAATTAACCAAATTCTATGTAAGTGTTCTAAAGGCTCCAACATCTCAAGGGAAGCTTTCAAGTTTTATGCAACTTGAAAAATGAAAGTTTTTAAGAGATTTCAATTTGCAAATGTTGGTGGAGATAGTTGAGAGCCTTCTGCAATAATTCATGTTCAACTCTTCAAATCTAAAGAGAGATTTAATTGATGAGGGCACCTCCTTAATATTTGTTCTATCTAGGCACATATTTTTTAGACTCTTGGAGAAAAATTTTAAACTCTTGGAGAAAATATCCGGAAATTCTCACTTTCAAACAATATGATAAATTGAGGGACTCAAGTGCTTCTGAAACAAACTTGCTAGTCCGAAAACGTCTGCAACCCTTAAGATCGACCTTCTTAAGACTCTTAACTTCAAAAAGATCCGGAAGTTTAATCAAATTCTTGCAAAACTGTAAGCTAATCACTCTTAAATACCTTACATTCTACCAAAAAAAGAATCCTAAAGGAATTAGAAGCATTAATTAATTATAAAACTATAAATTAACACTATCATCTAATTCATTTCACACATTAATATATACATGTACTTCTCTCCATAGTTCCTTAACATTGCTGTGATCCAAAGACAACTCAATAATCGAATTGGGGGATCACACCCTTCAAAAGATTTTGAGGTTGAACTGGATTTCAGCTTCAATATATGTAGTTTAAAACCTTTTAATATATATTTGAAATATGTTTTTTTTCTTAGGATTTCCTCTCAATTGAGACTAACCTCGATCAAGCACTGTTCGCTCTCCAAAGGGCGGTGATTTTCTCTTTATGGTTTTCTCCATTCTTAATATTCGAACTTAAGACCTTGGTAAGGATAGATAATTTTCTTATTACTTAACCACAATTAATGTTGGTTATTTGAAATATCGGTTTAAATCATTTTTTGGCACCTGCACTTCATTTGACTGACTCATTTGGCACCTCCTTTGGTCAAACGGTTTAAAAGGCACCTCCACTTGAAAAAAATGACTCATTTGGCACCTGCCCTTGACGTCGTCCGTCCTCCACCGTTAAATGCTGACGTGGCATGACATGTCATCATGTTGATGACATGGCATGCCACATCTGAAAAATAATATAATTAATTTTAAAAAATTCATGAAAATAATATAATTAATTTTTAAAATTCAGAAAAAGAATATAATTAATAATAAAAATTTAGAAAAATAATGTAATTAATTTTAAAAATTAAGAAAGTTAATTTAATTAATTATAAAAATTATAAAAATACTTTAATTAATTTTAAAAATTAAGAAAATTAATATAATTTATTTAAAAATTCAGAAAATAATGTAATTAATTTTAAAAATTCCGAAAAATATTTTAATTAATTTTAAAAATCCAGAAAAATACTGTAATTAATTTTAAAAATTAAGAAAGTTAATTTAATTAATTATAAAAATTATAAAAATACTTTAATTAATTTTAAAAATTCAGAAAAATAATATAATTTATTTAAAAATTCAGAAAAATATTTTATTTAATTTTAAAAATCCAGAAAAATACTGTAATTAATTTTAAAAATTAAGAAAATTAATTTTAAAAATCCAAAAAAATATTGTAATTATTTTTTAATTTCCTGGATAGATCTTCATATTTAGTTTATGCTTGGGTTTGCCGAATCGGCAGTGGGGATGGTGTTCCCATTCCGATTTTGGTGCCAAATCTGTTGTGGTGATGGTGTGGTGGTGATCAGCTGAGGAGCATGTGGTGTGGTGGTGGTGCGCCAGATCTGCAGCAACGGTAGAGACTATTATGGTTGCCGGTTATGGTAGGAGCTCCAGCGGGCTTGGGTTTCCAGCCGCTAGTCGTGAAAATTATTAATTCCTAAGTAGATCTTCATATTTAGTTTATGCTTGGGTTTGCCTTCACATTTCTTGGGTAGACCTTCACATTTCTGCGTTTTTAAAATTAATCACTGTATTTTTCTAGATTTTAAAAATTAATTAAATTATTTTTCTAAAATTTTAAAATTAATTAAAATATTTTTTTGATTTTTTAAAATTAATTACATTATTTTTTTGATTTTTTAAAATTAATTATATTATTTTTCTTAATTTTTAAAATTAATTAAAGTATTTTTATAATTTTAATAATCAATTAAATTAAATTTATTAATTTTTGAAATTAATTACATTATTTTTCTGAATTTTTATAATTAATTATATTATTTTTTCTGAATTTTTAAAATTAATTATATTATTTTTATGAATTTTTTAAAATTAATTATATTAATTTTCAGATGTGGCATGCCACGTCAGCATTTAACGGTGAAGTACGGACACCGTCAAGGTGCCAAATGAGTCATTTCTTTGAAGTGGAGGTTCCTTTTAAACCGTTTGACCAAAGGAGGTGTCAAATGAGTCAGTCAAATGAAGTGGAGGTGCCAAAAAATGATTTAAACCATATAAATATCTTTAAAAAAAACCTAAAATTTCATATATATAATTTTATATAAAGTGATATAAATCAAATTTATCAATCAAAAGAAAAGGAAAGAGAGATGGTTATAGTATTTGCAACAAAGGCCATACTTATATGAAGAAAGAAGAGAAGAAGAGAAACTAAAAAGAAAAAAAGAAGAAAGAAGAAAGTGTGCATGTGGAAAATATCACATCGGAAGGAAGACAACTTACCATCCTGCAGTTTGGTTAATGGTTATAAAAGTAGGGATGCATCTTTTATGTAAGGAGCATGCTGCATGGCTTTGTTCAAAAGCCATTTGGGCTTAGTCAAGCTTTTATCATGAACCTAGTGGTTTAGTGCAAACCAACGTTATTAAAACCGAACCGATTTGATAGTTGAACCGATAAACCGATAACTCGAAGAGGTTTTCGGTTCATGACACCATTTACACTACAAGAGCATCAGTAATGGAGGTTTATGCCATATTAGCAAATTTAACGAAACGGAAGAGGGACGAAAAATGTACCATTTAAAAAAATAGAGGGACGATTTACGTACATTAATTAAGTAAAGGGATGAGATTAAATAAATTTTGAGAGTAAAGGGATGAAAATATAATAGTTTTTATTTATTTCCTTCTTTTTTCCCCTTTTGACGTACTATATAAAAAACATCTACCAAATACCACACCATTTCTACCAAACACCTTTTAAGATAAAATCCAATTTTCTTACCTCAATTATATTTTAAATAAGGTTATGAAATCAACTTATATAGTTTTTTTATAGTAGAAATAGATTAATTAATATTAGCGAGTACAAAAAAAACGCGATCGCCTCAAAACATTCCCCTACCTAAACATTTCCTAAACCGTAAATCAAAACAAGTTGTCCTAATTTATGAGTCGGGATATTCAGAGTCCGTTTTGTGTGCTGAAAAGAACAACTAGTGAAAGAAGACGCTAACCTAGCCACCTCCTCCAAAACAAGCTCTGTGTATGTAAGGGGGAGGTCTTCAGTAGTTAGGATTAAGATGTTCAAGAGACTCAACAATAATCTTGTCACACATGATATGTTTACATAAATGAGCCTCGAATTATAGTTATAAAATCCATTTACACGATAAGGTTCAATATGGTTATGTCAATCCAACTTCAATGCAAAATCTTGAAACTCTTAACTCATTTAGTACTTTGAAAACTCTACCCTTCCAAACAACATTTACACAAACAAATCTCATCTCGCACATCAAAGCAGACATAAAACGAGTAGTATTAAATGGAAAATAAGACGAGAGAATTGCTTCACCGGTATTTCCTTCATTCAAGAAGCAATTCCCGATAAGAAGCACAATTCGTGAGTTTATTTGCTGCAAAAAGTGCTGACGTTGTTATGGGGAAGTAATCTAACAGAACGAAACTGACCTCTTTTTAAGCTGTGCATAACCTTGCATCTAATTCAAATACACAACTCAGATTTTGAGATAAGAATGCCATCACTATCCGCATACAGCCACTCCCCGTCGCGGATCAAGGTTCCTCCAATGTGTACAGGCACATTCTTCTCACCAACGCCTTTCTTGTTGGATTTCATGGGGTGTGACGCCAATGCCCTCACCCCGATATCACACCCGTTAATCTCATCTACATCTCTGATGCAACCATTCACTACAATACCTGCCCACCCCATATTTTGAGCCAATTGTCCCAAGTTCCCTCCCACCAAAGCACATCTCATGCTCCCCCCACCATCAACGACCAGCACTCTTCCTTCACCTCTGCTTTCTATAAGCTCCCTAACCAAAACATTATCCTCAAACACCTTCAAAGTCACAACAGGACCAGAAAATGTACGGCTTTGACCATAAATCTTGAAGATTGGTTGCAAGACACGCAGGTCACCACTGGTCAAAAGTGCTGTATTTGAGTCACATGCTTCAGCTGTTGCTATAGCAGCCATGGTTTACCCTGCATATACAAACCAAATGTGTTACCAAGCTGACAAGTGGGCAAGAAAGCTAATCAACATTGCCATGAATTCCAAAATTCCTAGTTTGCTTGAGTGTCTATGACAAACAAACACTGAACCAGCACATCTATACAGATCCATAAAACTAAAACAATTTAGTTTCATGCATACACAGGTGAATTTCCAAACTGTATTTCCATTCCACAGATCACCAGTCCAAAGAAACAAAGATTTCTGAATTCCTTTACACCTCCAAGATACGAATGGCCAAATGCGAATACTCACACTACAAAGAAATGTTGACGATAGTGCTGAACTCGTGTACATTAGATAACTTCACGTGTGTGGTCATCTGTGTTATTTGTATTGTATTTGTTGATCAAAATCAAATCCAAACCAGTACTTATTACAGCACCTGAATTCATACATTGTTCGAGTGAATAGTAACTCAGAACAAAAGAAAAAAATGATCATACTTCTTCAGGCTTAAAGATCAGCAATAACTTCAGGTGAACAATGTTCCCAATTCTCAAGACATGGATAATGTAAAGTTACTAAAGCCAAGGAAAAGTAAAAAACAACATCCTTGAGGCTGCAACAAAGGAGGATTACATGAGATGCATCTTATATATGAATATACACTAAGATAAAACTTTAATCAAGGTTATAAGGGCCAATTGTAAAATTGAGAATTTGATATGAACAATGATCCAATTTTGAACACCCATGTCAAAATAAACCTCAACCTGACCCAAGAATTACAGAATTCATAGCACATGCAAGCAAAATGAAGAGGGAAAGAAGAATTCGTGAGCACACAAATACACACCATTTTCACCAGACCCAACAAGGAAATTGAACGGAAACAATATGCAAAAACAGAAGATTCAAACCAGAGCTTAATGGAAGAGGCGAAATTCGCTTACTGATGATACAGAGAAACAGAGGCGAGGAGAGGGAAACTAATTGACTGAAGGATTGTTTAATAATTATTAATGCTCTTCGTGCACCGACGATGATGATAGATATATCATCCTAAGTTTCCAAGTCAGACTTGGTGGCAGCAAACGTCTCCTTGGTCAGTGTGCCACGATCCTCATCTCACTAACTTCTATCCAAAGTACAAGCCCTTATTTGGAAGGAAAAGTTCAATTTCATCCCAACATTCATGTTTTCATCCTTAGATCTTCCAAGTATTATTATTATTATTATTATTATCTGTTTTATTTTTTTCTCAAAATGAAAACAATAAATCACTTTAATTATCTCCTTTTATTTTAATTTTGTATGTTATTATTATTTTCTAGATTTCTTAATTTTCCTTTTAAATGTTTTTGGAAGTTTCCAAAATATTAGTCAGTTTAATAACTAAAAAAACCTGACCAATAAAAAAAAAAATACCTACATGATGAAATTTAACATTCCTCCCCTTCTTAAGTTTGTTACTTTCTCTTATTATATTATTATTATTATTATTAAAAAATGCTAAAACTCAATATTTTATTATTATTTTAATCATATTTAACGAGTTAGGATTAAATCGAAAAAGGTGAAAAGCATTTTGGATCCTAAGTTTTAAATATGATACGCAGGGGCCTTTTGTTGAAAACGTGTATATTTGAAGGACCTTGGGCTAAAATATGGAACACTTTCTTCTGTCGCTATTCACTAGAAAGCCCAAGCCCAGCAATCCTCAACGTCTCTCCAGAAACATAAAATATTCAAATTCAAAAACCACACGTTCCTTCTCTTCTAACTTCTACTTGCTCTCGTTTCTCCCTCAAAATCTTGTTGCTATGGCGACAACAAATACATACCTGACCACACCCACAAAAACCCCATCATCCTCTTCCCTCTCTAAGAAACACCAAAACCCCACCGCGGCCGCCGCTGCCGCAGCCGCAATCTCCGCCAGATTCGAAGCCTATAACCGATTGCAATCAGTCGCGGTGGCCTTTGGCGAGAAACTCCCAATCCCAGAAATCGTAGCATTAGGAGGACAATCTGATGGCAAGAGCTCCCTACTCGAAGCACTGTTGGGATTCCGCTTCAATGTCCGTGAAGTCGAGATGGGCACTCGCCGACCACTCATCCTCCAAATGATCCACGACCCCTCCGCCCTTGAACCTCGCTGTCGTTTCCAGGTATCACCTTTTCCGTTTCTGTGCTATTTCCCTCATGGATTTTTAATTTAGCAATTTTTTTGGTTTGAATTTTGAAATGTGCACTTGATTAGCTGTTTTGTTCATTATTATGGAATATTTAGAGATTGAGGATAGATACTTGAGCATAATGTAAGGCTCATGGGTGCTTTAGTAGAAGCTTTTTTGTGCATTACTCTTACCTTTGCTCTATTAAAAGCTGTGGAATTACTTTAGTTGTGTAAGATGATCTCATATGTTTCGGTGAAAACAGGAAGAGGATTCTGAGGAATATGGGAGCCCAGTTGTTTCGTCTTCTACAATTGCAGATGTCATACGATCCCGAACGGAGGCACTCCTCAGAAGGACGAAAACTGCAGTTTCTTCTAAGCCAATTGTCATGAGAGCTGAATATGCGCATTGTCCTAACCTCACTATTATTGATACCCCAGGCTTTGTACTTAAGGTAGTTTCTTTGTCCTATGCCAGTGAAGATGGAAGCTGCAGTTTTTCTTTTTTCTTTTTCCTATTTCAATGTAACTTTTTCTCAATGATATGACTGTTGCTTTGGCAGGCAAAGAAGGGAGAACCAGAAAATACACCTGATGAAATTCTTTCCATGGTGAAGTCATTAGCGAGTCCTCCGCACCGTTTTCTCTTGTTCCTCCAACAGAGTAGTGTGGAATGGTGCTCATCGTTATGGTTGGATGCAATTCGGGAAATTGATCCTAACTTCAGACGCACTGCAATCGTTGTTTCCAAATTTGACAACCGACTTAAGGTAAATGAAACTTATGAGGAAAAAAAGAAAAAGGAATATATCTAAAGTGGAATGGTGAATGAGATAAATCCAATGGATGCCACCTACATAATGATGCAAGACTGTAAATGTTTGTTCCCATCTTTTGATGCTGTTGTCGTGGTTTCTGTTATGACATGTCAACTGAATTTCAAACTATTCCAAGAACACAAGTCTTGCAACCTGTGATTTATTTTAGTAGCCTTACTGTAAAGATTTTCATTCATTCGTGGTTAAGGAGTTAGTAAACAGAGTCTTAACAATCTGATTATAAAATTTCAACCAATGCAGGAGTTTAGTGAGCGGTGGGAGGTGGATAGCTATTTGAGTGCGAGTGGATACCTTGGAGAAAACATTCATCCATTCTTTGTGGCCCTACCAAAGGACAAGAACACCATTTCTAATGATGAGTTCCACAAGCAAATAGCTCATGTAGACTCGGAAGTCCTCCGTCATCTGCGTGAGGGTGTCAAAGGAGGATTTGATGAAGAAAAGTATAGGGCGTTTATTGGTTTTAGCAGTCTGAGGGAGTATTTAGAGTCTGAGCTCCAAAAGAGATACAAAGAAGCTGCCCCCGCAACCCTTGCTTTAATTGAGCAACGCTGCAGCGAAGTTACCAGTGAACTGGAGAGAATGGACTCAAAAATATTAGCTACTTCTGATGTTGCTCATCTGCGAAGATCTGCAATGTTACATGCTGCTTCTATTTGCAGTCATGTGGTAAGTTGGCAACATAGCCATTTTACGTATTGTTCTACAGCATGAATTCCTCCTGACATTTCTCACACTAGACAGTTAACCAGTTTTAGTTCATTGTCATTATGCTCCATATAAAAGTTACTCAAGATTTGTTAGTGGAATTTTCCATTTTAAATTAATTATTTTTGCTATTTTATGTCTTACACCTAGAAGAAGCTTTTCGGTTAAGAATTAGTTCTTACAATATTTTCTCACCTTGAAGATGGCATGCAAGTTGTTAACTTTTCATTACATTTATAAACACTTGAAGCTTCTAGATTTTGAATGAAAAAATTCATTTCTGGCTCATCTTAATTGGTGAAGGGAGCTTTGATTGATGGAGCAGCAGAACCTGCCCCAGAGCAATGGGGGAAAACAACAGAAGAGGAGCAATCGGAAAGTGGAATTGGCAGTTGGCCGGGGGTTACTGTAGAGATAAAACCTCCTAATGCTACTCTCAGACTCTATGGAGGAGCTGCTTTTGAAAGAGTGATGCATGAATTCCGTTGTGCTGCATATTCCATTGAATGTCCCCCAGTGTCCAGAGAGAAGGTATGTACGTCGGAAATTTAGCTTTTCAAGGAATTCAAAGCCAAGACAACTTTAATGTCGTAAAAAATGAAGAAGCAAAGGATTTAATTATTTTTGAAACAGGTGGCCAATATACTTTTAGCCTATGCTGGCAGAGGTGGAGGCAGAGGCATTACAGAAGCTGCTGCGGAGATTGCCCGTGCTGCTGCCCGAGCATGGCTTGCTCCTTTGCTCGACACAGCTTGTGATCGGCTTGCATTTGTTTTAGGGAACCTCTTTGATCTTGCTCTCGAAGGAAATCGCATTCGTGAATCAGAATGTAAGAAGCTACATGAGATTTCTTTCTTTTCTTTCTCATTCATTATAGTTAATATTAATAAGAGGATAAAAGCACTTTCTTGTGTTAAAAAGAGCATATGGTTTGACAGCCAATTATAAGCAATCAGCATTGTTTTCTTAATTAATAGCTTTGCTGACTTTTGCACTAAACTGCTTGCTGAAAGTGCAGTATCGTTTATCATCTTTTAGTTACATTCCATAACAGCAATTAATATTCATTGGATGGAAACCTTGTCCTGTTTTAGAACGTGGCAACTGGCATTCAGTGCATTATCCATTCTTTAACAGAAAAACATTCTGGACCACCGATTTCTCAAAAGTTATTTGCTATGTGTTGCTTCTCAATTATGTAGGTGGGAACAGAAGCGGAAATATGGATGGGTATGTTGGTTTCCATGCTGCCTTCAGGCATGCTTATAATCGTTTCATAAGGGACCTTGCCAAACAATGCAAACAACTAGTTCGACACCACCTTGACTCAGTTACAAGCCCATACTCGCAGGTTTGTTATGGGAATGATTTCCATGGAGGTATTGGCTTAAGCACAGCATCCAACATCAAATTCATCCAAGGTTGTGCTGGCTCTTTCTGTTTTGAGCTATCGGATAATGGGGCATCATCCCATGATGAAACAATGACAGACCAGGAGAATATACCTCCAGAAAAGAATGTTCATCAAACCACTCCAGGAAAAGCTACAGGAGCTAGGGACGCACTCAAAGAATGCCAAATGACAGTTCCTGAAACCCCGTCTCCTGACCAGCCATGTGATATTGGGTATGGTGGGGCAAAGAATGAGCGTGGAAATTGCATTGAAGCTGGGCCAAGAAAGAGAATTGCAAGAATGGCAGGAAATAATAGAAATACTGAACATTCAAGGGTTCAAAACGGTGGTGGTCTTTTATTTGGAAATGGAGATGGTGGTTTGAGATCAGGCTCAGCCTACACAGAAATATGTTTTTCTGCTGCACAGCACTTTGCGCGGATACGTGAAGTCCTAGTTGAGAGGAGTGTGACCTCAACTTTGAACTCTGGATTCTTGACCCCTTGGTAAGTTTCTCATCTTTCCAACACAATTGTATTCCAGAGAAAGATGCGGAACAGTGCCTGTCCTTAATATATGCTTTCACCAGCATGCATACATGAGGGTTCTGCCTTTTTTTTTTAGTCATCGTAAGTTTCTCTTTTAGTTTCTGCTGCCCAATAAATGTTCATTTCCAAATTGCATTCATCTCATAGGTAAATCTATGATTCTCTATGTGCTCCATCTCATTAGGCATTCAGTTCATTTTAGCTGCCTGAGTTATTAAACTTCGATCTTCTGCCTTTTGTAGCCGTGATAAGCTTGTTGTGGCACTCGGGCTTGATCTATTTGCCGTAAATGATGAGAAATTCATGGACATGTTTGTCGCTCCTGGTGCCATTGATGTGCTACGGAACGAAAGAAACTCTCTCCAGAAGCGCCATAAGATGCTCCATTCCTGCCTGAACGAGTTCAAGACCATTGCTCGGGCGCTTTGATGAAAGAAACACCACTGCCTTGTGATGCTGCCATGTTTGTCGCTCTTGGCGCCTGTCACATGCCTAAATAAGAATAAAAGAGTCAAAGGTTTAGTCAACAAAGGAGGAGCGGGAAGGAAGATTGACAGCTGTTTTGTAGCTGTCAACAGCTTGTTAGCAGCAGTTAGATTAGCTATTGTTGTTGTTTTAATAATCATTTCAATTCCATAGTCAAGAATTACTAGTATAAATACTAGCAGCTAGGAACAGAAAAACCACTTCTGCATTTTATAATCAATTTGAATTGTAATTGCTTAAGTCAATACAAAGATAGATTCAATGAATCTCCTTCAGCTGCAATGCAGCCACACACCAATTCCTAACTACCTTCATTCCATCCTTTCCGCTGCGCTCATCTCCCCTCTCACAATCCATCAACCTTCATTAAAGCAATCTTCACAGCAGATCAGCTTCTCTGATCTATTCTTCATCCTTTTTTCTATTTTCCTTCTTGTTTGTGTGTTGCGTTGCTTGATCCCCTGCAAGCACGTGACAAGCCATTGATGTGCTACGGGACGAAAGAAACTTTCTCCAGAAGCGCCGGAAGATGCTCCGTGAGTTCAAAACAGTTGCTTGAGCGGTTTGATGGTTAGCAATTCTACATGCCGCCAAAGGTTTCACAACTAGTGAAAAAAATTAAAATTCTCCTTTTCAGTTTCATCTCTGGGCCCCTAACTTCACAGTCCTAACTTGGGCTTGGCCCTTTAATTGTAACCATTGATTGTTGTTGACTTATTGTAGCTTCAAAAACAGAGAATGTCTCCACTTCATGGTGTTCGTTTATTCTCTCTAAAAATTAGGGGTATCAAATGGGTCGACCCGATCCGACCCATTTACAATGACTCGTTTAAAAACGGATCAAAATGGACCCAATCAGTTTTGACTTGTCAGTTGATGGGTCGACCCGTTTGATCAAAACGATACCGTTTTGATCTGATTAATCAAAACGATACCGTTCGTATTGATTTTGTGTAGAAAAAATTAGGGGGTCTAAACGAGTCAGCACGACCCATCTGATTGGTTAGTCCATACCGACCCGTTTAAATTCGAGTCGGGCTAGATTGACCCGATTTTTGACCCAGTTTCTAACCTTTTATTTTATTTTTTGGTTTTTTTAAGTATTGATCCATTTATAATACCAAATTTTTTACGAATTTTTATAAAAAAAATACCTTATAGAAACAACTGTTATTGATGTGATTCTTCGGCTAATAAATTTCATACTATATATTTTATGCATTTAAATCTCTAAATAAATATTACATTGAAATAAATGGATTTAAAAATAATTTTGTTTACATAAATAAGTTTCATGACATAAATTTTACTAAGCATTTATCTAACAGAACTCAAATTTTCAGTATCATTAATGTCGAGAGAAATAATATCCTCAGTGAGCTCCTCCAAAGCTGACTTTCCAACCTCTACAATAAAAACAAATGAAAAAATATTAAACAAATTACATATGTACTTAATTTAAAATTTAAGAATTAAAATGATATTACCTTGTGTCCCATACAACCAATCTCTTATACAAATCAAAGCCTCTACTATTTTCGACTTGAGTGCGCTCCTATATTGATCAAGCACTCTACCACCGACATTAAAAGCACTTTCGGAAGCAACAGTAGAAATTGGTATTATTTGAACATCGCGAGCCATTGCGGCAATTTCAGGAAATCGATATTCATTAGCTTTCCAATATGCCATGATGTCTTAATCTTGTCGTCTATCTAACCTTGCCTCCTCCAAATATTGTTCAAGTTGTGTCTTTTGGAGAAAAGTTTCTTACATATCAAAAGAATCAAATTCCTATAAAGAAACAAACAATAATATTTTCTGTAAATGAGCTTATGACTAAATGTATGCAAGGCCTAATACATACGTCAAAATATGAACAATTGATACGAACATAGAAGATGGAAGAATAACTGAAAAATACATAATGAATAAGAGAATCAAGATACACATACCTCAAACACTTATCTGTCGTATTGCTTCCTTGAGATGATGGATGATGACTAACTTTATTTGAGGAAAATGATGCATAATAATTATTATAAAAGGAAACCAATTTCTCTTTCAAAATTAGTGATTCTGGAGCTCCACGATCACCATAAATTTTTTTGTGGCACCATTGAACAAAAGAGAACTTATATCGAAGATCTAAAACAACTGCTATAGTCATTATCTCTGAAAACTCAGCCCAATATCTAACAACCTATTCGTGGTTTGACACATTTGATCTTTTCATTTCCATTTAATGTCACTTAATGTACAAATTTAATTTAAGTGGTAATATACAATACCTTCCTTTATTTTACTATTCAGTGTCTCTCACCACTACTCCTCCTCCCTCCCTCTCCTTTAGTGTTTTTTGTAAATTTTTAAAACCCAAGCCCTTACCATTCTCCAATCCCATCTTGCCCTCAATTCTCTACAAAACCACTTATTCAAACACCCTATATGTATGCATCAAAACAATATCCCTTCTACTGAAGAAAAAAAACCAAGCTCTCCATTAGCGTTATATAAGGGAAATACAGAACTGAATCCGATTTTTACAACTTCTATTATATTAGGGAAAATATCAAAACTTTACCAAAAGAGAAAATTGTCAACGTGAATAACCGAAATTAATACAAACAAACAATACCTAATCTATCGTTCCATCGATAATCTTGTAGGTTCTAGAATACCCTGAGCATTGAAGATGAGCAGGATCAGAAAACCGCAAGGCAAAGAAAGGCAGAAAATGAGCCAATAACTTTGTCGTTCCTTGCCCTGCTGCTTATGCACCTATGTACCTCTTCAATATGACTAGGAACTTAATTAATCATACTTTTTCTTAAGCACATCAGATTACTCTCACATAGCTCGCATTCTTAATTTGTCATTAAATCAACTTTCAAACATTTTAACAAAACAGGAATATAGTGAACGAAAGTAAAAGGAATAAAAAAATCATGAAACAAATCAAAAACAAACATGGGTCAATTAGAAACCTCATGAAATCAACAAATCAAATCAAAACTTTAACAACCCATGAGGTAAATACAATACATGAAAATTTATAATAAAGCATATGGGTTAAAATTAGGGATTGGAATACCTGAGAAGGGGAAGCTTGAAGAGTGAGCTCGTTGCCGACGTGTGAGAGACACGTGATGGAGCAGGAGGAGGAGACCCAAAAAGCTGGGAGAGATGGAGTTTTGAGGTGGCAACGAGGAAAGCAGCAGGAGGAGGAGACCCAAAAAGCTGGGAGAGATGGAGTTTTAAGGTGGCAGCGAGGAAAGTAGCAGTAGGAGGAGGAGGAGGAGGCAAGGAAAGTAGAGAGGAGAGGAAGACGACGGGTAAAAGCAGAGGTAGAATAGAACAAACGCGATGTAGGAAAGCAGGAGCAGCAACAGTAGGAGGAGGAGGAGGAGGAAAGCAACGCAGTGAGAAAAGTAGAGAAGAGAGACGGGTCTTTTTTTTTTAAAAATTTAAAGGGGTCAGACTCATACCTAACCAGTTATTTAACGGGTTAAAAAGTGATGACCTAACAGGTCAAACCGCAGGTCGAACCTATTTTGACAAGTCTACTAAAAATGGCTCACTAAGATTAGGAAGTCTATTAATTTATTTTTTAACGTATTAAGTAATATTAAGTCTTCCCACTAAAAGTATTTTATAAATAATTTAATAATTAATTAAAAATGATTTTGGTGCACAAATAAAAATTAAATAATTTAAAAATAGCCTTCCCGCGATTTTTTTTTGTTGGTTTTGGTGCATAAAAAATGGAAAGTATCCTTACCAATAAAGAAAAGAAGAAGCTAACCACATGGGTAAGAAGAGAAAATGCCATGTTTTATATATAATTCTTGTGGTCAATGTTCAACTTTATTTATTTAAACAAATCGCAAAATAATCCTTTATTTCATAATTTATTAGATTATTTACCCTTTTGCCAGCAGAATTTCCTCTAGGAAACCAAACATTTTATAATAAAAATCTTGATTTGTAACATATTTTGTAAAGCAAACACTTCTTATTTATTAATTTTTGTAATTAGTGTGATTGACTAAAATGGTTTACAACAAGTCAGATTATGAACTTAAAAGACGGACTAAAAGGTAATGTGATAAGCACAGCTCACATTACATGTTACTGTAATATTCAAATTAATTCTTATTACCTCTATCTCAACAACAACAAAAAAAACTTTTATAAAGAATTATAGTCACTTATTTTGATAAATAGAGATAGTATTAAATGGTAAATGAGAATCAATGAACTAATTAGAACGACCTTCAAAAAGACAATTTTTATGGAGCTACAAGTCAGCTCCTACTTTTATCAATGATTTGTGTTTATATTGATCATATTTATAACTTATATTATATTTTTTTTAGTTGAATTAACCAATTTTTCATAACATTTCGAAATAATGCTATGCATGATCATGATTTAATCACATCATAAATAACCGGTCTCGGATGCTCAATATTTCTTATCGGACGATTATAAAGAGGTACAGTTAAATAAATAAACCAAGAGAGAGAGCTGTTTTTACCAAAAATTAAAAATAAAAATAAAAATAAACATAAAGAAGAAGAGAGAGACAGCTATGCAATGTCAGCATTCACCACACTCTGCGAAACAATTCATGAACCTGGAGTAACATAACATGGGGGATGCAAAGCGGTCCCCTTCACCTTCACCTCCATCTCCATCTCCATCTCCATCTCCACTGTCCCTACGGATAGGGACATGCATACTCTAAGTCTTTCATTTCCATAATTTTACTACATCAATCCCAATATTAACGAATCACTTTTCAAACTGTGATGCATATATATAATTTGGACAAACTCTCCAATTTCATGTTCTAAGTACTAGGAATAACTCCATGTTCCAACACAAATATATGTTTCTTAACTACATTGAAATCGAGTTTAGTGTGAACTGTTTGATTGCCGTGGACTCAAATCCATTGTTAAAAGAAATTGATCAGTCGATCCGGTCGATAAACTAACGACTAAGATGTTAGACTAATTCGGTGAGTAAGGGAAGTAAACAATTAGAAGAACGTGTATAAGACGTAGGAGAGGAGAATCTTGCGTTATCAATCAAACAATATGTCACGATTTATAATCTCAAGACGTAGTTCACCAGCGGAGACAATAATCAAAGTCTCTTGTGGTATATGTGATCTAACATGACCATTGTTGTTGGTAGCGGAGAAAAGAAAAACTACCCTATTAGTATGACCAATACTGTTAACGCGAATGATCATCGGTGGTGTCATGGCGATAGTGACAATGGATATATTCTTTAGATAATAACATCATTTTAGTTTCTATTTTTGTGATAGTTGAATTATTTATGCACATCTATTGTGTCATGATAGGTTATTCGTGATTTTTATACATTTTAATGACTTTTAAGACTTGGTCATGCATTCTCTACGTACATTTGTGAGTTGTGATTGTATTTAGTTTGTGTTATCAAAGGTCTTATAGTTAATTTTTGTATTTGGGCAACTTTTAAAATTAGTTATTAAATTTAAAACTATATTAATGAATTTACCATTTTTACGGAGTTGTTTTTGACGGAAAAAGAAGCTTTCATTATTATGAACCATTCAGAATAAAAGTTGCAATCACCTCCTAATCTAGGAGACCATATTTCTTACTGAACAAGCCCTATATAATTTTAATTAAAATATTAAAAGACGACCATATTTCATTACAGTTCGACTAACCATCGCGTCCGTTATCTCCCACCTCAAAACGTTGGGGAACATGAATCGCACCCGCAAAGATACAACCCTCAATATCACGAGCAATGAAACCTAGGTCAGATGATGCCGGACCTACTGCCGCATCAGTATAAGATTACCATGAGAAGGAGGGCTACAAGCTACAACCCTCATTGATTTGTGTGCAGATTAAAAAGAGGCAAGCAATCAAGAACGGATGGAGTACTAAGTCATGATTTTTAAATACATTGGTTCCATAATAGGATAGCAAAACCGGATTTTGAATAATATCACCCCATATTTATAATAAAATTAATTCAGCAAAATGCTTAATGGGCTTTGTTCAAGTTTCAAAAGCAAGAAAGCTTTCACTTGGGAAGGATATTAAAATAAATAATAAGTTTTAGATCTCACTAAGTACATTGCTTCTTCGACAATACTCAAAAACATTTAATCCCGCGTATAAAAGGGTGGATAAGTAAACACTTGGTAATGTTGATGATTGGATCTCGTATCGTATAAAAACACCAATACATTAGACTGATTCGCCAAATTGAGAAAGGACGACGTAACTTGTGTCTTTTAATTCATCAACCTCAACCTATCTAAATTCTAAATTCGTTGAAAAAAGTTACATGTAAAGTTGGTTCCTCGGCCACTTTTTAACGGCATTGCTTGGGGATGAATCAAAAATTGTGGGAAATGGAAGGTAATTACGGTGGCTTTTTGCATAATAAAAGGAGGTTTGTTAGAAACGGGAAGTCCACAAACCAGACATAATGATTTCGGCTGTGAAACTAAGAATGTGATCCCTTTTTTTGATGATCAGCAGCAGCAGCAGTGCCGTTTAATGGAACTTTGGTCCCCCCACCACTCTAACCAAACAAGAATTTGATTCCCTTCTCTTCTTTTTTTTTTTTTTTTACCCGAGTTTTTTTCTCAAATAAAACTAATCCCGTTCGAATTATGTCGAGTTTCCAAAGAGAAAATTTTATTTATTTTCAACTATATTAATATATGGTTTATTTTTTTTCTTTTTAGTGTTAAGAGTATTATTCTAGAAGCTTTATTATATACATTTGACTCTTTTTTTTCCATTTCTTTGAATAATTTTATATTTAGGTATTTTTTTTTCACCTTCCAAATATAATATTAATCTAGTTCACGCACGGATTGTTAAATTATTGAAAAAAAGACAAATTAACTAACGCAGTTTATTTCTAGACTCATACTCAAAATTTAAGTAATTAGTGGATAAATTTCTCAGTATATATTAATTAATATCCTTGTTTAACATAATTAATAATCCCACATCCATAAGATATGTACATGCATGGATGTACGGCATCCATTTTATATAAATTAAATAGTAATATATACACCGACCAAAATATTTCAGACTTTTGCGAAGACGAAGACGACTAATTAATTATCTAATAAGACAACATATCATGTAGGAGCACCTCCAACCAATTGTGTAGTTGGGTAGTATTAAGTTTGAGCTCGATCACCTCCAACCAATGATTAACCCATATTTCAGAGCTCACTGGATAATCACTATTGTTGTAATAAGAGGTAAAGTGTTTATAGTTAGTTCCTATGTGCATAAAATATTGTGCCTAGACGGTGGGCTTGATGATATCTTATTCGAAAGACCGATCGGTGAGCTTTTATTTCTCCAAAAAATAATAGCAGAGCTGATGGTTTAATAAGTTTGTGGATTAGTGGGACGAGTATGGGGATGATGATCAAGCTCCAATGCATGGGTTTGGTGGTCATAAATACTAGGATGATGTTGATGGTACACAATAAATCTCGGGACTGAATTAGAGTTGATGAGCCAAAGGATGGGCCAGTAGATTGAGGCGTGAAGTGGGCTAGATGATGGACTTTACTCACTTTGAGGTCGAACATGAAATACATATCCTCCGAAGTACCAATTTTTTGTCATACCTGTGCTGGAAAATAAAAACTTTTTTATAAGCTGAAAATAAAAGTTAATAAAGGTGTTTAAACTCTGTATTTTTCATTCCTTTTTTCACAATTGGTAACTCAACTCACTTCTTTATTCAATTTAGGTGACTGATCTTACTAACCCATGAAATGATAGTGGTTGTACAATGAAACCCTAGCTAGAAATAGAATGAATCCATAAAAGATTTGTTTCTGTGTAGTGTGTAATTTTTTTTTTTGAGTTTTATATTTAAAAGTTGATTTAAAACCTTTACGTATATTTTAAGAGATTTCCCAACATTTTATCACTATTTGTTACATTAACCCTTTCACTCCCTACTTATATAAAACAGTGGATCCCATCACTAATGACTCTCTTTAGGTTAGAAACCAGTGTTTTCAAAACTGGATCGGACAACAAACTGAAAATAAATGAGTTATTAGTTAGATCAGGTTCAACTAGATTGACCCATTGGATCGTTTTAAACCGTTCACACATCGAACCGTTTAGTCTTAAATAATTGAACCGGATTGAACCAGTAAATTTTCATACTAACGGATGTGATATTTTTCGGTTTTCCAAGAAGGGAATAATAGTCAATTTAGATTGAATCAGACAACAAACTTTTTTTTCTTTTTTCTTGAAAATGACGTCGTTTTGATAATATTTTTTTTCTCCCTCAAAATGACGTCGTTTTGATGACATTGTTCTTTTTTCTTCCTTAAAATGACGCCGTTTTGATGGTGGTATTGACCTAGCCGGTTAGATAATATACCTGACCGGTTCACCAGTTCTATAAAAATCGACTGGGTCGACCGATTTTGACCGGTCAGGATAAATATCCGGTCAGATATGTTGAACCGAATTGAAAACCTCTTTGGGTTGCAAGGTCGGTGATTGCGTGTCGAAGGCATCAAATTTAGTTGTATAAAAAATACAAATTCAGGGGTAGGAATACAACTTATCACTTGTCCATAAGGAACTTGTAGATCGTGGTAAGAGGATCGTCCACAGAGATCTTTCAAGAAATTGTAGTCTTGGCTCGACTTCCTCATCACTGGAGTTGGGTGGTTTTGTTCTGCAGTTAAGATAAACAAAGCAATGAAAAGGAACAAGAGAACAATAATTGAAAAAGATAATCTTAGGCAAGAATGAATCTTAGCTAAGATTGGTGGTTAAGATTGGTTGTGAACTGATATGGGGAAAACTCCTAGTAAGGGCGAATTCGTGAGCACAATCCTTGTTTATTCGATCATTGACCTTAAGATTTTCTCCTTCTCCCTCATAACCCTGCTATAGATTGGGAGGTATTCCTTTCCAATCCTTCTTTCCTCCTCTTGAAATCACTTGACGAGTGCTCCCTTTCCTAGTGATCCTAACCAATGGACACCTTGTTGGCTAAAGGATTTATCCAATTTGGTTACTGGCTTGAGTCGCATGCGCTTTCTCAAAAGTGCAGGGAAAGACAGGATCTAGGCCAAGCTACTCCCCGGTCGGAGCCCTAAATTGCCAGTTTGGTCAGGCCTATATCGATCCAAGTCCACTAGCTTAGGCGAAGCTAGCTGCCTACTTAAGACACTCCGGTTTCGTCTCGTCCCCTTCGTGGTCGGCTACAAATCCCTCATCTAACCCAAGGTTGATCAAATCTTAGCTTAGATGGTAACCGGCTTGTTTAACTAGAACTTGAACCAATTACAAACGAGAGGATATTAAGATCAGATCGGTTTCACGAATCACAAGTGCGCTCACTCAACCCTTGCCAAGAATTGAGGGTTTAGCTACTAGACATATTAATTAAGGAAGCGAATAAATATTTGATGAACATAAACTAAATTAAATCTGCGATATTCAAAGCGAATTATCACAGTGCAAAATATTTACAGCCCAGAAGTTGTAAGAAGGAAGATCCCCTGATCGACAACCTTCTCTAACCTTTAACAAGGTTAAAGTCCCTGCCTCCCACAATTCTTTCCCAATTCCTCACTTCAAAAAGATACGAGATAAAGATAAATCTCTATTGTTAAAATTCAAAAAATAAGATAAAATAAAAATTAAAACAAATAGATTGTTTTGTTCAAAAGCGGAATCAGATCGAATCCGAGAGTCTTCCTAGGAGACGCTTCTTCCTTGACTCCTAAGTGAGCACGCTTTCTTTGTCCAGCAGTTCCAGCTGTCAACCAACGACTACCAACAACAGTGTTCCCAGACTCCTAGCTCTGCACGTCTTTAGATCGACGGTCTTAGCCAAGACTGCGCCCAAGATTGCTAGTTTATGCCAAAAGCTGACATTTCCTCTATTTCCTTCAACGCCCAAGATTTCCTACAAAAGAAGACAGATTGATGTGAAAGGCATAGTTTTCACCATAAACAAGGTAGTTTAAGATGGTAAAAACGCATGAATTTAGACGTCAATCAGTCGGTTTGGTTTTTAAAACATTGTTAGGAACTATTTGTTCTAATTTCTAAAACTCATACTCTTTTAGTTATTTTTTTCTTTAATTCCATCGCTTATCTTATTATGTACTCCATTTGGACACTTTTAATTGTCTTTTTGAAACAGTAACTTTCAGTAAAGCAAACACTAAAAAGTCAAGTAAAGTGTACAGTCACTTTCAGTAGAAAAATGACAATTATTTGTGGACGGAGGGAGTAACTAATTAAAGAAATAATTCGTAGATAATTTATTGTTTAATATTTGAGACTCAAAACCGAACTCATGGCCCTCCTATGCCATAATATAGATCCGTGTGGAAGGTTAGGTTTGGAAAAATAGAAAAGGAAAAGCCCAATTAGTTCCTCCAGGCTAAGTCTGGTTCAGCCCGACCCATGGTCAGATCTAATTTCAATATTTTGCCACTATTTATTGCATTGACTCTTTTACCTCACCCATAGAAACTGATGACTTATGTCATTACACTTCGTTTACTCGAATTTCACCATTAATGATCACTTAATTATAATGATGACTCTACTATTGGTGGGGTAACTGGGGTTAATTAGAGGTGTCAAACGGGTCTAACCTGTCAAGTCAGACCTGTACCCGACCCATGCCCAGTAAAATAGGTTGGATTCGAGTCAACCCGTTTTGACCCTTTTTTCTTTCTTTCTTTTTTGAACCCACTCTCAGAAGACTGGGTCATACCCAGTTGCATTGGCGGTTTTTTTTTTTTAAAGGGTAAGGATAAGGATGAGATATCTGAGTTAGGTACTCTATTGGTACTTTTGATCCGTTTATGAAGTAGCTCATGAGTTCTGTCTAAATAATAATTAATAATATGACTTATTGTTATCAGAACTGAATCGAACTATACCGAATTGCTATAGATGTATAAGGTTTGGTCCCTATAATATTCAAAATAATTTATTTATTTTTAAAACTCATAATTTTTTTATAGAAAATGTAGAAAAAAAATATAGCATTTTTATTATTTTACAATATTTTTTTCTTCATTTTTATAATTTTATAAAAAAAGAATCCACATTTTTATTATTTTATTTAATAATTATTACTTTTTTATTCAAGATCAAAACGACGTCATTTTGATTAACCAAAACGACATCGTTTTGGTTAAACGGGTCCGGTACGGGTCCACTCGTTAAATGATGGGTTGAAATGGGTTGGTCAATTTTGACCTGTCACTATAAATGGGTCGGGTGGATCTGTTTTGATACCCTTAGACTTAGTGCACCCCACGGTCCCAAATGTTTGTTCATTTTATTTTAAACAATCACAAACATTTTTTTCTATTTTGATCGGTCCCAAAGGTTTTATCCGTTAGTTCAATATAGTTCCAACTATAAAAAAAATGTTAACAGAGGCAAATTCTGTTAGATTTTATTATTTTAATAATTTTTGCTGACAATCAGGTCTGACACGTCAAAAACTATTTTTAAAACATAGAAAATTAGAAAAAATCTAATAAAATAGAAAAAATATTTTTAAATATCTAATAAAATAGGGAAAATATTTTAAAAAGTCTAGCTACACAAATGGTAGAGCTAACACTGTGGGATATTATAGAAAGGAATATTCTCTTAGCTGTTCATACTTATAACTTCAAAAATAATCAAGCTACACAAATGATGGAGCCAATATATCATAAAAACTATACTTTTATTCCTTTAAATGTTTACATTTTTTCATTTTTATGAATTTTTTTACATGTTCATATTTGTTTTAATTTCGAAATGAATTATAAAGTTTTACATGTATTTTTTTTAATTTTTCCCTATTTTATTAGATTTTTTTAAATAATCCTATATTCTAAAAATATTTTAGAATTTTCTTAATTACCTATATTTTAAAAAAATATTTTTCCTATTTTATTAGATTTTTTAAAATAACTTTCCTATTTTTCCTATATTTTTTAAAATACTTTTCCTATTATATTAGATGTTTCTTAATTTTCTATATTTTTTTTAAAATACTTTCTGACGTGTGGACTCGATTGTCAGCAAAAAATATTAAAATAATAAAATCTAACGGAGTTTGTCTCCGTTAACGTTTTTTTTTTACAGTTAGGACTATATTGAACTAACGGATAAAACGTTTGAGACCAATAAAAATAGAAAAAAATATTTAGAACTGATTAAAATAAAATAATAAGCATTTGTGACTGTGGGGTGTATTCACCCACTATTGATGATAGTATATTCATCCCTATTATGTCTAAAAGTGAAGTATAAGGTAATAACCGAACCGATAGTAACCACTAATTACTCTAATACTCTTTGAACATAAACCATAAGAGATATTGTATGGTAAGGTTTTACGGTGGCTTTAGTGAGGAGGATGAGTAGGGATGACAATGGGTACCCATACTCGCATATCCGCCCATAACCATACCCGTTTGAGCGGGTAATACCCGCTTTGTCTGAGTATGGTTTAGGTATGGGTTGGTACACGCAAAATACTCGAATGGGTATAACCTATTTTTTGATTTTTTTTCACTTTCACGCTTCTCCTCCCTCTCTCTAGCGTCACCGTCCTCCTCCTCCTCCTCCTCCACATCTCCTCGCCGGTCTTCCTTACCGTCGGTTGTCCTCACCGCCTCGTTCCGTTTAACTCGCCGTTTCATCACCAGTCACCACGGGACCATCTAGTCCTACTCCTCGACGTATCCTCCCTCGCTGTTCTTCTCACCTCCATTCCAACACTAGGTAAGTGACTTACTACGTTAAATTTCTAGAAAATCAATTGCTAACTTCCATTTCTATTTTCCTTACTTCGATTCTTCTTTTTCTTTCTTCTTCCACTTTTGAGTATTAGATTCCAATCCTCTATGCCCTCTATCTCCATCACTGGTAAGTTGTCCTTACTCTTTCAATTCTAATAGGTATTCAAATTTTACTTTGGGTTTTACAAGTTACACTATTCGATCATTTTGCATATTCCTTGTTTGGCTATGCCTCTTCCTGCGAATGTATGGAGCTTGGTTTGTGCTCTAAATCCACTTTTCCTCAGTTAACAAACTTTACCGAGGCAACTAAACATATATTTCACACAGTCAACTGATGTGTTGTCGAGGCACATTCAAATATAATAATAAAAACTTGCTATCAAGTGCACAATAAATTGTGTATAGTGGCAGCAGGGTGAACACAGGGACTAAGGGTAGACGCTGACTTTCGTGTGTGACTAGGGCAAACAGACCGAAATAGTAACAAATGGGGGGGTTTTGAGAGTGTTGATTAATCTAATATAAACTAAGAAAGTAATAACAAACAGTAATAAAGCAAGTAAGAAATCAATAGAGAGAAGACTTTCCTAGCAAAGACAAATATCCAGTTATGATTTCAATTTGACAGATCATAGATTCGACAATATTTAATTCCTGACTTATAGATGTGCTATGGGGACCAGGTACGCTTAAGTCCCCTGCTTTCCTTCGTAAGAGAAGTTACCCCAAGGTACGCTTATGGGGTAACCTTGACAATCCGTCGTCCTCCAAGTTATGCTTATGGAGACAATACTCAGATGCCCATGAAGAAGAGGAAAGACACACCTAGGGCGAGACACTCAGTACGTTCGAGGTACTACCCTAATTAGTTATTTATTCCAGCTGAATGAGACCAGGAACCCGATTACTTCCAGGCTGGCTGTCTACTTTACCCTACAACTTCACGTTAGTTATAACCATAGAGATGACGGTAAACAACAAGGGCGAGATGCAGAGTGATCAGATCATAAATCAAGCACAAGCAATATTGACGTTTAAATAATAAATAAATAAATAAATACAAGCACAGAAATATATTAAGCACAATCAGATCTCACAGTCGAATGAATCAAAAACCTTCAATTGTCTTTACTAGGAAATCGAGATTAGTTCCACAAAGAAAGCATAAATAAAATAGTAAATATAAAAATAAAAGAAGATGAAGAAGAAGAAGAGAGGGGGAAGAGAAGAGAAGAGGCGGAAGAGAGAGCCCCTCTCAAACCCTAAATGACTAAAAGTATTTATAGAAAATAGAAAATAGAAATCCTAAGTCTAATAGGAGTAATTTCCTAAAATATAAAAATAAAGTCCTAAGTCTAATAGAACTAGGTTTTCCTTAATTATGCCTTTGCTGAGCTGGGAACACGGAAGGGAAGTAGGAGAATCAGGCGAATTTATTAAATTTCCTTTTCCGCACTTTCCATTTTCTGTTGCTGGCCTGCGAGCGATGAGCAGCTAGGCCTAGACGCACGAAACACTCCAAAATCCAGTAACTAATGCATCTTTCTGGAATTTCCTCTCCTAAAGTCTGAATTTGCAATAAGTAAAGAAATAGAGACTAATCAGTAGCATCAAGATCTAAAAAGGGCTAGGAAAGGAAGAGAAAATGTGCACAAAATACATCATATCATCAACCCTGATTGGGGTTTCAAATCTTTTATGCAGCTTGAAAAACTTCACGATCCTGCTGAAGGATATCTTATTGATGACACACTTGTTGTTGAAGCTTGTTTGTCTATCCCTGCACCGCCATTGCCTCAATTATTATTCGACCCAGACAATGATAGACCCTCGTATTTTCTCATTGTAAAGGTCTTTCTTTATATGCCATTTGTCTTATTTTTTCTTTCTAATTTTTTTTAAAAGATTGTTGTTGGATTCTGGACAACGGGACCAGTGCATTTAGTACCGTAATATATACATTCATAACATATGGACGCATATGTTGAGTATATTTAATCATATAATATAATGTTAATATAAGGTTTATTGAACTAATTTAATGATCTAATAAAGTTAAGGGGTTCAATTGTCCAATTAATACAGTGTGGGGGCACAATCTGTAATTGTGCAGAATCCCGGGTTAATTACTAATTGTTGATGGGTCAATTAGTAATTAATATAAATTAAATAATTGGGATATGGTCCCTAGTGGAAGTTGCCTATTTATGTTACAGTTCTTCTATTACAACGTTAGATAAGAAACAAACGCACGTTGGTACAGAGAACGGGTGTTCCCCATCTGGCCTTGAAGCAACAATTCACCAGAAGACCTTCGTTCCCGGATTTTGTCAAGAACATGGCATCATTATCAAGTACGCTTCCGCATTCCGTTTAATTCATGCAACAACAATCTGAATTGATTGCGGTCCTGGATTGTTGTTCATACGGTTTAGAACAACAATAATCTCCTCCAGTTATAACAATTGGTAGCTGAGCATTGGTAGAATTAATTCTCTTAGGTTTAATTCTTCCTGATATGCGCATTGCTTATTGCAATTAATTTCCGGTCCTTATTCACCACTAATCAAAACAATTAATTCGTGTAATGGTTTTGTCATAAGGATTGGTACTGGTTTGTAACCACATGAATGTTGCGCCACTAATTCATGACAATTGTTTCAATAAGCAATGATTGGATTTGACCAATTAATTCATGTGCAAATTCTGCGCCATTGGAAGAATTAATTGTTGCCCAATTCATGAATTCATAAGCATCTGTTTTAACTTTGTAATGCATTGTTTGCGTTTTTTTTTTAATCTTGTATTTTCATTACAAAATTAATTGCATACTTTAATCATTTTTCCAATTATCAGTACTGGTTCGGTTTTCCAGACTTAAAGTTGATTCAATTACTTTGAACATGAACATCATAAAGTTTAAGATGTTTACTAGAGTTCAAAGAATAATTGATTTATAACTGAAAGTGGAATAACACTAAGGAAGCTTTTAAGCTTAGCTTGTTTGTCTAACTCGATTAATAGAAGTAGTAAAGTCACCAAAGTGACCTCTGCTACGAAAATTACCGAGTTAGACATTTCAAGTGTGGTGTTCATAATTTCATGCGAATAGTTGTCGGGCCAAAGGAAGATGACTGTTTGGCAGAAATTATAAACACGATAGTGATGAATTCAAGTTTTATAGCTATTTAAGAGATTTATTCCAAGTGTTTGATAGGCCCAAAGGAAGATTAAACATTTAGCAAAATCAAGCTATAAAATTCACACTATGACAGGTTAATTAATTGTGAGTTGTGCTTTTAGTCCAAAGACTAAACACAATGTCATATAATTAATTTTTTTGATTTAGACAATGTGTTATTCATTAAGTTTATTACTTTCATATTTTCACTAAAGTGAGCTGATTAAATGTTGTGTTCTTTCAGATATGAACTCAACAAGCTCGGTATCTGCCAATTTGAACAGTGTACCACTGTTGTCTTCCAGTAACTTCAAGTTATGGAAGAGAAAGGTAGAGACAGTACTGTGCTGTAGGAATAAGGATCTGGCGTTCTATAAGGATTCCCTAAGGAACCAGACCTCGAAAGTTCTAATAAGGACCTCTAGGCTTTCGAGGACTGGCAGCAATCGAACAGAACTTATCATTTGGTCATACTCAGTGTTGTCCCTATGCCCATGCAGAGTTCACTAGATAAGGAAGACAGTGCTAGTAAGATCTTAGAGATCTTAGGCAGCCACTACACCCATACGGCGAAGGCTGAGATTAGCGGTACCATTCACAAATTCTCGACCATAAAGTACAAGGGTGATAGCGACATACGGGAGTATGTCCGAGAAATTGTCAATCTGGCTGAAAAGTTGAAAGCACTTAAAGTTGATTTACCTGATGATTATCTGGTGCATCATGTGCTTACTTCACTACCATCTCAGTACAGTCAATTTGAGGTGAGTTACAATTGTCAAGAGAAGAAATGGACAATTACTCAGCTTACGGTTCAGCTGGTTTAGGAATAAGACAGATTGAGACATGCTAAGTTGGGCAGTGCTCACTTGGCTACTACCTCTTTATCTGGTTTCAAGAAGAGAAAAGGCAAAGAGACTGCAGGGTCTGGTTCTCAGAAGAAGCATAAGGGCTGAGATACTGAGCATAAGGGACCAAAATGTTTCTTCTGCAAGAAAGTAGGCCACTTGAAGAAGGACTGTGCTAAGTATAAGGCTTGGCGTGAAAAGAAAGGTTGTTAGTACAGAATCTCATCTCATTTCTGTGCCTAAGAACACTTGGTTGTTAGATACAGGAACCACTAAACACATAAGTGTTTCTTTGCAGGTTTGCAGAGTGTACCGGAGGCATATGGAAAATGAGAGACTTCTCTATATGGGTGCAGGTGACCCGGTATCGGTTGAGGGAATCGCTACTATTGAACTAATTCTATGTACTGGTTATATATTAGAGTTAAGAGAGACCTTTTGATAACTATTGATTCGACCCCAAGGGCATTTTCGTCCTTGCGTAAGGTATCAAGACCGGAACACTGTAACTGACAGCCGGGATAAGTCATTGTTGCTATCGCTATCACTCCCCTTACCGCACGGAATCCTGGGATGGTTGACATCAGCGTGGGGGGGGGGGGGGGGGGGGGGTCTCATCCGTTATCACGATCGGCGTTATCCCATCACAGGGATCATCAAGCGTTATCAGAAAGCACGGGCGTTATCGTCCCAAGATAACGCCTACCCCCTATAGGTAACGCCTAACGTTCACCTATAAATACCCCAACATGCAAGATTTGAGGTAAGCTAAGATTACTGGTCAAAACTCTACCATTTTCACTACTCGTACTGACTTGAGCATCGGAGAGTCTACGCCGGAGACCCCCTCCGACGCTTTGCAGGTACACCGGACGGAGAGGAACAACGATCCCAGGAAGCCATTTTACCCTTCTACCCTCCAACAGGAGCTAGAATCTTATCACCTTTTATGTACCATCTTTTCGACGGAATCTGATTTCTATTTCTTTATTGGACAAAGAAGGTTATGTTTTCAGATTTGGGAATAATAAAAGTCTCATTTATTTTAACTCTGCTTTGGTTGGAAGCGGTACATTGATTGATTCCAATAACTTGTATTTATTGCATTCGGTTGACAGCAATAATGAATGTTATAGCGAGTCTAGAGGGATTATGCGTAAATTACCAACTAAGGATTCATTCAGGCTATGGCACAGAGTTTAGGTCAGATGGAATCCTTGAAGCACTCGATCACACAGACCAGTAGGTTTGTATTGAGTGCATAAAGGGGAAAACCACTAATAAGAGGAGGTTTGAGGCTGAGAGATGTACGGAAACTCTAAGACTGATACATACCGATATCTATGGTCCATTCCCTACGGCATCCTGGAATGGTCAACGGTATTTTATCACGTTTATAGATGACTTTTCTCGTTATTGTTATTTGTACATTTTAAAGGAAAAATTCGAGGCATTAGACGTTTTTAAGTCTTTTAAAGCCGAAGTTAAAAATCAACTCAGAAAGGCTATTAAGATTGTCAGATCGGATCGTGATGGTGAATACTACGGTCGATATGATGGATCAGGTGAACAACGTCCTGGGCCATTTGCTCAATTTCTCGATGAGTGTGGGATAGTTCCACAGTACACCATGTCGGGGTCTCCGACCATGAATGGTGTAGCTGAAAGGAGGAACCGTACCCTTAAGGATATGGTAAGGAGTATGATTGCCAATACCACCTTACCTACATCATTCTAGGAGATGCCTTGAAAATTTCAGTCTACATTCTCAATAGGATACCAACTAAAGCAACTAACAAAACTCCATATGAGTTATGGACTGACAAAAAGCCTGTCTTAAAGCACTTAATGGTTTAGGGTTGTCCAGCAGAGGCAAGGCCTTATAGGCCCGATGAAAGAAAATTAGACTTAAGGACTGTTAGCTGTTATTTTGTTGGATATCCGGAGAGGTCACGAGGGTATAAGTTTTACAACCCTACTACCTGAATTTCTTTTAAGGCGGGAAATGCCCGGTTCTTTGAGGATGTTGAGTTTGGGAGGGGAGATAGACGGTCGAATATCATTTTTTAGGAGGATTCAGGTATACCTCTTCATGCAGTTCCTGAGGGTCAGGATGAGCTCATCATTCATATTCCTGTCTCTGTCCCTCAGCAGGCAAGAAACGATACTATTAAGGCAAGATCCACAGGTTATACTTGAGAATCATTAGGAAGTCCATGAAGATCCACAACTGGATCAAACTCAACACCCTCAAGTAGTTGAGAACCAGGTAGACATGCCACTTAGGAGGTCCACTAGAATGAGAAGAAATGCGATTCTGGATGATTATATCTTATTTATACAAGAACATGAGGAGACTATTGACTCTTTGGAGGATGACCCGCTCACCTTCACCGAGGCCATTAGTTGTTCTGATGCTCAAGAGTGGATACGGGCCATAGCGGATGAATTTCAATCCATAAAGGACAATGACGTTTGGGAGCTCGTACCATTGCCTAAGAATGTGAAACCGATAGGTTGTAAATGGATTTTCAAAACCAAACGGGATTCATAAGGCAATATTGAGAGGTACAAAGCACGTCTTGTTGCGAAAGGTTTCACCCAAAAGGAAGGAATGGACTATAAAGAGACCTTCTCTCCAGTTTCATCGAAGGACTCTTTTAGGACTATTATGGCCTTGGTGGCGTATTTTGATCTTGAGCTACATCAGATGGATGTAAAGACTATTTTTCTCAATGGGGTTCTTGAGGAAGAAATCTACATGAAGAGACCAGAGGGTTTATTCTCTAACGAGGATAGTCAATTGGTTTGTAGATTAAAGAAATCTATCTATGGGCTCAAGCAAGCTTCTCGTCAATGGTACTTAAAGTTCCATCGCGTTATAACTTCATATGGTTTTGAGGTAAACGTTGTAGAGGACTGTCTGTACCACAAGTTCAGTGAGAGTAGGTTTGTATTTCTATTGTTGTATGTGGATGACATTTTGCTTGCTACGAATGATGTAAAGCTTCTTCAGGATACTAAGACTTTTCTCTCAGATAACTTTGAGATGAAAGACCTTGGTGAAGCATCTTTTGTGCTGGGAATACAGATCCATCATGATTGTTCACGGGGTATCCTCGGGTTGTCACAAAAGGGTTACATCAATAAAGTTCTCAAGAGTTTTAACATGCAAAATTGTAAACCACATGATACTCTTGTCTCCAAAGGTGAAAAATTCAGCCTTAACTAGTATCCTAAGACAGATTTGGACCGTAAGTTCATGGAGGGTGTTCCATATGCTTCGGCTGTGGGTAGCATCATGTATGCACAAGTTTGCACCCGTACGGACCTTGCGTTTATAGTTGGTATGTTGGGGAGATATCAGAGCAATCCCGGAAGGGACCATTGGGTTGCAACCAAAAGAGTCTTTCGGTATCTACTGAAAACGAAAGACTATATGCTCACATACAGGAAATCAGATCAGCTTGAGATCATCGGGTATTCTGATTCTGATTTTGCTGGATGCCAGGATAGTCGAGATCGACTTCAGGATATGTCTTTCTATTGGCTGAAGGAGTGATTTCTTAGAAGAGTGCCAAACAGTCACTTGTCGCTTCTTCCACTATGGAGGCAGAGTTTGTAGCTTGCTACGAGGCATCCAGTCATGCTATTTGGCTGCAGAATATGGTTAAGGGATTGGGAGTTGTCACTGGCGTTGAGAGACCTTTGAGGATCTTTTGTGACAACCGGGCTGCAGTGATGTACTCCAATAATAATCGGAGTTCATCCAGGTCTAAGCACATTGACATCAAGTTTCTTGTCGTAAATGAGAGAGTTCAGAGTGGTCAAGTTATCATTGAGTTATTGGGTACAAACGCAATGATTGAGGATCCTCTAACAAAGGCATTGACACCTGTTGCGTTTAATGGCCATGTATCTAGCATGGGTGTCCTTAGCTTAGATGTCTGAGATTAGTGGGAGTTTGGTTTGTACTTTTGTTACTCATAGATGTATTGACTGTGTATTATGTTATTTCACTGTTTATGGATATTGATTTTATTCAATATATGCTCTGGTTTTTTATCTCATAAAGTAAAAAGGATCAGTTGGAAATTACATGTGAAATGGGAAATAAACATGTATAGATCATTTCACATGTAATTTCCATGCTGCACATGCACACTAGATCCATATCATTAATTAGTTAATGCTCGTAATCATCATGAGTTTAGTCGCTTGAACTGCGACGACTGCTCTTTTGGTTCTTGCATTGATGAAACTAATGGACCGGATTGAATTAGACAGGTATCATGCTAGCATTTGAGAAATCGTATACCTATATGACTAAAGGTTGGTACTACAAGGATCGCACATTGTCGAGTTGTCCAAGTGGGAGATTGTTGGATTTTGGACAACGGGACTAGTGCATTTATTACCGTAATATATACATTCATAACATATGGACGCATATGTTGAGTATATTTAATCATATAATATAATATTAATATAAGGTTTATTGGACTAATTTAATGATCTAATAAAGTTAAGGGGTCAAATTGTCTAATTAATACAGTGTGGGGGCACAATCTGTAATTGTGTAGAATCCCGGGTTAATTACTAATTGCTGATGGGTCAATTAGTAATTAATATAAGTTAAATAATTGGGATATGGTCCCTGGTGGAAGTTGTCTATATATGTTACAGTTCTTTTGTTACAACGTTTGATAAGAAACAAACGCACGTTGGTACAGAGAACGGGTGTTCCCCATCCGACCCT
Source organism: Viola odorata (assembly GCA_963691705.1). Taxonomy (NCBI): domain Eukaryota; kingdom Viridiplantae; phylum Streptophyta; class Magnoliopsida; order Malpighiales; family Violaceae; genus Viola; species Viola odorata. The sequence goes on along the minus strand of OY829546.1, from coordinate 45,909,379 downwards.
GAAGCAAGGATTCACCAGAAGACCTTCGTTCCTGGATTTTGTCAAGAACATGGCATCATTATCAGGTACGCTTCCGCATTCCGTTTAATTCATGCAACAATAATCTGAATTGATTCCGGTCTTGGATTGTTGTTTATACGGTTTAGAACAACAGTAATCTCCTCCGGTTATAACAATTGTTTCTTGTAATGAGCAGGTATCTTAGTATTGTTTATATTCTCTAGCTATACCCGGTTGAAGCAATCCTCAGTCATTAGTAAAATCATAGCTTGTTGAATCCAGGTTTCAAGAGATGAGGATCTTAAAGAGCAAATCGGCAGAGATATCTATTTTGACATGGTGGATCAAGACAAAGTTTGCAGCTTCCATGTATCGAAAGAGACACCATTTTGACTTTTTAAGGCACCCGTCAATTATTTCAACTCTTATTGTTCTTTATTTATCTCTTTCAAGGTACCTATAAATTATTTAACCCTACCCTTTTCTTTTCTGGAAGAAGTAATTATCATTCCATGTCTAACATTTTAGCTATCTAATGTAGGAAAAAGTTGTCAAGTAGTTTGGTGTGCCGGTATAATTTCTACGATTCTAGAGCTGGGCTAAATGTCGAAATGGAACATATCGGCTTTGCCAATGCTTAACATCCGAGCAGGAAGAAAAAATAGTTAGAACTCCTTTTTTTCAGACTAATACTTCAGTTTTCCTTTTTCTTTGATCCTTCAATGGAGTGCTTTCCTACCTGCCTGTGAAATTTCATTTTTCTTTTGTAGGTAGCGCAACTAAGATGGTCTCTGGACAAGACAAAAAAATTAAACTTTTTCCTAGAAGTAGAGCTTGGGCTGGTAACATTGCACTATAACTGATGAAAACTTGAGTACTGCTAGCTTTTGTTTTACTATTGCCAAAACAAATATGATCTACTGAGTTTGTCTATCCTTATAGGATTTACATCCTATTGCTCCACCCGCCAAAACTACAAATGATATCTTGATTTTCTTCAAGCTTTATGACTCGAATAAAGTAGAATTACAGTACTTCACAAGCCTCTTGCTCATTGTTGTGTTTTTTCCTCTTTGCATTTCTGTAATGCTTTCTCTCATTATGATTTCTTTCTTCATGCTAGATACGTTGGTCGAATTTTTGTTAAAAGATCTTCCTTGTTGATAGAAACTTTAGGAAAGCTTAATCAAACGGCTGGCTTTGCATGTGATGAAGAGATTGGACTTTATGAGGTTTGTCTTGTATGAAATATTGACAATCATACTATTAAACCAACCACCTTTTAGATGAGAGGATTCTGGTGCCTGATTTGGGTTCTTTAAGTAGCATCTACGATAGGTTGGTGGTGTTTTAGCTATTTGTTTTGAATTGAGCATATTTGGTTAGGTTGTTTGCTGAGAATCCTTTTTTTCTGGGTTACAGAGCACGCGAGTTGTTTTATTATTTGAAAGGTGGGCAAGTTGATTATGGTGAGGGGCACAACAAGGCTTATGGGCACTCTCAATTCGGAAGGATTTATGAACAATGTATGAATGTTTTCCATTTTGTCTGTTGATCATGCAGCTGGTTTTCCTTGCAGGCTTAGTTTAGACATTAAAGCTCATTTTTTTTTGCTTTTTTTGTGCCATTGTGTTGCAGGGCACTATCCTGAATGGGATGAGGATCACCCTATTCACTTTGTTGGCCATTCAACTAGGGCGCAGGTTGTTCGTGTGCTACAGCAAATGCTTGCTGATAAGGTTAGTCTTGTTTGCTGTCAGCACAATACTATTTGGTCTTTTAAAACTCTCTTGTTTTGATTTTTTTTTTTTTTGAAGGGAAGAAATAATTGGATTAAATTAGATCTGCAAATACAAAAGGTGCGATCACCTCGGGGCATTCCCCTATCCATACATTTCCTAAACCGGAAATCAAAGCCAATTGGCCTAACTCATGTGCTGGGATATTCGTGGATCGTCCTGTATGCGAAAAGGAGCAGCTATGAAAAGTAGAAGCTAGGCGTGCCACCTCTTCCAACACCAATCCTGAGTAGCTTAATGGGAAGTCCTCATTGGTCAGGGCGAGGACGTTCTGCAAGCAGTCGGACTCAACTATAATCTTGTCGTATCCCCACTGGCGAGCCTGTGTTACTGCGTCTCTCAGCGCTAGAGTCTCTGCTGTTCGCGCCTCAGCTCCATGCGGAAGGTAAATTGCTCCTGAGAACACTGTTTCACCCTTTGCATCCCGGGCTATAAATCCCAAGCCAATGCCCGTAGTCCCCACCGCTGCATCCGTGTTCACCTTTACCACCCCTGTAGGAGGAGGCACCCATCTTGGGTTGACTGGTTGGGGAGGCGGGGCAGCGGGCCTGTGGTGTTGACTCCATGCCTCCTGGAAATCAGACAGTAATTTTCCACCCCTCATAACCACCTCTAGGCTAGATTCATCGCACTGGCGAAAGATCCTGTTATTCCTCGATGTCCATAGGGACCAAAGGATGGAGATGAGCTTCTCTATATCTGGGTCATCCAGAGATGTCCGTAGCCCTGCGAGCCAATCCACCCAGCCACCTCCTTGCAGCCCCGAAACCCTATCCCAGAACGCAAACTTTCCCCACACTTCCCTGGCAAACGGACAAGACAGCAGCAGATGCGGAGTCGATTCTACCTCCTCGTTGCAGCAGGGGCACACGGGGTCCACCGATACACCCCTCCTAACTAGGTTCACCCTGGTTGGGAGAGAATTACTTCCCATCCGCCATATGAAGTTTTTGAACTTTGGAGGGATAGAAAGTCCCCACAAGAATTTCCACCAACCTCTACTGGAATCCGGGCACTCCTGCGCAGTAACCGATGTAAGACAGTGGTATCCACTACGGACTGAATACTTCCCATTGGTAGTGCCTTTCCACACAAGAGTATCATTCGCCTCACTCCGACTAAGCGGTAGGCTTAATATTGCTGATATTTCCTGTGGTTGAAATAGCTGTTCCACAAGGTCTGTCTTCCAGCACCTCCGGCCCTGTCAATAAGCTCAGCCACTGTAGCCTCCTCATCGAGGCCCGTGACCGGTGTTGTGATCATCCCAGTCACTGTTGTCGGAAGCCACGGGACTTTCCAGATTCGTATCCGTTCACCATTCCCTACCCTCCAGATGCATCCTTTATGGAGAGCTGATCTTCCTGCCAGAGTGCTACGCCACACGTAACTAGGGCGGGAGCCCGTCCCTGCCTCTAGAAAGTCCGAATGGGGAAAGTATCGTGCTTTCCAAATCTGGGAGAGCAAAGAGTTTGGATTTTTGTGGAGCCGTCATCCTTGTTTGGCTAAAAGTGCAAGATTAAATTCTCTAACCTTCCGGAAACCCAGTCCTCCCACATCCTTCGACCGGCAAAGCTTTTCCCAGGACACCCAGTGCATCTTACGCTCCTCAGAATTTCCCCCCCACCAGAATCTCCTTGTCGCCTTTTCTATGTCCTCGCAGATGGAGATTGGGATCTCAAAACAACTCATCATATACGTCGGGATGGACTGGATGACTGATTTAATTAAAACATCTCTCCCAGCCTGGGATAGCTTTTTCTCTTTCCACCCTCCTAGCCTCTTGCAGATCCTGTCTCGGATCGGAGCGAACATCTCTTTCTTTGATCGGCCAAAAGACACTGGAAGTCCCAAGTACCTGGCATGGGATTCCGTCTCCACCATTGCTAGTCTTTCTTTTACCAGTATTTTAGCGTCGTGGCCCACGTTCTTGCTGAAGCACACTTCTGACTTCGCTAAATTTACTTTCTGGCCAGAGGCTTTCTCATAGTCCTTCAGAATGGAGCTAATGACAGTGGCCTCCTCATCCTCTGCTTTCGCAAAAATGAGGCTATCATCCGCATAGAACAGATGACTGACCTGTGGGCTGCCCGGGCATACCTTGTATCCATGAATCCTGTTAGTCGCGGCTGCATTCTGAAGCATCGCTGAAAGGCCCTCAGCACATAACACAAACAGATAAGGGGACAACGGATCCCCCTGCCGGAGGCCCCTCTCTGGATAGAACGTAGGCCCCGGGGCCCCGTTAAGGAGGATGGCGTAAGAGACCGTTGAGACACATCGCATCACCAAAGATGTCCATCTAGGTGAGAAGCCCATGCGGGTCATGATTGCCTCCAAGAAGTTCCACTCCACTCTGTCATAGGCCTTACTCATATCTAGCTTGACGCTCATCCATCCTGGACCCGTGCGTTTTGAGTTCATCCCATGGAAGATCTCTTGGGCTATCAGAGCGTTGTCGGTTATGAGCCTGCCTGGAACAAAAGCGCTTTGATTCTCTGATACTATGCTTGGCAGGATTTGTTTCAGGCGATTTGCAAGAACTTTGGTTATCAGCTTGAAGACTACATTACACAAGCTAATCGGGCGAAACTGGGAGCAATTTGAGGGGTTGGCTATTTTAGGAATTAGGGTGATAAAGGTATGGTTGAGGTAGGCAGGGTCTTCCCCATCATTCAGGATTCCAAGGACAGCTTTGCAAACAGGATTTTCTAAAAAAGACCAAAATTTTTGAAAAAACAAAGGAGGCATTCCGTCCGGCCCGGGGGCCTTCGTGGGATGCATTTGTTTAAGAGCTTTAAAAACTTCATCTTTAGTGAAAATCCGATCAAGATTAAAATTCATGGAGTGGGACACACGGGGGTTTATGGAATGGAGGACATTTGAGGATAGGTCGCTTCCACCAGAAGAGAATAGGGTCTTATAATAATCTAGGACTATCCCCTCAACTTCCTCACGAGACTCCCTCCACCGACCCGACTCGTCTTGGATTCTCTCAATTGTATTCTTCTTCTTACGTTGCGAAGCCCGGGCATGGAAGAATTTTGTGTTCCTATCTCCCTCTTCGAGCCATAGGACTCGTGACCGCTGTTTCCACATCACCTCATCTCGATGGATGAGCTCCTCAACTGCTTTTCCAACTTTCTCAATCTCATCAAGGGTGGAGTCTGAACCTCTTGTTTTGATTGAATCTTCATAATGGTGTTCTAGGCATTTAAGGGGTATGAGAACACCTCTGAGAACTGGGTGTTAAGCCTCACTTCTTTATTCGGAGCATTTAATGGGACGACCAGAACCTACTTTGATGGGATGCAGTGAGTACTTTCCTGCTAAAGTCACTAGTTTTAGTTATTTCAAAAATGATATTGTCTTACTAAAAGATGTTGACAATAATGTAATAGGACAGCAACTTCCTAACGGTTTTGATATACTAACATTAGGGATTGAGATTCGATATGGCCTTGATGAAAGATTAATTTTTGCAGCTCTAAAACATGAAAGTATTTATCCTCATTGCCATCGTTAGACAATTTCCCGACTGATTTGTAAACATGGTAAAAAATGAGCCAAGATGGTAAAAAACGAAGCAAAATGATGAAAAATGAGCGAAGACGGTAAAAAACAGGCCAAAATGAAGAAAAAAAATGAGCCAAAGCGGTAAAAAACGAGTCAAAATGGTAAAAAATAAACCAAAATAGTAAAAAATGAGGCTAACTGGTGAAAACGAACCTAATTAGTAAGTTTTCACTTAATTATAAAAAAATGAAATAATTTAGTGAAATAATTTTATTAAGTGAAATTATAAATATGTGTAATTGGATATCTATTACTTACCCAATTGGGTATTGGGTATGAGGCATAATGAATATTTAATTTTGGGTATGAATTGAATATTTATCCATACTCATCCATACCTATTTTAAAATACTTATACTCGTCCATACCCGCCCAATTGTGGATGAGAGCTCCCTTGAGAGGAACCATTTTAGTGGAGGCAATTCCTCCCCACATGCCTAATTTCAACTAATCAGCTGGCACTATAAATTCCATCTTATTGGGGCGTGGGACCACGCGCCATGGATTGCGTATTGTTATTACAATGGAATAATGCATAGTAGTATGGTTGTTTCTGATCCAATGTTACCATCATCTCCAATCCCATCACACAACACAAGAGTCCTTTCAAGTCAGGGCACTGAAGTCAATGCCAAGCACATATATATACAAATTTACACACCTGTCTCTCACTCTACTACACAAAAACAATAATTTTGATTCCAAATCCAAAAAGACTCACCACTAGCCAAGACCCAATGCTGTTTATTGCCCCCAAAATTCCAAATCCAATTCCAAATCCAATTCCAATTCCAATTCCAATTCCAATTCCCTTCATCTTCTTCCTTCCATTCTTTCTAATCCCAAGCTCCTTGGGTTGGCCATTTCCATCACTGCCACCAAAAAAAGGCATAAATCTCTTTAGAGAGCAAAAAAATGACCAAAAGCCAAACATAGAAAACAAGAAAGTCCATAGGTAAGAGAAGGAAAGAAAGCAAGAAAGAGAGGACTTTAAGTAGATTTGTTTATGGCCCACAAGTACAACATCAAAACAAAAACATCTTGCATATAATAAGCAACCAACCAACCATTTCCTTTCTTTTTTAACCTTTCTTTCTCTCCTCTCACCCTTCTCTCTTCCAACCCAAAGCCTTGTTTTTCACTCTTTCTTCCCATCTTCTACACCACACCCACCCTATAGATTTTACCTTCTTCCTCTCTCTCTCTCTCTCTCTCTCCATAATCTGTCCTTTTCTTTTCAAAGGTGGTGTTTTTGTGTGTTTTTAGTGGTCGAGTAGAGAAGAGAAAAGGGAGAGAGGCTAAAGATTACTCCTTTTGATCAATTCAATTCCTGAATTCATCAATGGAAGCCATGGCTACAAGAGCTGCTCAAGAGAACATGAACCCATCTCCAACTCATTCTCCTCATCATCACCACCAAAGTAGTGGAAGTAATAGTTGCAGCAATGGTGGAGTCCAAATTCACACCACCACCCCACCACTCACTCCAATCTCCAGATCTGACACAAACCCTTACCCAACAACTTTTGTCCAAGCAGACACTTCCACTTTCAAACAAGTTGTCCAAATGCTAACTGGCTCATCAGAGACCGCAAAACAAGCTTCTCATCAAGATCCAACACCAACACCACCAATTACCCCAAGAAACAGCAGCAACTTCTCCATCCCTCCCATCAGGAACACACCAAAGAAACAACAGCAACAGAACAGCAACAATTTCAAGCTCTACGAGAGAAGAAACAACAATCATAAAGCCACCCTCATGATCAACACCTTGTTGCCTAATCTTGTGAATTCATCAACTGGGTTTTCTCCAAGAAACAAGCAGCAAGAGATCTTGTCTCCAAGCTTGCTTGATTTCCCTAAACTCACGCTCAGCAGCCCTGTCACTCCATTAAATGATTATGACCCTTTTAACAGGAATTCATCATCATCATCATCATCAGAGGAAGATAGAGCAATTGCAGAGAAAGGGTTTTACTTGCATCCATCTCCCATGTCTACTCCTAGAGATTCAGAACCACAACTGTTGTCTCTGTTCCCTGTCACCTCACCAAGAATTTCAGGCTCTTCCACTTCTTGAATTCTTGAAAAAAGGATTGAACTTTGATTGAGTTCTTGGATTGTGGTTTTTGAGGGTGAGAGGTAATTGAGATCTTTGGTGATTGAATTGTACAATTTGCTCTCTTCATATATATGATAAAGTCTTTGTTTAGCTTCTTTGTTTCTGTTTTTCTGTTTTTTGGTTTCCTTGATCTTATTACTATTATTATGACATGAAACCATTTTCCATGGTTTCCTTTTCCTAGGAAAATTAAATGGACCAAGTTCAATAAAAACTTGGAGAAAGTCTCTCTCTCCAAGAATATTTGAGAAAAACTTGATCTTTCCTTTGCTCCTCTCTCTGCCATATTTGAGACTTAACATTTATTGATTTTTCTTTCCAACTGATAACACTATAATCATCTGTTGGTGTTAAGAATGAAATGTGCAGTAGAGGGAAAGTAACTTAAGTTTGGTGCTCAGTCAATTACTGTAGTGGGGAAAATTTTACAAAAATGTTATGTTCCCTCAACTTGCAGGAAAATGGTGGATTGACATTAAAAGCAAATGTTTGATGCCTTCAATCCAACCTTACTGGAAAATTAGTGTACTGATATTAAAAGCAACTTCTGAATTTCTCTCTTTTTCAAATTTGTCCTTCACTTAATCCATCTAGGTCCACTACTAAATGTTAATTGAGGAAATTAAGGGCATTTTTGCCTTAGGAAATTATCCCACAAATCCCAAGTTCAACAAGTGCAATGAGTACATATATTTGATCCATCTAATTATTGTATCTACTGCTAAGAAAGCAACAAGGCAGGCAAAGTTGCAATTTCTATTATGGATGGACTAATTGATAGACAGGTGTGGAACTCGAACCCCGGTCCCTACTGGTTACGTTGCTACTAGCGGACAACCAATGGTCGGAAATCATTATGTACAAATGTCATAAAAACAGCTGCTACTATTTACTTGTGTATTACTACTTCTCTTTTTCTTCTCTTTTTCAACAGTTGTGTTCTTATAGGAAAGTGAGGACACAAAAAACACTCTCCTGAAGATTTTGTTTGGCCAGCTGAATCTATCTGATATTGAGATACAAGTATGACTGACTAGTGCCCTTCTTTGCTGACAGGATATCACTTGAGTGCAATGCTTAGATTTTTTGGTATGCAAACAAAACACTTAAATGGAGTGTTTCTATATATATATATATATGAAGAAAAATATTAATGACCCATCTCAGTTCAAGTACTTCTTTTAAAGAAGTGAAGTCACTGTCCTTATATAAGCATGTACACCTTTAAATTGCAAATGCAATCATACGCATGATAGACAGTGCCTTCCTCTCTGCGTTCGTAGATAGTAAAAATGTTTTGTCGACTTTAAAATTCTATTTTTTTAGAATTACGATATTATCAGTACGCTATCCGATGGTCTTTTTATACAAAGTGGAACTCTGTTATGATGATATTGAAGAAGAAAGAAAAGAGCAGAGAAAATGTGAGGGACTTTTTTTCTTTTTTATGCTTTTGAACTGTTCAAATTAGGGTTTTTTCTTTTTTTGAACAAATGTTGTCATTGTATTGTGCATACATGAACAAGTTGGTGCATTGGACAAAGAAGTGCCCATGATCTTTTAGTTGCTGACAAAGGGTACTTAGCTTGTTATTATTATGAATGCTCACAATAATCCTATTAGAACGTGGATACATTTTTGCTGGACAAAATGCAAAGGTCATAATACATCATTAAATTTTGTATTTGATTGAGATCTAAACCCAATCTAGAACCAAAATGTCAAAAAGAGAGGCTGTACTTTGTTGTGTCTTCCAACATTTTTGCCCTAAAAGACTTTTCTTTTGGCAAGTTTCAAAGGAAAAGAAAAAAGTGGGCCAATTATTAAGGGAAACTACAAATCTAATGATGCTAACTATTTAGATATTTTAATGTACATAAAATACGAATATTGAGTTATTTACCAGTAATAAAATGTGGTGATAGATGAGAATCGAACAGTAACTTCTTACTTAATAGCTAAATATAGTAAATTTATGATTTGAACTGTATCCAACCTCCCAAAAAAAAATTATCCTGTCAATGATTGTCTGTTCGAAAAAAATGGCAAATACTTCTTGCATATGATTGAATGGTGGATTAAAACAAAGATTTAAGACTCCTAATCAGCAGCCTGAGGCCCGCCATGACACATTTGTGCACAACACAACTTCAAAAACTATGCTATAAAATAAAAAATAATAATCAAATGTCATCTTGGTTTTTGTCATTCAACAACCTTAGACTCTTCTTGCTAATTAAATATTTTTTTTTCTGAAATAATAAAAAATTGGGTAGTTCTATGTATTTCGGTCAAGCTTAAGTACAAGAACAAGATGAGAAAAAATTAAAAAAAGAAGAGAACATTTCTTTGAATCTTTCAATTGGAATAACTTGTCAAGTTGTGAGTCATGAGGTCACATCAAATACATAGTCCTAAACAAAAAAATAAACAAATAAAATTGAATAAAGGGTCTTAATTTATTTCATGAAAAGATTTTATTATGAAACTTGGAATTAGTCATGTTCCACTATAATGATAAATTTGGAATTTACAAGGGATTAAAGTTCGATCAACTAGCTAGAATATTTATATTTATATTATATTATATGCTTATTGTGTCATCATTTTTTTTAAAATAAAATTTAAAAAATATCTAAGTGGGCAGAATAATAATTAGATACAAAGCAATGATAAAAGTAAGCATAGCGAATGTCAAACAAAATATTGTTATTTCCTCAATTGTTGATAGTGCTTTTTCTCCTTTTCCAGATTTGTTAAGTATAATGGAAACAGATATTTCACTGTCACATACACATTCATTGAAATTCCCAGCGACTAATTTTAATTTATGGCTTAAAGTTCATTTCAAGGGTAAAATCCACCGTAACTCCTATAAAACGTAGAGCCTGAAAGAGTAATATAATTTTGCAATAACTAGAAAATCTGTGCTTTTGTTGTCCAGCAGCTTTGGTTTTGAAGGATTCAGCATATAAATAAATGATAGCAATTGGCACTATTCATGCCGGGCAATTAATATTTAATAATACTATCTGAACATAGTAAGTAGGCTTGACCAGGAGAAACTATCAAAGCATAAAAGTCAAAACATTGAGCATTGAACAAAGGAATAAAAAAAGGTTCTGCTGTGATCACCTTATATCCTAAGAAAGTGTCACCATGAATAACAGGCAATCATTTGCTGTATGTTCTGAGATATATACACCATACATAGTGCTGCAAAACAATAGAAAGGGCACAAAGTTGGATTTGCATTCAAAAACTGGAAAGAAATTACACCTTAAGCATAGTTTCTATCGATTATATCATGTCATATTTGTGATAATAGATTTACAGTAACACGTCTGCTTTCAGATTTCGAAGGAGTTCGTTGATAACGTAATGACAGACATAAACGTGCCTTTGGATTTAGATTCCGGAGAAAGAGTTGACTGTCTTAAACCCATGATTCTCTGGAAGGGGCGCGTTTCCGGGTCGAATAGAAATCACCACCTCCAAACCTAGGGCATTGAATGAAAAAAGTCAAGCACAGAAGATGTTTAAGAATTATCGATTTTAATTGTTGAGAAATACAATTAAAAATTTGAAACATTGCGGACAAGTATTGGACACCATACGGGGTTGGGATAATCAATAACGTGTCTATTCTCTACAATGGAAAAAGTTAAGGGTGAAACTAGAATTGATGTGACCCCTTTAATTTCTACCCATTCGGTAGAATAAAATCTGGTGATTATAGCGATGAGTAACTTCAAAGAGCCGAAATTCTAAACTTTAAGCACCCTAACTGTATAAAAGCACTAGAAAGTATGTTACTATCCTTTACTAAAAAATATTTCAGAAACTCTACATGGGGAAGAAAATTGAGCCATATTCCTAGAGTTGAAAACAAAGGACAGACCAAAAAAAATGTATTTATCAAAGTGGTAAAGCAGACATAACTGAAATATAAATGAAAACTAGGAAGCAATTGTGTACCTGCTGCTTTGGCAGCTACAGCTTCTTGAAAGACATCTGTCACAAACAAAATATCAGATGGCCTGTCGACTCCTACTGATTGTGTAATTTCAACGTAACTGCGAGTTTCCCTTTTGTTCCTGCAAGAGAGGAGACTGATAAGATGCAGCAAAATCAAATCACATGACTTCAGAAAAGCACTAAACTATATTAGCATCTGAAACCTTACCCCACAGTGGTGTCAAAAAATCCACACAAATATTTTCTCAAATCTCCATAGTTTGTCTTTCCAAATATAAGCCGTTGGGCCAACCTGCTTCCACTAGAATATATATACACCTGCATGAAATGAAAGTATACAGTTACTAACAATATACATGGACCTTCCTATGCAAAATCAATAAGTTGGTAAAGTTGTGCACAGAGAAGGCTATTGGTCACGAACACCATTAGTTTCAGGAGTTAGTAGTTATTTTCCAAGGAATGTAAATAACTTATTCAGAAGTCCATATTGTAAAGGTTCAAGGTTCAACCCCATCAAACAGTACTCATAAACTGCAGCAGACAGCATACGGTGTAATAGATCATAATCAGAATTACTAGCACAAGTGAAGAATTGAAATTGAAAAGGAAAGCTATTCAAAACGAACTCTATCATTGAAAAATGAGTCGAAAGATTTTGCATCTTGCTAATGATTTAATGTGTGCTCCAACAAGTCAAGGTCAAGCCAATCATGTCAAAGGCAATGCCATTAGGGCCCACTTCTAGACAAACAGTAAAACAATGGGCATGTGTTACCCCCATTTACTCTTCCAAATATTACCGTACAGTTCTTATTTTACAAAAAGTAAGTGATGAATAGCAAAAAAATGGCAAATATACTTGTAATCAATCAAGAAATGAATGCTTTTACGGTAGTTCATAAGAGGATAGGTTGAAGCCAAACAGTGACTTGATCCCAATGGCAACCCTCTGGTCATTATATGGTAATCTAATAAATAGTTAAATTGAATGAGAGACAGGGAAAACCTTAATGCCCAAAGAATGCCACTTCTTCAGAGCTTCTGGCACGTCATCAAAAACCACTCCTTCCAGTTCATTATTCTCAAATCCAGTTTGCCATATATGACCCTGCAGATATAGATCTTAGTTACCCCATCGGTAATTTCTGCACCAAACAACTTCCCTCCATAAGGTACCAACCCTAGCTTTTCTAATACCTACTTGCAGTTGCTTTAAGGCAGTGATCTTGCGATCGGCTTTAATCATTGCTTCCACATTAGCAACCAAAGCTGCAATTACCCTCTCTTTCCCAGCATCATCTGTTGGAATAGGAACAGCGCCATTAACGGCTTGCGCCAAGTCCTCTTCAACCTGCAAAAAGGTTTTCCAATATAACTATGGTTTCAAATAACTGCACTTTAAGAAGTGTCTAGATTTGCTGAATCATGACACAAGGATGACAATCAACCAGGAAATAGCATTAGTGTCAATTCAGCTTTATCCAATTTTCAGTTATGAATTGTGAAGAGAGAATGAAATTAGGCCGAAAAATAAGTTTCCATCACGACGATGGAGAACTAAAAGAAGATGGTTCATCAAGTTATTTGTAGTTTATTAATTTTTCTCTGCTTTCATAGAATGTTAGATTTGAATATTTGTTTTAGGGAATTTGCTAGTGCATTATTTTTATTGGGATAAAATTTTATCACTACAAGATTATTCAAGATTTACTTCCTAATCACTCTAGAGTTTAGGGTTTTGGCTGACTATATAAGCACAAATCATCTACTTTAGAGGCGTGGTTTATTTCTTAAATGAATTGAAATAGAGGTTAAAGCCTTATATTGTGCTGCTGATTAGAAAAACAATCCCTTTCATGCAGATTCCAAGGCTCATCTAGTGCCAATTCTAGATTAAATCTATCTTCTTTTCCCCTTGTTCCACATCACAATATTAATAATATCCCATACCCGATTTTGCTTTCAGAAGACTGGTATCAGATATAAATGCTCTTATAATTTTAGAAGTGTTCTCAACATTAGACAATGGATTTATAAACCACTGGTGCATTGAACTGTCTTTAAAGCAGCAAAATTGGAGAACCTTTTGGTATGCAGAGAATACACAAATATTCACTTCAATATTTTCTAGATCAAATTCCCAGAGATTCGCAAACATGCTTCTAATAGTTCCTTTGCAGTAAATTCACATGATAGTATGATTCCATATTTCTTTACTTGCTGAGCTCTTTTAGTAGATCTCCAAACTAATTATTTTTCCTTTAGGAACACAAGCTATATATTCAATTGATGTCCCAAAGGCAGGACTATAAAGTCATAGATGGAGCAATAATTTCTTCAGGGCAACAAAACCCGTCATGGAAAGCAGTCTTACAATCAGGGTACTAAATTATCAGTGAGCAAAGCAGCAAATCAACCAAGAGCAACATAACATAAATAAAGAGTTAAAACTAAAAATAATAATACCAACATATCTCAGCAGAATCTTACTTGAGAGCGCAACAATTTTATATCATCTTGTGTTTCGGCAGTCTCGTATGTTGCATGCAAATGCCTGCCAACATTGTCACGGGCATATGGAAAGAGAACATCAGCTACAAATGATATGGGAGTAGTAGTACCTTCAATGTCAAGAACAACGCAACACTGCAACAAATATATTTGAATGAGAATATTTCACCTGAAATAGTATATAAAAGATTGCAAGGCTGCTTAACTATTCAAATCCCGAGGAGATTGACGACTAAAAACTATTCAAATCCCAAGATATAGTATAGCTATATCAACAGTAAGAAGCACAGGATAATAATTAAAAAAAGTGCAATATATTCAAGAACTCACCGGCAATGGCGAAAAGTCATTATTCGAATCTTTCATGGCTGCCTTTACAGGCTTTTGTACATTTCCCTTACTGCCTGGAATTCTGTTGACGCTCTGAATTGGGCCATGGTCAGGGGTAGACCAGTCGAGGCCAAGTTGATGAAGTTTGATGGCAGCATCAAACAGATAGTGATAACATTCAGCCTGAAAGAGATGTTGCCAACAGCATAAAATGCAAATCCAGAAGTCAGCAACATAATAGAAACAGCTAAAGTGTTAGAGAAAATAGAAGATAAAAGAAGACATCTATGTTAAGATACAGATGCAGCCAGCTCTTGTGAGGTATGGAGCCAGACAATCTAGACATCTGACGTCATCAGGAACACTTAGTAAGCATGAGTCAGTATTCCAGGGTAAATGCATGGAAGGATATAGTACTATTTGATTGTTATACATATAGTACTATTTGACTATTTTTTAAAGAAAAATAAAACAATGATGAAATCTGAAATTAAGTGATGAGTTTCAAGTGCAATATGATGTTTAAAATATCCAAAATATACTGCAAAATGAATACTCCAGGAAAGTAGGCAAAAATTATGAAAATATATTGTACAGTTGACAATAAATCAACTTTCTAATATTATAAGCCACAGAGATTGGGCCAGTGGTGGGGCTTAGGGGATCTCTTAAGAGGTCAAGGCTTCAAGTCATCTTATCAAGATATATAACAATATACAGGACTACTTTTCTAAGTATATTAAGTTATTAACAATAGGAAGAAAAGATCAATCAATTTCCAAAAGCTATTATCATAATGCCTTGCATAAAATGTACAAGAACAACTCCACCAAGATACTTGCTAAGGCTAAGTTCCAACTCCTATATTACATGGCTGATTTTCCATTAATTACAAACAACAACATGAAAGCATTAAAAATGAAAATAATAATAATAATAATAATAGTAGATGGAGATGATTTCTATCACTTGCGAACTTTGAATGGAATCCCAACTCAAAATGTACATTCAGTTCATCAGACAAGTGCAGGTACCACAACAATTCTACTAGCGTAAGCTATGGGATATAGAGGACCCAAAGTAAATGATCTTGCACCAATATTAGGAAATATATAAGACACAGACTCTTAGTTTATTTGGTTTTTATAGGGTTCTGAATGACTTGTCTTGTTTTCTTTTATATTTCAGATTTTGGTGTCCATATAAAAGGCACCTTCTCCGGCGACTATCTGGATAAAATTAAATCTTTTCTAAGAAATCCATAATCCTTCTAAAGCCTCTACCATTTCTGTTCTTCTATTTCTTCTCCCCTTTCTCATCTCTATTCCACCTCACGTTTCTAGGTGATCTACATTTTACCATTTCTAGATGGAAAACAATTGCAAATACTATTATACTAACATAACAATCTAGGAAATAAAGAGAGCACACAACACTTCATGCAATTGTAAATTTTCTTCATTGTTCAACATCTGGCACCAACCTGAGTTTTGGCATTAATCCATGAGTCTCCCCATATATAGATCCCATGGTTGCGTACAAGCACAGCTGTTGTTTTTGGGTAGGCTTCTATCTACAAAACCCAAACAAGGATCTGGTTAGACTATCCTACTGGAAGAAAGAATCACATTTTAATAGAGCAGAAAAGGTTTATTTGCAAAGAAATCATCCAGGCAGCATTCAGTAACCATCCTGACTTCGTCTCATAGCCTCTGTTATCTCACTCACCACTGCAAAGCGTCTCCAATTGTGTATTTCAAAGATTATATAAACAATTGTTCATCAAATAAACCTAACTTAGTAAAATTACACAGCTAGATTAACCAAACCGATGCAGGACTAGTTTTGAATTAATCTT